>OX596150.1:0-1200000 GCA_951394285.1 Epirrhoe tristata | reverse complement strand
GTTGAAAAAAGTAAAAAACAAACAAAAGTCAAGAGTCGAGGCGCGGGCGAGGCGCGCCCCTTCCGCGACTCCTAATCACCTGTCTGTCTCTAGTCATCTTTATTATTTATTTATTTATTTATCTAAACATAAAAGAAAAGGGCTTTGTCGCTGAGCGACTACACCGCCCAATCGGTAACATCTTAGGTCAGTCTTCTTTCTTCACCTTCTCTATCACTTCACTTCTTGGTTTCTTCTGGTTTTACTTCACTCCCCGGCTTCTTCTTCTCTTTATTCCTTCTTCCTCTTCATCTTTTTATTAATGGCAACTAACTGTAAACTGTATTAACAGTATATTCTGCAAATGTCAAGTATCTTCACCTCTCAAATATGTATTATGTCACGTCAATTTGGTTTTGAAAAAACATGGCGACTTGTTATTTCAAAACTCCAACGAAAATCTTTCGTCAAATGAGAAATTTACTTGAATACTCCCCCATTCCATTTACCAAATCTCCTGTTACGTAATCCAAGGCTTCATTAGTAAAATGCCACCGAAATTACATAATAAAACCTAGTAAAACACGAGAAAAGTAAATAAAATAGCAGAGCCACAAGCTCCTTCAAAAATGGCGAAAGAACTCTCTACTCATCTTTTGAAGATGACATGTTGAATGAATGAAAGAAGACAATACGCCGCCGCCTCGACGATTAGCACACGTCAATTTCGCCCGCGCCCGACGCCGCCTCGACGCCGCCCCGACTTTGCTGTTAGCGACCTGCCTAAGACTATAATTGCTGTACAAAAATATGAAAACGCGCACACTTGACTATCTAATACCTACAGGAACTGCACATCGACAAGTCTGACTCACGATCGTCGGCTTCCCTTTTGTATGTATGCGGGCGCGCACATCAACGACAAAACAGTCTATACGCCTAATACAACAGTATCGATAAAGTCCATAGTCCATGTATGTTCTATGACATATATGATGATATAGGGTAACATAAATGCAACTTTTTGTCCTGAAACACGGGAAATATATAGCGTATTGCCGATTTTTTTTTTAAACACAGCTAGGGCACAGCTACTAGCCGAAAAAATCTAACGAAAATAAATACAAGTATGGGAAATGTCGGGAAATAATCCGATTAGTCACCTTTGGAAAACCCTGCCATTGACCCCGTGTTATTATGATGGCTGAATTAGCTCTGCTGATGTTACCACATCACATAATTTTTTTCCCCTTATTAAATAATTATGAATTATACTTATGCATTAAGTAAGAGTATTTATATTTTAAAGGACCATAATATTTATTTATTTATTTCTTCAATTATTATTTTGACATCAACAAGAACCTCATGGTTTTGATTCCCTTGCGATTAACAAAAATGCAGCAAAAACGTATCATAAGTTAATAAGTTGACTGATTTTTCACAGCTCATATAAATTATCCTATTTTTTTTTTATTTTAAGTGTTCCATTTGCATAAGGTTTAGGGTTTGATCCCCGCCGCGGGACAAATGTTTGTATGATCAACAGATATTTGTCTCGGGTCTGGGTGTTTCTATGTATAATATGTATGTATTTACAAACAAAAAGTATATACGTAGTTTATCAGTCATCTAGTACCATACCACAAGCTCAAGCTTACTTTGGGGCTAGATGATGCTGTGTGAAAAGTCCAGCATTATTTATTTATTTATTATTTATTTATTTATTTTCCCAAATTGATGAAACTCTAACGGCCTTACTAATAAACGTGGTGTAAAGTTATTCCTCGGAATAAACTAAAAATAACCATACATTTTGACAGTTTACACTCAGGAATAACTTTACACCATGTTTATTAGTAGGGCCGTAAAAATAGATATCTCGAAGCTTCAGCTACCTAATTAATTTTTAATGCCAACCTAACAAAAATGACATTATGTCAGAGCTAGAGCCACGGAAAGAAGTCCAGCGGAATTCAAGGATAACTAATGAAAATGCTATTGCAACAGACCTACCTAATATTTATATACCTATCGCTGCTTATTATAAAAACGTAAAACCTTGGTTGAACCCCATATTGACACATTCAAAACAAAACTGTTACTACAAAAAAGCGTTCTATGTACGAAGATCATTTTTCTAGGGACAGTTTTATAGTTAGACTTGGTCTAAACTCGGCTCATTTTCTTGTAATAAGCCCTATCGGACTTAATTCGTGGACCGGATTCAAAACTGGTTTCTCACAGATTATAGTGTTGCCGGTTTCTGCGAATATATTAAGCGTTCAATGCGAGTACGCAATCATACGTTGAACTGACTGCGCGCAGTTTGCTTTCAAGAACGTCGAAGTTCTGTCGTGTGTTTCTTTGATCTGTGATAAGCATTTCTACCATGAATTTAAAATATTTGCTGCTAGTATTTAGTGTTTGGTATATCTCAGATTGCAGTGCAGGACATTTTTATTCAGGTGTGTATGTTTTTAGTTATAAGATATTAGTCTATTTATATCTAGATACGTTGACCTTTTTAATAACACACGGGAAATACCGGCAATGTTTTGATTCGTCCGAGGATATAAACTAAAGAATACACTGTTGAAACTCTTGTTACTTTATCTGAATTTGAAACTTAAAAAGACTTAAGAAATAGGAGAAAATTCAGTGTTCGGCTATATCTATGATCTGGATCATTGTAAATGTCTGGACCGATGAAAATCATTTTTTAGTGTCAAAGGTTATCTCTCGAGATGTCCCAAACAAATAAAAGCATTTTAAAAGTAGAATAGAATAGAATATAATAAAGTTTTATTTTCTCCACATCATATACATCATAGTAGTTAAATACAGTAGTTTTTTCAGTTGGTCTTTAGACGTACAAAACGAATCTACATATTCTTTATATATCTACTTTCAGGGCTTACTGACAGCGATGTAAGACTAGCTTCAAAGATAAATGATCATGAAAATCATCATAAACGGATCATCAAACATCCGTATGCAATGTACAACTCACAACCTTCTAACTTGAAAGGATCTGATATACAATCTACACTGGATGATGCAAAGCTCCGTGTCAAACGAATGAATCGGCAAAACGAAGAAGAAAACCATAATAATGATCAGCAAGCACTTTTTGATGAAGTTTTCGGACCTCGCTCTATAGCCACAAGAGAAGAAGACAAACTAACAAACAATTATGTAATTGTAGATCAAACTTTACAAAACGATCCTGGTCTTAAAGAAAACATCAAACGCGTTTTCGGATCATCTTCAGAGCGTCTTCTAGCACGAAATAATTTGAATGAAATAACCAGCGGAAGGAAAGACCGGGAAGACAAAGATCGGGACATCGAAGATGTTGCTAGTTCAACAAAAAAGACAAGCTTAAATGAAATGATTTTTAAAAACTTTGGACCTGAATTGATAGATGATAAACCAGAAGATACTACAGGTAAGATATCACAACACCATTTTATACAACGTCCCAAAGATTTATTAAGAACACATCCTAACAATGCTACGGCCTATGGATAGGCATTCGTGAAGGTAGTCGTTTTTTATACCAATTATAGAATTACTTTACTAAAAAAAAAACTTTTCTTTACTTAAAAATCAAAGCTATGTTTAATACACAAAAATAGAACGTTTGTATATGTGTTAGGATATCAAAATAATAACATCAAAATTGAATGAGTCACGTGTGAGTCGTTATCAATTATTATAGCAATCATACAGATTCTAATAAAAAACAAAGTCAAAGCAAAATCAGAAATTCAACTTTTTCACAAAGAAGCTCGCCATCTTGGCTTTCTGTGCGTGAACTATGACGTCACATTTAAATGACCCAATTGAACATTTTATCGTCAATTCCAATTAAATGTTACTGGTCAGATTGAATATGACGTATGAAGTACACAATGCAATGGTGTTATAGTGTTATCCCATTTAGAATTATCGCGTTTTTTAAACTTTAATAATAATTTAGATAGATAGATGTACCTACATTTTTGTTAACGATCAATTAATCTATTGATTTTGATTCTCCGACATTTTTTCTCAATTTTGCATTTAATTCACTTTTTCAGCATTGCCATCCAGCGTGGTAATGCCGCCAGTGTTTTGGGCACGCTTCCGATTGACAGTGACCTAGATCAGTTGAGCTATCTATAGATCGTTTCTAACGATCCGTAGATAGATTGACTAATCCTGTTGTATTTTGTAAATATATGTAGTAGCTTAGTTTCTGTAAATAAACATTCCATGGTCATTAACTTTTTACTTATCGACATTTTGTTTTTTTTTCCAGATGCTGATGCGGAACAAGCAGCTCCAGATTCATCAAATGTTTTATCCAGTAACTTAAGTCTCCTGTATTTTTTGTTTGCTCTGATTTTGATTTAAAAAATGGAACAAATTCTATACCTACCATGTTGGCTGAGTGTTTTGGTGAAAGACAAATCGTGAGGAAACCAGTTAGTATAAACGACACGATGGGCTTGCAACTTTTCACCTATAATATATAGGAATAGTATTCAAGCTTGGGCAAAATGTATGTATCAATGTATTTTAATGTTTGAACAAAAAAATGGCATTTTGTGATTTTGTTGTGATATAGATGTAATTTTGTATACCTCGTGGAATTCAATGGTGATTATTAGTATTTTAAGATATTTATATTATTTTATTTAGAATACCTGTAAAATATAATGTATATTAAAAATATGTTTTTAATTATAAAAATGCAAACGGTATATTTGGTGTCTTTCCCCGTTTTTTCTTTCTTTTTAATCATGTTTAAAGATCTTTATTAGTGGCATTATTATATTTAGTTATTTATTTAAGTATTAGTTTATTTATTATTATATTTAGTTAGTTGTTTATATTTAGTATCCGATGGTTTGTTAGAATGTCTACGGTCTACTAACTACATTTTTATACACACAACAACCAGTTGAGACATCCAAAGATTGTTTAAACTATCTATCAGTAGCGCAACTAATTAGAATTTTCACCAGTGAAGCGTTTGTATCAATAAACATAGTATACCTTTCTTGGCACTGGTGTCTTTAGAAGTGCTAGCTCCCTGATCGCTGTTCGGACCAATCTCCTCCATGATGACCTTCATTGCACCAGCTCTGGGCAGTGACACATACTCCAACTTCGGAAGATTGTTTTTTTCGGCAAACCTATAACAATTCATACATTTTATGTAGCATAAAACTCTGTTTTGAGTACTACGTTTTTCTAAACAAACAGGTTTAGTTTTTCAAGGCTCTGATGCGGTCCAATTATTTATTTTTGTTTTTATATCGGTGCAATGTATTTGAGTATGTTAGGTTGCTAGTGTATTTTTGATCTTAGTTCCGTGTCTGTGGGGTAGATGTCGCTTTCTGTAGTGAGCATTAGATTTTTGCTCTTCTCCCTAGATGTCACTATATTAGCAACAAAGCATCATTGGAAAAATCTTAAAGGTAAGAATTTAAAGGAAAATAATGTCTAAAATAGAATTAAGTATTATAGTTTTTTCATGTCAATGGTCCATAGTAATAGAAAGAAGGCCATTCACGCTTCATACAAGGCTGGGCTCAAAAGTCAAAAGTGCCGGAATTACCTCTTTTATTAATAAGGTTCATAGTAGAATTTGAGTAAAACTTCGCCACCTTCACTCCATTGTCCGCAGTATATAAAGTCATCCCTACTGCCTTGCCCTACTGGGCACAAAAGGCTTACAATGAAGAGAATACACAGATAAACTGTGTATCTACCTTAAACACAGTATTAGTTGGCTTACCTCTGGCTGACCTCTTTCCGCTTGTGCAAAAAGCCACCTTCAGGGAAAAGCACTATAAACTGCCGGCTAAGAGGTATGTAGTATCTGTGGATGTGCTGACGCAGCTCCTCCAATGACTGCTCTCTCTTCGATTTACCCTGGAAAGAAATTCTTTGTCAAAAAAAAACAAATAGGACGACATAATGAAGTAAGGGAATGTAAGGAAACGCAAGATAGATGAGTCTGACATATCATTGAGTCTGACATAAAACAGGGGGCCCAGTAGTGGTTTGTGCATCTCATAATGCTTATTTTTGAAAAATGGTGCGAAGTTCTCGATGGAGATGGAAAGGAAACGATTGTTAATTAGGTACAATGACGCAATTCATTCTAATTAGAGAGAACAACAATTTTTATTAAAGTATCATTGAGTCTGACATAAAACAGGGGGCCCAGTAGTGGATGATCTTTCGATTCTGGGCTTAAATGTTGATGATGATACTCGTAAGTATAGTAAACGTAGACTGAATTATGACTGTATTCGTAAATACAGATAGTCAGATACTTATTCGTTTAGATCATAAAACACACAAGATTTTTTCCCAATTATGAAAAATGGCATTCATAAAAATGTCCAATCATAATAATGTCCATTCAAAATAATGTCCAACTATAACTTGAATTGAATATTATATATTATCTTTAGGAAAACTTTGATTAGATATAGCTTGATTAGACCACGATACACTGATGAAGGAAATCGGTTTATATATATAACCTTATTGCTTGTTATTAGTATTCCAAACATGTCAGAAGTAAAGCCAGAAACAAACTATCGGACGCGGCTGACGAACGCGGCTGACAGCCGCGACTGATAGGTATGCACAGTACAAAAATATCCAGCGCACCAGATCGTTGTCGGACGTCCGAAAGCTCAAATACACGTCCGCGACTTACGTCTGATAGTTTGCACAACTCAGTGTACAATTATTATCCAGATCGCGGCTATCAGCTGCATCCGCTAATGTGTTTCTTAGACTGTTGCCTCTAACAAAATCACAAACTTGAGTTTACTCTGACATCGAAGTCGGAAGACCAAAAAACCTTGCACGATTTAGCAAAAAAATAATAATATATTTTAGCAACACCCTATTAAAACACTATCAAAAAGGTAAAGGTATCTTATAAATCTAATAATATTTCTGATCTATTTGGAATGACAATGTAAATTAAACCACGTAATATGGATTAACATCCTTACCCGGTAAAGCTAAATCATCGTAATTTTTGGAATATTTTTGTTTCGCCTGTCTAAGATGTAACAGCAAGCTTAAAATACTATTGCTCTTCAGTTTACACAGGCATATATACTCGTGCGCACGATATAAAAATAAAATATCAATCAAACTGAGCGTAGAGTTTTATAAATTGGATGTAGTTTAATGGGAAACACAGGATTTCAGGGGCCATAACAAAACCAGTGAAAAAACGCACCATCTGGCTAAGACAGCATTCTTTCGTGCGGAAGAAAGAGTAAGAGAGTGATTAACAATTATAGTAAAAGTGCAGGGTATCGTTTGGCCGGTCCGACGCACGCCCGACTGCGCTCCGTGAGCGAGATCACGATTAGGTGCGTTTCCATTATACGACGACTTATCGGATTAATCCTTATAAATAAGCCGGAAAAGTCCGTCTCTTACTTGCTTAGCTTTTTCCAGAACGGGCAGCGAAGTCTTGCATTAAGGTTTCGTTGGCACATTTTAAGTACAAAAGCTTCGCAAAAAGAAGACAACTTTTGATTTCATACATACGACGATTCATTCCGGAGAATCCAGAGGAAAATCTTTCGTGCTGACTTTATTTAAAAGTAGGATAATATCAGAAAGATGTTGATGATAATAAGAACGATTTCTAAGCAGTAATCAGTTACTGTCAGTCATAAAATAGTAAAAATATCGCATCCGAAAAATTTAAATTGAGAAAATCGCACAGCCAAACTCGTACCGGATATCAATGGAAACAGATCCCCTATCCGGCGGTCGTTAGTGTTTTCAAAAGTCCTGCCGATCTATCCGATCGTTGCAATCTGCCGGTCGATGACCTCATGGGAGACGGGCTAGGTCCTTACTGCAACTTGATTATGCATGCGTCGTAGCCTAGCTTCGAAAAGGAAGACGCGTTTTGACCGTAGAAGGTAGAGCAGTAAGTTTGGAGGAATATGAATCAGTTTTTGGTGGTGACCACGGTTGTAACGTTTCTAGACCACTCATCTGTAAAAACTAATGTTGGGTAGGAGTATCACTGGATTAGATGGAGGCCTGAAACAGGCAGTTGGTAAATAAATAAAATAAAAATAAATAAATGTCATTTATTTCAGACAAAAGTTCCATAGATTAAGTAAGTACAACAAAAAAAAAAACATAAACAAATTAAAATATTAGGTATTTAAGGTACCTACAGCTAATATCAGGTGGCAATATCCACCCACCGTTTATACATTTTTGTTTGTATAAGCCTTTCTGCCAGACTCTTGACGATACTGTTGCCACACGAGTCAACTCTGGATATAAAAGACCTTATCCTCTTTCGCTGGATAGCATTAAAAGAGTCTATCTGGGACTCCGCGTACATTTCTGAAGCACTCCAGTAGCGCTTCAGGCCCATCAGCTGCCTAAAGGTGTTGTTATAGGCAACCTGTATACTATCATGTGTCTTTTTAGTACAGAGTTGACACGTGTAGAACGTCTGACAGAAAGACCTAAACAGTGTAAAGCTAGATTAGAACGGTAAAGCTAGATTGTAGTGAATGATGATTGCTAATGACACAAATCAACAGTGACCATTTTAGAGTTAACAAGTTTCACTTCAGACGCCAAGGAGAGCTATCATTTGGTGACCGCACCGAACGTAGCTAAGCATCGTACTCTAAGTATCATTACCATCATAAACTATGCATATCACGACGATATCTTTGATGTAAAGCTGTCTCTATCATACTTATTCAGACGAATTCACTTGTTTCGAACTATTAAACTTATAACAACTTCCTAGCGGAGATGGAACAAAGTTGGACAATAACAGCAATTAAGGAACTATGAATTAGGAAAGTAGCACGCGATAGCCGCGTGAATTCGCCGAAAGAACTGTAACAAATGTACGGATGTCCCTAACGAGGGAGCTCTGACCTCGTTACCACCGCGGATCTTACAACTACACTTACATGCAACATATTCGGTTCATCACTACCTGATGGTAATGCCAAAATATAGAGCAGAAAGAGGTATAATATAGACAAATTATACTAAGTATATAAAATTGTATACTTACTTAACTTCTAAGTAACTCAACAAAAAATCCAGTTAGCATTCTAAGAGGTAGTGATAAGCTTGCAAGCAGTTACTCCAAGAATTATATCTCCAAATATAAAAGCACCGGCTAAATCAGTTGATGCATCTCTGACTGTATTTGACGACCTCTGTGGCGCAGTGGGCGAAGGTCCACCTGCGACGCAGAAGGATGTGAGTTCGATCACGGAACAAATGTTTGTATGACCTACAGATATTTGTCTCGGGTCTGGGTGTTTCTATGTATAATATACAAACAAATAGTATATACGTAGTATATCAGTTATCTGGTACCCATAGTACAAGCTTTGCTTAGTTTGGGGCTAGATGATGCTGTGTGAAAATTTTCAGCATTATTTATTTATATATTGTGGATACAATGCATTTGTTTTCTTTTTCATATGAAAAACTATAATTTTGGCCGCAAGTGTACGCTAAAGGCTACGTGTGCACTTCTCATAGAAAGCAACCCTAATTACCTGTGGCCAAGCTTCCCCCATTTTCCCCTAATTGCAAATGTGGAGACTTTGACGTAGAAATAATAGGTATACTTATTTTACCTTTTAAGCACGCTAATATTTTTGAGATATAATACATTCATCATCGTAACATACTATAATAGGGATTTTATCAAAAAAGTCCAAGATTGAAGTATAGTTTGGCCGTTGTGGCAATCCTAATTTCGAATATACCTCAAGGTATATTCACGCTTTATTAATGCTGGACTTTTGACACAGCATCATCTAGTCCCAAAAATATATATATAAATATATAAATAAATACTATATAATATAGATAAATACTATCTATAATCCATACTCCATACTTAATTAAAGTAAAGTAAATTAAAAAAGCCTTTATTCTCTGACTATCTTGCATAATGTAACTTAATCTAATGTTAATCTAGTTTATAAATAAGAAATAAGAAAAACAAGACTGTTCAAAGTTGTATGGGACGTGGTCTATGAACCAATAGCGATACTATAATGGTATTTGTGTAGGGATGCCTCATCTACATATTTGTGCAAAGGGGCATCAAAATCTGACCCTGCAGAGTTGAGATATACAGGGTGGATTTTTAATCATTATAGTTACAGGAAAACGTTTTTAGGAGACCATGCATAACTTTTTGATGTATTCTAAACTGCACTAACTCATTTTGGAAAAAGTGTACAGTCAGCGAAAAAAGTGCTCACCTAAAGCGGTCTTTGAACCAATAGCGATACTGTAATAGTATTTTTGTACAAATACCTCAACTACATCCATATGCAAAGGGGCATTAAAATCTGACCCTACCGTTTTGAGATATACAGGTTGGAATTTCGAGACTAGCTCATAGGTCAGGTACCTTAACCGTTCTAGTTACAGGAAAACGTTCCTAGGAAACCATCCATAACTTTTTGTGATATTTTAAACTGCATTCACACATTTTGGAAAAAATGTACAGTCAGCGAAAAAAGTGCTGACACGTAAGCGGAATTTGAACCAATAGCAATACTATAATAGTATTTCTGTATAGATACTTCAACTTCATCCATATGCAAAGGGGCATCAAAATCTGACCCGGCAGTTTTGAGATATACAGGGCGGAATTTCGAGACTAGCTCATAGGTCAGGTGCCTTAACCGTTCTAGTTACAAGAAAACATTTGTAGAAGGCTATTTATAACTTTTTGAGATATTCAAAACTGCATTTACACATTTTGGAAAAAAAGTACAGCCAGCGAAACAAATGCTAAAATCCCAAAAAAATGTTTAAAAGATTTAGGACGTGGTTTTTGAACCAATAGCAATACTGTAATGGTATTTGTGTAGGGATGCCTTATCTACATATTTTTGCAAAGGGGCATCAAAATCTGACCATGCAGTTTTGAGATATACAGGGTGGATTTTTAATCATTATAGTTACAGGAAAACGTTTTGAGGAAACCATGCATAACTTTTTAAAGTATTCTAAACTGCACTAACTTATTTTGGAAAAAGTGTACAGTCAGCGAAAAAAGTGCTCACCTAAAGCGGTCTTTGAACCAATAGCGATACTGTAATGGTATTTGTGTAGGGATGCCTCATCTACATATTTGTGCAAAGGGGCATCAAAATCTGACCCTGCAGAGTTGAGATATACAGGCTGGATTTTTAATCATTATAGTTACAGGAAACCGTTTTTAGAAGACCATGCATAACTTTTTGAGGTATTCTAAACTGCACTAACTCATTTAGGAAAAAGTGTACAGTCAGCGAAAAAAGTCCTGACCAAAAGCGGTCTTTGAACCATTAGCTATACTGTAATGGTATTTATGTAGAAATACCTCAACTTTATCCATATGCAAAGGGGCATCAAAATTGGTTAAAAAACCACGTCCTAAATCTTTGAAACATTTTTTTGAGATTTTAGCATTTGTTTCGCTGACTGTACTGTTTTTCCAAAATGTGTAAATGCAGTTTTGAATATCTCAAAAGGTTATAAATAGCCTCCTACAAATGTTTTCCTGTAACTAGAACGGTTAAGGCACCTGACCTATGAGCTAGTCTCGAAATTCCACCCTGTATATCTCAAAACTGCCGGGTCAGATTTAGATGCCCCTTTGCATATGGATGAAGTTGAAGTATCTATACAGAAATACTATTACAGTATTGCTATTGGTTCAAATTCCGCTTATGGTCAGTACTTTTTTAGCTAACTGTACACTTTTTACAAAATGTGTGAATGCAGTTTAAAATATCTCAAAAAGTTATGGATGGTTTTCTAGGAACGTTTTCCTGTAACTAGAACGGTTAAGGTACCTGACCTATGAGCTAGTCTCGAAATTCCAACCTGTATATCTCAAAACGGTAGGGTCAGATTTTAATGCCCCTTTGCATATGGATGTAGTTGAGGTATTTGTACAAAAATACTATTACAGTATCGCTATTGGTTCAAAGACCGCTTTAGGTGAGCACTTTTTTCGCTGACTGTACACTTTTTCCAAAATGAGTTAGTGCAGTTTAGAATACCTCAAAAAGTTATGCATGGTCTCCTAAAAACGTTTTCCTGTAACTATAATGATTAAAAATCCACCCTGTATATCTCAAAACTAAAGGGTCAGATTTTGATGCCCCTTTGCACAAATATGTAAATGAGGCATCCCTACACAAATACCATTATAGTATCGCTATTGGTTCATAGACCGCTTTTGAACAGTCTCCTTTACAAAATAAATCCCTATCTTCAGCAACCGGTTTTTTGGTCAGGTTGTCTTTCGACATAGGCCTCCCCTAATTTTTTCCACTCCTCTCTGTTTCGAGCTGATCTTCTCCACCCTTTTGGTAGATCATCATCCCATCTCTTGATTTATCTTCCTTTTTGTCTTTTTCCGTTTCTAGGGTACCATTCCATTACTTCTTTTGTCCATTTTTTCTTGTCTGTTCTCATAATGTGACCTGTACAATTCCATTTGAGTTTTTTTATTTTTAAAATCACATCATTTACATTTGTTCTTTTTCTTATTATTGAGGACGTCCATACTTAATAGAAAGTAACTCTGTCTGTCTGTCTGTTTGTTACGCTTTCACGCCCAAACCGCTGAACAGATTAATCTGAAATTTGGTATAATTAAAGGCTGTATCCAGGGAAGGACATAGGCTACTTTTTATCCCGAAAAAATGAAAAAATCCCGAAGAACTGCGGGTCACACCGTGGGAGCGCAGCTAGTAATAATAATAAACTCTATAAATAATGGTAGGTGTTTTCACACATTTTGTTATAGATAATAATTAAGAAAAGTGGATTTTTGAGATACGTTTTTATAGTGGATGTCGTTGAATACTTATTGTATAAAGTTTTCATATCCCACTAATATAACGAATTAATATTAGTTAGTAAGTTAAAACTTCTCTAAGGTATGATTTGTAGCTATAGTTAAGCACTCAAGATTGTTACACCTGAATAAATAAATTATTATTAAATAAAGAGCCGGAAGTTTGTGAGTAGGTATGTTTAGATGTTTTTGTAAGGATCAGGCTCAAACGACGAAGTAAAAAAAAACGTAAACAGGTTCACGACTGTATCCCCAAGGTGCGGTAGACATTCTCTCAGATCTTTTTGTTACTTATTCCAGATCCTTTGAAGATGTCTAAGGGGGGTAGTCAGAGGCATTTCCAAACACATATTTGATACATGCCCACATCTTGCAGAAGTTAGTATTCCATACGTGGCAGGTTGCAAGCCCATTGCTGCCTATAAGAACACTAACTGGTTTCCTCACGTTGTTTTCCTTCACCGTTAAGAGCACGTGTTAAAACGACGAAGTAATATTTTTCATCATCTCCCTGACCTTATCCCACGCTAAGTGGGGTCGGCACAACATGTCTTCTTCTTCCACTCACTCAGAAGTAATATTTTTAAATTGTAAAATAAATGTTTCACGTTGACAAAAGTAAAATGTTTCCACAAAAACAAACATTAATTATGTATGTAAGACAGGGGTAGCATCAAACTCATATAAAAACTCATTAATTCAAAAGACCTTTATTATAAACATGCGTTATGTACGCCCCTATAACTTTTCCAAACTTATTTTTCTCTCGTGTAGGGTAGCGGCTCAAAACAAAATATATGATAATGTAATGTACTTTAACAATACTAGTGATGTCTATCGAATATCGAAAAATAATAATCGTAATTTTGTTTACGTATTAGTATAATTTGTGCATTAAAAATAAAATTCATACAATGCCAATGAATTAAACAAATTGTATTTGGACATGATGTCTCTGACTTCCCCCTCGGAGTGTTAAAACAAATACATACCGAAATTACGGTGCATGATATAAAAAAATGATATCTCACACATAGTTTATTCTAGCCCAAATGCTTTCAGAGCTTGCGTTATGGGAACCACATTATTTAACTCTTCTCTTCTTATTTAAGGATTTACTCCTTGTAGGCACAACTGATGTCTCTCTCCATGTATCTCTTTCCAGGGCTGCTTCCTTGACCTCTTTATACGACATGACAGCTACCTTCTCATTTACTTGGCTTATGAAACTTATCCTCGGTCTTCTTCTTCCTCTTCTTCCTTCCACTTTCCCTTCTATACCGTTCTCAAGCTGTCATGTCGTATAATTATTTTCAACACACTTGCTCATAAAGTGGCCTTATGGTCACTGCAATTAGGCACATAATGACACCCATAATCAAACTGTGACTTTTTCATTACTATAACTCACTAGTGAGTAATAGAATTTTTTTTTAATTTTATTGGTTGAGTTGCTTTGTTCTTTAAAAAGTTTTTATTCAGAAAAAAGATCGTGTTCAATAGAACAAATAAATTAATGTTCCTATTGCTTGCTCATTTCATGCAACTTCTAATTTAAATAGATAATTTTAACTCGTACGTGTTTAATAAATAAAACTTTCACTCAAATATAACTTTTTGTTTTCTCTATAATAAAAGAAAACTTTAAATTCCCCATTTTGTACGTGGCAGAATAGGCCGCAAACCCTATGCGCGGCGCGGAAATATAGTCTGTGGCCGATCGCAATGCGCGCGCATAGGAAAACTGATTAATTTTTCCCGCAATAGCGAAACATTTTTCACAACTAGTTTTCACTGTTGAAAATGAGTTTTTATTGTTATTTTATTCACAAGTGTGTTGAAAAACGTCGTATGATACACGTGTGTATTGATGATTACCGTCCTCTGTTCTGTTATGAGCCTCGCCTAACGGCTCGGCTCATAAAAACACCTCGGCGGTAATCACCAATGTTACACACTAGTACCATAATGTACTATTATACTACTTATAAATTAACTTTTTTTGGAAATAGAGGATACAGTCGTGATCCGTTTTCGTTTCGTAAAAAAAGTAAAAGTAAGTCCGTATGAGTCAGTGGCCAACTCTGATGACGGAGTTTTTAGGCCGCCTTAAGGCTTCCATCATGGCTTAACGACTTAAAGAGCCGGGACCGACAATTTTACGTGCCCTCCGAAGCACGGAAGCGCTCAGATGAAAATGCCACTGGCGGTCACCCATCCATATACGGACCGTTTAGAACGTTGCTTAACTTCGACGATCTATCAAGAACGACTTGGCAAGCACGACCACGAGCGCTTTCGTTTCGTATTTGAGCACGATTCTCATTATCGATAGTCCTACAGGCATCACTACGCCAAAACGTACAAATCCCGTGGAACCGCATACTCGATTTCCCGGTTTTAATTGTCGTGTTCGAATCACAGACTCTTGAGCAATCCTTTGTCGGGCTCGTAACAAGGGTGCATAGACACAGATGAGTTTTTAGTTACCGCAGAAAGTTTCTCATCTTGTGAATAACAGTTTATGGTTTTTTTTTTAAATTCCGTAACCGTTAGTTGTTACAATCTATTTAGTGTAGCTTCGTCGTTTATTTCTTTGTAGCTAAGCAACTTTAAGGGTGATCACAAAAGTGAAAGATAGTGGCATTATCAATTGAACGCTTCTGTGCTTCGAAGAGCACTTAAACGTAAACTGGTTCACAACTGTATCCTCAAGGTGCGGTAGACATTCTCTCAGATCTTTTTATGTTACTTATTCCAGACCCTTTGAAGATGTCTAAGGGAAAAAAAAATATTGTCGCAAATAAGCTATGAGGGCGGAGCGGAGGCTTTGGTGTTCTTAAAAATTGTGTCACCACTAACTCATACGAACTTTGTATTACCAACTCTCATTCGATTCGTTTACGATCGCCTAGGTACATTTTTTTTGAAATGGCCTTTCCTAATTTGGTTCAATAGTAACAATGCACTATAGCATATACAAGGTGTAAAAAGACGTCTACTGAAGCCGAAAGGGGTGGGTACAGCATCCCAACACACAACCAAATACAAAAGGATTTTCCGAAAAAAACATTATATCCGGAGAAAACATCGTTTGAAGAAACTGTTTGCGTATGTTCTGGGCGCGTTGTTTTACGATACTGGATTTTGAGTTAATTTTTTTTTTCTTTTAAAGTTAAATAATTAGGTAGGTCTTATTATGTTATGCGTTTTTTTTTCGCTAAATGAGTTTAGAATAATGGTCTGATTGCAACCTCTCAGTTTCCGGTTGTCTTTTTACACCCTGTATATACACAGGAACGGAAACAGTGACGTGAAAATGAGGAGGCATATACTCAGTGGGTGGATGTGAGCTGATTAGATAAATAGATAGATAGCATATTCAACCTTAAGCACAAAATAATAAAGCTCATGTTACTATGTATTCTGCTACCAGTGACAAGCCAACGATAGGTGCTGGTATCGGCAGCGGGCCAATTGTGAGTACTCGCGAGTTTTCAGACAGTTCGTTCGACGTTTGAATTTGCGCGTGAAGCGTTGGTTTAACGATTGTAATCTACAATCTGTATTTTAAACTAACTCACACACGGGTTCACTCACCTGGTACTAACATAGCCCATGTCACTCAAGGAATGTTTAGTTATCAGTGGGGCTACTATGCGCAACGTGACAGAAGTCTCTCGACTCGTTTTCTCGTTAAAAATCGAGATAGTTGTGCATTTCGTCATGCGCTAACATGCCAGTCCGTTATCTCATCTCGTTTTGTCAAATGACGAGATACTGGCTTCAGGTAGTTTTTTTGTCGTCTTTAATTGTTAACAATTAAATTAATTGTTACAAAAAATACCTTTTATTTATAAGGGATATAAGCCTTTGAGGAGTGGTGGGAAATCGCTAAAGGCTAGAAATAAGGAAGCACACCTTTCCCAAGATTAATTTGTGAAAAATGTTGGAAATCAGATTTTTTGGAAAATACAAAGAAAAAAAAATTACAACAAAACAACAAAATCAAAAAAAGTATTTGTTTTTTCGTTTTCGCTGGTATAGAACACGTATATTATATCGTATCACAACGACCCCAATGACTTGAGCAGTGAGGTCGTTGGGACTTTTTATTCCCAACTACCCCACTAGTGGGGAGGCTAGTGGGGTCGTTGGGAATAAACCCAAATTCTTTGTCAGTCTATTCCTTTGACAGAAAAATCACCTGCGCTCATAATGATCAAATTAATTTCCCCAAAACAGGGATGAGAAAGGTTTGAAGTAATTTGAATCGGTCGCTGTGAACACCTAAAAACCTAATCTGCGGATCAAAGACAAATCCGGTTGGTAATTCCGAACCGAAAATTCACAAAATATCGCCACATAATAATTGTGGCACACATTGGGCCGCAAGCGCGTTTGTAATGGTTTTTTTATATTATCCGGGCTGGGAACGATACGATCCGGATCGGTTCGCTAAACAATCATCATAATCGTCAGCAACTTTGCTTATGCCAATCTTCCCGATCCTGGGGCTTTACTCTCGTGTACGAATCTGAATGTTCGGGATAGACAAAAACACGAGCGAAGTTGCGATTTTTGCTTTTTACTGCAAAGACTCTTTTGAGGCGCACTTAAAGTCCTTTCACCACACTGGTTCGAAAGAACTGGTGACACGATAAAAAGAAGGCTGCAAGGACCAATTTTTCGGTTCAAAATAAGTACTTATCATAGGCTCGAGACTGAGTAGTACGAAATGTCCGAATATTCAGTCAAATTTCAGATTTATTCGCGAATAGAAAGGCTAGCCTGATTTTCGACCAAAAGGTAGCTTTAATCCCCACCGTGAATAGGTTATACTTAGTTTCCTTCCTGTTTTCTTGTTTAAATATCATTTAATTTGTCGTATCGTGCCATGTAAATACGCACTAAAGCTGATACAGAAACCTATTCGCTCCAAAGAATCTTTGTAATGCAAATTAGAGTTAAAAGTTGCGAAGCGTGAGCGCCGCCGTGTATTCGGGTTTCGCAGAACCGCAGACTGTGAAATTACGGTTGTATTAATGTATTATGTGTATGTATTTGTGAACATACGTATTGTAATGGTGATTGAAGTGGGTATCTTTATATGTGATTATAATTAATTAGACATAGACAGTATAATCACAAGGATATATCGCAGGGTGGGAAAACAATGGCTTGAAAATTTTGGGCTGATTAGATTGATAGAGATTTATCTTATACGACATGACAGCTTTATCAGAACATCATAGAAGGAAAAGTGGAAGGAAGACGAGGAAGAGGAAGGCCTAGAATAAATTTCATGAGTCAGATAAAGGAGAAGATCGCTGTCATGTCGTATAAAGAAGTAAAGGAGACCGCATTGGAAAGGGAGAGGTGGAGGAAGTTGCATCATTGCACCGACAAGAGCTGAGCTCTTAAATTTGATGATGATGAGATTTATAGACAGTATAATGAATTGAAGCACTCAGTTGTCCCCCATGCACTGACCGCTCAGACAGAACGTTACTTACCTTCAACGATCTATCAAGAACGACTAAGCAGTGTAGCTTGCTTAGTCGTTCTAGATAGGCTAGTCGAAGGTAAGCAACATTTTGAGCGGTCAGTGGATGCGTGCTTCAGAGGGCATGTTTAAACGTCGGTCCGGGCTACTAAGCCGTTAAGCCATGACGGAAGCCGGCTAAGGTCGTTTGAATCTAGTCGTGCACCAATGAGGTTTTCTGATAAAAACTTCTACACTATCCATATCCATCTCATACGGTGAAGGAAAACATCGTGACGAAACTGGCATATTGTAGAACCTAAAAAAAATCGAAAATATGTGTCAAATGTTAAGTACAGCGCTTTTATCATATAACCCTTTCACCTCACTGGTTCGAACTAGTCACACGACAAAAAGAAGTAAAAAAGTGGTAGACAGTATTTGGGTATGCACCCATAAAGTATCTAATAAGGCTTCATACAAAAAAGTCGCTTCTGCATCCTACTCTATGACAGGATATAAGGGTCAGCGCACACGGCACGTGTGATGCGCGCGCGCCGCTATCTACGTCCATTGTTTAGTGCGCACGCTTCACTAATTAGTCTGTAACTTTTGTGCGATAATGAGCAGTGGGTAAATAATCTTCTATAATATAAAAATGAATCGCAAAATGTGTTGGTAAGCGCATAACTCAACAACGCCTGGACCGATTTCATTAAATTTTTGTTTGTTGTGTTTGTTATTGTCAGGAGAAGGTTCTTATGACAGAAAAAATCTATATTTTAATCATGGAAGGCGTGAAATAAGGGTTGAAAGTTTGTATGGGGAGTTGGTAGTTCCATTTAAATGCAATAGATGGCATTTCTAAAAAGTATGTTATTTCGCTGACGAAGTCGCGGGTACCAGCTAGTATCTCATAAAAATGAATCCCAATTTCCCTTGGTCACGGCATCACGCGTGAACGGCTGGACCGATTTCATTAATTTATTTTTGTTGTGTTTGTTATTGTCAGGAGAAGGTTCTTATGACAGAAAAAATCTATATATTAATCATGGAGGGCGTGAAATAAGGGTTGAAAGTTTGTATGGGGAGTTGGTAGTTCCAGTTAATGCAATAGATGGCGTTGCTAATAAGTATGTTATTTCGCTGACGAAGTCGCGGGTACCAGCTAGTTTACAATAAAATATAAGCTTATTTGAATGTAAGCACGTGTTTGAATGTAATGCTGTTTGTATGCATGTTTTAATGGTGTTTTATGAATGAATACAAGCTATACTGAGTTTAGGGCTAGATGGCGCTATGTGTCCTCCTATAGTTCAGTAGGTATTTTATAATTACTTTTCGCTGAGTGATGATATTGATTTAGTCCGTGACTTGTTAGAAGAAGCTGAGGATACGTCTTGGAAAACTTCACAACATAGAAGTTCGTATGAGTTATTGCCCAACTCAGCCCCCTTAGCATAGCGTTTGTCTGTACTGTTTGTTTGTCTAAACTGTCATTTTTTTCCCGGTCGAAAAAGATTCCACAGTGCGTGAAGACCCGCCTGTATAACCAGTGTGTCCTCCCAGTTTTGACTTACGGTGCCGAGACATGGACGCTCACCCAGGCGACTGTGCACCGAATACGAGTGGCACAACGGGCCATGGAGCGAGCCATGCTCGGCATAACTCTCTTAGATACAGTCCGAAATACTGAGATCCGCCGTCGTACCAAGATCTATGACGTCGGCGAAAGAGCGATTAATCTCAAGTGGAGTTGGGCAGGACACCTGGCTAGACGTGGTGATGGCCGGTGGAGTAAATCTTTGACCGAGTGGTGGCCAAGGTCGGACCACCGGAGTCGAGGTCGTCCGAGAGCACGTTGGGTCGACGACATAGTGAAGGTCGTAGGGAATGTTTGGACGCGAGAGGCGCAAGATAGAGGAGACTGGCATTAAAGAAGGGAGGCCTATACCCAGCAGTGGGTGTTACCGGGCTGAGATGATGATGATGATGATGACATTTTTATCTATTCTCCGGTACCTAGACAAACGCCATGCTAAGGGGGCTGGCGACGGAGTTTTTAAGCTGCCTTATAAGACCTCCGTCATGGCTTAGCGACTAAAACCCGGACTACAATTTTAAGTGTCCTCCAAAGCACGGAAGCGCTCAGTTGATAATTACAGTTGATACTTAGGCGGTCACCCATCCACTAACTGACGTCAGCGTTGCTTAACTTCGACGATTTATCAAGAACGACTAAGCAAGCTACAGCACGACACTTGGAAAATAACAGGGGGACACCTTTGCCCAGCCTCTGCTGGGCAAAAGTGTCCCCCTGGACAGTGTAGGTTAAAAAAACATATTTATTCATACTACAAAGTGCAATATACAGTTTTCAATTTATCACTGAAAATACTCGCCCCATATTTACCATCGAATAAAGCATTGATGGTAATTTTAATATAGTTTCAAGGGAATTAATTTAATCGTAATTATTATCAGTTTGCATCCAGCTTGTGCCATTGAAACGTGGGTATAATGAGAAAAGCGCGTGATGGCGCGTTCACACGAGTCAAGCAACTAAAAGAAGAAGAGCAACAAAAGAGTCAGTACAAAATTAAATGATCTATAAAACATTAGTGATACCAAGTCTTATATTTTATATACTATACTATCGTGTTGTTTCTTTGAGAGTACCTTAAAATAAACGTTTGTGGGCTGTAGCATTAAAGTCTGACCCACTATTAGAAACATAAAATAAGTATATGCTAATTTAATGACAGCATGAGTGCGATTGATCATCGGAATTGGTTACGATAATCCATTGCTTTGACAGGTTATACAGGAGTTCAGTGTCTAACTGAACCCAAATTAAGTTTTTAAATTGGGGACAGCTCAGCAGCTGCGCTACCCAAATAACTTGCATAATACAAAGGTGGCATAATGAGTTGTGGTCAACGCAGTCTGACTGAAGCGACAGCAAAATCATTACAACATTTTTTATCTAGTAATATTAACTCGAATTTAATAAAAATTGGAAAAAGTTAAAATATACTATGAATATTTATGTAATTAAGTGCATGCGGCGAAAGATGTGAGCCAAGATCGAAGCAAGTGAAAATCTGTGCGTTCTACCTATTCCTAGGGTATAACAGAATAGGCTAATAAACTTTTAATAACTCATTGTATCCCCTGTTTCCATACAAATAATTTGATTTTACTAGCTTCCGCCTACAACTATGCTTGCGTGGTACCACCATTTCAAATAGTATTCAAATCTATTCCAAGATTAAAATAGATCGGTTTATCTATTCCAGCATGATTGAGAAACCAACACTCACTTTAAACTTTTGAATTTAAATTAATAAATAATTAATTATTAATAAATTAATAATTTTACTTTTCACACAGCATCATCTAGCTCCAAAGTAAGCAGAGCTTGTGTTATGCGTACCTACTAGAATGACTGATAAACTACTTATATACTTTTTTGTTTGTATGTTTGTACATACTTACATAATATATTTTTTTGTTTGTAAATACATGTATAATATTATTATACATACAAACACCCAGACCCGGGACAAATATCTGTAGGTAATACAAATATTTGTCCCGCGGCGGGGATCGAATCCGCAACCTTCTGCGTCGCAGGCGGACCTTCGCCCACTGCACCACAGAGGTCGTCGTATTTATAATAAAACGTAGTTTAATTTGCAAACTCTACTTACGCCGATCGCATCAATATCGCATTTTGAAAGCGGGATAGCCACCGCTAAACATCCGCGTAATTTTGTCCACGCGTTTGTTTTAAGGATCGCTACAAACTATCAGACATCAATATAGATTTTTTTATTTGAATCCAGATCCAAAGCTTTCAAATAGAAGTCCAGAATGGACCTGGCGCCGTATTCGCGTTCCTTTTTCGTTCGTTTGATGAAGATTCGGATGCTTCCTACCACTATTTCTGACTTCAAGGGCCAATTTTTCAAACGTTAAAACACGGTCTTAACCTAGGGCCAAATATTTCAAACTGAAAAATTGGCCCTTGAAGTCAGAAATCGTGGTAGGAAGCATCCGAATATTCATCAAACGAACGAAAAAAGGAACGCGAATACGACCCCTGGTCGTGAACGTAAAGTAAATATCGTATAAATACATGTTACCCTAGATATTACGATTTAGATAAGTCTGTTTTTAATGTATGTTTAATTAAATAAAATAAAGTAATAAGGAAAGATTAAGTTCAGTTCAGTTCAGTTTATTTATTGGTAACAAAATCAGGTTACATGTCAGTTTTAGGAGTACTAAATTAAATCATAGATTCAAAATTAATAAGTAGGTAGATACTTAAACTTAGTAACTATCTCCATAATAATAAATGACAGTAGGTCAGCAAATAGGTACAATAAATTAACATAAATAATCGTGTCTTATCTAAGAAACTCGTCAACCCTATAGTGGGATTGCTCAATTAGCCAATTTTTTAATTTAAGTTTAAAGGATTGCGTTGATGGAGCATTTGTGATTGTCTCAGGAAGGCGGTTATATACCGCCGGCCCCATTACATGCACCAGCTTCGACGATTTAGCAAGGCGCCGCTGTACGGCTCTCAGCCTTTGTGCGTTCCGCGTCACGAACCTGTTACCGTCTCCAAACTTTAAGTACTCACTAAGGTGGTTTCTAGTGTACATGGCAGCATGAAAAATTACGAGGTCTGGGACGGTCATTCTTTTGAGCGACTGGAAAATGGTGCGAGCGGGTGCGTTCCACGGAGCTCGAACTATCGCTCTCACGGCCCTCTTTTGCATTCTGAACACTCGCTCCCAATCAGCAGCTCTGCCCCATAGCTCAACACCATACTGAAGGAGCGAGTGGACAGATGCGAAGTAGCAACTCCTAGTCATGCTCTACTCCAGGGTTGCAGACAGTCTCCATAGAGCGAAACATGCGCGACCTATCCTCTCGCATAACTTATCGATATGTACATCCCATGTAAGCTTCTCGTCAATCTGGAAGCCCAAGAACGATGAGGACCTGACTTGATTGATGACTTTGCCACCCAAGGATACAGTCATGGGTCTGATCGCACGACCGGCGAGATTGAACAGGATGAAGTTGGTTTTTGTAACGTTTAGTAGGAAGCCATTGATGTTGAACCAACTATGCAGTTTCCCCGCCACCATGCTCAGTTTCTGCTCCAACAGGTCTGCATTCGGTGCTTGCACAACTGCAGCGACATCATCCGCATACATCAGGATGTGAGCATTGCCGACACACTCAGGCAGATCATTTAGGAGTAGAGAAAACATGATGTTTGATAGTGACGATCCTTGGGCCACTCCAATCGTGGTCTTGCATGGCTTTGATGTTACCTTTCCTCCTTCACCTGTGACTGTCTGGTACCGATCGGTCATAAAATCCATCAGGAGCTCCAGTGCTGGGCCGTCAAATCCATAATGTCTTAGCTTCACAGCGAGTACTCCATGATCGGCCACGTCAAATGCCTTCGACAGATCGCACATGATGACAGCTACGTGTTGCCGGTACTCCCGAGCCTCCATCACGCGCGCCACCATCTCGCGTGTTACGTCTGTCGTCGACCTTCCCGTGCGGTAAGCATACTGTCTATCAGACAAGGAATTTGTTTCCGTTAAGAATTCCGTGATTCTTGCGCTGAGACCGAATTCGAAGATTTTAGCAATACCTGGAATTATGGAAACAGGCCGGTAACTATTTATTTCTTCTTTTTTTCCTTTACCCTTATAGAGTGGAGCTACTCTAACTTTTTTCAATGATTGCGGATATCGTCCCTCTTGTATGCATGCATTAAATAGTTCCGAAAGAATTAAGGACAGAGGTGTTGCCGCGGCGTGCATTAGAGATATAGATATGTCGTAAATGTCCTTGGTGGGTTTATGCGCCACTCCGTTAGAAATTATTTTAAACACCTCTGACGGTGAGAAGGATCGGAGTCTAATCGATCGATCGGCTGCACAGCGAGCACTTTCCAGCGCAAGCCACGCGTCCGTCACATTGGCCTGGGGCGCACCGCACGTCTTTGCAGCATTTACAAAATACAAGTTCACTGCATCAACTACTTCTACCTTACTGACATATTTGGAGCCGTCAGGTGCCCGAATTGATTCGGTAAAATCAATCGTCCGCCTACACCGTCCGGTCTCAAGCTTAACAACATCCCACATGGACTTGGTAGTATTCACTGAGTTTTTTATTAAGTTGCAATAGAAGTCGCTACGCTCTTTCTTCAACAAATCATCAAATCTAGTTAGATACTCTTCAAGTTTAGCAGGAAGCTGTAAGTTAAACGGAAATTTAGTTATTAATGACTTGATTTCTCTAATCACGAAGTCCAGGCCTAAAATTTCTTTAGTAACCCACGATGTTTTATTTTTGCTTACGACGCGTTTAATAGGGAAGCAAATATCTAATTTATTTTTTAGAATATTCACAATTACTAACGCTAACTCGTCCGCCGGCATCCGCCTCTCCATCACTTTGAGCCAGTCAACGCTTTCCAGCGAAGCTACGTAGTTAGTCGTGTTGGCTCTCGTATAGGCCCTGGCGAAACGAGGCGCGTCTGCGCACGCGCGCGTCTCACACAGTACCTCAGCTCGGATAGCGTAGTGGTCGCTAAGCTGAGAATCCACCGCGCTCGCCCGCACGGTTGCGGCCCGAACTCGGTCGCAGCTCGCATACGCGTGGTCGATGCACGTGCTTGTCGAAGCTGTTGTTCTAGTGGGAAAATCAATAAAGTTACAGTAATTAAAAATATTTAAAATATCATTTAAACGTTTTTGGTTGGTGTTTAATGGGCATAGATAGTCTACGTTAAAGTCACCGAACACAACGCAATCCTTTTTACTACCAACAATCTCCTCAAGTAAGCGTTCTAAACAGGGAAAAAATTGCGTAAGGTAGGTTTTATTCGATCGATACACACACACTATCATAATATTATATTCGGTAAGTTCAACCGCCGATATCTCGCAAACCTGTTCTACCGAGATATGGGAGTAGTTAATCTCTTTAAATTTAATGTTTTTTTTAACATAGATACAGGATCCACCCTGACCGATTGACTGTCTACAGTAATTGGAACCTAAGTCAAAGTTATGTAAATTAATAACAGCTAATTCGTAGTCTTTTAAAAAATGTTCTGTTAAACAGAGCACGTCACATTTTAAACTTTTCTCTAGTAACACTTCTAGCCTACGAGTCTTATTTTTAAGCGAGCGAATGTTTTGGTGACAAATCACAATCTTATCATCGCACTTGTTGTCACTCGTCACTTAAGCTTGCGAATGTTACTAAATGAAGAGCCGTTAGGTTGTGAGTAAGAAGGTTGCATGCAAATAGAGGAAAACCGAAGAAAAATTATTGAAGTGGGAGATGATAGTCATAGTATTCTTATTTCAAGCAATATAACTGTTCAATAGTAATTTAATGTGCGTGAATTACACCAGAAGGCGCCACTTATATCGTTATAAATATTATATTAGTACCAAGGCGATCCGTCCACTTTTAGTGCGCGCAAATAGAACTAGATGTCGCTGCTAAAAGTGGCGGATTCCTAGATCGCGCTATCATTACGCTTTGTGATTTTAGAGAGTATTGATAAAGTAGTGTATGAATATAATTTACATTGATTAGCACAAGGGTGTTTTATTGACTCCCTTACCTGCTAGTTCAAGGTTAGACATCTATCTGTCTTTTCTAGAGATGGGCGTTTTCGTTTTTTCCGGCAAACCGATATGTAACTGTTTTATAGTTTGCATATCGATATAGAAAACGGTTTTCAGATATCGATATCAGTCGTAGGAGTTGCAAAAACGTTAACATGATTTTTAGCTACGCAAACTAAACAAACAACAAGTTATTATTATTAGAATTCTTCTATACCAAATCCAAATTGTAACAATAGAAATTCAATCTTATTACTTTGCAATTTAGTTCTATTTTGTAAATAGCGAGCCAAGAAACCGTTATAAACAAACATGGACCAAAATGAGTTTAGAAAGTAAACCATATTGCCAGCTACGTAAGATACATTTTTACGCACACCATTATCATATTCGCTTCATCTCTCTTTTACCCGTAAAACAATCCATAGTTAGAAAGAGAGGTAGCGAATATCATTTGGTGTTTCGTTCGTTTCATATCGTTTGCGTTTGGTTTTTGAAGTTTTCATTCGTTCGTTATATCTATGGTAGGTAACAGTTGGTTGAGGTTTTGCGTTTTGATTTTATCGGATATGTTGATCGGAGATATCGATATGGTATGATATCTAACCGGTATCCGATATAAGTTACGTTTTGATATATCGAACTCATGCCTAGTCTTTTCTTTTAAACAATAATGCTGTAAAGCAAAGTTGATCGTGTACTGAAGCCTTATCTACACCCTACCGGTATTCAATCCACTACAGCTATTTGCAGTTATTCGAATAGGTATTTCGAGTATCGAATAGCGATTGGAATCATTCGATTGCACGGGACTGCGATGACGGTTCATTGTAGATTAAATATCGATTCAATACTGATTTTACTCTGAACGATATTTATTGTAAAGTCATTACTAGCATTATCAAGCATCGGATAATGTGAATCGATGTTGTCCAAATGCACGATGGCATAAAAAATACCAGATGTAGAAAAAAAAAGATAAATATTTATTTATTAACGTGTGCTAAGATTGTAGCCTCTGCCTACGTCTAAAAAAAACGAGGTGTGTTTTATGTAAGTATACATTTATGGGTCTTCGTCATCAATATCTTTGAAAACGATGCTATTTTTCCTACAAATTGCATCATTAAGGGTTCAGGAATGACCGCAGCATGACCAGCAGATGTCTGACGAGGGTCCCTCATTAGTTCACGGGTGGTCGATGCCCCCGTAATAAGGGGAGGCTGATTAATATGTTTTCGTTTGATTATTAGAGTTTGACGTGTGTTACTTGAGCTTTATTTGTAAGTTGCGTAGTTTCGCGAAAAATTTGTTTTATAGAAAATCTTGCCGCAAAAATCGCAGTGACAATGCAACTCACCTGAGCTTAATCCCTCTAATAGCATGCTATTTTCATTAAATGTAAAAAAAAACGTAAACAGGTTCACGACTGTATCCCCAAGGTGCGGTAGACATTCTCTCAGATGTTTTTATGTTACTTATTCCAGATCCTTTGAAGATGTCTAAGGGGGATAGTCAGAGGCATGTCTAAACACATATTTGATACATGTCCACATCTTGCAGAAGTTAGCGTTCCATACAGGTTGCAAGCCCATCGCCGCCTATAAGAACACTAACTTGTTTCCTCACGATGTTTTCCTTCACCGTTTAAATGTATTGTTAAAAATTAGAAAAACGTCGAGATCTTAGGAAAAAATAATAATTTCATAACCTCTTTGAGGTCTTTGAAGTTTCGTAAAATGTATATGCGCTATAACACGAGCTCTTAACGGTGAAGGAAAACATCGTGAGGAAACCCGCAGCTTCATCAGCTCCACATGTATCGACGTAGTCTTTCCTGTGGGCCAGGTTGATTAAGCTGAGAGGATGGTTTAGGTGCTGGGCAAGCCTATTCCATCTCAAGCAATGTCCCAGGCACTACAGCGTCCCGTTAAGTGTAGGCATGGATTGCCTCCTGACGCTGTATAAATCATCTAATATAGATGTAAAGGCCTAAGATTTTTGAGGTAAACTCCTTTCACCATTAATTTGAAAAACCAAGCGACACAGCAAAATAATTTGGTAAGAAAACAGAACGCAGTAAAAATATTTCCACATAAAAATATACTTATTGGGATTTATCAGTATTTTACTAACAAACGTGTTAGTTTGGGTTAGATAAAAACGTTTCTGGAGATCAGCTGGTAGAGGTCTGCGAAGGACTTTTTACTGAGCTTCGGATTTCAAAAAAAGTTCTGTGTTCGACTTTTTTGTTAGTACGTTTTAGAAGCGAATATCAACCAATGAAAGAGTTTTATGGATAAACTTTCAAATAGATCTTTTACATTTACTAAACCTCTCTAAATCAAATATAATTACCTACATCTATTATAGACTATATGAGGAATCATCATCATCATCTCAGCCCGGTAACACCCACTTGGGTATAGGCCTCCCTTCTTTTATGCCAGTCACCTCTATCTTGCGCCTCTCGCGTCCAAACATTCCCTACGACCTTCACTATGTCGTCGACCCAACGTGCTCTCGGACGACCTCGACTCCGGTGGTCCGATCTTGGCCACCACTCGGTCAAAGATTTACTCCACCGGCCATCACCACGTCTAGCCAGGTGTCCTGCTCAACTCCACTCGAGATTTATCGCTCTTTCGCCGACGTCATAGATCTTGGTACGACGGCGGATCTCAGTATTTCGGACTTTATCTAAGAGAGTTATGCCAAATATAATATAAGGAATATTATCTATAAAAGATGTGTCCAATTCTCACTCTCCCCAAGTCACGGTAAATGTATTGTAAACATTCCGTACCTAAATGCAACTGCTCGAACTTCAAACTTTCAATAGACGCTCATGCAATTCAATGGACCACTCCAAATTACCGAATACGTTGACTCCCGTCGAAAAAAAGTCAGACAACATCCAAACATCGTTGAACCTCCACCTTATCTCGCTTCCAAGGGCTTTGTTCAGCGTCGGGAGGTCAAGTGTGTCTGGTTGATTTACAGGGAGGGATCTAGTAACAATATCGCAATTTATCAAACGAGCTACATTGTCGACTCCCCTACCTGTCTCTGCTTCCATCTACATGGAAAACAGGGCCAGCGGAAGGAGTGTTGTTTTATGTTATTAGATATATTTGTAAGTGCTATGATCAAAGGTACAGATATACCTATAGGGTTATTAGATTTGTTTAAAATTTAAGTGACTGGCAGAAATAGATAGAGGTCTTTGCCCAACCATTGGGTTCGAAATAATAATAATATTCAAGAAAAACGATAATATCTCAAGGCAGAAAAATGTAAGAGAAAGAAATTATCAGATCCTTAGTCAATTCGTGATCCTTGAAAGTTACTGATACATCGCTAACTTAAAATACTTGGTTTCCTGAAAATAATTTTCTTAGTACCTACTTTATAATAACCCCGGCGTTCGTATGAATTATTTTTTAATGTGCCCAAAGTACCTATGTTTTGTTCTCAATCCGATCCGTTTGCAGTAAATGCAAGCCAAAATGCTTGCAGGTGATGTTTTTTATTAAATTTTTCGCGAACCCCACCCCGAATCAGAATTAATTTCGGCGTGTTTGCCGTCTACGTATTTACACAAATTTACCGACTCTAAAGCATTAAATTATATAAAAAAAGTTTAATTAAACACTGCAGACTACTCCGGGCTTCATTTTGTAGCATAATGAGCAAAAAATGTTCATTATGTGAACAAATTTTTAGCACCAGTACTCGGACACACTAAGAAAATAAACACGATCACGATTCTATCACAAATACACGATAGATTCCCTAGCATGCTTACTATCACATTCAAAAGGGGCAGTCAGAGGTACGTCTTGACATTATTTGACATAAGTTAGCATTGACATGACAGGTTGCAATCCTGATATAAATTCAAATAAAACTCCATCAAACATAAAACAATGAAATAATAATACAAATTACAATTGTGAAACAAATAAGCTATAAGAGACGACGATATTACAAAAGAAAGGTATAAAAACGAGGTTTCAATAATAAATTATCAAAGGAGGGCCGGGCGCCTCCCCTGCGAGACCCCAGAGACCGACACCTCCCGGCGTCTTCCTTATTGTGTGTACTTTACCGTACTATTTGGTCCAAAGCATAAGAGCGAACCATAAAAATAATTTAATTTTTTAATAATTTAAATTTAAAAATCCATTTAGATACAAGTAGGTCTGAAAAAATGAAAAGAAAGGACGTACACAGATGACGAAGCGTGGTGTGCTCACTCCGTTCCCACCCCGTTTTTTCTGCGTGTTTCATTTCAGCACTTCCACACAATTTGTATGGAAGATACCTCCCAATGAGATGTATATTTGAAAACCTTGCTGTATGCTGTCTTCATCATCAATGAACTCTGTAGGTTTCTGAATTACGTTATACTTTTTAGCATGTTACTGTAACTTGTATTGTTTGAATAGACGTCAAATTTTTCTATTTCGAAGTAGTCTAAAAAGTTTTTCTTCCTTCCCTTGTGCCGCACAAGCGTTCACGCAACTCTCGTGCTACAAATTAGCGTTGGAGTACGAACAAGACAAAGAAAATGCCCCGAGGGGTGCTGTAATCAGCATCATGTGGACTGAGACGCTGACTGATTGGGACAAGGCGAAATTAATGAAGTCAGTTTGTACCGATTGTGGCAGATTCAAAACTTTGTAACGATACCAAATGGGCTTTGATGAATGACAAATTTTGCTAATGGGAAAGTTTGGTTTTGAAAACTGGTTTTTGGGCGACTTGCTTCCAATCCTCGCTGTTTCTGCTTGGAAATTGTTTTTGATGCTTTCATCATAGTAGTAAGAGGTAGTAAGATAGTATAAGTCTTATGAATACTGATCAAAGAGACAAGAATTGAGCCTAAAGCCGTGTTTGTTGCCCTGATAACGGTATTAGTTGTGAAAGAACAGGAGTCACCGAGCTTTTGAGTAATTATTCAAGTTAATTAATCATGATTGATTCCAATGATCAAAGAGCTGGTGGTCGATTCTCTTCTACCGATTCTCTGACAAAAGATAAGAACCTATTTGACGACCTCTGTGGCGCAGTGGGCGAAGGTCCGCCTGCGACGCAGAAGGTTCGATCCCCACCACGGGACAAAGGTTTGTATGACCTACAGATATTTGTCTCGAGTCTGGGTGTTTCTATGTATAATATGTATGTATTTACAAACAATAAGTATAAGTAGTTTATCAGTCATGTAGTACCCGTAACACAAGCTCTGCTTACTTTGGAGCTAGATGATGCCGTATGAAAAGTCTAGCATTATTTTTTTTATTTTTTATTAGCAATTCAATGCATAGCCTTTTAGGCACTTATGGATGGTGATTTAAACTCTTGCCTTTATCATTAAATATTAAACGATTTTTGTAATCAATCTTCAATACTTCAACGCAAAAGTTATAGCGAAATATTTCCATTACATTCTCGGCTATAAATATTATATTATCGTTTATTTGAAAATTCCCGTTTATGATCGCAAGGTATTCTTGTTATTTAGCGCTCCCGCCCCGTTTCTATTGAGACAGAGCAGAGCTGGACTAAGGATCAAAACGGCCATGGAATTGGATACTTATACATTTTGTGGGTGCGTTTATACGTTTTCTTTATTTTACTTATTATTCCAAAAATGCACGTGTTATTGTCTTCTCAAATATATCTTTTTTAAAGTTATTTTCCGACGCTCTACGAAATGATTATGTTATAAACGAAACATGAATATTCGTTTTGTGTCTAGGCGTTAACCAATATTATAGGAAAAATGCTGTTTTTCGTATTCTATCAGTTTCCTGGTTCCCATAATAAAAACTTTGCTTACTTATTGGCTGGATATACTAGATTAAGAGCTTATTTTGAATAAACAGTAAAAGTAACTCTTTTGAAAATTCATAGGAACTTTAGAGATTTTCAACATAAGCAACAGATTATATGAATGTTGAGATTTTCAACACAAACAACAGATTATTTTTTGGTAAATTCTGATTTACCATGATAGTTTAAAAATATATAAGTTAATAACAAAATTCCATGAATCCTATCCTTAAATACACACCTGTGCCGGAAATATTTAATAAAAACCGATTTCGTTTGAAGATTCTCAGCGATTTTACCGTCCCGTGTTATTGTTCGTAATGGCCGATGGGATTTTTTAGGGTTATTACGAGTTCATGAAGCTGAAAGTATTGGTAATTTTATACGGAAGGTTTAATTATTTTTATTATTAAGTACCCAAAATGAAAAAGGATCAGGACTGTATTTGCAAGGTTTGTAGACATTCTCTACAGATCAAGTTACCTAAGACCATTTGAAGATGTTTTTATAAAGGAGTGAATGGAGGAAGAATATATGCTGTGCCGACCCCCCAGCGTGGCATAAGGACGAGGGAATGATGATGATGGTGATGAACTTCATTCATGAAATCACTGTGTACGAATGAATCCTGTGAAATAGGAAGTCATGAAGATAATTGTCCCCAAAACCCGTCCAATTACTCAACTCGTTCTATCTTCAAACAAAGACGGAATCAAAACAATAATTACCTTAAACATAGAGACGTGGGCCCTTTTACGGGTAAGGACCCATTGCTCTGGGACGTGGAATGTCCCCTAAGAGGCCAGGGTCCTACAGACCACAGAGTATTTATAGCAGAAGTTTAACTATAAGTTTCAAAAGCTGAAAGTCGTTGAACAGCTTTTGAAATCTTTGATCTGTGCCGGCCTGGGTAATTTGTTGTAATTTTTACTTATATCTGACTACCGTCTGTTTACATTAAAGAAATTTATAAGCTTATATGTAATTTAAAGATATAAAAAATTACGTGAGTGTCGGTTAGAACGAAGCAAAGAGTACTTTTTTTTACTGGGAATTTCAACTTAAATATATTAAATGAATTGTCAATTAGGTATCCTAGAAACGCTCTTCCGTACTAACAATGTAACAATCTATGGACTGTGTCGCGGCTGCGCATTTCGCACTGTGACGAATTGACATATACATACATGTGTCGTGACGCAAAAATAGAACACTTTTTTCGTCCAGCCCCCATCCGATACGGTCTGAAAGTTCAAAAAATTTGGTATTCGAAAATATCTCTAACTTTATCTCTCTAATTTATCGAAAAACGTCGGTGTTTCTGTTTTTTTTTTATAAAATAATACCTACTAAGTAAAATTAAAAAAGTAAAATCGACCACTACAAGAGGTTATACAATATAGCAAGAGGTATTTAAAACTGCAGAATTCCCATTCAAAACCTTTTCCGCAAAGTACCTTACCCTGTGGTCCCCTAGGCCCCCCGTTGACCCCTCAAGCCAGTTTTATTAATGGCTACCTGCTGTAAAGTGCTACTTTTGGTAACTTGCTTTTGATGGGGGCTCTTTGCGTCTGTGAGACGTCTATTTCCACTTGAATGAGTTTCGTTGGAAAATTGAGTGTGCGCTTTGAAATGCCTTCAAAATACGCATGCACTTAATATTTCCAGACGGAACAATTGTTTTTTAACGAAACAAAAATCAACTGAAGTTTTAACCTTCTTAATATTTGTTACTTATACATTTTGAAAGTAGGTATGAGTTTATTCAAAACGGCTGAATAAGCATTGGAGCGTTTTGTACAAAAATGAAGATAGTCATGTTAGCCGAGTGAAAATTTAATCGAAAATCCCGGCCGCTTATCAAAGATAAGCCTTTCATTGTGGGATACAGGATTAAAAAAATATATATTTATTTTGCTTCTCATTAAACATAACACACAAATATCACATGATGATGATTTAAATAATGCTGGACATTTTCACACAGCATCATCTAGCCCCTAAGCAAAGCTTGTACTATGAGAACCAGATAACTGATATACTACTTATATATTTTTTTGTTTATATAAATATTTGCAGATCATACAAACATTTATCCCGCGGCGGGGATCGAACCCGCAACCTCCTGTGTCCTAAGCGGGCTCTCACCCACTGCGCCACAGAGGTCGTCAAGATTTGTTTACCAACGTTCCAAGCTATATAGATCTGGAATTATATCAATTTAAAATGATTTAATCTTGAACAAGGTTCAAACTATATTTATTTATTTAATAAAGAGTACATTTAACCGTTCGATGCTCGCTGTAATCGGATTAGCTAAAGGTACGAACACACCAAGATTTAAGAAGTATTAATATACTCCTTGACGATGATGGCGGCGATGGGCTTGCAACCTGTCACGTATGGAATGCATCTGCCAAAATGTCAACACATGCAAATTGACAATGTCAAAATATATTTGGATATAAATATACTATATAATTTTCCCGTACTTATACCTAAATCAAAAAACTGCAACATTTTTAATCTGAATGGAATATTAAAGTTGGTATTCTTTAGTTTATAGAACATCACTGGGGCTTATTACAAGAAAATGAAATGAGTTTAGACCAAGTCTAACTAAAAAATTGTCCCTAGAAAAACGATCTTTAAATACTCGTGCATAGAACGCTTTTTGTGGTAACAGTTTTGTTTTGACATGTATCAACATGGGGTTTAACCAAGGTTTTACGTTTTTATAATAAGCAGCATTATGTTTACTTCGTGTGCGCTCCCCCTTAACCGTTGTATCAAAGTATTCTTTCGAATGTACACAGTTGCTTAATTAAATTTCGCGATATTCATTAGTTCAGTTAATTGGATTAAGACGAGACTATGTTTGTTTATGCCTCAAGGAGCTTAAACTTGCTATATAAAACACGTGACTGCGTTCACTCTACTGGGTGTGAAAATACTATTTAAACTCAAACGGGAATTCAATAAATATCTCATGGGTCGATTTTCACTATTAAAAATATGACAATTTTTCATACTTACGAAGACTTTTTTTTATAAATATCTTTCATATAAAATAGTTGTTGCTACCCTGTGTCCCTTACACAGGGTAGCAACTTTTTAAATTTTTTAGTTACCTATTTTTATTGAGTTCCAGTCCGTAGATCAAAATTAAATTTAAAGATCACTTACATTACTGAGAATTGACCCCCGTGACTTAAAAGTGATAACACAGCAACATAATTTTGAACTCTTTGTAAATACAAATAAGGGTCAGAGAGGTAAATTTGGTGGGAGAATTAATAATTTCAGGGACGGAATAAATAATGTTGAACTCTCCTAAGTTGGCGAATGAGAATTAATTTAAGCTTCATAGCTATCTTACGGATTCTGAGGATAGGCTTAATCAATCTTGATTGAATTTAAATGAAACTCTTCGTGTATATTTAAAAATTTCACATTCTTTAGTAAATTACGAAAAATCTTAACACGACTGAGCTGTGATAGACGCGATCTCTTTTTATTTACTTAAGAATGACAAAGAGAAAACATTTTGTGAAGCCGTACAAAATGCCTAATTCGTAAAATTGACAGGCTAAATGAGGCCTTTTAACACTTTAGCAGGAATTGATAGATCGTCGAAGTTAGTTCTACAGATAACGGATGAGTGATCGCTATTATTAATTTATTTTTAGCTCATAACTGTCCCACTGCAGGGCAAAGACCTCCCTCCTCATTTTCCAGACTTTCTGTCTTTAGCTATAGTTGACCAGTCTGGTAAATGCATAGCCAAATCGTCCCGCTATCTCCGTGGTGGTCTGTCGCGCGTCTTCTGTCGGGCACCCACACGCTAGTGGTCATAAAAAATACGCAATTTCATGTTTCGAAAGGCATTTTAAGTAGTGGGTCCTGGTTGCAAAGCCATGACGGAAGCGGCATAAAAACTATAAGATAAAAATGACGGCAGCTTAAAACCCCGACACCAGAATTGGCCACCAGCTTACTCCAACTAACTTACCCTTTAGCATTCGTTTTTAGCCTTGTTGAGACCTAGTTAAAAAAAGTTGTGTGTCGGGATCTTAGCAAGTGGAGATCCGTGGTCTCTGCCTACCCCTTTGGGAAAGAAGCGTGATTTTATGTATGTATGTATGAGATCTAGATATATTTGTACCCATTTAGTTTGTCTGATGAAAAGAAACCAAAGTAACCCTTTCATGCATTAAATCGTCCACCTTCGCTCTTCCCGAATAAGAAGCAGTTTCAGAACTTGTGTGGACTATGAAGCGATGGGACGTAGAGCCAGTGCAAGCGATTAGCGATTTGAAAAATATGACTATGAAAATAAAAGTATTAATTAAAAAGGAGTACAATTTCTAGTGGTCTAATGAAACGCCGCTGCCCTCTTTAGATCGTCATCCAAAGATCGTAGGCGCACGCGCACTTAAAATCCTTCACACTGGTTCAAAAGGACAAGACAAAAGAAATAATTGTTTGATAAACGAGTATACAAAATATTTGCAGATCATACAAACATTTGTCCTGCAGTTAGAAGAAAATCTTCTGCATCACAGGCGGAGATTTGTCCTCTGTGATAGAGGAACGAAAGAAGACTGCTTGGCGCACTTAAATTAAAACATTATACATACATACATAAAATCACGCCTCTTTCCCGAAGGGGTAGGCAGAGACCATTACATTCTTCATACATGCTCTCCGGTTTAGGATCTCTTCTCCAAAATGTCGCGCGTTTGATCCAAGAAGGTTCACCTAGGCCTTCCCCTTCCAGCTGTCCCACACACACTCGCCTCATACACTTGCTTTGTCAAACGACTGTCATCCATCCTCTCTACATCCTCAACACTACATTTTGTTCACTCCACACTGTTCTCTTATCACACTATTTCTCACTCTATCATTCAACGTTACCCCACACATACTACGCAACGCTCTCGTTTCAACAGCATTCACTCTACTCTGATTAAAACATCAGTCCAAAAGAACTAATACAAGGGTCTGCCCTTGTATTAGCAACAGAGGTTAAATCGCTAGATGTCGCGCCAACCAACACATCACTGGTACATAAAAGACTGGCATTAAGACACAGGTCACGTCCTGCACGTTTTGAGTAGCTCCTACAATATTAGGGAGGAATACCGGGAGGTTTTTTAACTTATTATTGCCCTGAAAACCCATTTTGTCTGTACGAGTAATAAAAGAGCTTTATAGGATAGCTAGTGCGACGAACGCGACTTCGTTCATATTCCTTGGTTTTGTTTCCCGCAGCTATTTCACTTTATTTGTAGGAGTAAAGCTATATTTTTAATAGAAAGAGCACTGGTGGTCTAGTGAACAGAATAGAATAGAATAGAATGATTTTTATTTGACATGCACAAACAACACAGAACGGAACGTGGTAGTGGTAGTGGCGCCTCCTTCCGATCGTAAGGTCGTGGGTTCAATCCAGGTCGTGCACCAAAGAGTTTTTCGGCAGAAAAACTTACGTGCACTTTAATGAAGGAAAACATCGTGAGGAATGCCGGCATGTCGTAGAACCTACAAAGTTCGAAAAAATGTGTCAAGTGCACGAAAGGAGCCTATTTGAGGCGCACTTAAAATCCTTTCACCACACTGGTTCGAAAAAACTGGTGACACGATAAAAAGAAGAATAATTTGACTTTGTCGTGTAAGAAATTTGTTCCAAAAAATAAGGAAAAAGGTAAGAGGGAAAGGGGGAATGTTCTATCAAAATATGTCAAGTCTCCCGAACTTTTTAGACGATATTGTGGTCGGTAAACAGCTGCACAATTTTCCGGCAGAATGGATGATTAATTAAACCAACTAGACCGCAGTCTTTGTGTATAATTTCAAGCAAATTCAACCCCTATTACACATAAAGTAGAGGCTAAAATCGAACTTACAGACTTGAAAGATAAAAAAAGGTAAAACGATTTGATTGATCTCATCTACCTACTTAAATGTCTATAGAAGACGTGGTCCTCGTTTAAGTGGAAAAATCTTTGAAGATCCTTTACAAAGAAAATTCTCAACATACTGGAACTATTTTTATTTACTTTGGAAAAGGTCGTCAAAAGAGGGGACATCGCAAAATTTTTATTTATATTAGTCGAGTTTCATACTCAAAAAAATTTAAAAAAGTCTAAGATTAGAAAAAACTTTGAGATTTTGAAAATGCATCCCAAAAATTCCGCCAAATCTTGACAATCCGTGTCAACGCTCTGCCAAATTAGCCAATAGGTAATTGGTGCTATGAATGGTTGCCCAGTACGGGACAAATCCGCATTTGTGAGTAAGTAAAAAATGTTTTTAAAACCATTTTAAGACTCCAGCGGCGAATAAATGCTTTTCAACCGACTTCAAAAAAGGACGAGGTTCTCAATTTGTCTGTATGTTTTTTTTTTTTTTTGTATCTTGTTACGCGATTGTTCCGCCATTTGTTGACCGATTTGCAAAATTATTTTCATGTTTGAAAGGGTATACTCCAGAGGTGGTCTCATATAAATTTTATTCCTGAGGGATTGATAGTTTCCCCGTAAAACTCTAAACACCTTCCCTCCTAGCTATGTCACAAATAGAAATCGAATCGACAGCTTGACGCCCTGAGTCACACCGCGTTTCGAGTCAAACATTGAAGTCGGTTTTCTTTTTAGTATAAAAACGTAATTATTGACTCTTTCACTCAAAGGTTTGAGTCATATAAATGTACCTTACGCCATCCATCGTCTAGTTAAGAAAGGTACTCAACCATTCGTCTGTTTATTCTGTACGACGGGCAATAAAAACATTTCCACAGGCAACGTTAAAACAGAGGCGAAAGTGAACACTCTGCGATTAATCAATACAGAGACTTTGGCTGGGCGCAGGTACACTCCCGCCCCGCCCTCCCCTCTCGGGTTCATAGACTAGACAGATAGAGAGGGCTTAAATATAACGCGGAATAAATGTTCGTTGTATTATTTCAACAAAAACATTTAAACGACTGTTTTGCCAAAATGCGGTAGATTTAGTTTTCGTGTATTCCAGATCCTTATAGTTTTCATATAATAATGGTGATTTCGCAGCAGTATTGACTGTTTTTCTTGCTGTAGTTTGTGGGTTTGATTCCCATCCAGGACAAGTATTTGTGATAACCTTGTACTTGCGTTAATTGAATAAATATAAAAATGTATGTATTATTATCAGCTTCCCTTAACCAGCGTGTGTCTTGTTGAATAAATATAAAAAAGTATGTATTATTATCAGCTTCCCTTAACCAGCGTGTGTCTTGTTGAATATACAGGGTGTAAAAAGACGTCTACCGAAGCCGAAAGGGGTAGGTACAGCATCCCAACACACAACCAAATCCAAAGGGATTTTCCGAAAAAATCATTATATCCGGAGAAAACAGCGTTTGAAGATTACTGTTTGCGTAGGTTACGGGCGCGTTTTTTTACGTAGATGGCTGGATTTTGAGTTTAAATAGTTTTTTTCTTTTAAAAATGAAATAATTAGGTAGGTATGGTCTTATTATGCAATACTAGTAGTCAATAACTGAAAATAACATTAAATGACTAAGCTAAGTCAAAATTTTTTTTGCGTTTTTTTTTTCGCTAAATGAGTTTAGAATCATGATCTGATTGCAACCCCTCAGTTTTCGGTAGTTGTCTTTTTACACCCTGTATATAAAAAAGTATGTATTATTATCAGCTATCTAGTTCCCTTAATACAAGTTTTGCTTAGTTTGGGACTGTCACAAATCTCCCAATATAAAAAAAAATGTGATTTCTAGCATACACTTGGCTTTCCTAGAAATATCTCTAGTCTTTTATATGGTTCACGTAATTGACTAATACATTGTTATCATTAAAATATTTCGTAGGTGCCATAACTCTTGCCCCAAGTAAAGGAAGTAGCTTATTGAATTACCCGACCCTGGTCCATTGTAGGTTCTAATGAATGGCCTCTCAAAACTCCACGTGGCTGCCCCCGGAAAGGAAACTTAAAAGGCCGGAATGGGCGTACATAGTAGTAAAGTGAAGCTTGGTTTAGTAACTAGATGGCGCTGTGTATAATTCGCTCTTAAAAAATTACTTCCCGTAACGGGGAGGCCTTTGCCCAGCAGTGGGACAGTATAGGCTAACAAAAAAAAAACGTTAATCAGACACTCAGCGATGGTTGAGTAAACGTTAATACTTCTGGCTGATGTTTCTCTTACATGTGACTTATTCATATAAGAAAGATATGTATAAAACAAGAAATAATAATTATTGACCGTACTTGGAGCCGAAGTGTGTAAGAAGTAAAACACAAAAAAAAGTGTTGCCTCAAAAATGCTCTACTTACATTTTGAAAAACATTGACTCTTAAGATATATAGATAAATGATAAATAAAAAAATAAATAATTATTTATGTAAGTAAGTTCAAAGGTACTTACTTACATAAATAATTTAATTTACATTAATAATATTTATTAATAATTTAATCTAGGTACATAATAATTGGTGGTCTAGTGGTAGTGGCCCCGCCTTCCAATCGTAAGGTCGTGGGTTCAATCCCGGTCGTGCACCAATGAGTTTTTCTGCCGAAAAACTTATGTGCACTATGCCAGTACTCTCAAACGGTGAAAGAAAACATCGTGAGAAAACCGGCATGTTGTAGAACCTAGAAAGTTCGAAATCATTTGTCAAGTGCACGAAAGGAGCCTATTTGAGGCGCACTTCAAATCCTTTCACCACACTAGTTCGAAAGAACTAGTGACACGATAAGAAGTACCTTTTTATTATTTCCCCGACGTTTCAACAACCGTGGTTGAAATGTCAGCTTACCTCACGCAAACTGTAATGTCGTTGTGTCCTGTGTCAATGTTCTAATTATCATCATCATCATCATCATCAATAACCTATCAATACCCACTGCTGGGCGTAGGCCTCCTCTCTAACACGCCACTCCTCTCGGCTCCGTGCTATCCTCATCCATTGCCGTCCAACCACGCCGACTATGTCGTCTGACCAACGGGCTGGTGGTCTGCCCCGTGGTCGATGTGCGTCTCTTGGCCACCATTCTGTCACTGCCTTTGTCCACCGGCCGTCATCTCTTCTAGCCAAGTGTCCTGCCCATCTCCACTTAAGGCTCTAATTATACAGGGTGCAAAAAGACGTCTACCGAAAACTGAGGGGTTGCAGATTGAAACCATGATTCAAAACATGTTTAGCGAAAAAAAAAACATTTTTACGTATCTACGTCATTTTATGTTATTTCTGGTTATTTACTACTAGTACAACATAATAAGACCATACCTACCTAATAATTTCATTTATAAAAGAAAAAAACAGTTAAAACTCAAAATCCAGCAATCTACGTAAAACAACGCGCCCAGTACATACGCAAACAGGAATATTCAAACGCTGTTTTCTCCGGATATTAGAAATAAAAAAAATTCGGAAAATCCTTTTGGATTTGGTTGCGTGTTGGGATGCTGTACCTACCCCTTTCGGCTTCGGTAGACGTCTTTTTACACCTTGTATAAACCGACTCTTGGCCGGATGGATAACAGTACATCACTAGTTGAAGACTTTGGGTAACCTTACCCAAGCACGTTAATATTAGAAGGGATTAAAATAGCCCGAAATTATAATTTAGTGTGTTTTTAATGCAAAAGTGTTGTACGTAGGCTTTTTAACGAGAGGGACGGAATATCTTAACCCAACGGGATTTAGATATTCCACGCGGAAAAAACATGTTATCTATATATATGAACACCATTAAAAAAAAAAAAAAATGATTGGACATCTTATACGACATGACAGCTTTATCAAGAACATCATAGAAGGAAAAGTCGAAGGAAGACGAGGAAGAGGAAGGCCTAGAATACATTTCATGAGTCAGATAAAGGAGAAGATCGCTGTCATGTCGTATAAAGAAGTAAAGGAGACCGCATTGGAAAGGGAGAGGTGGAGGAAGTTGCATCATTGCACCGACAAGAGCTGAGCTCTTAAAGATGATGATGATGATGACATGTATATTATACTTTTTTCTTTATTTATTTACAGTTAAAACACCTAAGCTCTTAGCAAATTTTATTAAGGAATACTTTTTTTTTTTACACAAATTAGCAATATTTTTTTGAAGTAGGTTCTGTATTTATCTTGACAAAATACGTTTGTACGAAATAAGTATCTAAAATTAATAAAGTTAATGGTTCACTTAGAAATAGTCTTGAAAACTAGGCGTTAATATCTTGTTTCTTTTTCGATATGTATGTTTCCTATCCAGCCCTTTTAGCATGGCGTTTGTCTAGGTACCGGAGAATAGATAAAAATGACAGTAATGACATTAGAGTGTAGATATCGGGTAGAATGTGGATAAAAGTTAATTTTATCCACACTCTAATGTCATTACTGTCATTTTTATCTATTCTCCGGTTCCTAGACAAACGCCATGCTAAGGGGGCAGTAATTGGTTCCCATAATAAAAGCTTTACATACTCTGAGACAAGATGGCGTGAAAATGTTACCTACTATTTATCAATTTCCATTTAAATCTGAACTCAGAAACTTAGCATCTGTGTAAAATTCAATGATGGTAATAAATAAATAAAAAATGCTGGACTTTCACACAGCATCATCTAGCCCCAAAGTTAGCAGAGCTTGTGTTATGGGTACTAGATGACTGATATACTACTTATATACTTTTTGTTTGTAAATACATACATATTATACATAAAAACACCCAGACCCGAGACATATTTGTAGATCATACAAACATTGGTCCCGCCGCGGGGATCGAACCCGCAACCTTCTGCATCGCAGGCGGACCTTCGCCCACTGCGCCACAGAGGTCGATGGTAACCACTTAGTTGTAGCATTACTCAAACCAATTAAACTTAGAAACTCGAATTAATTCAAAGACAACGAGCCGCTACCGATAAATTCGTGAAATTGTCCAATTTAATTAATACTCGAGCCCGCAAATTCAAACTCAATAAGTTATTTAAACGGCAAATTTGTTGGATACTTACCTCTAGTGTGACTCTTTACATCCAACGGGACGAGTCCGGCACGGACAGATACATACAAGATTTGACGATCTCTGTGGCGCAGTGGGCGAAGGTCCGCCTGCGACGCAGAAGGTTGCGGGTTCGATCTCCGCCGCGGGACCAATGTTTGTATGATCTACAAATATGTCTCGGGTCTGGGTGTTTCTATGTATAATTGCATGTATTTACAAACAAAAAGTATATAAGTAGTTTATCAGTCATTCTTGTACCCATAACACAAGCTCTGCTTACTTTGGGGCTAGATGATGCTGTGTGAAAAGTCCAGCATTATTTATTTTATTATTTATTATACAAAAGACAGCCAAAAATCCAGAAAGTTTTAATAAAAAAAAACGCTCTTTGATATCCTTAAAGAATTAAAGATCCTTTTAAGATGTTATAGGGTTTTTACTTTTGATGAACTTTCGCAATTTTTTATAAGTACGTCATTCCTTGGCTAGATTTGGTGATGGCAGGTGGTGTAAGGCTTTGACCGAATGGTACCCAAGGGAAGTTGCTAGAAGCCGGGGCAGACCAGCAGCCAGGTGGGTGGATGATATAAAGGCCATTGAGGGAAAGACATGGGTGAGATCAGCTCAGGACCGATCAGAGTGGCGTTAGAGGGAGGCTTATGTCCAGCAGTGGGCTATTATTTGAGCTGCCAATGATAATGATGATAACATTTCATGTCATTCCTTTATTTTTGTTAAAGTGGCCAACTCTGGTGCCGGAGTTTTTAGGCCCCATAAGGTCTGTCTCATGGCTAATGTCTCTTCTATTATGTCGCTAAGTATAAGTTCTTACGAGTTATAATTGGCCAACTATGGTTACGAAGTTGGCCACGAACTCAAACGAACTTACTTTACACGTACAATTATTTTTCTCTCCGTGATTCTTCGGAGAGCACGTTTGTCGGTCTCTTCTATTATGTCGCTAAGTATAAATTCGTACGAGTTATAATTGGCCAACTATGGTTACGAAGTTGGCCACGAACTCAAACGAACTTACACGTACAATTATTTTTCTCTCCGTGATTTGTAAACAGCTCAATAGGACCCGCATTGTTAGCGAAGTAATCAAGAAACTAATCTAACTTTCTAAAGATAAACTGGGACTTGGCCATAATCAATCCATCATCGAGCGTGAATACTTTTGGACTGTCGCGCAAAGAAAAGCTATGAAAAAAAAATTGGTTGTCTGTAAAGTCGGTTTACTGACGATAGTTGAACGTGACGACGTCTACGCATCGCTCACTCAAGTAGGAGAGAGACAGATGTCGAACGCTGCCGAACGCAAAGGCCGATTGTGCTTCTTTGTCGCTCGTTCCGCGCTCTCGCTTGCACTTCAAGCCTTACATGGAACGCCTCAGAGCGAGGTAACGCCGCATGACGTCATGTTTTTTTGTGCGTGCAGCCGGCTCTATCGAATTTTAATAATAAATAAAAAATTATGATTTAACTTCGTCAGCAAAATAACATACTTGAAAACCTCTAAATAGAACTAAAAACTGCAAGAATCTTCTGAAACTTTAAAAAATGCAATAATAAAGCCACGCCATCTAGTTGCCTTTAAATGGAACTTCCAACTCCCCATACAAAATTTCAACCCTTATTTCAAGCCCTCCATGATTATTTTTGAAAAAAAAAGTAGCCTATGACCTACAGATATTTGTCCCGGATCTGGGTGTTTCTATGTATAATATGTAGGTATGTACATATTTACAAACAAAAAGTAGATAAGTTAATAAGTCATTCTAGTACCCATAACACAAGCTCTGCTTACTTTGGGGCTAGATGATGCTGTGTGAAAAAGTCCAGCATTAATAAAAAAAAATAGACCATGAAATACTGTACAGGCATTTAGAGCAGTGGCAAGATAAAAGCCACATGTAGTATATCCCCCTCATTACAAATACTATTGCGGGGGATTCCCGTGTCCTCGGGGACTCCGTAAGCCGACTTGCAATTTTCTCTTCCCAAACTATCCCGTTTAATGCTCCCGCTGGCTTTATTATCGCCACTGCTTCTAATAAGGCCTGAAGAACTGTCTACTATGCTTAAGGTCGTAGTGGGATGTACCGCGACTTTGAAAACGAAGGAATTGCTTGTTTGATTTTAAAATGTATATGCGCATTAACACGAGCTCGAAACGGTGAAGGCAAAAACCTACATGAATACGCAAAAAATATTACTTATTAGTGTCATTGTCATGTTTTGCTACGCTATCGACTGACTGCTTCCGTGCTTCGGAGGGCACGTTAAACCCTCAGTCGTATAAACTCTATAAGGCCTTAAGGCGGCCTAAAAACTCCGTCATCAGATTGGCCACTAACTCATACAAACTTACTTCTATAGCAAACAACGCGAGCTTACGTCCAAAAACTGCCATCGGCTCTTAAACTTTCTGCCGCAAATTATGTAGCTCACGTACTTCGCACGAGTCACTACAGGTAGCTATATACCTGAGCTATAAAAAATCTAGTAAATGCATAGATGCGAAACTCACTAAAACTAAAACTACTTAGACTTCTCTTCTTATGAAGCTTCTGTGGCTTTGTCCGAGGTGCTCGCATAAAAAACATTCATGTTCATGTTGAAAGTTTAGTAATTGTGAAAACTGGTTAAAGATTTTTGGAATCAAATAGTAGTATTGGAGATCGTGATATCGGAAGAATCACACAAGAAGTCAACTACAATACGAGTACAAACTATGAAATACACTTGAATATATGTCGTCTCTAAAAAATGCTGCTGACATTAGAAAATGCGGCGCGTTTCTTACGTCAGTGCGTACGGCAAGGCAAATGTGCGATGACCTTTCAGTTTTTCTGGGACCCATTCTTGAGGTGGCCAGTGGCCATCCAATTCATCTTTCCATCTACGTTTCGATCTGCCACGAGCATCTAATATATTTTCCCATTCCAAACCAAACTAAATTCATCAAAACACGACAAGAAGGTCGCGAAGGAACAGGAGTAGAATCACCTAGTTTTAAGACGTTTCAAAGTGATCCCAGCGGTCCTACTGAATAAATGCTTTTTGACTTTGACTTTGACTTTGAAGAAGAATGAAAAGGAGTAGGATACGAATTACATTTCTATACGCCTGAACTATTAAATATCTTATGCCTAAGCAATATTTTTCCGTCAACTTCGCATTTATATGATAATACCCGACCGGTGTGCGGCGTTCGAAACTGATCCGGGAAGTTCCGATGAGTTCCGAAAATTCCCGAAGTAGTATCGTAAATCTAATTTCGCGCCCACCTCATATTTGCCGCTGTGATGCCACAGTATACAGAAACTTCAGTAAAACTAAAGCAACTATACTTTGGTTACACTTCTTTTTGGATATTTCGAATTGAGATCAAACTTGGACACACTGGAGTTTATTCTTTATTTTATTATCTTAATTCGAATATCGATAAAATGAAATGAAAAGTCTTATCAAAATGTTCGATTCCGACGGGATTCGAACCCGCAATGATACGACGATCCTCCTAAAGCCGGAGCTGCCTTTACCAATTCGGCCACAGAATCCATGTTCGTCGCAGTCGAAATTTTTGCTAAGCTCGTATTCAATCGGTTATAGCACCGCTAGCGCCATCTACACGTTGCACTTAGTGAACTCGTCATTGTCCGAAGTTACATTCAGAATCAAATGACCAAGAGATGTCGCTTTAGCTAAATCTATACTCTAAAATTTTGATGCCTTTTCATTTCATTTTCGCGATGAAATGCCTAAGTGTGGTATAACACTATAAAAATAATAAAAACTATAGATTTATATTTATAACTATTTTAAGATCTTAAAATTAAATCGTTTTAAGATGGATTACCTAAAAGAAAGCTAGGCCGCAAGCCGCATTTGTTGCCCTGATTCTTAGTAGGTATTAGTTGCGAAAAACAGTAGAATCAACTATATTTAAGAATATTCTAGTGATCCAAACGGACCTACTGAATAAACAATTTTAGATTTTTGACTATTTACTTGCACTTTGACTAGTCTCACTTTCTTCAATATGCATTCAACTACTAGATTAAATTAAATTAAGATCATCGAAAAGAACAATTCGGTCCCAATCCGTAATTGTTATCCCGATTCTTTTCGGTACCTAGCATGTATAACGTTTTTTTTTTCAGATCTTGGTGTACGCGGCACCTATGGAAACTTCTTTTGCACGCACGAAAAAACATGACGTCATGAGGCGTTACCTCGCTCTGAGGCGTTCCATGTAAGGCTTGAAGTGCAAGCGAGAGCGCGGAACGAGCGACAAAGAAGCACAATCGGCCTTTGCGTTGTCACGTTCAACTATAATTGTCAGTAAACCGACTTTACAGACAACCATTTTTTTATAACTTGTTCTTCTGCATGTACTGTGACCCTCCCACCGTCTGCTTAAAAATCAAGCGTTACAGAAAGTTATGCGAAGGGATTTGATATTTCCTTTTTGTTTTCAGAGTTCATGAGTAAGTATAAGAATAGAATACTCTTGCTGTTCAACATAAATATTTTTACCCGACTGTCAAAGGAAGGGTTATGTTTTTTGCGCGTATCTTGTATGTATGTACCTGTAAGTCGTATGATTCAATGGCCAACTCTGGTGACAGAGTTTTTAGGCCGCCTTAAGGCCTCCGTCATGGCATAACGACTTAAATAGTTGGGACCTGTGATATATCTGCATAGTTGCACTGTGCAGCATAGTTATAAGTACTTACTTACTTAGTTATGTATCTATACGCGGTCGCCTTGTTATAATGTCTATGCAAGCTTTCAATAAATGAGTCAAACGTCAGTCACCGAGTTGTCACTTTGCTCCCGTAGTTAGTTCCCCGTACACAACATTTGGCGACGAGGACACAACAGGACCGACAATTTAATGTGCCCTCCGAAGCACGGAAGCGCTCAGAAGAAAATACTGTTGCTTTACTTCGACGATCTATGAAGAACGACTAAGCAAGCACGACCACGAGCATTGTATTGTATGAATGATAATTACGTTTTTATACTAAAAAGAAAACCGACTTCAATGTTTGACTCGAAACGCGGTGTGACTCAGGGCGTCAAGCTGTCGATTCGATTTCTATTTGTGACATGGCTAGGAGGGATGGTGTTTAGAGTTTTACGGGGAAACTATCAATCCCTCAGGAATAAAATTTATATGGGACCACCTCTGGAGTATACCCTTTCAAACATGAAAATAATTTTTCAAATCGGTCAACAAATGGCGGAACAATCGCGTAACAAGATAAAAAAAAAAAATCATACAGACGAATTGAGAACCTCCTCCTTTTTTGAAGTCGGTTGAAAAATGCTTAAACTCAGCAAAATGTTGCCATTGTTCCACATAAAATTCTCAATATCTAATCATTCATACATCGTAACTAAAATTCGTAAAAAACGGCTAAACCAATATCCTTTGACGCCTTCAGGGCTTTTAAGTTTAAATTCCATCTAAAACTCGACCTTACGCCCATAAGAATAAAGAATTTAATGCAGGATCTCTAAAATCCAATATTGGTTCCAGTATAATCCGGTCAGTGCAATTTTCACCTAAAACAAAGACAATCAGAAACTGTTTTCAATTGAAAACAAAGTCCTGGCATTACTAGGCACTACAAAGGAAAAATCAAGCCAAAAACGACCATAACTGGAACGCATTAAGAGCTTTTTAATAGTGTTGAATTGTAATTTGGAATTGCCAGCCAGGACTCAGGTATATTTGAAGCCGCAGTAATCTAAATTGGGCTTATATGTGTAAAGCTTAGAGCTTAAAATGTTCTTTTATTGTTTGATTATACAGTGCAGCGTTAGAGTACCTACTACAGCTATTATTCCGTTGGAAATTGAGTTTTACTATGTAGAAAATAAGGTTACTTAGTTTTGCCGTCAATGTTTACCAGATTAGCTAGTGTTTGTAATTGAATGATGTTTGACAATGATTACTTATTATAATTAAAGATATTTAGATCTAAATAGTGCTCTATCATCACATCTTTAAACGACGAAGAAAAACATCGAAAGGAAGTGGATAGTTTCATAATATCTATCTATGAACAACTACTTCTTTCAAACTATACTTCTTATCAAGAATCCCTAAACAATTTGACAAATGCTACAAGCATTTACATCGTAGTAGCTCTACGTTTTCGTAGCACCTCCTACGCCATGTGCTACGACCGGGTGCATTGAATACATACGTAGATACCATGTACGCGTAATATTATGCATATTATGTAATTATTCAAGCTGGTTTCATTAAAGGTAACTTGTTTTTATTAGCTGCGAGAATTTTCTTAGCGTTTTAAGTATATGCAACTCGGTTGAAACGAAAAAAAAAACTTTGACATTTCGCATTTGTCAAATATTAAAATCATAGAAACACTCTTGCGTACTAACAATGTAACAACTATAGTCGGTTTCGCGCCTGCGCACTTCGCACTGTGACGATTTGACATATTATTATACATGGGTCGTGACGCAAAAATCGAACACTTTTTTCGTCTCACCCCCATCCAATACCGTCTGAAGAGGAACCTCGTTCCAAAATTTGATGTTTCGTCAATAGTTCAATGTAAAGTAACTTTTCTGTTTTTGCTTCAAGCCTGTATCTTAAGCGTGACATTATTTTTAATAATCTACAGTGTTTATATATAACAAAACTCAAAAGCCATCAATTTTGCGGTCCGTTCCATTAACAAACGAATGTGTGCTGAAGTTATCAGACTGGCCCAACCACTGGGGTCCGTCACAGCGCAACAGAGTATCAGTAGGTCAACCATGAACATATTCGTACGTAGCTTTGTCAACGATTGACAATTTGCCAACGACATTGAAAAAGTCCTATCAAATTCACTTTACTTGTTTTTTTTATTCCGTTTCATGGTAAGATTTTGCTTGAGCTATGTTTTACAAGTCCGTCATCGAAACCGATCTCGGAACTAATCGCAATTGCACTTCATGCTAGACATACACTATATAGTGTGGATATTTGTTTCGTATGCCTGCTTACCATGACATTTACCTATACCGAAAGTAGAAAATTCCAATTTAAAAACATTTTAACCGAGGACCGTTCAAATGTTCCGTTCGGTATGTTTTTTTATGTATAGTTCTCACCTTCGATCACAAATACATTCATGTTCACCGATTTCTCCGTTGATTGTAGACCTGTTGTATACATAAACTTTTTTGTAGTCAGACATGACTAAATACACAATTGAAACATTCCCACATTTCACCTTCTGCAGTTATTAGACTGTGTCGCCAATATCCGGGCCGACCACGCGCACGCTAATTGATTCCGACTTCACTCAAACGAATTGGACTTCAATACAAATATAGCTTTAGATGAGAGTACAATGGGCAGTGACAAAAAAACAACGTAAGTATGAATTATTAGAGTCTTTTTCGCATAGAAACGGTTCCGTGACAAGGCTCTTTTATGTTAATTTCTGAAATTTTAAAAAAGGAGATGGACAAAATATTTTTTTTTATGTTGTATTTTTTAGTATTATCACTAGATTTCATGTGCACTATGCCAGTACTCTCTAATGGTGAGGGAAAACATCGTGAGGCAAAAACCGGCATGTCGTAGAACATATGAAGTTCGAAAACATGTGTCAAGTGCACGAAAGGAGCCACTTTGAGGCGCACTTAAAATCCTTTCACGACACTGGTTCGAAAGAACTAGTGACAAGATAAAAAGAAGAAGAAGAACTAGATTTCATTTATTTCAAAATGTTTCATTGTTGTACAGTGTGAAACGTAAGTTCTATGTGTCAGGGATACGTTCCTACGTAAAAAATATACTATAAAAAGCGTTGAAGAAAACCGCAAATGACTGAACAGAGTTTATAGCTAGGCCACAGAATACAGATAGGCTAGGCTTATATCCAGGCAGTGGGTTATTTATTAATTAATTTATTGACAGATCTTAGAGTTTAAGATCCTTTAAAAGATGTCTAATGAGGTAGTCAGGCGCATAACATTTGCAATACATTTTAGCCAAGTATATAAAAATATTTCGAGTGAAAGAGACTCCTCTCGTGCACTTGAAATATGTTGATACCTCTATGAGGCGCACTTACCAATCCTTCCACCACACTAGTTCAAACGAAGTGACACGACAAGAAGAATATATCTAAATACAATTGTTTATTACAAGGCTTAAACCAGCTTATATTCAAGTTTAATCGACATAAATTATCCGCGAAACCACACACATCATCGCATTAACCCCACTACCCCCCATGCCCCCTTTACCCCTGTCTCAGGGAGGGGGGTGTTCCCCAAAATAATTACCCAGGAGTTTCCCTAATAAATAATACTTATAAACCGATTCCGCCTCGCATAACTGTATAGAGACTTCGTGTATCGCTAAATGAGATTGTAAATTGTGATACATTTTCGCTCTTCAAACTAAAGCTACTTGAAAATTGCTAGATATTATAATTACTATATAGATACGATTGTCTAAACTCACATGATGCTTCCGGAGAATATTGCGCGTTGGATAAATAGTAATGATCTTGTTTCTTAAAAAAAAAATGTTTTTGAAGGGATAGTTAGCTCCAAATGTATCAAAAAACAATAATAGGATACCTTTTAACCATTGAACTTGAAGAAAATTATATTTTATCGACTTCAAAATAAGAAGGAGGTTCTAAAATAATTTTTAAATGAGAACAACAAAAATCACGATACCTACTACAGCTTTTTAAGTTGGAAGCGGAATTTCTTTCAAATTATTTTAATATATTCGAAAACTCTTAACACAGCCCGTGCTCGACACGACGACAGAAGTAGACACTCGATTATACGCGAACATGACGTCATCCTAAGGGCTGCCAGTTGCTACCCTCACGCTCGACCTCAGAAACTCTTAACATATTCCACATTCCAAGACTTGAGAGATTGTCTACCATGCAAAGGATACAGTCGTGATCCTTCCATGTTAGTGACAAGCAAGTAAAAAAAAGAAAAATTGAAAATAGTTTCGTAACAGTTGGTTACGGCCATTAAGAGTGAACAAAAATAAAAAAACCAGCCGAACATAGAACCTCTTTCTTTTTTTGAAGACGCTTAAAAAGGGCTTATGTTAACTATTTCCGAATAGGGGTTATTACAAAACATCTATATAAGAGTCGATCTTGGTATGGACACGTTATGAGGAGGGATGAAAACCATGTTACCCAAAGAGTTATGAATATGAGTGTGGCTGGGTATGCAAGAAGAGGAAGGCCCAAGAAGAAGTGGTTGGATTGTGTGAGAGAGGATATGAATGTAAAAGAAGTGGATGCACAATTGACGAGTGATAGGAGTGAGTGGAAGAAGAAGACATGTTGTGCCGACCCCACTTAGCGTGGGATTAGGTCAGGGAGATGAATCTATATAAGAGTCGACATCGAAGATATTTATCAACTTCCTAAGCTAACTGTACAAGGCTTGTCACGAAGCAGTTGGCTTGCGACATCGCCACGGATTTTCATGTCATTTACATAATCTACGCTCAGATATTGGCATGGAGTAGGTATCTATTTGGTATCTATAGATACTGTGCTGAATCATTGACCTACTATGACCTTTTAAGATAATAGAACATCGTAATTACGACCTGTGTAGCGCAGTGTTCTCGCCTGCGACGCATAAGGTTGCGGATTTGATCCCCGCGGCGGGACCAATATTTGTATGAACTACAAATATTTGTCTCGGACCCGAGACTCTCGGGGTTTTCTATGTATAACATGTATGTATTTACAAACAAAAAGGTGTAATAGTATTATATCAGTCATCTTAGTGCCCATAACACAAGCTCTGCTTACTTAGGGGCTAGATGATGCTATGTGAAAATTCACATAGCATCACATATACATATATGGGGAAGTAGCGTGATTTTATCAAAAAACCCTTTACACCTCTCTCTTACTCATCTATCTATACTAAATGATGCTGTAGTGCCTGAGACATTGAGATTTCCCAGGCAAAGATAGGCATAGGTTGCCTCAAAGGTAGGCATAGGTTGCTTCAAAGGTAGACATAGGTCGCCTCAAAGGTAGGCATAGGTTGCTTCAAAGGTAGACATAGGTCGCCTCAAAGGTAGGCATAGGTTGCTTCAAAGGTAGACATAGGTCGCCTCAAAGGTAGGCATAGGTTGCTTCAAAGGTAGGCATAGGTTGCCTCAAAGGTAGGCATAGGTTGCTTCAAAGGTAGACATAGGTTGCCTCAAAGGTAGGCATAGGTTGCTTCAAAGGTAGGCATAGGTTGCCTCAAAGGTAGGCATAGGTTGCTTCAAAGGTAGACATAGGTTGCCTCAAAGGTAGGCATAGGTTGCTTTAAAGGTAGACATAGGTTGCCTCAAAGGTAGGCATAGGTTGCTTCAATGGTAGGCATAGGTTGCCTCAAAGGTAGGCATAGGTTGCTTCAAAGGTAGACATAGGTTGCCTCAAAGGTAGGCATAGGTTGCTTCAAAGGTAGACATAGGTTGCCTCAAAGGTAGGCATAGGTTGCTTCAAAGGTAGACATAGGTTGCCTCAAAGGTAGGCATAGGTTGCTTCAAAGGTAGGCATAGGTTGCCTCAAAGGTAGGCATAGGTTGCTTCAAAGGTAGACATAGGTTGCTTCAAAGGTAGACATAGGTTGCCTCCTGACGCTGCATAAATATTCTAGTATTGATGTAAAGCCGTTTTATGTATGTAAATATCTGTTATTTTATTTATCTTCCTTCCAACTTTTTTTTATTATATTTTTTTTAACTTTCTTGTTCTATGAACCAATCTCGCAATGAGTTCAACTCACTTTAATAGTAAATGGTAAAAACACTTTATATTCCAAACGTGACAGGTCGCAAGCACATCGCCGCTAGAATACAAACAGTTTTTACGATATTTTCCACCATTTAACGTTCCATAAAGCTATGGGATAACTGCCGTATTGGCAATAATCATTTTCGTAGGCATTATTATTTTAGTCTCATTTTTAAAAAGCCAGCTAGAAGCTGAAATACTTGAATAATATTAGATATTATGGCGCAGTAGTAAAATATCTAAAGTGAACGTGAGTGTCGTGGAACACTCGGTTGGAACGAAGTTTCAACTCTGACATTTGGCATTCGTCAAATAAATTATGGTCTTCTACTAATCTATGGACTGTTTTACGACTGCGCACTTTGCACTGTGACGATTTGACATATACATGTGTCGTGACGCAAAAATTCAATACTTTTGTCGTCTAGCCCCCATCCGATACCGTCCGAAAAGGAACTTCGTTCCATAGCAAGTTACAGTCGAGATTTTAAAGTCTTGATTTTGTACAGTCATAGAATAGAATAAGTATAGTTTATTTTATGACGACCTCTGTGGCGCAGCGGGCGAAGGTCTGCCTGCGACGTAGAAGGTTGCGGGTTCAATCCCCGCCGAGGGACAAATGTTTGTATGACCTACAGGTATTTGTCTCGGGTCTGGGTGTTTCTATGTATAATATGTAGGTATTTACAAACGAAAAGTATACTACTGATATACTACTTATAGTAGTATATCAGTTATCTGGTTCCCATAGTACAAGCTTTGCTTAGTTTGGGGCTAGATGATGCTGTGTGAAAATGTCCAGCATTATTTTTAGGTTCTTACACACACAAGACTAGTTATAAAGTTATAAAGACATTCTCTGCTCATTGACGAGAGAGAGACGAAAAATATCCGAAAACTTAAACAAGGGTTGTACAAAATTGCAATTTGACTTAATTTAGATAAATTACGTGTATACCTACGCAACGTCGAAAATTTGACGCCCCAACCCTTAAGCGCTGAGATATCAGGGTCTTTAAATGCTACGTGTGTCGTACAACCACTTTTATAAATTAACAACTATTTGTAAAATAGGTACTCGTACTACTCAACTCAGACAAGAGGTGCGAGTGAGATATCTGATGCACGAGAAACGAGAAATTTAGTAGATCCATACTAATATTATAAAGCTGAAAATTAGAAGATTAGCGAGTTTATATGTTACGTTGCCCAAAATGCAACGATAGCGCGATCTATTTTTTCCTGTGACGCCATCTATTATGTAGTGAAATGTCTCTGTCTGTCTATGTGTTTGTTACCTTTTCATGCCTAAACCACTGAACAGAAGATTATGTCCCAGGGACGGACATAGGCTACTTTTTTTTTTTCAAAACTAATCACGGAGGACGTGAAATAAGGGTTGAAATTTTGTATGGGGACTTGAAGTGAAGTTCCAGTTAAAGGCAGCTAGATGGCGTTGCTAACGTACGGCTGAGGTCGAGATGGCGCTATTATTGCATTTTTATTTTAGAAGTTTCAGAAGAGAATCTTCTGAACAGCAGTTTTCATTTCTATTTTTATTAAGTTATTTTGCTGACGAAGTCGTGGGTACCAGCAAGTTATTGCATATTTTATAACATGCATACTGCAATAGAGCAGTTTGCTCCCGTAGGCTTACGCTATGGTAAGTTGTTAGAACAGATTTATTAAAGCAAGATAGATACTGCAGTTTTTTTATGTGATCTTTAAATACCTACACATTAAAAAGCCCCTTTACTAATCAGTAGTATCTGCAGTTCATAATGTACAGTTAGCATCAAAAGTTGATTAACATTTGAAGTTTCCAAAATCAGAATATTTCCGAAATCCGTAGCACCATGACCAAAATTTTGACAAATAGTTTATGATTAACTCTCAATAATTTCCCAAGCAAAGTTTAATTTTTTCTTAGCAATCGAAAAGAAATGGCGCTTTAAAAAAACAAATTGTTAATCAACGTTTGATGCTGACTGTACCGCTCTCTCTATTCATTCCACCCTCTATCATACCGTATCTCTTACTAAATGCTTTCAGTGCAAACCCAACTTAAAAACCAACAGTATGAGGCTCACTTTTACCTTGATTTGTTTTTTATATTTTTCTGAACTAATTAGAGCAGGCAGCTTATTTTACTTAACTTATTAAGGGTATGGAATTAATCATCATCATCATCATCATCATACCGTAAAATATTCTTCAATTTATTCATAACAAAAGCTAGAGCTTTTGTTATGAAAACAAAACATAACAAAAGCTAGAGCTTTTGTTATGTGTTGTTATGAATAAATTGAAGAATATTTTATTTGCGGCACGTATGGGAAGCTAACTTCTGCGAAATGTAAGCATAACATGTGCCTAATGTTTTTGGACATGCCTCTAACTACCCCGCAGACATCTTCAAAGGATCTGCAATACATAAAAAGATCTGAGAGAGAGTCTACCGTGCCTTGGGGATACAGTCGTTATTATATTTTTGTTTTTTTTTTATATATATAAGTGACAATTTGTGCTCCACAACTGTTACATTACTGTGGTCTCGTTAGCAAGCAACACATTCAATACAGCGAACATCTCGACGTTCATTGGTACACAACAATAACCTGACAGGGCAAGTACACAATAATATGTTTTGTATATCTTTAGTACTTATACTTAGTATATAGTGGGTTCATATCCTGGCCGTGCATCAATTAATTTTTCGTTTCGTAAAATTAATATGCACTTAAACACGAGCACTTAACGGTGAAGGAAAACATCGTGAGGAAACTCGCAGCTTAGTCAGCTCCACACGTATTGACGTCGTCTTTCCTGTGGGCAAGGCTGATTAAGCTGAGAGGATGGTTTAGGTGCCGGGCAAGCCTATTCCATCTCAAATAATGTCCCAGGCACTACAGCGTCCCGTTAAGTGTAGGCATGGATTGCCTCCTGACGCTGTATAAATCATGTAATATGTAAAGGCCTAAGTTATTGAAAAAGTGTGATAAGCAGTCGACTGCAAAATAAATAGTGGCTGTATCTCCAAGGAACGGTAGACATTACCTCAGTGAAAGAAGTAAAAAAATTAGTTTTTTTTCAAAAAAATCCTGTAAACACTACGATTCATATTAACATTACTTTCTTACGGCCTCACTCTTTCTTACTAAAAATCGTGGTATAAAGTTATTCCTGAGTGTAAACTGTCAAAATGTATGGTTATTCTTATTTTATTCCGAGGCCCTTAAACTTTCTTCTTTTTTATTTTTTTTAAAGCTCGCGACAATCCGTGGCCCAATAAGCGCTCAGTATAACTTACGCACACAGAAACAAATCTACACACACAATTAAGAACAACTCGCTTTTGTGAGATAGAACAATATTATGCGTCTTTAGGAAGCAAAATTAGGTTCTCGTCTGTAATTAAGCTAAAATAAATATCCCGTTTAAACTAAGCCATAATTCAACTGCAGCAATTATAGTTGGAATAACAATGTAGTTGCATACAATTGTTCAAATGTTAGTTTGGCTAATTGGTGTTACTGTTTAATTTAGAATACATTTAATGTAGACCCGCGGTCCCTCGGGATTTTTTCATTCTTTCGGGATAAAAAGTAGCCTATGTCCTTCCCTGGGATACAAATTTTAACTATGCCAAATTTCAGATTAATGTGTTCAGCGGTTTGGGCGTGAAAGCGTAACAAACAGACAGACAGACAGAGATACTTTCACATTTATAATATTAAGTATGGGATATGGATAGTATGGATTAATAAGAGTCGTGTTGACCGAATGGGATTGTACCTCAACTTTCAATCCGAAGGTTCGAACCTGGCCTCGCATCAATGGATTTTGCATTTCGTATTTACATACAACAGGTTCTAGGAATACATCATGAGGAAACCAGTTATGGTGTTGGTTATGTATCAAATGCGTATTTGGACATGCCTCCGACTACCCCCTGAAACTCATTCAACTGATTACATAAGACGACTGATTACAAGCTCAGAAAGTGACATGAAAAGAAGAAGACGAACACACGTAATTTTCTTGTAACCATTACAAACTCAAACAGTTCCACAGGCTTGTTCACAAATAAAGCACACACAAGAAAACACGTCCAATTACATTAACGAGGTTGTAAATCTCTAAGCCACTCTAAGACGAATGGAACCGTGTCTCAATGAACGCTTTGTCATTGCGTAACCGGGTCTAGTTGATCTTTGAAATGGGACATTAAGTATTCAAATAATCTAACATGTAAGTAAGTATTCAATTATAAACCGCTATTTTGTAACTACCAAAAAACCAGATTCTTGGAACGGAGTTCCTTTTCAGGCGATATCGATGAGGCTAGAAGAAAAAAAGCGTTAGATTTTACCGTCACAACCCATACATAGGTCAAAACGTCACAGTGCGAAGTGCGCAGACGCAAAACAGCCTATAGATTGTAACATTGTTAGTACTCGAGGTTCACGACACTCACGTACTTTTTTTGGAACGAAGTTCCTTTTCAGACGGTATCGATGATAAGAGCTAGAAAATTTTTTTTTACTGTCACCACATAATTATCGCTGTCTCGACAGAACCATCCCCAGTCAGTAAAACCGCAGTAGCTATCATAAATTCATGTCTGACTCGTCTCGTTTTAGGTTATAATTTTTTTTTTAGTTTTAATAAATGTAATCAATAACAGACAAAGAGACCACGTTTAATTTTTTTGGGTAATTAAAAAATAGGGGTGTATGTATATTACAACCGTTAATTCGTAAGGCAGTTGTCCGACTGCAAGTGGGTGAATGATAAGCTATCAACTATTTGATTGCTCAAGGAACGAATGAAGTATATCTTTATACTTCATTCGTTCCTTGAGCAATCAGTCAGTGTCAATAAAAGAGACAAATATATTAAATTATCTTATAATGAAAATTAGTTTTATCAAGATACTTGCGTAGCGTTCAAAGCTCACGCCGAGTGAACTTGTCATAGCGTAGCCCAACAGTAGAACCATTATTTATTATTATTTTTATTTTGTTTGTCAAAGTAACATCACGGAACTATAGAGTCCCGGACCTTTGATAGGCATGCATGGGGCCGAAGCCAACACACAGAGGCCTTTTTGACAATTTTGATCTTGTGTGAGGTCAAAGTCAAAGTCAAAGTCAAAGTCAAAAAGCATTTATTCAGTAGGACCGCTGGGATCACTTTGAAACGTCTTAAAACTAGGTGATTCTACTCCTGTTCCTTCGCGACCAATACCGTGAAGAACCAGGGCAACAAACACGGTTTGGGGCCTAGCTTTTTTTAGGTGATCCATCTTAGATCTAACTAAACTTAGGCTAATTTCTTAACTAACTTAGTTGTAAAATTAAAAGTAAAGTTAGTAAAATTCAAGAAGCTAAGCAAGATAGCAAAGGCATTGTGCACACATCAGCTGTCGAGGTGCAGAGCGACATCAGGCCACGCGAATTTATCATTAATATAATCACCAATAGAATAGTACGCTTTCTTTATAAGATTATTTTTTATGTAACTTTTAAATCTTCGAATAGGCAATTTAGTGGCATTATCTGGAAGTTTATTATAAAAGAGTACGGTATTTCCCATGAAAGAACCTTTCACTTTTTCTAATCTAAATTCAGGCACACAAAGTTTATACTTAAGGGAATAAGAGGGAATACACATACCGGTTACTATCCCTTCAATACTATAAAAAATCATTCAGGAACAGTTTCCGGTTTGTGCAGAACTATTGAGGATATGAAAAACTAATTACCGGGCTATGGTGTGTGATGGTAGTGGACTGGGTACTGGGGAAACTATGGGAACTATGACACCCGCCGAAACAATGTTAACGAACATGTAAAAAATATGATTTCGTAGTTTTACTCGTTGGTAGTTTATCGTTCTACTCGCTACTCGCTTTTCGCTCGAAGTCGGATACCTGACTTAAAGTCACAATCCAGTGGTCCAAACTATTCGCCCATCAATTTTTCGCACCCCTCTTTGAAATCATTCTCTATAAACCTAAAATTTCCATATCAAAAGGTGAATGAGCAATCAGCGAAAAACCCACCACTCGGAAACGTGTGGTCATATAAATATTTATAAATTCAAATTGGTTGCCCTGACTTGCGCCAGTTGTGATTGGTTGTCATTGTAAAATGAACTCTATAACTGCGTACTTAAGATTCAGAGGTCTTCATTACAGCGTCCGATATCCTAATCATTGCCAAAAAAAGTTTTTCGTTCTTGATAGATAGTCGAAGAAAAGGGGATACATACGTTAGATCAACATTCATTATGAGCGACATTCTGATCGGTCACGAATGAAAAAATTAATTCTCTGGTTGTACTACGTAGAAAATAACAAGCGATGAGGCTTTTAGGCCTTGGGAATCAAATTAATATGGTATTTTAGTACTTTGGAAGACCTTTTCAAATTAGTGGTTTTTTTTTAATATACACCCCTACTTTTTGATTACCAGAAAAATTTTAACCGTGATCTCGGTATCTGTTACTGATCACATTTGTGTGGTTAAACTAAAAACAATTATAACCTCAAAAGGAAACGAGACGAGTCAGACGTGGATTTATGATAGCTACTACGGTTTTACTGACTGGGGATGTACGAAAGCATAGTTTGAATGAGTCCGGATGCGATTGTTGTCTGTAGTCCTTAATTGTACAGTTTTTTTTTAATTTTTGTTCGGTTTTGGTCGACTTCAATCCTCGATAACTTTGTGATAGTTAAATAAAAAAAAAGTCTGACCATGCCAATATAATTTTCAACATCTACTGCAACTGTCCTTAAATTTTTTTTGGTAGTCATGTGTATATCCTTAGTTATCGGAGATTCAGTGAATATACAGTTGAACATAAAAGCTCTTTTTTTATCAGTTTATTTGATAAGCTATATAATAAGATAACTTTAGCGCTTCTTTACTTTGAAGGAGACAAAGTGTCACATAACATAATTATATGGCAACTCTGTTAATCAAGTTGCGTATTGAAAAAGCTTAGGGTTGCCACTCATTAGCACATAAAATAAACCAGTTCCGGGAGTTAGCTGCGAAACTCGCCACAGAAACTGTAAAGATAGAATGGTCAAAATTGATGATATAATTTTTATGTTGTAACGGATATTCTTTTTATTATTTATGAAGAAAATAAAACCCGTGGTAACGGGTTTTAGTTTAATGCAACAATGTCGTACTTGGTTTCGAGAATGGCGACTAATAAATATAAATTACAAAAAAAATTGAACCGACTTCACAGAACACAAACAGACGAACTTTCTACACGCTTAAAAGAGAAAAATAAGAATCGATACGTCCAATAATAACCTATCTATAGTATTCAATTATTAAATTACTATGTTTTAATAAATTTGAAGTCAGTGCCAACTATGCAATTACATCTAAGAAATTAAAAGAACTTGGTTGCAAAATATCGCTCGTAAATTCTTAATATTCAAGAGTCTTCAGGCGAAAAAACTTTTCAAAACGAAACGATACATGTAGTGAACATACTGTAGTTATCCATTGCTTTATTTTATCTTGTTTTATTTTGGGATTTCCAGACGAAATAAATAAGATGTCGACGAGTAGGGAGGGTTATCTTTGAGTCATCGGATTTTACAGTTTTTTTTTTAATATATCCTACTGATATTCCAGCGTGTGTTTGTTGATACACGTTATCTAATATTCGTACTATTAGGTATAACGTTAGGAGGTCATGAGCGTTAGAAGTGCGAACGAGTAGATAAAATATTTATCAGCTTATAAGCCATAAGTACTTGTGTAAATTAATGTATTCCTTTTTTTTTACCAAAAAGTATGTTTGTATGAGTTCTGGTGACGGAGTTTTAAGGCCGCCCTAAGGCCTCCGTCATGGCTTAACGACTTACAAGCTAGAACTCACAATACAACGTGCCCTCCGCGGCACGAAAGTGCTCAGTTTATATTGCCACTAGTGGCCACGACCACTTGGAGAGCGTTTCCTATATCTATCAAGAACTATGCAAGCTTCACCACTAGCGCTTCAAATAATTTAATAATGACTGTAGACATTATAATAATTAATAATAATTACGTTTTTATACTAATAAGAAAACCGACTTTAATGTTTGACTCGAAACGCGGTGTGACTCAGGGCGTCAAGCTGTCGATTCGATTTCTATTTATGACATGGCTAGGAGGGAAGGTGATTAGAGTTTTACGGGGAAACTATCAATCCCTCAGGAATAAAATTTATATGGGACCACCTCTGGAGTATACCCTTTGAAACATGAAAATAATTTTGCAAATCGGACAACAAATGGCGGAAAAATCGCGTAACAAGATACAAAAAAAAAAAAAAGACATACAGACGAATTGAGAACCCTCCTCCTTTTTTGAAGTCGGTTGATAAAAATAATAAAGTAGCAGTTCTACAAATTGATACCTACGGTACTCTTTGATTGAGAGGAATCCGTCTACAAACATTTGCCCTTCCCAGCGTTGGCGTTGCCGCGAGATTACGCCATTTGTATGCAGATGTCACTCCGGGATATAGCCAGGGGAAATAACACAATCGATTACAGCCCTCAGAAGTGTATGACGGGTAGTCCAACTCTAAGTACATTGACATACTGTGATATTTTTGACCTTATTAGGCCTTAATTCAAAAAAGGCGAAGGTTCCCAATTGTCGTACGTATGTTCCCCTATTACTCGAAGACGCCTGGACCGATTTAGATAATTATTTTTTGTTTGAAAGGATGTACTTCACAGGTGGCCCCATATAACTTTAATTCCTGAGGGATTGATACTTTTCCCGTAAAACTCAAAAAAAGTGGAATAAGAAAACCGATGGATAAGAGCAGGAAGATGGCGATGATGATTTGACACTTATACAAAATCAAATAGAATTTCAAAGCAAAATTCACAATAAACTTCTATAGGAACAGTAAAAGTAAGGCCAACTCTGGTGACGGAGTTTTTAGGCCGCCTTAAGGCGTCCGTCATGACTTAACTACTTAACAAGCCGGGACCGACAATTTAACGTGCCCTCCGCACGGAAGCACTCAGATGAAAATGCCACTGTCGGTCACCCATCCACTTACAGACCGTTTCGAACGTTGCCTCACTTCGACGATATATCAAGAACGACTAAGCAGAGTTATGATGGTATAACACAAGTTTACTATCAACAAAATAATTAATGACTGTCTAACCCTTGGGTGTAGGACAACGTGCAGAGATTTGATCCCTAGCTGTGACAAATGAAACATTTGCTTGCACGCGTGCTCTAGACATATGGACCTGTCAAAAGGAGGCTACCCTTTAGTACAGCTGCGTTAGTTCGATAGACGAACGTTTATGCAGTGTTCTAAAACTAGTTTTAACGGTTTTTACAACTAAGTTAGTTAAGAAATTAGCAAGTAAAGTAAAGTAGAATTGATTGCAAGAAATAAATGTTATATAGATGTTATTTTTCACAGTATGTTCATTGTATTCTGCCATGTTATGGCGTGCAATATTTAATTTAAATATATGGATTAATAATGCATTATATAAAATAACATGTCACTTTATTAATTAATTGTCATTTAAAATTCTAATTAGATTATTACTTATTATATACCTAATTTAATTATAGTAGATTTTATCTTCAAAAATATCTTTTACCGAATAATAACTTTTAGCTTCTAGTATCGATTTCAACTTCCTCTGAAACAGCGAACGTGGTAGCTCTCTTAATTGTTTAGGTACCTTTTGTAAATAGAAGGAGCCATGCAGCCTTAGTTTAGATCTAAGATGGATCACCTAAAAAAGCCTAAAAAAGCCTGGTTCTTCACGGTATTGGTCGCGAAAGAACAGGAGTAGAATCACCTAGTTTTAAGACGTTTCAAAATGATTGAATGATGAATTGATGAAGAAAAAAAGCGTTCGATTTTACAGTCACGACACATACATAGGTCAAAAGATCACAGTACGAAGTGCGTAGTCGCAAAGCAGTCCATCGATTTTGTAATATTTGACATTATTTGACAAATGCCAAATGTGAAAGTTGAAACTTCGTTCCAACCGAGTGTTCCACAGCACTCACGTACTTTTTTATCCCGGTATTTCCATGAGATGAAATGGTAACTTGGCTAGAAGAGATGACGGCCGGTGGACAAAGGCAGTGATCTAGAATCGTGGCCAAGAGACGCACATCGACCACGGGGCAGAACACCAGCCCGTTGGTCAGACGACATAGTCGGCGTGGTTGGACGACAATGGATGAAGATAGCACGTAACCGAGAGAAGTGGCGGGTTGGAGAGGAGGCCTACGCCCAGCAGTGGGTATTATAGGTTATTGATGATGATGAAATGGTAAAACTAATGAGCCCACGCGAATGAAGTCGCGGGCCAGCTAGTCCATTAATGTAAAGCTTTGGTAAATGACTAACGTATATACAACCTAAACCGTCATAAAAACATGAAAGGTACATTCCTTTTATGATTTAGGGGAGAACTAAGAAAAAAAATCAGAAACTCTACTTACGTACCTACTTTATGTACGTACCTACTCTACGAATTCATCGCAAACGTGTCCTTTAGTGTTACCCTCGTCCTGTCATTTCGAGCTTAATTACGTTGTTGTTTATTAAACCTCTGTGCTACCTCTTTCACACATACAGAAAACTAGCAGAATTGAGATCTGCTATCTCATTCATACTTGCAGGAATTGGGAGCCTGGTGTAATAGCACGATAAACATTTTTAGCATTGCCATACTCGTAATTGTTTTCATCGAAATGTTTGTTAGGGCGATGTTGTGATTGATTTATTTATTTATTTATTTATTATTATTAGGAAAACCAACAGCTAAATTAACTTAATTAGGTGAATTTATATAAACAGAAAGCCAATAATAGGTTCTCACGTTTAGAGGTAGCTTAGCGAAAGAAAGGTAGGAACAGAATAAAAGTTAACTAAAATTTGGAATAGGTACATACAATAGAGAAATACAAAAAGAAAATACTAATAATAACACAACCACTTAAAGAAAACGAAAACTAAACAACCTACACTACTTGCATACTTGATACTACACTCATGATAACTCGTGATAACAAATTAGGTAAATGAAGGTATGTAACACAAATATAAAAATTATATCTACATTAATTTGTACTACAAAAAGAACTCACTGCTAATTTGTTGTCTAGCAGACCTGACACTTGAGCAGAACAGGTCCAAATCAAAGTGCTTACACAACTTATTGAAATTATCGCTCGCTCTCCACAAATAAGCGTTTTGCCTATAGCTGGTTCCAACTACAGGAGTAAAGATGGGAGGATTAAATCTAGTGATTTTAAATGGGACATTAATATTGATTTTACCTAACAATTTCGGACAACTGATAGTGTTGGAGGTAATCTTTAGTAGGAACAACAGGTCAGCTATTTCGCGTCGTGTCGAAAGTGGGAGGAAATGGAATTGTTTACAGAGGTTGAGGTAATTAGAAGAATCATATGGATTTTTTTTTTATGTTCTGTACATCATTATCATCCATAAATATAAATATCAAAACTGTTGGATGTATTTCTTTTGTACTTATGCCATACTTCCGGTCATGTGCCACACGCAAAGAAAATCTATGGTCGTTATTAAAAAGATGTCTATCCTATCAATTGACTGATTCTTGTAGGTAATAACATGTGTTAACAAGCATTGCTTAGAATTGCCTATTCTAGTTAGGTGCACATAATTTTGCTCTTTTTTTCATACCTTTTTGAAGTATTGTTGAAGATTCAATTCAGTCGTAGAAATCGCTTACCTGTGGACAAAATAGAAAAATATATAGCTGTGACAAAAATTTCATTTCCTTTTAATGGCAAAATATATAACTAGTCATACAATAGATACAAATAAGAATTAGTTTGTTTTATACAAATAGGTATAGGTTGTGGGTACTAATCTCGGCCGTGCATCAATGGATTCTGCGTTTCGTAAAATTTATATGTGCTTTAACACGTGCTCTAAACGGTGAAGGAAAACATCGTGAGAAAACCAGTTAGTGTTCTTATAAGCGGCTATGGGTTTTTTTTTATGGAAGAGGGGCAAACGAGCCAGTGGCACACCTGATGGTAAGTGATTACCACCGCCCACAGACAACTGCAGAATCAAGAAGCACTTCAGATGCGTTGCCGATGATGAGATGGGTTTGCAACCTGTCACGTATGGAATACTAACTTCTGCAAGATGTGGGCATGTATCAAATATGTGTTTGGACATGCCTCTGACTACCCCCCTTAGACATCTTCAAAGGGACATCTGAAAGAATGTCTACCGCACTTTGGGGATACAGTCGTGTACCTGTTTTTTTTTATATCAGAAACTGTGTTACCTAGAAAGTAAAATATGACGCACTTATAAGATAACTATATAGGTATATAAAAGAGTAGGTACTCAAATAAAAATAATACGGGGAGTATTACAAACGAATATAATGTTTGATCAAAGGGCAGAACAAACAGACATCCAGTAAGTTACGTCATAAACGTAAATAGATACGTGCGGCGGGACAGGCCTTTACCAGACTTAATTAAAATAGACCAGAAGCAAAGAAGATTTGGTACAGAACAGAAAAATTATGCAATTTATTGCCTGCGAAAATATACGCTTCAATTACTTACACACTTTGGTTAATTCGTTTCATTGTCATCATAGGCCTATAGCAGGTTTTTAGGCCTTATAAATTCAATAAATAGCAAATACAAAACTTTGGAGCAAAAATATATTCAAACAAATAAATAAATAATAAATGCTGGACATTTTCACAAAGCATCATCTAGCCCCAAACTAAGCAAAGCTTGTACTATGGGAACCAGATAACTGATATACTACTTATATACTTTTTGTTGGTAACTACATACATATTACTTATACATAGAAACACCCAGACCCAAGACAAATATCTGTAGGTCATACAAATATTTGTCCCGCGGCGGGGATCGAACCCGCAACCTTCTGCGTCGCAGGTGGACCTTCGCCCACTGCGCCACAGAGGTCGTCGAAAATGAAATTTAATAATCATATCTACTTTGAAGTGATAGGAGTGAATGGAGGAAAAATACATGTTGTGCCGACCCCACTTAGCGTGGGCTAAGGGCAAGGGAATGATGATGATGATATCTACTTTAAAGTCTGATAAAAATGTATGCAATGCAACTTTCGTAGGTATATTTATCAGCAGGTTGGTCCGAGTTGTGTGTGCAGATTTTTTTCTGTGTTCGTAAGTGATTAGATACTGAGCGCTCATTCGTCAGAAACAACGTGCATGTGTATCGACTTCGTGAGATTGAAGAACTTGAAGAGATTGAAAGTAATTGGTAGGTACCAAGTAAGTTAGCTAAGAAATTAGCCTATGTTTAGATCTAAGATGGATCACCCAAAAAAAAAAGCTAGGCCCCAAACCGTCTTTGTTGCCCTGGTTCATCACGGTATTGGTCGCGAAGGAACAGGAGTAAAATCACCTAGCTTTAAGATGTTTCAAAGTGATCCCAGCGGTCCTACTGAATAAATGCTTTTTGACTTTGACTTTGACTTTGTAAGAGTCATGGACAGTTTACAGTAGTCGCTTCTGCACACAGACTAATCTATACCGCATTATAGTTATTCTACACATGCAAGTTTATACAAGCTCCTAAGCGCTCGCCGCGGGCGATCGGATAACTAAATTGTGTCATTTGCACACCGGGGGCGAGATGAGCTTATTTGAACCAAATTATCATCATCATCATCGGATTAGGCAGTGAACGGGGCACATAGCTCGTCGAATTGACGGCCGTAGGGGCAGAAAAGTTCTCAAGACTCTTCTCGCGAACTATTCTGCCCCAACGGCCGTGGCAGTGTGTGGTGGAGACAACGCACCGGAAAGTACAGCAGAGGACAGCCCCTACTAGATGGAAAGACGATCTGGTGAAGGTTACTGAGAGCCGTTGGGTGCACAATCGATCGCTCTGGAAATCGATGGGGAGGCCTATGGCGCCACTGCAAAACCAGCACTCCAGCACTCTCGAGCTGTTCGAGCAAATGCTGAGGGGTAGCCGTATTTTCACCCACATAAAATTGTGTAGATTTAAGTACCTATTTTGTAACAGTGTATATGTGGAGAAAATAAAACTTTATTCTTTTCTATTCTATTCTATTCTATTCTATTTTATTCTATTCCATTCTATGTTCAGCTGTGGACGTCATGTAGCTGAGATTATGATGATGATCATTATCTAGCACACAATGCTCTTTTTCTAATTTAAGGATCATGAGGGAACACTTGACTGCGATCTTGACGTGGTCTTGAGTTCCTTCGTTAACACGATCGGTGCAACCCGATCGAGACGTCGAGGTAAGGTCCGTCGAATCCCATCCCATCCCATCCCATCCCATCCCATCCCACTCATATAATAAAGCTGAAAGTTTGTGAGTTTGTTTAGATGTTTGGATGTTTGTATAAGGATCAGGCTCAAACCACGAAACAGTTTACAATGAAATTTGGTAAGGTGAAAGGTATAACTCCAGAATAGCATATAGGCTACTTTTTATCCAACGTTCCTGAAAACCAAAAAATATGTAAAAGGACAACGGGAATATTGCATAAAAACTTTAGCAGTACTCTGTTTGACACAAAGTGCACGGCTCTAAGGTTGCCATGACAACCAATAACTTTTGATTTTTCAAAATGGCGATGTCATTTCGTTCTACTATGCTTTAAAAAAAATTTATTACTTAAATTATAAAACTATTTGTGGGGTTGTGATGCCTAAATTAGTTTTTTTTAATAAATAGTGAAACACGTATTTATTATTATTTTCAAACTACCCAACCCCTTAGATGGGTAAGTACTTATTTATATTTATCAAAGACAGCAAATCCAAAAATGAATCCAGTGTTTTCATGGGTTGGATTGGAACAAGGTAGTTCTATCTCTAAAGTTTGTATGACGAAACAATGCGCAGACGAAGTTGCGCCCGGGTCCACTTGTAATATCTATAACCTTTACGCGATCTCGTCCCGTTATGAAAACAACAATCTGATTATGGTATTTTGAAGTTTCATGGTATACAATGGTTGTTTTTTGGAACGAAATTCCTTTTCGGACGGTATCGAGGATGGGGGCTGGAAAATACCGTCACGACACATACATAGGTCAAAACGTCACAGTGCGAAGTGCGCATAGATTGTTACATTGTTAGTACCGAAGAGCGTTTTTATGATTTTAATATTTGACAATAATATATATTTGACAAATGCCAAATGTCGAAGTTGAATCTTCGTTCCAATGGAGTGTTCCACGGAGGTTCCACGACATTCACGTTTTTTTCTTTTTTTTAAATAAGTTCATACGAGTCAGTGGCCAACTCTGGTAGTCAACGTGTGGAGTTTTAACCCGCCTTAGAGCCTCCGTCATGGCTTAGCGACTTAAATAGCCGGGACCGACAATTTAACGTGCCCTCCGAAGCACAGAAGCGTTCCGATGAAAATGCCACTGGCGGTCACCCATCCACTTACAGACCGTTCCGAACGTTGCTAACATTGTAACTTCGACAATCTAGCTAGGCAAGCACGACCACGAGCGCTTTTTTTGTGAACGTGATGGTTGTTACCCGAGTCCACTGAGGAGCAAAAAGTAAATAAATAAAATAAATAAATAACGCTGGACTTTTCATCATCTAGCCCTAAAGTAAGCAGAGCTTGTGTTATGGGTACTAGAATGACTGATAAATTACTTATATACTTTTTGTTTGTAAGTACATACATATTAAACATAGAAACACCTTACTCAAAATGTTAACCTCTTATGTTCATTGTGAACACTTATCTTTCATGACCTTACTTATCTAGCTGACCTGCCAAGTGAATAATGGTGTATCATACGACTAAATTAATGTGATATGATTATTTAAAATAGCACTTGGGAATATCCTGGCAGATATTTCTATTTTCCTGTAGCTATAGCACCATTGCGTGCGTGGTGCCACACCGTCTCATTGTTACATACATAAAAAAAAACATAAAATCACGCCTCTTTCCCGAAGGGGTAGGCAGAGACCACGGATCGCCACTTGCTACGACACAACTTTTGCCTCATTCACTCTCATTACATTCTTCATACATGCTCGCCGGTTTAGGGTACTTTTGACCGGGCGCTTTTCCAAAATGTCGCCAATTTGATCCAAGAAGGTTCACCTAGGCCTTCCCCTTCCATCTGCCCCATACACACTCGCCTCATACACTTGTTTTGTCAAACGACTGTCATCCATCCTCTCTACATGCCCAAACCATCTTAACATATCATATCATTGTAACATATCTTAACATAATTATCATACCAATCATTGTTAAACTCATCATTTTTTTTTTTTTTAGCATTTGACCTCACTCTGACTGGTTGATAGTGAGGTCTAAGATGAATGATGCTTTTCTAGAAGAAACATACTTACTCTCGATTTGAAGACCCCTCTTTTTAGGCAATACAGAGATAGGGAGTTGCACAATTGGCAGTGCGTATGAAATATGTAGACTCAAAACGCTTACTTATTACAAACTCGGGGAATATCGACCATAATATACAAGTTTCGTCTTTCTTATTATTATGTATGTTGATTTTTTTGGTGTAGGATAAGTTTTATACTAATCTTGCAAGAAATTGACAAAAAGGTTTGCTTGTATGAAAGTAAAACACGCACTTAACTAATATGGTATTTTGAGGTTGTAATTTATAGGTACTTGTTTATTGGTGCGAAGGTGGGGTAATAGTGCGGTAATAATTGTGAGCCGTGTTGGTCGAATGGGGTTGTACCTCGACTTTCAATCCGTGCATCAATGGATTATTCGATTCGTAAAATTTATATGTGCTTTAAAACGAGCTCTTAACGGTGAAGGAAAACATCGTGAGGAAACCCGCAGCTTAGTCAGCTCCACACGTATCGACGTCGTCGTCTTTCTTGTGGGCGGCTGATTAAGCTGAGAGGATGGTTTAGGTGGGTGCTGGGCAAGCCTATTCCATCTCAAAACAATGTCCTAGGCAGCGTACAGCGTCCCGTTAAGTGTTGGCATGGATTGCCTCCTGACGCTGTATAAATCATCTAATAAAGATGTAAAGGCCTAAGAAGGGGTAATAAGCAATATATACCAATATAGATGTTTTTAACACTACATTGGCGAAATTCCCAGTCACTGCTACTAAGTATTTGTGTTGTTTGTAATCTATGTTGTTTGTAATTTCACTGTCGCTTTGGTGTCCCTACTGTTAAGACAATGCAATTGTTATTTATTTTATTTATTTATTTTATTTTTAGCCCGTATTGTCCCACTGCAGGGCAAAGGCCTCCCTAAAAATTTTTTTTTTGTGTTAGCCTATACTGTCCCACTGCTGGGCAAAGGCCTCCCCATGCACCTTCCACAACTCGCGGTTTTCCGCGATTTTCCCCCAATCCTTCCTAAAGGCATCCAGGTCATCGCGCCAGCGCTTTTTAGGCCTGCCTCGGAGTCGCCTGCCATCCACCGGGATCCAACCAGTCACCACTCTGGCCCACCTGTCTGGATGCCTGCGGGTGACATGACCTGTCCACTCCCATTTTAACTTGGCAGCCATTACGCCCACGTCAGCAATACCAGTTTTTGAACGCAGCCAGGTGTTCCGAATTCGATCGATTCTTTTCACTCCTAGGATGCTGCGTTCCATTGCTAAATAATAATAAATAAATAATGCCCTAAATAATAAATAATAATAACATAGTTTTAGATTTATGTATCTTGTGTCACGGAATACAGTTTGGGACAAGTATTGCGCGATTTATCTACATTTTTATCAGTTTCTTATAAAAATAACATAAGCAAATACATATCGGGTTTTCCCAAGTTGTTTATAAAACGTGGTTCAGAAAGCGTTGATAAATCAGTGTAAGCTTCAACGTTGCGAACACAAGTCAAATTAAATTCTGTGAAAATGGTTGCAAAACTGCCGTTGATATTGTTAGTTGTCTATATATCACATATAAATGGTGAGTTTTCATATTTTTTTATATTTTATAAAACTTTGCTATGATAACTTAATGAACATATATTTATGAATATTGAAAGACATTTCACACAGCCGTCTAGCCCCAAACTAAGTTATCGGAACCAGGATTTGATAGAATGCTTCTTTTCTAAGAGTTGGTAGAAAACAATAAAATAGTTGAATAAAAATATATAAGTAATTAAATAAATAATATTGGACTTTTTCACACAGCATCATCTAGCCCCAAAGTAAGCAGAGTTTGTGTTATGGGTACTAGATGACAGATAAACTACTTATACTCGTATACGTTTTGTTTGTTAATACATACATATTATACATAGAAACACCCAGACCGGAGACAAATATCTGTAGGTCATATGTGTGAAATGTCCAGCATTATTTATTAATAAAAAAATAAAAAAAAAATTGAACCGACTTCACAGAACACAAACAGACGAACCTTCTACACACTAAACAGAGAAAAATAAGAATATAATTTGAAGTCGGTGCCAACTATTCATTTACTTCTAAGAAATTCAAAAGAACTTGGGTGCAAAATTGTATTCTGGTACGCTATCGCTCGATTTCTTTTTATTATAGGTACCTAATCGTGTTCACTTGGCACCGACTTCAAATTATATTCCTATTTTTATCTTTTTAGTGTGTAGAAGGTTCGTCTGTTTGTGTTCTGTGAAGTCGGTTCAATTTTTTTTTTTTCAAAATTTTTTATTTTTCACTTTTTAGTGTGAGTAAATAAATACTGTGTAAATAAAAGTGTAAGTGTAAATAATATAGTAGGCTACATTAAGACCCTGCTTATCGTAGCTTAAGTAGGAAAGGATAAGAGAAGTCATGGGCAGGCCTACTAAAGGACACACCGGAGTTCAGCAAGGGGGAAAACTATCAATCCCTCAGAAAAAAAAAATTTGGACCACCTCGGGTGTAATACCCTTTCAAACTATTTAATGTTTGACTCAGATTGTGAGTCAGGGTGTGTTGTGTAGTGAGAATGAGATTTTTTGAATGTTACGGGAAAACTGTCAATCCCTCAGTGTAGGGTTTGTGGCCTACAATCTTATATAGTTTGTTGAGTGAAACAGAAGTTAAATTTCACTGTTTATTTGTTAAGTTGAGTTATGGAGTTGCGATCTCGTTTGTACGCTGCGACGTGGTTTCGCGTTTAGTTAATGAAAGCAACTGTCCTGTTTGGACACGTAATCCAAGTTGTAGCGTAAAATGCTGACCCGCGAGAACATGCAGGAATTGTGCGGTGACGTAAACCGTACACTCAGGAAAAAAAAATATATTGCGCCACTTCTTCAACATACTCTTTATAAGTATACCTACCTCTTTCTAACAAAAAAAAAATTTTGGAAATCAGTCCACAATTTTCTTAAAGATCAGTGATATTTTTAGTTTTACGGGAAAACTATCAATCCCTCAGGAATAAAATTTATATGGGACCACCTCGAGAACACACCCTTTCAAACAAAAAAAAATTTTGGAAATCGGTCCACAATTGACGGAAATATCGCTGTACATACATAAAAAAAAACATACATACAGCCGAACATAGAACCTCCTTATTTTTTGAAGTCGGTTAAAAAAACAATTCTTATTTATTTACTAGCTGAGCTGAGCCCCGCGGTGTTCAAGATACCAGAAGCAAATCACAATATCTATAGTCAATACTGTGTTTAACATAGTTTTACTAACAACCATATAAATAAAGATGATGCCAGTGTTATTTACTTATATGTTATTCAAATTTGCAGGTGTCCCGTTAGGTTACACATACAGCAATGCAGCAGGAGGGTGGCTCAAATACTACAAACAAGCTTCGTGGAGCGACGCGTCTGCTCGATGCGACTTTGAAGGTACAACTTCGTTTCATAGCGGGAATACACTTATCGAGTAGATAGGCGAGTGATCTCGGCCGAATGCTTGATACAAGTGGACAGAATTACTGTATACTCGGGCGACTTTCAATGCTCAACTGTCTTGGCGTAGTATCATTTTGCTGTCTCGCCCTCCTCGGTACGAGGCAGGTCCTCGTACCGAGGAGGGCGAGACCAACCGATTGATTTTGACCATCTCAGACTAATGTTTCTGTTCAAACAAAGACATGTAATTCCAAAGCTGGTTATTGTAGCAGAGTTGAATCGTAGTTTCTCAAGCTAGAAACACTGAAAGTATCAACTTAGGCCTTTACATCTTTATTAGATGTTTTATACAGCGTCAGGAGGCAACCTATGCCTACACTTAACGGGACGCTGTAGTGCCTGGGACATTGTTTGAGATGGAATAGGCTTGCCCAGCACCTAAACCATCCTCTCAGCTTAATCAGCCTGGCCCACAGGAAAGACGGCGTCCATACGTGTGGAAAATATCAACAATACACTTAAAAAAATGATTTTTTGGGGATAGATGGTATTCCCCCAAACTATGGTAAAGAGGGAGTACTCGCCTCGCTAAGGTTTGCCCAACTGGCACACTTACCTTAGGGCCTTTCGGCCGACATTTATAGTCGGATAGTTCTATATAGGTTGAAGTGCCCAGTAAACTTCGTCAGCGCGATTCAGAATTTTCCACAGATATAGACTTAGCTATACTTTTTGCGTGTTCCTCGCGCCATCTAGTGGTACAGCTCCGAAGTAGGTCGCTGTAATTGACATCTCTTGAAGTTCAGCTTATAGTTCAGCTTGTAGTTCAGGCGATGGTAGATAGAAGTCGCCACAGTTTTTTTTTCAGCTTAAAATGTTTCATTCTTCTTCCTTCTTAAGAGTTTGAAAAGTATTACTAAACTTGTAGTTTGATATAGTTTTTTTAAGCTGTACATTTTGCTTGCAGGAGGCGTTATTGCATCCCCAGTCACTAACCAGATACGCGAGGCCTTAAAGAACTATGTATCACAACAGGGTCATGCTGGAACATGGGTACTGACTGGCGTGCAAGCAGATTTCCAAAGAGGCGACCATTTTTCCGGCGAAGGTAAATAAAAAACGCAGACAAGACAAAACGCAGGATACAAATAACATTATCGATAATATAATATTATACCATATATACCAACTAACATTTGGTACTCGGTTCTCGCAAATAATATCATATTATAAAGAAAAACGATCTTTCAGTTTCAATATTTCGAAAATGTAGTAAAACATTGACAAAATCTTGCTCGTAACTATGAGTAACAAAAACTCTTGAGAGTAAATTTGGTTTGACGCTTGGATCCCGGTCCGGATCCCCATACAAAAATGTCATTCAGTCATTGTCCTTTTCCACTTTGTATCAAAAAGCCTCTTGAAATCTTGTGGTATCATCCGAAGCGACTGAGCTGATGAAGTCCTAATTACTCGTTTCAGGTGTTCCCTTGTCCAAGATGCCCGTAGTCTACAACTTTAATTCATCCGGAAACTCTGACGAGTGCGTGAAGTGGAGGACGAATTCACTTGAAGTGCAGGGTGTTAGTTGCAATACCAAATTGGACTATGTCTGCTTCAAGAAGCGGGAAACAGTGGATGTTGCTGGATGTGGAACTAATGACATTGGTAACATGATTTCTTTTGTAGTTTTAGATATTATTGAGATTAAGGACTCTTCTATACATGAAAGTAACTCAAGTAAGAATGAGTAAAATGTTATACTTACTGAAAATTTATTTGATCCTCTCTTGTCCCTAATTTTTATTAAAGTCTTTTTCATAAAATTATTCGTTTTCAGGCTATACGTACGACGCCCGATCTGGCAGTTGTTACAAGTTCCACTCAATTGCTAAGGACTGGTCCAAAGCATACCAGAAATGTAAAAAAGAAAAAGCTTATCTTGCTGTCATCAACAACGAGTTAGAAAGCCTTGTTTTAAAGGAGCTCTTTGCTAAGTATCCAACCAGTGAAATCAGTGGAGCTAGTTTAGATTCATTTGCATGGGCAGGTGTCCGCGACTGGGAACAAGATGGAAAATCCTGGGTGACTTCGCAAGGTATGTTTTAAAAACCATGATTCGGAGTAAGTCTTCTTCTTCTTCTTCATATCGTGTCACTAGTTCTTTCGAACCAGTGTAGTGAAAGGATTTTAAGTGCGCCTCAAAGAGGCTTCTTTCGTGCACTTGACACATGTTTTCGAACTCACATGCCGGTTTCCTCACGATGTTTTCCTTCACAGTTTGAGAGTACTAGCATAGTGCACATAAGTTTTTCGGCAGAAAAACTCATTGGGGCACGACCGGGATAGAACCCACGACCTTACGATCGGAAAGCGGGGCCACTACCACTAGACCACCAGTCGGAGTGAGTAAGTAATAGCTAATGACTCCAGTAGATTTTGGAGATAATAAAAGGGGCACGGAGACTTGATTGGTGCGGAGTGAGGAGTGTACAATGTCCATTCTATGCTTGGTATTTTGAATATCTCTGACTACCTATTGATAACAAGCGCAATAAAGCCTATTGATAGAGCCTTGTACGGACTACGCGTTCCAATGTACGTTTGCGGTACTACTGTTGCTGCGCGTTGTTGTATAGGTACAGGAACTGACTTCGCGTTCCTTAAATTATTTAAAAAAAAAATGTTTTATTTCAGATCAGACACTCACAGAGGCTGGTTTTAAAGTCTGGCGATCCGGAAGACCTACCTTCGTTTCTACTATGCACTGCGTTTCTATCAGTAGAGAAGCCCAATACGAAAACTTTGAGTGTTCTAAAACTTGTCCATTCGTTTGCGAGAAGAGTCCAGAAATTTTGACGAGCCCCGCTGAGTGAATTATGCGCCATTAAAGTTAGGTTAAGCAAAGTTGCTTATGTATTTTTTATTTAAGTCATAGTTATAATGATTCTGAAATAAATTTAACATTTATCATTATTGTTGTTGTTATTTATCCCTTGTTTTTTACATTTAATATACCTAATTAGTTATATTAGCTTTATTCTACAAGTCATTTCAAATTAAAAGTGAGCATTGATTAAGAAAAAGTGAACGCAGGGAAGTGTTCAAAATGTTTTATAGTCCTTTTCACCTAGGAGCACACTTTATGATTTACTAGCTACTGCACGCTGCTTTGCTCGCGTGGTACCTACATTTTGAATAACTTATGTGCTATCTACGCTTATTCCAAGTTTCATCCAAATCGGTTCACTGGTTTAGGCGTGATTTAAACCCAAACATCCAAACATCTAAACCAACTCACAAACTTTCAGCTTTATTATATTAGTGGGATAACACTAATATTCATCATTGCCCTTATCCCACGCTAAGTGGGATCGTGATAGTCTGATCAAACGTAATGAAATGAAACAGGGTCACAGCTATACTCCCAAGTCGCGTAGACCATCTCTCAGAGCGAGACATTTGATAATAGTCAGACAGGAATTTGACGAAACTTACAAGTACCTAATACAAGGTTTATTAAAAACTTTGTATGAAGGAAGGAAAACACCGCGAAGAATTAAGTACTATATTGATCCAGCACAAATACACAATAAATAGGTAAGTACTTACACATAAACTGAGCCATGTTAACTAAATGGGTTGTACCTCGACTTTCAATCCGAAGGTCGTGCGTGCGAATCCCGGCCATGCATAATAGTACTAGTGTGTAATATTGGTGATTACCGCCGAGGCAAATTGAGACCCGAGCCATCGGCGAGGGTCTTAATACAACCGAGGAAGGTAATCATCAATACACACGTGTATCATACGACGTTTTTCAACACACTTGTGAATAAAATAACAATAAAACTAATTTTAAACAGTGGAAACGAGTTGTGAAAAATGTTTCGCTATTGCGGGAAAAATTAATCAGTTTTCCTATGCGCGCGCATTGCGACCGGCCACAGACTATATTTCCGCGCCGCGCACAGGGTTTGCGCCTATTCTGCCACGTACAAAATGGGAAATTTAAAGTTTTCTTTTATTACAAAGAAAACAAAAGTTATATTTAAGTGAAAGTTTTATTTATTGAACACGTACGACTTAAAATTATCTATTTAAATAAGAAGTTGCATAAAATGAGCAAGCAATAGGAACATTAATTTATTTGTTCTATTGAATGCCACTAAATTGACTATTCGAAGATTTAAAAGTTATATAAAAAATAATCTTATAAAGAAAGCGTACTATTCTATTGGTGATTATATTAATGATAAATTCGCGTGGCCTGATGTGGCTCTGCACCTCGACAGCTGATGTGTGCACAATGCCTTTGCTATCTTGCTTAGCTTTTTGAATTTTATTAACTTTACTTTTAATTTTACAACTAAGTTAGTTAAGAAATTAGCCTAAGTTTAGATCTAAGATGAATCACCTAAAAAAAGCTAGGCCCCAAACCGTGTTTGTTGCCCTGGTTCTTCACGGTATTGGTCGCGAAGGAACAGGAGTAGAATCACCTAGTTTTAAGACGTTTCAAAGTGATTCCAGCGGTCCTACTGAATAAATGCTTTTTGACTTTGACTTTGTCTTTGACTTTGAACACGATCTTTTTTTTTTAATAAAAACTTTTTTAAGAACAAAGCAACTCAATTAATAAAATAAAATAAAAAATCTATTACTCACTAGTGAGTTATAGTAATGAAAAAGTCACAGTTTGATTATGGGTGTCATTATGTGCCTAATTGCGGTGACCATAGAGCCACTTTGTGAGCAAGTGTGTTGAAAAATATATTCTCTTTAACACGTGCTCTGAACGGTAAAGGAAAACATTGTGAGGAATCTTATTTTTATAGGATGGGCTTACAACCTGTCACGTATGGAATACTAACTTCTGGAAATTGTGGGCATGTATCTACCCCCATAGACATTTTCAAAGGATCTGGAATACATAAAAGGTCTGAGAAAATGACTACCGCACTTCGGGAGAACAGTCGCGACCCTGTATCTAGATGGCGACACACATCAAATTAGATTGCGCTCGTTGCGTGTGCATTGTTTCATATTATTGTAACTCATCATTCCCAATTTCTAACCGACAAAAAAGGAGGTTTTTCTATGTTCGGCTGTAGATATTTTATGGTTTTTCTTTATGTCGTTATTAACATTAATTACTTACTTACTCATTTGGCGCAGCGACCCAAAGTGAGTCTTGGCCTCGGATACGAGAACTCGCCATATAAATAAATTTAAATTTAATATCATTGATGTTGTGTTGCGGACTCTATCGATCCTCTTCACGCGTTCTCTACGCGCAAAGACCGGGATCGCAGATGTCGGCGATAAGACAGCCAAGTTGAAATGGAGTTGGGCGGGGCACGTCAGCCGTATGAACGAAGACAGATGGGCAGGGGTCGTCACACAATGGGTGCCTGCAGATGGGCGACGCAGCCGGGGCAGGCCGAAGAAACGTTGGCGTGACGACCTCGATGCATTTGAGAAAGGCTGGTGGGAAATGGGCCGAAACAGAGATAATTGGAAGGATATGGGGGAGACCTTTGCCCAGCAGTGAGATAATGAAGGTTAAAAAAAAATCATTGATGTCACTTAATTCTCCCTCAATAATAATTGTGGATCGATTTTCAAAATTATTATTTTGTTTGAAAGGCTCTCTCGAGGTAGACTCTTTTAAATTTTGTTTCTGAGGGATTTTTATTTTCCCGCAAAACTCAGAAATCAATTCATCATCGTCATTATAACCTGACTTTGCCTACTGCTTGGTAAAGTCAGCCTCTCTTTCTATATGCCACTTTTTACGGTCTAGTGCTAGCCTCATCCAGATGCAGCCCGCGATGCATACCAAATCGTCTGCCCATATCGCTGCCGACGATCAACGTCGGTTCTTGGACGACATTCAGTTATCGCTTAAATCCACCTCAGAAAATATAATTCTCACTAAACTTATAATTTTCGACCTGAACTTTGAAGTCAGTTTTATTTTTAGTTTTTTGTAATTATTCTCATTAATAATGTAGGTATGTTTATTGGAATTTCCACTTCGTATATCATTCAGGGCAGAGTGTTTCAATCATGCGGTATTAATCGTGTTATTGTTGAGAACAACGTTGACCTCTTTGTTTTTAATAAGTGTTATCTCTGACGCTGAATGATTATGATGGCTTGGGTCATTTAAATCACAATTTGGCACGACATTTACAAACCGATTCAACGTATGGTAGAAATTCCCCTGATCAAGGCATTCAAGATTCTTTGAAGATGTTCAAGGTGACACGTCAGAGACATGACCAAAATTATTCATATGCATTTATTCAAATTCATACCTATTCATTTATTCATTGTTTGTATCATAGGAGTATCTTAGGTCTAAAGTAGGCTCAGGCGTGTCGCTAACAGAAACGAAAGTCGCGGTGGGGTCGCGGCGCGGGCGCCTCCTAATCACCTGTCTCTACTTATCATTTTTTGAATGAAACAAGACATAAACGCTAATTGACGTAATACATTTTGAAGAAAGATTTGAAGTGAAGTCAAAGTGAAAAGAAGAAGAAGGAATAAAAGAAGAAGAAGAAGAAACCAATAAGTGAAGTGAAACCATAAAGAATATGAAGACCTATATGATGAAGACTAAGCTAAGATGTTTATTACCGATTGGGCGATATAGTCGCTCATCGACAAAGCCCTTTTTTTGTGAATAAATAATAATAATAATAATAAAACGCCTCGACGCATTTTGCCCGCGCCCCGACTCAGCCTCGACGCCACCCTGACGTCAGCGTAGGTAGTTAGTATTGATAGTAATGTCATAATTTAAATGTCAACATTTCCTGCTGTCAGTAAGAGTGCTATTGTTCGATAACTACTCGAACTTACTGGCTTTTTTTTAAATAACGATCGAACTTTGGTAGCTCTTAATTTAGCTGGGAAACGGCTTTCGTTGAAGGACTGATTTATTTGGTTAGTGGTTGTACCAGTTCTGAGACGGTATCTTGTTCTCTTCATAATACGCTTATTAGGTACTCATCATTCTTTTAATAATTATCTGATATTTCACCCTCGGAAACTGGTTCTAGGTACATTAAGCTTACCTGTTGATGTGATGCATTTTGAAAATCTTAAAGATCCTTGAGTATGGGGTTTACATTGAGATATTACGTTTCTTCCTTTATTAAATCTTATACTTATTAAAATTTAATACTCTCTAGCGCAAAAACGGTTGAGCGTATGCGCAAATGTTTCAGATTTTGTTGCAAATTGTATGCTCCACAATTTTATAATACATCGACCATATTTTATGTTATTTATGAGACAACTTTTAGAACGCTAAAATGAAAGTATATACGAAACTTCATCTTATTAGTATTCCGACGTGAAACGCTAAAATGCCTGGGCTATAAATTAAACATAATCATAAAAGAAGAAAAAAAAAGTGCTATAGCTAAAATATCCTACAGCTACAAAGTAAGCAGAGCTTGTATGAACTGACTGATGGACGACATGATAGATTACTTAAGTTAGTGTCTTTGTAAAATAAATTCATATGACTCATGGGTAATCTTACATTTAGATAAAGAAATTTTCATCTTTGAGGTTTGTCAGTCGCACGCAGCGCGTATAAATTATGGTCTAATATCGCTTGCAGAAACAGTCTACACTTCGACGCTGCGATTACTAGCCAAATTATTTGTGATAAAAAAATGCTGGTGAAATGCTTGGTGTTGTGTTATATGATCTGTACTTTGGAGGTAAAAGGTTAGTTTTGAATGATTCATTTGATTTTAACTGAATGTCACGTGACAAATGTGTTTTTTAAACACAAACTTAACTTTTTTTAAACAAACTTTTTTCTACTACCAAGTATTTTATGAATGCGTAAAATTTTTGTAGAACATACTAAATAAATGTAGAATGGATAAATATAATTTTAAGACCTTATCACATGTGTTTGTGCAAATAAATTTCATTTATCATTTATTTCTGACTACTCACTTAGACATCTTCAAAGGATCTGCAATACATAAAAAGATCAGAGAGAATGTCAACTGCGCCTTGGGGTCTTGATCATGTTTATTTTGTCTTATACTAGGTGCTCCATTAGATTATACTTACAACATCAAAGCTGAAGGATGGTTTAAGTTATACGATCACAAGGCTTCATGGAGCGAGGCTTTTGCGCAATGCGACGTCGATGGTAAGTTAGATTCAATGTTATTTACTCGCTAGGACCAATTTAAAATGTGCTCAGCTTTCTTTGATCAACCCCATCAAGTTCCTGATCACAGATTTATAAAATGTGTGTCTGTATTTGTTATACGTTTGTTGACTAAAACATTGACAGGTTTCCTTAGGATTTTTTCCTTCATGGTGAAGCTCGTGTTATTTTTCCGTCACTACTCGTAAAACTCCATTTGAAAAAGAAGCCGCATTTGAACTTCGAAAGGTTTGGATTGAAAGTCGTCAACTAGACCAACATAGCTCTCAAGAGACAAAAATAGGTTGTCAGTTAAAGCCGTGTTTGTTGCCCTGGTCATTATGGTATTAGTCACAAAGGAACAGGAGTAGAATCACCTAGTTTTAATACTATTCTAACTGATCCCAGCGGTCATTCTGATTTATTTTTTTTAATTTGACTTGAATTTATATTTTTTAAAGGAGGCGTGATAGCATCCCCACTTACCAGCAAGATACGCAACGCTATAGCGGAATTTCTAGTGGTACATGGTTTTAAAGGATCGTCCATCCTGACTGGTGTGCAATCAGATTTCAACAGAGGCGATTTCTACTCCATCGAAGGTAAGATCATTCCACCAACAACGAGGGCCTTTTATTCCTGATTAGCCTACAGCTTTTCTCTACTACTAACATTGTAGTCAGGGTTACTGTAGATTTCCAGCAGTGAAATATTCTTGGAAATCAGTACGTAGTAGGTACATGAATTAATTAATTAATCCTAAGAGGAATATGCGAAACGCATTTTATGGTGATTAATCGATAACCTTCAATTAATCTTCTTCTTGTAGCTAGTAGTAATAGTAACTAGGAAAGCCACGTAAACGAGGTTGTATTGGATTAGGAGACAGATTCAGTGGTTCGTTAACCACTGAATCTGATCGTTACCTATCAATACTTATTTCAGGGTTTCCTTTATCAAAGATGCCTGTTGTAATCAACTTCAACTCATCCGTCATCAGAGACGGTACGTCAGAGAGCTGCATAGTATGGAATATGGACATTGGTGATGTTGTGATAGCAGACTGTGACGTGGAACGGGAGTTTGTCTGCTACAAGCAAACTAATTCGGCGAGGGCTGTTATTGGATGTGGAACTCGTGATACATGTGAGTCCTTTTACTTTTTAAGGTAGCAATGACGAATCAAATTATTTATTTGCTACAAAATATTTACTTTAAAATTCCGTATAGGCCTTTTCAGCCATAAACGAAAATGTTCAAATTCCACCTTTAATATAACCCGACTGACGCCATTTTTATTTTCAGCATATACATACGACACCCGTTCTGGTAGTTGCTACAAGTTCCATCTAAACGCTCAGCCGTGGTTTAAAGCATACGAGAAATGTAACAGCGAAGGAGCTTACCTGGTCATCATCAACAGCGAGGTGGAGCAAGCAGTTGTAAAAGAGATCTTCCCCAAGTGTCCAACTAATGAAACAGAATCAGATGAAAGTTGTCAGTCCGAGGAAACCAAATTTGCATCTGTGGGGATCCGAAATTGGCCCAATGATGGGAAATCTTATCTGACTAATAAAGGTGAGTTTGAAACCAGCTCAGTGGGTAGGACTTAATGCTAAACTCAATGGTTTAAAGGACTAGTGAGATGACAAGAATAAGAAGTAGAGTAATAGGTAATTGACAATTATGTATGAGTACTACGAGTATAAACTAATAATAATTAAATATAATAAATAATTAAATATCGACGACCTCTGTGGCGCAGTGGCCGAAGGTCCGCCTGCGACGCAGAAGGTTGCGGGTTCGATCCCCGCCGCGGGACAAATGTTTGTATGACCTACATTATTTGTCCCGGGTCTGGGTGTTTCTATGTAAAATATGTATGTATTTACAAATAAAAAGTATATTAGTAGTTTAACACAAGCTCTGCTTACTTTGGCGCTAGACCATGCTGTGTGGAAAGTCCAGCATTATTTATTATTATTTATTTATTATTTATTATTAAACTGATTTGAAAGCGTTTGCTTAGTCGTTCTTGATAGATCGTCCAATTTAAGCAACGTTCTAAACGGCTAGTAAGTGGATGGGTGGCCGCCAGTGGCATTATCAACTGAGCATTTCCGTGCATCGGAGGGCACGTTAAGTTGTCGGTCCCGGCTGTTAAGTCGTTAACGAAGGCCTTCAGGCGGCTTAAAACTCCGTCACCAGGGTTAGCTACTAACTCATACGAACTTACTTAAGCCTCAAACAGTGATAAACAATGTAATTCTATTTCAGGAGAAACCCTCTCGGAAGCTGGTTTTGAGAAGTGGTCAGGTTTAGGAAAGCCTCCGAACTCAGTATCTGCGCGCTGTGTCACCCTGGATAGAGAAGGATATTATTTCAATGTATTTTGTGAAGCTCCCTTTCCATTTATTTGTGAAAAAATACCTGAATTTGTGAAAATAGAAACTGGATGTGCTTCTAGCTAAAAGCATCACCACCGTAGACCTCATTCTTTCCTGTGTAAGTCTCGAGGTCAAGAGCCCCATTCATTATAAAAAAAAGTTTTGCTACTAGGTAAAAACCCAGTTTCTGTTTTCACAAATTCCTTTACTATATAATTATTACAAAATACAATACAAAAATACAAAATATATTTATTAGGTTTCAAAACATATACATTATTTTTGTGACATAATTGAACACTAGAAAACAAGAAAAAAGGATATGTTTTATTAAAAAAGGATATGTTTATCACTTTTTAAACTCACACGATTTAAACTCATTGTTGTTTTTAACGGGACGAGATTGCGTAACGGTTTTAGATAATAATCGAACATTACCTTTCCTCGACGTTTCGACCGGGTTGCACTGATCGTGGTCACGAGGGACTGGAGGTATAGGCCTCCCTTCGCTTTTCCCATTCTTCCCGGTCCTGTGCCAGCCTGATCCACTGTCGTACATTTAATGACATACTCGTATGTGGAATTATTATTTAATTAATCACAATATCGTTTAGCAGCAGTCATCAGTATTTTAACTTATTATTTTTTGTAAATGACCTAATGATGTATTTGTATAATTATTGTTGTTAAGTGGACTATACAGGGTGTAAAAAGACGTCTACCGAAGCCGAAAGGGGTAGGTACAGCATCCCAACACACAACTAAATCCAAAAGGATTTTCCGAAAAAATCATTATATCCGGAGAAAACAGCGTTTGAAAATTACTGTTTGCGTATGTACTGGGCGCGTTTTTATACGTAGATTGCTGGATTTTGAGTTTTAATAGTTTTTTCTTTTATTAATCCAATTATTAGGTAGGTACAGTCTTATTATGTTGTACTAGTAGTAAATAACTAGAAAATAAAATAATATGACGTAGCTAAATCAAAAAAAAAATTGTGTTTTTTTTCGACAAATATGTTCAGAATCATGGTCTGATTGAAACCCCTCAGTTTTCGGTAGCAGTCTTTTTACACCCTGTATATGACTGGGTTTTGAAGTCGTGAAACAAATTCACAGAGTTGCAAGGTGTTGTCTCTATATACACTCATCGGTTATTTTTGTCTTGTAGACAAAATTAGTTTTTACAGATCATAAAATTAAAAATAATTAAGTAGGTAAGTGTTATTGTTGTAGTCTACCAACAATGATGATTATTATTATAGTACATTATTAATTATTAGTAACGGAAATGAATATGGTGCTGAAACATGGCCACTTACAAAAGAGCACGTGCATAAAATTAAAGTTGCTCAAAAGAACATGGAGCGTGCCATGCTAGGCATCTCACTGGTTGACCGAGTACTCAACGTCGAAATACGACGAAAGACTAAAGTCGTAGATGTAGGTAGGAGTATAAACCAGTTGAAGTGGAGATGGGCAGGACACTTGGCAAGGCGGGAAGACGGTAGATGGACAACGGCAGTTACCGAGTGGTGGCCACGCGAAGGTCACAGAACACCAGGCAGACATTGTAAAGGCGGTGGGAAAACATTGGGTTCGACTGGCACAGGACCGGAAGCAGTGGCGTGAAAATGAGGAGGCCTATACTCAGCAGTGGGTGGATATGGGCTGATTAGATAGATAGATAGTAACGGAAAAATAAAGGTTTTTATTTTATATTGTTTTTTGTGATCTACTGTCCAATGTCCATGTATGTAAAGGTACACTTCAAAATACAGTGCTCTAAATTATCTAAGCAATAAATAGGAAAATACATTAAAATAATGCTAACCAAGTTATGTAAAGTACTTTCTATGATTAAATGATCTATTTTTGTATGGATCAGAGTGTTGGGCAACCAAAGTGACGGATGAAAGAAGGTACATGTGACAGACATGAGAATGCTGAGATGGATGTGTGGAGTAACTAGAATGGATAAGATAAGGAATGAGTACATCAGGGGAAGTTTAGAAAGTAGCGCCAGTGACTGACAAATTGAGAAGTGGAAGGTTGGCGTGGTATGGGCATGTGATGAGGAGGGATGAGAGTCATATAACAAGACGAGTGATGAGTATGAATGTGGATGGATATACCGGTAGAAAAAGGCCTAAGAAAAGATGGATGAACTGTGTGAATGCGGATATGTTTGTGGAAGGAGTGAGTTCTGATATGACGGGTGATAGAGGGAAATGAAAGAGAGAAACATGTTGTGCCGATCCCACTTAAGTGGGATAAGGGCAGGAAGAAGAAGAAGGAAAAGCTCTTCAGTCAAACTCTCTCGAAGGACTCATTTAGTGCAAAAGATGAATGAAAGAAATTCTGCTAATATTTGTCCCGGAGCGAGAATCGTACTCGCACCGAAGCTCAGTCAAGACATCTGCTAATCCGCTGAGGTCATTCAATAAAAATAACGATAATTTATGTTTGTAATTATTGTTGTTCAATTAGGTAGGTTAGGTAGGTCCAGATCCTTTGAAGATGTCTAAGGGGGGTAGTCAGAAGCATGTCCAAACACATATTTGATACATGCCCACATCTTGCAGAAGTTAAAATTCCATACGTGTCAGGTTGCAAGCCCATCGCCGCCTATAGGAACACTAACTGGTTTCCTCACGATGTTTTCCTTCACCGTTTAGAGCACGTGTTAAAGCGCATATAAATTTTACGAAAAGGATCTGGAATAAGTAACATAGAAAGATCTGAGAGAATGTCTATAGCACATTGGGGATACAGTCGTGAATCTGTTTACATTTCTGTTACGTTAGATAGGTATGTTTTATTTAGAAATAAACATGGTTATTCCTTATTATTGTAATTAAGTATAGCATTTTATAAGGTAAAAACCTATTTTATCACACCTTTATATAGAACTGATAGTTATAATTTAAAAATAAAACAAAATGATTTGTAAGCTCAATAATACTGGGTTTAAAAAGACGTCTACCGAAGCCAACAACACACATCCAAATCCAAAAGGATTTTCCGAAAAAATCATTATATCCGGAGAAAAGAGCGTTTGAAGATTACTGTTTGCGTATGTACTGGGCGCGTTGTTTTACGTAGATTGTTGGATTTTGAGTTTTAACTGTTTTTTTTCTTTTATACATGAAATTATTAGGTAGGTATGGTCTTATTATGTTGTACTAGTAGTAAATAACCGGAAATGACATAAAATCAGGTACACAATTTTTTTGCGTTTTTTTTTGCTAAATATGTTTAAAATCATAGTCTGATTACAACCCCTCAGTTTACAATAGTAGTCTTTTTACAGCCTGTATACTGTAACTACTGTTACCTTATGGTGCTACCTACCTTCCTAACATGTTTGTATGAGCCAAGTTTCGAGAATTACCGATGAAATACCTATTTAATCCTTATTTTACCTTTACATTTAGTTTTAGCACCTAAACTGTGTACAATGTGTACATGGAATGCATTGTAACTAGTACCTTAAGGTTTTCCAACAAAGCTTTTTATTTATATAGTTTGACTGTTCTTCTATAGAAAAAGCATGAAGGTGTTTTTCGCTTTAATGTAGTTCAATTCAGTTTTTATTTTATTTTTGACGTGACTACGTCTTATAATTCGATAGAGCCGGCTGCACGCACGAAAAAACATGACGTCATGAGGCGTTACCTCGCTCTGAGGCGTTCCATGTAAGGCTTGAAGTGCAAGCGAGAGCGCGGAACGAGCGACAAAGAAGCACAATTGGCCTTTGCGTTCGGCAGCGTTCGACATCCGTCTCTCTCCTACTTGAGTGAGCGATGCGTAGACGTTGTCACGTTCAACTATCGTCAGTAAACCGACTTTACAGACAACCAATTATTTATCATAAGGTTCAAATTGGCGCATTTTCGGCATGTACTGCGAGGTGAAATTTCTTTTTGTCTTTGCTCGGGTGGTACTCACATTATGAATAGCCTATATGCTATTCTAGGTCACTATCTACACATATACCACGTTTCATCCACATCAGTTCTCTAGTTTAAGCGTGTGTAACACAAACATACAAATACACTCACAAACTTTTAGCTAGCTTATTAGTGGGATTAGTAGGACAGTTTGAAGTTTGATTTGATTCGTTTTATGGACACCTAGTCATTATAGCCAGCCTTAATGAATTATTATACTCGTAATTGTACAAAGTTTCACATATTATTCAGGTGAATAAGAATAAGAAACGTTCGTACAATTTGGAACGAGGGATTGGAAGTTTAATATAAAACACAGCTGATAAAATGAATAAAAAACTGATCAAGCAAAGTCACGGGCTTTCCACATATAACAAAAAAAAAACCACAAGGATACATATTATTTATTATTTATATTTTAATCTGTTTTATCCCGTTTCAGCAGGTAAAATTAAACACAATTATTCCTATATAAACCCACGGTGAGATACAGAATGTAGAACTCTTCTTTCAGGTGTGAATACTGCAAGTTCTGTTCAAAATGATTTTTAAATCAATTGTGACATTGTTCGTCCTCTACAATTTGGGCGCAGAATGTAAGTTCTCTTTCAATCATTTAAATTGTACCTTAATTTGTCATTGCATGTCAATTGCATTTGTCTGCGCCGTACGCGCCGTAGTCATTTTTCTATACAAAAAATACTGATGACGTCAGAAAATGCGGCTCGCTCCAGGAGCCGAATGCCCGTTCTTTTTTTCGTTCGTTTGATAAATACTCGGATGTTTTTTAATACGGTTTCTGACTTCAAAGGCCAATTTTTCGGTTCGGAAGGACCGTGTCTCGTGACATTCATATTGTTAATATGCAGGATTTGTTTTTAGGTAGAGAGTACACGTACGACCCCCTAGCAGGGGGATGGCTGAAGCTACACCAGCCAGCTTCGTTTGACGACGCATCCTTGCGATGCGAATTTGAAGGTATTACGATATATTCTATCATAGATCTGTGATATAATGGCACGGTCTATCGATGTGCTATCGGTATCAATACAAGAAAGATAAATAAGGCACTAAAAGATTTGTCACTATTACAACATAATCAGTTGGTTGGTACCAAAGTAATCTTCCAGCAACCTTTGGTATTGCCAGCGTCAACCTCACTATTGCTATAACATTTGAACAAAACACACGCGTAATTACACACACAGAAGTAATTAAATCTTTAAAATTTTAGGAGCTATTCTGGCTTCCCCTGTGAACAGTCAGATTCGCAATGCCATAAGAGACTACGTTAGCCGAGAGGGTCAGGCAAGTGTCACATTATTGACTGGTATCCAGGGTGATTATGAAAAGGGAGACTACTATTCCGTCGAAGGTAAGAGATTCTTAACATCAGTTACCGATCAAAAACAAAAATAAAAAAAACGTATTTTTTGTTCTACGAAATAATTTAATGTATTTAAACAGATCCTTTAAAGATGTCTAAGGGGGTTGTCAGAGGCATGTCCAAACACATAATATTTGATACATGCCCACATCTTGCAGATGTTAGTATTCCTTACGTGACAGGTTGCAAGCCCATCGCCGCCTATAAGAACACTAACTGGTTTCCTCACGATGTTTTCCTTCACCGTTTAGAGCACGTGTTAAAGCGCATATAAATTTTACGTAACGCAAAATCCAATGCACGGCCGGATTTGAACCCACGACCTTCGGATTGAAAGTCGAGGCACAACCCCATTCAACCAACACGGCTGTATTTAAAGTATACTGCATTATTGCGCTTTCCCTGGATGATGCAGACTCACAAAGGATGATTTTGTTCACTGAGCTTTTCATGAAAGCTGTGCGAGAAGTTAAACGAAACTCAATTTTTCCAGATGTCCCTCTGACGAAGATGCCTGTTCTGGTCGAGACAGAGGCATCCGTTGATTACAAAAGCGGTAAAACCTGTGTCAATTGGAGCACGATGAAAGATGATGTTGCAGTCACGAAGTGCTCTACCAAAAGGCCCTTTGTTTGCTTCAAGAAGAGGTTGTCACTGGTGGTAGCGGGGTGTGGGACTCGAGATCCAGGTAAACAGCGAATATTTTATTATTTTCAAAACCTTATATACCTAACATTTTTTTTTTCAAATCTTTTGCTTTTGTCACAATAATGTATCATTAAATGTATCAAAAATTGGTTGTCATTTTCAGGGTTTTTTAAATTGTAAAATAATCTCCTTAATTCATTATCTCCTAGTTGATGCTGTGTGAAAAGTCCAGCATTTTTTTTTTTTTCTAACCTATGTCGTCCCACTGCTGGGCAAAGGTCTCCCCCATTATTTTCCAAGACTTGCGGTCGCCAGCTTCGTCCCACTAGTCAGCCCGGAATGCATCGAGATCGTCACGCCATCGTCTTCGAGGCCTTCCTCGGCGTCGCCGCCTATCGTCAGGCACCCACAGCGTCACGATCTTGGCCCATCTATCGGGATGCATTCGGCTCACGTGGCCTGCCGATTATTTTATTTATTTATTTAAATTGTACTTTCATGCATAGAAAAAACCCGCAACCTTTTGGTATTGGCTTGCTTGTTTAGGCTACTTCTAACATGAACTTCAAAATATCACAAAAATTATAGGATAAATACCTACTTTTTCAAGAAATCGATAAGTCTAAGAACGTTTATCAAACTTTTCAGTATTTTTTTCAAAGTAATTACTCTATGTTATTTTTTGTAGAGTATTCATACGACTACCGTTCGGGAAGCTGCTACAAATTCCACCGCAAGGGTCAGACTTGGTCCAATGCGTTCAAGCAGTGCAAAAAGGAGGGTGGCTATCTAACTGTCATCAACAGTCCCCTGGAGCACAAAGTCCTACTCGAGGTGTTCGCCAGAAATCCAAGCGGTTATATAACAACCTCAGAATTTGCATCTACAGAATATGCATTTATTGGATTCCGTGATTGGATGCAGGGCAAATCATGGGAGACTGTGAATAGTGGTACGTAATAACATGAATCAATTAGACTTTTTAAACTTTAATAGACAGATATTTTTTTTAAAGGCATTACTGTTTTTGAAACGTCGTCGTAGTGAATAAAACCAATAAGTACCTACGCTATAAATCAATTTATGAATAATTAATTCTGTTGCCTTAGATAGTACGAGTACGAATCACTCTTGCCTGTGTAAGTTTCGAGGTCAAGAGCCGACCCATTCATTATTAAAAAAAAGAGTAATGTTTGATGGATGTTTTTCTTTCTAGACGAATACAGGTCATTTTGTTTTCAAAGCAAGAATTTCATTATTTGTGTTTTTAGCTAAAAGTCTTACGGACGCTGGATACGACGTATGGGCGGCAGGAGAGCCCAGCAACGGCAGTGGCAATGAACACTGCGGTACCTTGTACAGACAAGGCCACCTCAATGACGCCAACTGCGATTACCAGTTCGCTTTTATCTGCGAGAAGAACCCAGAAATCCTGTACACTTAGATGCTTCAAAATCTGAGATCTGATTTAATTTTAATTAGACCCACCTCATAATTTCTATTGGGCTTTTTTTATATTTTTATTTTGGAACTAAATGGGCGTCGTGGAGTACCTTCTAGATGTATGAAAATAAAAGCTTGCAGAAGAACTGTTTAATTTTTTTTTGTCTTTCTATTAATATTAACTAGATACATAAATAACACAATCTTGTATTTACTTTGCTAACATCAAGATAGCTTTATGGCATTCTACTTAGATTTTGAATCAAAATTTGGTCTTAAAAAACAAAAATGTTAGGACGGATGGATGATTGACCCTTTCAGTACAAATACTCGTAGATCGTCAGAAATTGAAATTTGAGTTAAAAGCTCAGTTAGCCTTAACCTTAGTACCAATTGAAAACTTAGTTATTTTTACCCAACCGCGGCAAAAAGAGGGTAATTTTTTCCGTCCGAATACTTACTCAATTTGTAAAGCACAAAGAGACTATTGTAGTATTGTTCTCAGCTGTGGGATGGCATGTACCAACATCATGCGATCTATTTCAATTGTTTTTGGGTTCCGCCCCTCAAAAGGAAGAAAACGAAACCCTTATAAGATCATTTAGTTGTCCGTCTGTCTGTCTGTCCGTCTGCCTGTTAAGACCCTTTATTTCGGGAACGCGTGAAATTTAAACTATATATTCATTATTTATGTTGAATCTACGGTTCCTTTCAGCTGTGAAAAAATCAAGCTAATTGTAAGTTAGAGCAAAAAAAGATAAGTCAAAGTCAAAGTTCCCGTTGATTTAGAACTATGGGCAAGTAGTACCGTGTTGGACTACAAATACAGGGAAAAATCTGAAAATCGTATATTTTTAGTTAATCGCAAAAATACAGGGCTTAATGCAAGGAATGGGGGTCAACATTTCGAATGGGAACCGTGTCATGTGGGGTATCGTATGAAAGAGCTTAAGTATGTAAGATTAACCCTACTACTTTTAATGTGCCTTTAGTCTATGGATCAAAATGGTAGAATATATACATAATCTACGTATAAAAACGCGCCCAGTACATACGCAAACAGTAATTTTCAAACGCTGTTTTCTCCGGATATAATGATTTTTTCGGAAAATCCTTTGGATTTAGTTGTGTGTTGGGATGCTGTACCTACCCCTTTCGGCTTCGGTAGACGTCTTTTTACACCCTGTATAATAAGTAAGTAAATAATAATAAGTATGGCAGAAATATTTTTATTTTTTATTGGCACAAGCTAAAACAGATTTGTAATTATAAAAATGCTGCTGGCACCGACTTCAAATTATATTCTTATTTTTCTCTTTTTAGTGTGTAGAAGGTTCGTCTGTTTGTGTTCTGTGAAGTCGGTTCAATTTTTTTTTCAAAAATTTTTATTTTTCACTTTTTAGTGTAAGTAAATAAATACTGTGTAAATAATATACCTAGTAAGTACATTAAGACCCTGCTTATCGTAGCTTAAGTAGGAAAGGATAAGAGAAGTCATGGGCAGGCCTACTAAAGGACACACCGGAGTTCAGCAAGGGGGAAAACTATCAATCCCTAAGGAAAAGAAAATATTTTGGACTACCTCGGTGTAATACCCTTTCAAACTATTTATTGTTTGACTCAGATTATGAGTCAGGGTGTGTTGTGTAGTGAGGTTTTTTGAATGTTACGGGAAAACTGTCAATCCCTCAGGAAAAAAAAATATATGGCGCAACCTTGAGAGTATACCTCTTTCTAACAAAAAAAAATTTTGGAAATCGGTCCACAATTTTCTTAAAGTTCAGTGATTGTTTTAGTTTTACGGGAAAACTATGAATCCCTCAGGAATAAAATTTATATGGGACCACCTTGAGAGTATACCCTTTCAAACAAAAAAAAAATTTGGAAATCGGTCCACAACTGACGGAAATATCGGTGAACATACATAAAAAACAAAAAAAAACATACATACTCGTATAACCTCCTCCTTTTTTGAAGTCGTCGTCGTCGGTCAATAAAGAGGAAAGATTTGTTTGTTTGTTTGAATTGAATAGGCTCCGAAACTACTGGACCGATTTGAAAAATTCTTACACCGTTAGAATCCTACATTATCCCTGATGGCTATATTTCATCCCGGGAAATTGAAGTTTTCCCGAGGGACCGCGGGTAACACCGCGACGTACAGTACTAGTTTTAAATATAACTTGTTTTTGTTGTTGTTTTTAGCCCCCACTATCCCACTGCTGGGCAAAGGCCTCCCCTCGAGTTTTCCAAGCTTTCCTGTCCAACGCTATTGCCTGCCACTGATAGTCGCTGAAGGTGTCCAGCTCGTCGCGCCATCGCTTGCGTGGTCTGCCGCGCCGTCTCACTGTCTCAGGGCTCCAATCAGTGGTTATTTTGGCCCACAGTTCGTCCGGCATGCGGCAGACGTGCCCCGCCCAGTACCACTTGAGTTTCCCGGCTTTTTGAGCTATATCGGCGACTTGCGTTCGAGAGCGAATGGTGGCATTTTAAATTCGATCGGTTAGTTAGTTTTATGCCCAGTATACTAAATAAATAAAATTGTAATTTTATAAATAAACATCCAAGGGACAATAGAAAAAGCAGAGCAGACAGCCAACGAGATGGGAGGATAATATCAAGCAAATGGCCGGCCCAATGTGGTCCCGCATAGCTAACGGCTCGTCTTACGTGGCCGATCTGGACGAAGTGTCCTACGTCACCGGTGCGCAGCGGCGCGGTGCGATTTGAGGCGAACGCGATCAGTTTGTTTTACATTGACGCGCGAACTCAATACTCAATACGCGATACTCAATCTGAAGTCTGTAGGAAGATTCGCGCGCACGTAGGACAGACCTGCCGCCACGCGCTGCGCCGCATCGAATCGCATCGCTTCGCTTCGCAAACGCGTTTGCGTCGCACCGCCCACGTAAGACGGGGGGTAAGGACAGAACAAAGTGGAAATCTTTAGAGGAGGCCTTTGTCGAAAGACAAGCTGTTGCAGAAGATCCAATTACCTGATAGTTAGAAATATTTAGTCATAGAAAACCGTAGTTGTAATAGCAATAAAGGCTAATTTTATTTTATTTTATTTAAAATTTAAATAGGGCAAAATAACAATATAGGGCAAATAATTTACTATAGACCTCGCACTAAGCCAAGCCTGTATCGCGGGAGTCTTAGTAAAATTTTATAATACATACATAAAATAAATAAATAAATAAATAATGCAGGACTTTTCACACAGCATCATCTAGCCCCAAAGTAAGCTTGAGCTTGTGGTATGGGTACTAGATGACTGATAAACTACTTATATACTTTTTGTTTGTAAATACATACATATTATACATAAAAACACCCAGACCCGAGACAAATATCTGTAGGTCATACAAACATTTGTCCCGCGGCGGGGATCGAACCAGCAACTTTCTGCATCGCCGGCGGACCTGCGCCCACTGCGCCACAGAGGTTCTCGAACTTACATACAAACATAAAATTACGCCTCTTTCCCGGAGGGGTAGGCAGAGACCACGAATCTCCACTTGCTACGATCCTGACACACAACTTTTGCCTCATTCACTCTCATTACATTCTTCATACATGCTCGCCGGTTTAGGGTACTTTTGACCTGGCCCTACTCCAAAATGTCGCCAATTTGATCCAAGAAGATTCGCCTAGGCCTTCCCCTTCCAGGTGTCCCATACACACTCGTCTCATACACTTGCTTTGTCAAACGACTGTCATCTATCTTCTCTACATGCCCAAACCATCTTAACATACCTTTCTCGATCCTCAATACTACATCTTCTTTCACTCCACCTAGCCTAGTACCTAGCGTTAGATTCGTCCCAAACCCAAATGACATAGGATAGTCTATACTATCTGTACTATTTGAGAATTTCTAACAAAACATAATTCGCGCGCCAATAGAGATCAACACGTACCTGTAATAGCGAATGAACATTAATTAGCTTTCATTACGAGAATAAGGGAAGAAATGGGATTATTACTATCCCATTTCTTCCCTTATTCTCGTAACGAAAGCTATGTTGATTTGATGTAGATAATAATATTTAAGAATTATTCATAAAATAATATTTTCTTTGTAAAACGTTAATTCTTAAATTTTGTTTTCCAGATGTGTGATGTGTTTGTTTTGTTTGAACAAACATAATTTTGCTATTATTAAAACTTTATCTTTTTAGTTTACATTTAGTACTTATTTATTTTCATATTTTATACTTAATGTTTATTACAATTGATTCCTAATTAATTAGAACTAAATCTATTTCCTTATTATTGGAACACTAAGTAAAATAGGCGTAAAAACCCGAGCTAATCAATTTATTATTGGATGCCTCTTATCTGAAAAATACATTCAAACAAAATTATTTTAAACGTTTGACTGTATGTTTTTGCAAGGTCCTTGAATGAGTCGATATCAAAAGAGAATATAAGTGGCGCAGGAAACTGGTTGAAAAAGAGACCAATGAGTCAGTGGTGCGTGGCAATGTTGGATTTGGATAGAAATGGACCAAAGAAAATAATAAGCAAGCAAAGTCGCGGGCTTTCCACAACTTTATTTGTTATTGAATATATTGATCTATTTTATCCGCATTTAGCAGGTAAATCTAATCACAATTATTTCCTATATAAACCCACCATGGGATGCATAATATAGAACTCGTCTTTCAGGTGTGAAAACTGCGAGTCCTGTTCAAAATGATTTTTAAATCATTTGTGGCATTATTCGTCCTCTACAATCTGGGCGCAGAATGTAAGTTATTTTTTCAACACTTTTATGATTCATCTTTCAACCCTTTCGTTTTTTTTATCAACCTATCTCGTCCCACTGCTAGGCAAAGGTCTCTCCCCCAAACTCCTCCAATGGTCTCTATCTTCTGCCACGTTCCACCAATCTACCTCAAAGGTATCAATATCATCTCGCCAACGTTTCCAAGGGCAACCTCTACGCCGCCTTCTGGTATCCATGGCGTGACGATGTTGGCCCATTTATCCCGGTCCATCCGGCTCACGTGACTCGCCCAGTCCCACTTGAGCTTGGCGGTCTTTGCACCCACATCTGCAATATCTTCTTCTGTGTTTCCTTCTGAAATCTTTCATTTTAAGACTATCATAATATTTTGAAGATTAGCGAGACTTCAGGTGACCATCCGCCGGTGTGCTTTTAGGGATGCATTTTAAATTCTTGAGTGAAGTTAACACTACGAGTATAACAAGTATTACAATTAAAAAATCAAACAACCCGACTGCGAGAATATCAACTTGAGATTTTGAAGATATTCGATTGAAGGATTTTGCAATGCGTAAAACCATTTGCATGCATTCATGGCCAAATCGTTATTCAAAATATTCATTTTTTTATGACTTGTGTATAATATTTTTGTAATCTCCTTTTAATTTCCTCCATTTTGATAATAACTCGATAATTGGTTATTTTTTTTTATTCATGTATTTCTATTTTGCCCCTAAGATCCGCCATTTTGTTTTAGATATGACAAATATAATTTTTGTAATCTCCTTTTAATTTCCTTGATTTTGATACCCCACTCGAAATGATTGGCTAACTTTAAAAAAAAACCTATCCTATGACACTCTGGTAATTGAGACTAATCTAACGATACCCTAAATGTCCAAATACATCCAGTCGTTTGGAAGATACGAGGGTACAAAGAAATTTAACGCATTATATCTCGTACAATACATACAAGATACGCGTGAAAAACATAACCCTTCCTTAGTTTTGTTCCTTGGTCGTGCTTGCTTAGTCGTTCTTGATAGATCGTCGAAGTTAAGCAACGTTCGAAACGGTCTGTAAGTGGATGGGTGACCGCCAGTAGCATTTTCATTTGAGCGCTACCGTGCTTCGGAGGGCACATTAAATTGTCGGTCCCAGCTATCCGTGACGGAGGCCTTAAGGCGGCCTAAAAACTCCGTCACCAGAGTTGGTTACCGACTCATACGAGCTTACTTACTGACAGTCGGGTAAAAATATGGTACATTATCAATTCATCCTACTAGTTTTAGGTATGTTGTAATTGTAAAGTATGTATTTATTTCTTTTATATGTTTGAACATTGACCTGCATGTAGAAAAATATTCCTGTATTTTTTTTCTGTTTCTAGGCAGAGAATACACGTACGACCACCTAGCAGGAGGATGGCTGAAGCTACACGAGCCAGCTATGTGGAACGAGGCATCCTTGCAATGCGACATTGAAGGTATGGTTTTTTCTGGCAATCAACTTATTTGTAGTATATTCTAATATACACACGTGGACTTAATTAGAGGAACGGGACATATTTGAGAAGTTTCAACAAATATATAAGATTTGTAATAAAAACCTTCATTACACTCAATCCACGTTAAATTAAGAATTAAGTGAGTCGTGCTAAAACTAAGCTCACAAAAAATATAAACGCAAAAACACACCCTTACGATTTTATTCGCATTTTACGTGGCTTGCATGGGTTAACTCAAAGTTGAAAATAAAATTTAAAGAAACTAATAGTGCGTACGGTTTGTCCGAACTCTGATGAGGACCTGGAAACGGTTTTTTATGCTCTGTATCCATTTGTTAGGGTATGTTTATCCACACACACAACTCACACCAACCAAACCGATTTCGGCTCTATCTCATTTCTGGGGGTTGGTTGGACTCCTTCAGTGGATTTCTCTTCTAATATTATCTTAAACATGTTCCATTGGATTCATGACTGAAGTACGCGCTGGTCTAACCCAGTCGCGTTGTATCGACTTCATTATAATTCTAGAGTGGTATGTTACCGAGCGTTACAGTGCATAATTATGAAATTATCCTTGATGAACTGGGTAAAAAGCGTTACATAGGCTTCCCAGATTTCTTTTACGTATTGTAAACACAAACGTAATAACACACACACACACACACACACACACACACACACACACACACACACACACACAGACATAACAAAGAGTTATGAATATGAGTGTGGCTGGGTATGCAAGAAGAGGAAGGCCGAAGAAGAAGTGGTTGGATTGTGTGAGAGATGATATGAATGTATAAGGAGTGGGTGCACAGTTGATAAGTGATAGAAGTGAGTGGAAGAAGAAGACATGTTGTGCCGACCACACTTAGCGTGGGATAAGGTCAGGGAGATGATGACACACACACACAGACAGATGTAATTAAAACTCTGAATTTTCAGGAGCTGTTTTGGCTTCCCCGGAGAACAGTCAGATTCGCAACGCCATAAGAGGCTACGTTGAACAGGAGGGTGAAAAAGGTGCCACAATATTGACTGGTATCAAGGCTGATTTTGAAAAGGGCGACTACTATTCCATCGCTGGTAAGATATTATCATTATTTATCACTTACCGATTAAAAACAAAAACGAAAATAAAAAAAGTACGTGAGTGTCGTGGAACGCTCGGTTGAGAATCTCAAATTCAAATTAAAATCAAACGCTCTTCCGTGCTAACAATGTAACAATCTATGGAGTGTTTGCGGCTGCGCACTTCGCACTGTAACGATTTCGTGACGTGACGGCCGTGACGGCTAAAACTTTTCTACCAGCCCCCCAGTTTGTTTTTCTTCGATACCGTCCGAAAAGGAACTTCGTTCCAACAACGTATTTTTGGGGTTCTATGAAATATTTTCATGACATGTATTTAAAGGGTACTGCATATGGTGCCTTCCCTGGATGATACCTGCAGACCTACAAAAGATGATTCTGTTCACTGAGCTTTTCATTAAAGCTGCGCTATGTGCGAGAAGTCAATTGAAACCTTATTGTTCCAGGTGTCCCTCTGACGAAGATGCCTGTTATTGTCGAGTCAAACGCATCCGTGGATTTCAAAAGTGGTCAATCCTGTGTTTTTTGGAGCACATTTAAAGATGAAGTTACAGTCACTAAGTGCTCCGCTAAAAGGCCCTATGTTTGCTTCAAAAAGAGGAAATCACTGGTGGTAGCGGGCTGCGGAACTCTTGATCCAGGTAAACAGCAAATAAGTTATCATTTTCAATACCTCGTCCTCATATTTTTACTTTTTCGAATAATACGCTTTTGTCACAATTATTTACAAACAGTTAAGACTATATCTGGCTTGACCTTCAAAATATCACTAAAGTCAATAACCTCCTCCTTTTTTTGAAGTCGGTTAAAAAAATCATCGGTAACATACCAACCTTTTCCAGAAATAGATAAGTTTAAGAACGCTTATCAGTTAAATATGCTAAAATATCTTTCTCCAAAGTATTACTCAATGTTATTTTTTGTAGAGTATTCATACGACGACCGATCGGGAAGCTGCTACAAATTCCACCGCAAGGGTCAGACTTGGTCCAATGCGTTCAACCAGTGCAAAAAGGAGGGTGGCTATCTAGCTGTCATCAACAGTCCTCTAGAGCACAAAGTCTTACTCGAGGTGTTCGACAGAAATCCAAGCAATACTCTAAGCATCTCAGCATTCGCATCTCGAGAATACGCATTTATTGGATTCCGTTATAACTTTGAGAGTAAATTTTGGCAGACTGTGATTAATGGTACGTAATAACATAATTTATTAACAGTATTTTCTTGTCTGAGATATGAATATAAATTAACCCATATATATGCCCAGGATTTTCCCAAAACGTTATCCTACCAGCCGAACAAAGCTCATCATATTTTCAAAGTGAAGATTTTATGAAGATTTATAAAATTACCAGGAATACGACTTTATATACAAACTTTTTTAGCCCTTTTCACCCCCTTAGGCTCAGAGGTTGAAATTCTAAAATCCCCTTCTTAGCAAACCCTTACGCACGAAGATGAAAATAGCCTCAAAATTTCAAGTCTCTACGACCAGTGGTTTAGGCGTACGTTGTCTGTCAGTCAGTCAGGACAAAGATTCTTATAATAATATAGATTTGTGTTTTTAGGTAAAAGTCTTGCGGACGCTGGATACGACGTATGGGCGGTAGGAGAGCCCAACAACGGCCATGGCAATGAGTACTGCGGTACCTTATACAGGCCAGGTCACCTCAATGACGCCGACTGCGATTACGAGTTCGCTTTTATTTGCGAGAAGAACCCAGACATCATGTACACTTAGAAGCTCTAAATCGACGATCTGATTTCACTCATATTAGACCTACCGCGCACTTTTGATCTTTCATAATTATTCATGCCAGATTATTTCAGTCATTGTATGCCTGCTTTATCTCTTTTTTGTTTCTTTAGGTTTGATAAGATAATATTTTGATTAAGCTAGGAAAAAAATAATATGTAGAAGCCTATAACTGAGCTTTTCTGAATAAATGAATTGAAATTGAGAGCTGCTGTTTTATAAAATAATCATTCAGTTCTTGCCCTTGTCCTAAATAATGAGAGGCCGACACATCAGTTTTACGTCTATCAGCTGTTATTTTTGCACTGTCATGTCAACTTTTGCACAATCCAACATTTTTAAGCTATTGCATAGCTTCTATCGCGGCCTTGAGCGTGGAGACCGAATCCAGAAATTCCGTAACGAAAAAATAACCTAACACCCCCCACTCCGACCGGCACTGCGGTGATACTTTTTAGTTTTGCCATCTATCGATGAATAGCAGAACTTTGAATATCTTTTTGAAATATCACGCTTGTCTCTTTAGTTCAGCAACTTGCCTCTAGGTGGCATTGGTTATATCAAAGAAAAAAAAAAGGACAAAAAATACTGCATAAATAAAATAAATAAATAATTATAATTGCATACGTTGATAAAAAATGCTATGCAATAGCTTTACCGCGGCAGTCTCCGAGTGCCACACGTCTTTTTTTTTTGCCTTTTTATACTTGCTCGTAATTTAACGTTCATATCAAGCACTCTTGTAGTTACTAGATATTGTTTCGGTTTCATTATACTTTGCCAACCTGTTGCCCTGCATATTTTTAGTCTACCATCACTTTTAGACTTCCTTATGCCTACTTACGTCTTACGTCTTTTCTGCTTACTTACGTCTCTTACTCTGTCTGTTCGCATCCCTCTACGTCTCTGTCAACCGCTGGCTACATTCCCTTGCCCTTTACTCACTTATCCATTTTATTGCCCAGCACTCAGATCAATGCATCAGGGGCTAGAAAAAAAAGCGTTCTATTTTGCCGCCACGACACATACATAGGTCAAAGCGTCACAGTGCGAAGTGCTCAGTCGCAAAGCAGTCCATAGATTGTAACATTGTTAGTACGGAAGAGCGTTTCTAGGATTTTAATATTTGACAATGATTTATTTGACAAATACCAAATGTCAAAGTTGAAACTTCGTTCTAACCTAGTGTTCCACGGAGGTTCCACGACATTCACGTACTTTTTTTATACAGTGGCAGGTAATATTACCCTTACCTATAACATTTCAAGTGACCTTAAGATTTATCAATAGCGTTTAACGGCGAATTCTGATAACCCAATGATAGGTGCTATGATATGCTACTTGGTATTTCCCAATCGTGTTTGAGATGGGGGTTTTTCATAGTGTAAAAGATACCATTATCAGGTGTGCCCTCTGGTCTCCGATAAAACTACACAATATGAGCCGATTTTTAACTTTTTATATAACACTATTATCGGGATATTTACAATGATTTTTAGTGAGCCGTGTTGGCTGAATGGGGTTCTGCCTCGATTTACAATCCGAAGGTCGCGGGTTCGAATCCCGGCCGTGCATCAATGCGTTTCGTAAAATGTATATGCACTTTAACACGAGCTCTTAACGGTGAAGGAAAACAACGTGAGGAAACCAGCAGCTTAGTCAGCTCCACACGTATTGACGTTGTCTTGTGGGCCAGGCTGATTAAGCTGAGAAGAATGGTTTAGGTGCTGGGCAAGCCTATTCCATCTCAAACAATGTCCCAGGCACTACAGCGTCTCGTTAAGTGTAGGCATGGATTGCCTCCTGACGCTATATAAATCATCTAATATAGATGTAAAAGCCTTAGTTTTTACAATGATTTACTGTTTCATGAGTTTAGTTGCACACGCCATAATCACGGCAGAAATCAACCGATTTTTTGTTTGAAAGAAACTTTATGTGGTCCTAAATAAGTCAATTAAAGATTGATCCTTTTTCTGTAAAACTTAAATAAACCTCATCGCTGCGCCGCTCTAAATATTTTACTTAGTCAAAAAATTAAATCAATTTCTTTTTCGTTTTTAAAACTTTATTATGTACTAACAGCAGCGCTCTGCGGAGTTACCCGCGGTCTATCGGGACCTAAAAATCCTAAAAATTATTTTTCTAGGATCATTTTGTTGTCTGTCTGTCAAGACCCTTAATCTCGGGAACGCGGAGGTATCGAGTTGAAATTATAACCGTATACTCAAGTGTAAGGTCCCTTTGAGCTGTGAAAAAATAAAACTTCTAAGTTAACTCAAAAAAAAGATACGGCCATTTATGCCGCAAAAAATGTATATTTCAACACTCAAGGACATCAAAATTCATAGGGTACTTCCAGTTGACCTAGAACTATGAAATTCGGCAAGTAGTAGCCTTAGACTACAAGTACAGGAAACAATCTGAAAACCTTATATTTTTAGGTAAATCACAAAAAAAAACAGAGCCTGATGCAAGTCAAAGTCAAAGTCAAAGTCAAAAAGCATTTATTCAGTAGGACCGCTGGGATCACTTTGAAACGTCTTAAAACTAGGTGATTCTACTCCAAGAAATGGGGGTCGATATTTTGAAGAGAGTAACCGTGTCATGTGAGGTATCGTGTGAAATAGCTTCACCGGCACAAGCTTAAACAGATTTTTAATTATTTTTATTATGTATAGTTGTGGTATAGTTTCCAATTTATGCCAAAATTTAAAAAAATATATGATTTCCCTTCTCATGTACGAGTACTTAATAACTTTGATGTATGTTGATAGTACCTAACAGTTTGCACTGTTGTACGTACCTACTTAGGCCTTTGTACGGAACCCCCTCGGTGGTCAAGCCCGACTCGCACTTATCCGGTTTTTTATAATCAGGATAAAGTAAAATCAAAAAGCATTTATTCACTAGGACCGCTGGGATCACTTTGAAACGTCTTAAAACTAGGTGATTTTACTCCTGTTCCTATTCAGTGAAGAACCAGAGCAACAAACATGGTTTGAAGCCTTTCTTTTAGGTGATTCTGTCTCAAATCTAAACTAAAAGCTCCTCTAGAGCCAGTCAAAGGTATAAAACATGTTTTGCGCTGTTCCAAGGTGCTACCTCAGGCAAATCGAAATCCGTTATGCCGTTTTAGCGTGTAACAACAAACATACAATTTTATGTATGTTTGTTTTTTTTTATGCGCATTTCTAAATACTCGAAATAAATAGGTACTAAGTCTTAATTTATTTATTTTATGATTAGTCAAGCTATCTGAGGATTGTTAGAAACGATCTATAGATAGCTCAACTGATCCAGGACACTGTCAGTCGAATGCGTGCCCAAAAACCTGGCGGCATTACCACGCTGGATGGCAATGATGATCCTACTAAGTACTATAATTTATTAAAGTCATCGTCTTCAATAAATTATAGTGATATCAAAGAAATATAAGTTCATTTCTTAGTATTAATTAGTGGGGCGAAATAGGTTTATTCACTGTAGTGAATAAACCTAGCCATTTCTTATTATAAAAAAAAACAACTATATAATAAATGTCACAGGTCCGTATTCGCAAGTAATAAATCAATATTAAATGTACCTATTCCAATATCTACTTATCATTATTAAATTCAAGTGAGCGTATGTCTACCTACACTAATATTATAAAGAGGAAACATTTGTTTGTTTGTTTGTTTGTTTGTTTGAATTGAATAGGCTCCGAAACTACTGGACCGATTTGAAAAATTCTTTCACCATTAGAATCCTACATTATCTCTGATGAACATAGGCTATAAATTATTTTCAAAAAAATTAGAGATCCTTATGAAAATTGCAATAATGTAACCAAAGGTGTAAAAATTTTGAACATAAAATTCTTCATATCGCGTGCGCTGCGAAAACTATTGATGATAGAACAAAAAAATGTTCTACAATATTAAAGAACGTATCAATATCTAAAAAAAAGTCAGCGATAGCATATGTCCAACTATTGTGGTTGTGTCAGAATAACAACTTTTATAATTTAAAAAGTGAATAAAAATGCCGACCAAAAGCAGACCACGTTATTCTTATTTTGGTATTTATTCTTATCCAAATAAATTCCTTCGTAGTAAAGGCTGTTTCAGTACCCGTCGATTACTTTTTGAATGATTGAAATCGGATATTGTATTCAAAAGTTATCATGAGTTTAAAAATGCAAGATACATCGCGACCACAGAATAAATATCAGTTAGTACGGTAGGACAAGTGTCTGGGATTTTTAACACAGGTAACGGGATATTAACCATGATTAATACTATAGATACTATTGATCATGGCGTATGCAACTGCGCCGAAATATCGGGAAACTCAAAAAACATTAAATCATGGTAAATATCCCGTTAACTGTGTTAAAAATGTTGAAAACCATGATAGTTTAAAAAGTGTCTGGGAACTATGGAATTCCCGGGAGAGGGGAGTGGTAATATATCAATGAAATATACATGGGAGGTAGGGGAGCATTGGGCAGTAGGGAGGTTTGGACACCCCCGTGTCATGTCGGCCATAAACCATCATGCCTATCGTCAAAGTGGAATTTGATCAGTTAGAATTGACCATGTATGGGGGTGGATTGGCATGATGGTGTATGGCCGGCATAACACGGGGATTTGCCGATGGTGTCAAAACCTGCCTTACTGCTCAATACTCCCCTACCTACCTTAGACCTTACCTACATATTAACCTCTAAACTTTAAAGGATCATACATCCCGCTCCGGGACCGCCATGTTGTTATTAAATTTTTGTTAAATACCTATAATAAACCCGTGCGAAGCCGGGGCGGACAGCTAGTACTTGTATATATAAATGGTGTGTGGAGAGGACTTTATCAGTAGACGTGTAGCTTTCTTTAAAAACACATCACTGTGAATAAGTCAGTTGCCATGGCAACCATGGCCAAAGTATCAGTTTTGTTGGTAGTGCTCTATGCATCAAACATAAGATGTAAGTTTTAAGGATACAAATCATCAGTCTATGAGGAGTCAGCACCACAAACTTTTCAAAACTGCCGTCATCTTAATAGTCAATCCTCCCTATTCCCTTATACTCTTTCTCACAGTCCATCTATCTTTTCTTTGCTTCTCCATTGAATTCACTACATTCAAGCCTAGCATCCTTCTTGTAACATCAAGCTCATTTCTTCTTATTGAATGCCTATTACCTTAACTCTACAACTATTTATATGGTAGCGAAACTGAGCTTTAAGTCTATCACGCTAACCGTTAAAAGGTTTCCATTCAAACTTTAAGACTCCGTTTCACTCCTGTCAGAAAAACCATGGAACATCTGTTAGTTCCTTTATAATAAGAATCCAAACCACGTGTCAAATGAGTTTCAATCTCGTGACGTGAAGATTTGAATAAAAATATGAACATTTCAGGTGTAGAATACACATATGATGCGCTAGCCGGGGGATGGTTTAAGCTACACAAGCCGGCTACTTGGATGGACGCGCAAATTCGATGTGACTCTGAAGGTATGTACCCAGTTCCTCAATTGCAGTAGGCAGTGGCTTAGACGCAAAGTGATGCGATTTCATCATGGTAGACCTAAAGTTTGCTTGATCTGCAAATATTTGTACCGGTCTGGGCATAGTTGTTAGTATGGAATACTAACTTCTGCAAGATGTGGGCATGTATCAAATATGTGTTTGGACATGCCTCTGACTACCCCTCTTAGACATCTTCATAGGATCTGGAATAGTAAGATAAAAAGATTTGAGAGAATGTCTACCGCACCTTGGGGATACAGTCGTGAACCTGTTTACGTTTTACTGGGCGTAGTGGTACCATGACACACCCAGTTTCTCTGATATCCACGACACAGTGAATCGTAGTGTCATCAGGATTAAATATCTAGACATATACTGATAGCGAACTAATCTGATCTGATGGAGCCAGGAGCTGTTTCTAAACACCTCAGTGAATAACAGAAATATATTAGTTCTTGTTCCTATTTGTTTTTTTTCCCTTACGGTTTTTTTTCAACAAAACTTAGCTTGTTGGGCACCACAGGCAACTTGTTTTACCTTTTCAGGAGCCAAGCTAGCTGCCCCAGAAATCAGCCAAATACGTGACGCGATAACCAATTACATGAATAGACAAGGACAGGGATCTGCTACCATCTACACTGGAGTCCAAGCTAACTTCGATAAAGGCGACTACTACTCTGTCTCAGGTAAATCACTTAAAGATTTTTAGATCTTTTAAAAATTCCGTATCCATGGAGCCGTCTAAGCATAGTCAAAGGGATGTACTCTCCACTTCAAATCTGAAAGTTGCGAGTTCAACTCCTTGCCATGTATCGATCGATTTTACGTTACGGAAAATGACCGATTTAGGAGAACATCCTGAGGACATCAGTTAGTATTCTAAAAGGCAGTGATTGAGTGCAGAAATTGAGGGTCAGTTTCAAATATGTGATTGAACGTGCCTCTGACTACCCTGAGGCATCTTCAAAGGATCTTGACTTGATCTCAGGATCCACGCTGCCTCGAGTACCCAGACCTAATTCTCTTTCCAAAGACGAATGAACACAATCTCGTTCGTTGCGTTTTCATAAATAAACTTTTTTTTCAGGTGTTCCTTTAGTGAGGATGCCTGTACTCGTCAGCACAGACGTATCCGTTGATTACGGAAGCTCTACGAGTTGTGTCATATGGGCGACAGGTACAACTGAAGTACAAATCGAGAACTGTAATGCGCAATTTCCCTTCCTCTGCTTCAAGAAGAGGAAGTCAGTGACGGTGGCTGGATGCAAAACCAACGACCCAGGTAATAGCTAGAGAGAGGTTTCATAGATGCTAGTACCGAAAAGTACGAAAACATTGTGTCAAGTGCTCGAAAGGAGCCTCTTTGAGGCTCACTTACGCGTACAGCGCAGGGTTGGGATACAAAACGACTTTTTATTTTCACTGATTCTTATATCTTTCATCCATAAGTTCTTCTTATCGAGTCACATAGTTCAAACCAGCAGTGGCATGAAAGGATTTTAAGATGCTCCTTTTGATTGGAACAATCTTTTCGATTTTTTTAGGTTTAACGAAATGCCACACGATATTATTTATTTATTTATTTAATTATTGGAAAACCAACAGCTATAACATGGTGTCCTTAATAATTACTTTAGAAACAGTGAGCCAATTATAGGTCTTCGCTAATAGTGACAGAATAGCTATAAAAATGTGAACACTAATACTAGAATGCATTTTACCTATCTCAATACTGTAAACAATATAGATACTTAGAATAGAAATATATGTAAACCTACTTAATTTTAAATATAACTAAACTTACTGATTAAAGAAATGTAATGCTAGGCATCGCCTTGCCTTGGGAACACTGGTATTAAACATATCAATGTCCAACAACCTGATCGAGTCATTGACAGTTCTACTCGCTCGCAACATAAACGAATTCTGCCTATAGTTAGTAGAGAATACTTAAAAGAGGCATGTAACGAAGAATTCTGCTTGGAATATTGAATTTCAACTTGTTTAGGAGGTCAGGGCAGTCAATATCATTATTCACAATTATCCTTGATCATGAGAGAGAACTGGCTCAGTGCTCATAACTTTTTGGCAAAAACGCTCATTGCTGCGCGACCGGATTCAAACCCACGACCTTTGAGGCGCGCTTGTTTCCACTAGATCTAAAATCTACACTATAATTGCAGAATACAAATACGAGGAACGTTCTGGAAGCTGCTACAAATTCCACCGCAACGGTCTGACTTGGCCCGAAGCATACACGAAGTGCAAGCAGGAGGGCGGCTACCTGGCTGTCATCAACAACGGGCTGGAGCACAAAGTTCTGCTAGATATCTTCGCCAAGTTCCCTGATAGCGCAATCGCAGGGATTCAGAGCTACGCAATTATTGGCTTCCGCGATTGGTTGGATGGCGAATCTTGGAAGACCGTTAAAGGTATGTTGAATTCTTACTATTCTTCTAGATTCCATCTTCAACTTTTTCATTGATTCTCTTCACCAATAAAAACTTTATTTTAGCCGATTTCACATAGTTAAGGGTATCTATGGTAAATAGATACCCCGTAAAACTACAGTAAAACTCAAAAAATAACTTCCTCGCATGTAATCTAACATTAGTCTAACAATGATTTTAAGGCGCACTTAAAATCCTTTCACCACACTGGTTCGAAAGAACTGGTGACACGATAAGAAGAAGACTAACAATGAAGTCTGTTTTCTTTCTAAAGAAATTTTCCTATTAAAACGTAATTTTATCATAGGCACAACGCTGGAAGCTGCTGGATTCAACAAATGGGCTGATGGAGAGCCGAACAATGGACATGGAAACGAACACTGCGGTTCCTTATACAGACATGGCAATTTAAATGATGTCGACTGCAGTTATAAATATGCCTTCATCTGTGAAAAGGACCCTGAAATCCATTACACGTAGTTTATTTTGTCTTTTTGTAATCATCATCATCATCATTGGCAGCTGTCAGATGATATCCCACTGCTAGACATAAGCCTACTCTCTCAACACCTTTTTATAATTAATAAGTATAAGTATAAGTAAGTATTCAATTTGTGAATTTGTGCGTATAAGGTTTAAATAATAAACTGGTTTTATTCATTATACTTACTTACATTTTGTTTCCTTTCCTTCAGATACTGCAACGTCCCGTTCAGTGTAGGCATAGTTTGCTTCTTGGGGATGTATATATAAATATTTTTTTATTCTCATAATTTACAGAAACTAAGCTACTACATATTTACATATATTTACAAAATACAACAGGATTAGTCAAGCTATCTAAGGATCGTTAGAAACGATCTATAGATAGCTCAACTGATCCAGGTCACTGTCAGTCGGAAGCGTGCCCAAAACACTGGCGGCATTACCACACTGGATGGAAATGTTGATCCTTTGAGCCAAAAATGTGCCAACTCTCGGATCACGCGTCGCTTCGACCAGACGCCCTGAAAGAATTTTGAAAACCCGAAGGGATTTTTTATTCTTAGATCTTTTAGGAAAACAATTTTGTAGATATCAAAGGGGATAGTCAGAAGCAGATTCAAATACAGCATGTTTACCAGCTTGCCTACATTTCATGGCCGAGAACAGAACATACAAATCAAGGTCGTCCAATTGCGCGATAGGTCGACGACATCATCAATAGTGTTATCAAAGAGAAGCCAACACTCCTACTGCTGGAAAATGATGATAATAAGTTGCATGTCCTATAAGTTGTTTACTTAAAGTGAACCGTGATAAGAGTTATTTTTGCACAGTAACTGCCAACGCTAAGATATTTCCTTAACAAACCTGTACCTATTTGATATGTTTTATCCGTCTTATGACTGCTATTTTTAAACTAATAAATAAATAATGTTGGACATTTTCACACAGCATCATCTAGCCCCAAGCTAAGCAAAGCTTGTACTATGGGAACCAGATAACTGATATTCTACTTATATACTTTTTGTTTGTAAATACATACATATTTAGAAACATCCAGACCCAAGATTTATATATAATATCACTATACATATATTATATGGGGAAATATACCCGAAGCTTAGTCAGTTTCACATGCTTTGTTTGCTTTTCCTGTGGGCAAGGCTGATTATTCTAAAAGGATGGAAGGTGGTAAGCCCCATCTCAACAACATATCCCAGGCACGAAAGTGACCAGTTGAGTGTAGGCATCTATCTATTCAGCCCGGTTGCCCCCACTGCTGGGTCCTCTCTACATTGTAGAGTATAGGCATAGGTTACGAATTGATAATCTGACAATTTCGTCTTGATGCTGTGATACACTCTTTTAAATTGAAATTTGAAGCAACACTATCTTCAGCAGTTGTCTTAATTTTTAGTTTCTTCTTTTCAGCATTTCATAAGTATTCATTTTGGTAGGTATTTATATATTAGTATATTGTTTTTTATATTATTAATGGCATGTATTAGGATTATTTAAATACTTTTTCCAGCTTTGTTTTCCTCTAAATGAAACTTCTGTGAACTACCGTCCTTTTTGTATGCTTCTATGGTTATTTTCCATCCAACGGTTGCCTGGAAGAAATCGCTTTCAGCCATAAGGCCGCCCATTGTACTAATTTTGAACGTGTTTTATTTATGTGTTGTTATGTCGTCATACTGCTCTGTGGTAGAGACGCTTTAGATAGGTGAATTGGAGGCCTACTTACAAGATGACTCGCCACAAATGGACCATAATCTGTCTAGAAAGGCCTAATACTATACTATGTGCTACAAACTATTTTGCTGTGTGTCGCCATCTATTAGTGACTTTATTAAGTTTTATCTCCACTATGCAGTCTAAATTTAGCTTTAAATAAAGGATAATAATACTATGATACAAGTCGAGTTAATTACCCATTTGACGACCTCTGTGGCTCAGTGGGTGAAAGCCCGCTTGGGACGCAGAAGGTTGCGGGTTCGATCCCCGCCGCGGGATAAATGTTTGTATGATCTGCAAATATTTATCTCGGGTCTGGGTGTTTCTATGTATAATATGTATGTATTTACAAACAAAAAGTATCTAAGTAGTTATATCAATTATCTGGTTCCCATAGTACAAGCTTTGCTTAGTTTGGGGCTAGATGATGCTGTGTGCCATGTCCAGCATTATTTATTTATTTATTTATTTATTCATTTAGCAAACAGCTTATCTCAATGCATTATAGGTAAATGTAAACATGATAATTTGAAAAATATTAATGCAATTTATTAAAACAATTCAAAGCTAATATTACAAATACTGGAACAATATTTTAAAATATAAGTGATTTCATTGAGATGAATAATGCAACTAATAACTAAGCAGGCGAAGTGAGCTAAGATCTAAGTGGTAATTTTGGCTCAGCTTTGTTTTTGAATACTTAATTACTCACTGCTCAGCGATGATCTCATAATTTCGCAGATCACCAGAAATCCACCTGGTCAAATAGCCTGTCCATTTACGTGCAATATGTGTAGCTCTTCAAGAGCTACAAATATTGGCACATATAAGTATCGAAAATCCGTCATACAAAAAATGAGAAAGCTATAAAAGTCATCGAGCGGGCGCGGACGCGAAGTATCAAACCAGTAGTGTGGCCAGAAACAGGAACGCGCACGAACAGGAACGTTTGATGCTTCGCGCTCGCACCCGCGACCGCGCATGCTCGCAGTATTGCTCGCAACCACATTGATTTCTTTTTTTTTTGAGCTGAGCGACTATACCGCCCAATCAGTAATATCTTAACTGGTTTCACTTCACTTCTTGGTTTCTTCTTCTTCATCTTTTTATTCCTTCTTCTTCATTTTAATAATGGGAACTGTTTCACTTTACTTCAAATATGTATTCATGTCACGTTCTTGGTTTATAGCTTCTGCGACTTTTTGTCACAGTTTTGCCAGTGTCCGTGTCATGATAGTTTCGTATAAATAGAAAGTCGCAACTTTAAAGTCTGCATGCAATTCTTTCACAAATAATTAAGTTTTCATGATCTGCAATATTTGACCTTGTGTTGTAAGTCAAGTTAGCTGCCATGTTTGCTAGTCAAGCTTATCCTAGAAATACTAGAAATCCCGACAGAAATGTCCTACCTAAAGTTCCTAGAACTTCCTTGTACTTGAACAGCAGCTACTCAATGTGCGGCAAAATATATAATGCTGTGCCCAGCTGTCAGAGTACTTCCATTAAAAAAATTTTTTTGGGTTAAAATTGTGGTTCTAAGAAAAATGTTTTTATAATTTAGACGAATTTTTTGACTCCCACAAATAAAACTTTAATAATTTATAACACTTAGGTAACTAATTAACCGGTGGAGCAGAGTGATTACCGAGTGGTGCCTTCGAGAGGGCTACAGAAGAGTAGGTCGTCCGGCGGCTAGATGGATCGACGACATTATAAAAACAGCAGGTCGTACATGGGTCAGACTGGCGCAGGATAGGTAAGGTTCCCCCCCCGATGGATTCCAATCTTGTCGCGATGGGGGGGCTCAGTAGCCGTGAGGGAGACACGGTGAAGCTAAAAGGAATCCCAGGCGGGGACGCCCTGCATGCGTCCGAGGAGGGTGGGGTCGCGGGAGAAGAGGCGTGTCGGTGTGTCGTTGCCGCTCGCCTTATCTTCCGCGACCAAACGGTGGCGCACCGTCTGATGCGTTGGCGGCGGGGCCGCAGTGGAAGAGGAGTGTCGGTGTATTGTTGGCTCTCCCTGTCCTCTGCGGCCGTTTTGACGAAGGGGGTACCTAGCTTCTCCGCGCGTCCCTCTGACTCGCAGAGGGCGCAGTGGATGAAGCTTGGACGAGCTGGTAGGCTCGTAGGCGGCAGAATACCGAAGAGGTGGAAGGCGGTGATACCTCCTCTTGAGAGTGCGTGATACGCAATATCGCCGCCTTCGCTACTCTTGGCCGGCATCATTGGACGTGGGTGCCTTGGCGACTCGGTCGGATAGGCACGTCGACTGTTCGACAACCCCACACACCCCAATTACGTTCCCTCGACGTAATTGGATGTCTGTGAGCAGATTTTCTATCAGTAAAAAAAAAAAAAAAGGATAGGGAAGGTTGGCACAAGCGAAGAGAGGCCTATGCCCAGAAGTGGGATGAAAAAGGCTGCCGATGATGATGACATCATCCTAATTTTATTATTATTATGTTTGTCAAAGTTTAACATCACGGAACTATAGAGTCCCGGACCTTTGATAGGCATGCATGGGGCCGAAGCCAACACACAGAGGCCTTTTTGACACTGTTGATCTTGTGTGATGGAGACACATACCGGCTACTATCCCTTCAACACTATAAAAATGCATTCAGGAACAGTCTCCGGTTTGTGCAGAACTATTGAGGATATGGAAAACTAATTACCGGGCTATGGTTTGGGATGGTAGTGGACTGGGTACTGGGGAAACTATGGGAACTATGACACCCGCCGAAACAATATTAACGAACATGTAAAAATGGCGGGTGGAGACTCGCCAACTCACTACTGGGCCCCCCTAAAACAGTCGCTCGTGCGACAAGGGGGCAACAGGACGTGAGCGGCTGGAAGGTGGTAAGGTGCTACCGGACTTTAAACGACGATCACGAGCTCCCAGAGGGTCCAGCTTCACGTGCCCACTCGCCATCTTACGTAACACCCCTCAGCCTCCGAGCAATGCTCTAGCGACTCCACTCCGTCCGGCCAGTGAAGGCAACACGGAGGTGAGGGACCTGCTCCTCGTCAGTGTTCACTCCGTCCGGCCAGTGAAGGCAAGCGGAGGTGAGGAACGGTGACCTCCCTCGGGAGCACTCGGGTACGCGGGGTCGCTACTCCCCGACACCTCGCCTTTATTATTATTATTATTATTATTGTATACCGATACTAATTGGTGACATAGTGGTACGCTTGTAAACTTACTTTTCCATCTTATATTTTACCTATGTTTTTACAATAAATTACAATATCATTTCATTTCATTTCATTTCTGGTAACGGGGAAGTTAGGCCGTCTTAAGGCATCCGTCATGGCTTTACTACATAATAGCCGGGATTGACAATTTACCGTGCCCGCCGAAGCAAAGGAGCACTCAGTTTATGCCATCCAACTTCTGTTACCATGGTATTAGGTACTCGTAGTTCATAATACCAATAACACATAACGTGTTGTATCTGGGGACTTATTATGAATTGGTGTTCCCAGCCTCTTTACTTTCTCCACCGTAAAGTGTGTAAATTAAAAAGTATATAAGTAGTATATCAGTCATCTAGTACCCATAACACAAGCTCTGCTTACTTTGGGGCTAGATGATGCTGTGTGAAAAAGTCCAGCGTTATTTATTCATTTATTTAAAGTAAAAGGCAAAATTCTAAGAAGTAAGTAACTAAGTCTATGTCTAAGTCTAATTCTAAGAAGTAACTAAGTCTAAAAAGAGGAAATGTAGGACTTTTAGCAGATTTTTTAAGTTTTTTAATACCTATACAATTCGTACCTACTTGTATGAAACATAAAAGCTACATGTATTACCATTAATTAATAAAAAAAAGTAGTATAAAAGTAGTAGGTGCGTAGTTAGGGCACAGAATACGGGTTAGGGTAGCTAAACTCTGAATGTTATTCAAAACTAAGTTTAAACATATTACTTATATACATTTTTGTAATCTCATTTTAATATCCTTCATTTTGATACCCCACTCGATATGATTGGTTATTTTTTTTATTAACGTTATTTCTATTTCGCGCATAAGATCCGCCATTTATTTTATTTTTTTCAAAAAACCTTTCCTATGATACTTGGTTTGTTATGACTGTGATAAGGAAGTAGATACGTTTAGGATTCTTACACGTATCAGATGTGAGACGATGTGATAATTGAAACAGTTATACGGGACGATAAAGTATAATTAAGTAGATTTATAATATTAATAGCACATAAGTTCTAATATATAAGATGTGTATTGTTTTAGAATAGTGGTCAATTGATAGTAATTAATATAGAGGTGAATTATAAAATATCAACATTCAAGATGTAGCTCTGTAGTTTGATTCCTGCACCACCTCATTAGATAGATTAGCCTAACTTTCGATCTAAGATGGATCACCTAAAAAAAGCTAGGCCCCAAACCGTGTTTGTTGCCCTGGTTCTTCACGGTATTGGTCGCGAAGGAACAGGAGTAGAATCACCTAGTTTTAAGACGTTTCAAAGTGATCCCAGCGGTCCTACTGAATAAATGCTTTTTGACTTTGACTTTGACCTCCCAGCTATATTACATGACGTATGACGGTTTAGTTGGTTTAGTCAGCCACGTAATAGTGATCTCACGTCGTTTATAATTACAGGTAATAGTCGTGATTCACAAATGGTTTGTTGTTGGCATGATTTTGGTAGCCACGGCAAAGCCTATACATATTATAAGTATTTATACAAATAACTAAATAAATAAATATTTACCATGATTTACTAGTTTTTGACTTTCCCGATATTTCGGCTCAGCTAAGTGTATACACCATGCGCCAAAACACATTGGCAGATCTTATACAGGGTGTACAAGAAAATTTTTATTTTTTTACGGGTAAAGTATACAATACATACTTCCCTCAGAAATAAAATTTAAATAGGACCACCTGGGAACTATACGTATAGGTACTTAAAGTCTTGAAGTAATCGGGTAACATACATAAAAAAAAGATTCCAATACTTTGAAGTTGGTTAATTAAGGATCGGTTCAAGCTATTTCTGCAATAAGGAAGAATAAGCAAAAATGTATGAAACTGTTTAAGATCGGTACAAAAAGTAATGACAACATACATGAGTCATAGTTCAATTGAAACGACGCTAAGCAGTTGGATTTCTTAAAAATATTTCTGTTGTCATAGAGGAGAACATAATATTCATAAAACTATATCGGGTAACGACTTCGTCAGGATGGTGGGTGAATGATCGGTCAAGACGCAAGAGATGCAAGTTCGATTCCCCAGCGGGACATACTGTCTAGGACAAAATCAGATAAGTGGCGGTCATTCCCGCACCGAAGCACTCGTGGTCGTGCATAGTCGTTCTTGATAGATCGTCGAAGTTAAGCAATCTATCAAGCTCTGAATGGTCCGTAAGTGGATGGGTGACCGCCAGTGATCATCTGAGCGGAGGGTACGTTCAATTGTCGGTTTAAGTCGTAAAGCCATGACGGAGACATTAAAGCAGTCTTAAACAATTCGTCAGAATCATACGAACTTACTTTTTATTCCCACATCATTGGAAATTGCACAAAATATGAACAAAAATATTTATAAAAGAACGTTATAACCATTTTATCAACAAAGTCATAAGGTCCAGAGGTCTCATTATCTTATCAATTGTACCTATCTACCCGGCATTTCCCAGGCATACAACAATAAATGTATTTTTATTATTATGTAACACTAAACATTAATCAATCTTTTCTTATAGTGATTCAGTTGTGACAGGGGGGCTTTGGGTGACCTAAAAATTACACCACAAGCCACACATAAAACCGATTTTATCAAAAAAAATTGGAGCAAAGCTTGTGTGATGAGTTTTTTTAAGTTTTAATAACTACCGAACTAATGATCTTGAAATTTGAGGATCTCAATCAGACATACATACACCTCATCCAGATATATACGTAGGTAGGTACAATCTGAATCGATTGATAAAATCTACGCGAAGCCGCACGCAAAACCAAGTCATACATTTGGAAGATATAAGGTTAATTGGGACGTAGAAGGTTGCGGGTTCGATCCCCGCCGCGGGATAAATGTTTGTATGATCTGCAAATATTTATCTCGGTTTCTATGTATATTATGTATGTATTTACAAACAAAAAGTATATAAGTAGTATATCAGTTATCTGGTTTCCATAGTACAAGCTTTGCTTAGTTTGGGGCTAGTTGATGCTGTGTGAAAAAGTCCAGCATTATTTATTTATTTATTTATTTAAGTCTTAGGTTTGATGATGACGATGATGCTTTAACAAAGCACTTGACACGATCAAATTGTTGATAATATTCTCAAAATCGTGTGCAAGTTCAAGAACAGAGATAATCCTTCCTTTTTCCGATGTCGGGTAAAAATAAACGTGATCTATTGGGGAAAACCAAAGTCGTGGCAACACTAATATCGTTTACAAACGAACTCCAACCATTCCTGGTATCAGCCATTACGAATACGATAAGCGTGAGCCAGTTTTAGAGCTCAGGGTTCCGGCGATAAATAATAATTTCACTATTGACGCGCCGCGCCCGTGGGGTCTTTCTTGATGGATTGTTGAAGTCAGTGAGTGGATGGGTGACCGTGAACCGACTAAGTGGCGTTATCAACTGAGCGCTACCGTGCTTTGGAAGGCACGTTAATTACCGTCCCGTCTGGTCTCGGCTATTTAGTCGTTAAGCCATGACGGATGCCTTAAGCCGGCCAAAAACCCCGTCACAAGAGTTGGCCACTTACTCATACGAACTTAGTTGTCACACCGATTTCACAAATTTTTTTTGTTGTGTTTGTAATTGTCAGGAGAAGGTTCTTATGACAGAAAAAAAATAAAAAATTGCGCGGAAAAAATGAATCCTTTGGTCACGCCATCACGCGTGAACGGCTGTCGCGCGGGTCAGCTAGTATTTAATACTTACATATTATACATAGAAACACCCAGACCCGAGATAAATATTTGCAGATCATACAAACATTTATCCCGCGGCGGGGATCGAACCCGCATCCTACTGCGTCACAAGCGGGCTTTCACCCACTGCGCCACAGAGGTCGTCAAATAAGATAGCTTACAAAGTGTAGCATAGTAACTCCACAAAGATATAAACAAATGCATAAGCACGCTTTGGAACCTCATTTAGTACCCATCGTCCAGACATAACCTAACCCACATTTGAATACAGACCTGTCTTTGTATCCTAACAATGGTAGCTTTGTTCATAGACCACTAGCTGCGCTCCGCGGTTTCACCCGCGGTCAGTCGGAAACACGTTACTTTTCTAGGATAAAAAGTACCTTATCGATTACTTCGAACTAAAATCTATCTGTGCCAAATTGCATTCAAATCCAATCTGTAGTTTTTGTGTGAAAGCGGAACAAACATCCACACATCCTTACAAACTTTTGCATTTGTAAAATTATGTCTCATTACTTTACATCGTCTATCTCACTCCCACACTCCGTGAGTAAGTGAGTGAGGAACTCTAATAGTATTATTCTTTTCTTTGGGTTGAACCGGTATATTTATGAATCGCACTGTGTTAGTACAAGTTCAGTGTTTACTAAGCGACCACGCGTTATGTACTGAAAATGTTTTTGAAGATTTTTACGTTATTTGTTCTCTTTACCGGAATAAAAGGTAATATTTACAAGTTTACCTACAATTGATTACTTTATTACTTATCTGAACATGGCATAATGCTTTGATTTATAATAATAATTCATTATTTATTATTGAAATACCTACATGAGTTGGAATCCTCCAACTATAACTGCCATGTTTACAATTTATTATTATGTTTATCTCACACAAGACACAACCAAATTATTGATTGAATCCTAAAGCTTTACTGTAGGGTTAAAAGTGATTATTAATTGTTATGTTTGTCATTAACTCACAAGAACTTTCTCTATGACTCCCACCAAAATTAGTTCTTTTTTTTATTTGGCAATTGTTCTAGAGTAATCCAATATTTTTACAGAAGCTAAGCTACTACATATTTACATATATTTACAAAATACAACAGGATTAGTCAAGCTATCTAAGGATCGTTAGAAACGATCTATAGATAGCTCAACTGATCCACTTCACTGTCAGTCGGAAGCGTGCCCAAAACACTGGCGGCATTACCACGCTGGATGGCAATGCTGATCCTAGCAATATATAAATCCAATTCGATAATTAATATAAAACCTTTACTTAGGAACGGATTTAAGTAGCTGTTAGCGACTCTGAGTACGGGCATTGGATATTTAAAAAGTTTGATGTATTATTTTTATTTTCAGGTAGTGATGACTATATCTTTGATGACAAGGCTGAGGGATGGCTGAAGCTGTACAAAATTCCATCAGGTTGGAACGATGCAAATATTCGATGCGAAATAGAAGGTTTGTGATTCTATTAAAAAAAACGTTATTGAATAATTCTAAAACATGTGTCCAGTGCACGAAAGTAGCCACGTAGAATACTTATAACCTTTCACCACACTGGTTCGAAAGAGCTAGTGACACGACAAGAAGAAGATGGTACCATACTAGGATTTCCTGTAATCAGAAACATCAAGTACCACTATCCCACTCATATAATAAAGCTGAAAGTTCGCGAGTTTGTTTAGATGTTTGGATGTTTTATGTTTGTGTAAGGATCAGGTTCAAACGACGTAACAGTTTACAATGAAATTTGGTAAGGTGAAAGTTATAACTCCAGAATAGTATAAAGGCTACTTTTTGAAAAACGTTCCTGAAAACCAAAAAATATGTAAAAGGACAACGGGAATATTGCATAGAAACTTTAACAGTACTCTTTTTTGACACAAAGAGCACTGCTCTATGGTTGCTATGACAACCAATAACTTTTGACTTTTCAAAATGGCGATGTCATTTCGTTCTACTATACTTTGAATAATTTAAAAGACTATTTGTTTGTGATACCTAAATAAGTTTTTTTTAATAAATAGCGAAACACGTATTTATTATTTTTTCATAACTACTCAACCCCTTAGATGGGTACTTATATTTATCAAAGACAGCAAATCCAAAAATGAATTCAGTGTTTCCAAGGGTTGGATTGGAACAAGGTAGTTTTATCTCTAAAGTTTGTATGACGAAACAATGCGCAGACGGAGTCGCGCCCGGGTCCACTTGTATTTACAATAAACAGAATAAACCATCCGTGTAGGTATATCTCAAATATTATATTTATCATGTATCTATATGAATGCAACAAGTTGTATATTTTAGCTGCCCTATTAATAATAAAACCTTAAGGGCCAGTTTCACCAAAGTCAAGTCTAACAGCTGGTTAACAAATCGGCCGTTAGCCGTTTATCAGCGCAGTGAACGCTTTTTCATACAAAATTGTGTTCTGCGCAGACAAACGGCTCTCTGTCACTCTCGGATTTTTGGTTGTTGTGACATATTTTTAATTTTCTACAATGTTAACTGCTAGTTATCTGACGGGCCGCCGACCAGCGATTAGATAGCCGACTAGCCCTAAGGGATAGTTTCACCAAACTTTATCTAACAGAGCGTTAGTTAATTTGACATCAAATTTAGTAAGAGAAATAACAACGGATTAAATATTGAACAGACCGTTACGATTGCTTTGTGCTCCATCATGCTCTAACAAAGGAATATCTTCATTGACAAGCCGCTAAATCTAATCGCTGGTCGGCGGCCCGTCAGATAACTAGCAGTTAACATTGTAGAAAATTAAAAATATGTCACAAAAACCAAAAATCCGAGAGTGACAGAGAGCCGTTTGTCTGAGCAGAACACAATTTTGTATGAAAAAGCGTTTACTGCGCTGACAAACGGCTAACGGCCGATTTGTTAACCAGCTGTTAGACTTGACTTTGGTGAAACTGGCCCTAATTCTAGCTAATTAATTAACATGTATTTTGGACATGCCTCTGACTACCCCCGTTAACATCTTCAAAGGATCTGGCATAAGTAACATAAAAATATCTGAGAGAATGTCTACCACACCTTGGGGATATAGACGTGAACCTTACGCTTACGTTTACGCTTGCGTTTACGTTTAATAGAGAAGACCAGCGTTATAGTAGCTTAGTTACATAAACTACTATAACAATATGCTGAGTGGCGGCCAATTTTGTTGTCATTTATGTTATTACTTCATTCTGTGTATTTTATTGTTTTTTTTTTTCTGTGTGGCACAAAATAAACTATTTTTATCTTTTATCTTTATCTTTAATTCTAGCCAAATCCGAAACTACTCTCAGACTTGTTATGTTAGGTGCTTCTAGAGTAACTGTGAAGTAACTTAAATATTTCAATGATGTTAATAATCGTGGTGGAACCTCGAAATTAGTAATTAACATACATAGTCTCAAAATATAATTATTATGTACAAGATAAATCAAATTAAATCAAATATTGGAACGAAGTTCCTTTTCGGAAAGACTGATGCTGGAAAAAAAACTGTTCCATTTTACCGTCATGACGATATCATGTCAAATCGTCACAGTGCTTAATGCGCAGCCGCGAAACAGTCCATAGATTGTTACATTGTTAGAACGGAAGAGCGTTTCTAGGATACCTAATTGACAATTAATTTATTATATTTACATTTGCCCATTTATTCCCAGTATAGAAAAGTACTCTTTGCTTCATTCCAACCGAGTGTTCCACGACACTCACGTACTTTTTTATTTAGGTACAACTAAAAAAATTGTAGAAGATATTTATCATCATCATCATCAGAGCCCGGTTTATAAAGGCCTCCTTTCACTTTTGCTAAACTCTTTGGTTCTAGGCGTCCCTGATCTTGGTTTTAACTGCAGCTTTTTCAATATTATAGACCAAACGCGTTTTTGGACAACCAAAAATATTTTTGTGACAACTGTTTTTTTTACGTTTTTTTGAATTCTAGGAGCGGTTCTCGCTTCGCCAGTAGTTGTGAAGCTTCGAGACGCGATATACAGCTTTGTAAACCGACAAGGAGGAGTCACTGCGATATACACCGGAATACGCTCAGATTTTGAAAGAGCAGACTTTTTTTCACTCGAAGGTAAGCATTCAAGAGAGCCCTTAATAATAAACTTGACATAAAGTAATGAATACCTAATTTATGCATGGCATAACTTTACGTCAAGTTTATTAGTAGAGCCTTGTAAAATACTCAAAAACCTATAGTAACTCGGTGTCCGTCGGTAAAACTTCACTTTCCCGGGATAAAATATAGCCCGTTTTCATCAGGGATAATGCAGAATTCTAATGGTGAAAGAATTATCAAATCGGTCCAGTAGTTTCGGAGCCAATTCAAACAAACAAACTAAAATAGGTAATAATCAGTAATCAATAATAATAACTCCAGCACAGAGGTCATCCCGATACATCTGATAAATGCCCTCAAAACAATTGACCTGCCTGAAAATACTTATATTACCATGCAGAAGGCTGCAATTCTAAATACATGTCGAACTATTCGAAAGTTTTTGCAAGAAGACACAAACTCCCAAATGATACTCACTTTTTAGGCCCTTGAGATTCATTAGTACCGAAATTTTCAATTTCGACAAAATAATAATTATTATAATTATTAGTGTAGATGCTCCGCTAATCTAATCCAAAAAAATGGTTTTCAAATATGCTTAGAAGCAAAAACCACCCAACCTTCAACGGTCTCTTTTTTTGGAATATACGAGGCGGACTTGTACTCGTACTCGATATCTCCTTAATCTGCCACAAAGAACATCCAAACTTCCTTGAATGACACTTACCTATTCCTATTTTGACAGTCGGAATACAGGGTATTTTCACGACCGCCCTCTGAGGGCAAAATATTAAGTTGTTAAGGCTCGATTTTGATAAAAAAAGTACTGCATTTTAAAAATAAAAAGTTTTATTTCTTTAAATTATGTTCTTATTTTTCTCCTGAGAGGGCAATCGATAGAACTGATTTTTTTTTTTTTTTTTTTTATGATGAATGGGTCGGCTTTTGACCTCAGACTTACACAGGCAAGAGTGAGGTCTACGATGGAGCGAGCTTACCCAGAAGGTTAAGATAAGATTAAATAAAATTGTTTTTTTTAGGAGTTTCCCTTTCACAAGTACCGGTTAAGGAGTTTGCGAGGTCTTCGATAGATTACGGGAATTCCGATAGCTGTATTGTATGGGATATGGTAGGCTTAGCCTATTTAAGACGAACAAAATGCGAGGCCAAGTTCCCTTACGTCTGTTACAAGAAGAGGACGCAGTCGGATCTGCTGGCACAGCTGGAGCCCATAACGGAGTCTGGATTTGGTGCACGAGATCCAGGTAAGTAACTTTTTTCTTGTTAGTCCATCTATTATTTCGATGTATCTCACTGTCCCATGAAATTTTCCCATTCCGTTCAACATTATTTTCTGTGTGGTAAATTGTGTGGCCTAACTTAATGCGATATTGATGGTTACCTTACTATCTGCCGAAAAATGTAATCCAGAATTTTGAAATCCAGATAACGTTTGACAGATTTTTGATTAACCTTTTTTTCGTAATAAACGAAATCCAGATATTTCAAAATCCAGATTTTCATTTGATATTTTTTTCACATAACAGATGTATTAAAATACACTCAAACGTTTTACGGATGTTTTAAAATCCAGATAATTCATTATACCACATGTTTGTATTCCATATAATTTGTTTTATTTGCACGAAATTTTGTACCACAGCTACCTATGTAATAAAGCTAAGGTACAATAGGAGCAAGTCGGTTCTGGCACTCGCTGGCCGCTGCCGCGGCACGCTTCGCTCGGCTCGTGCATGGTTTATCACTATGCATCTAACTGCTCGTCGCTTCGCTCCTCGCAACCTACATATGCTACAGGTCTGTTAGCCTGGGTTTGCTTCTGGATTTGAAGACTTCGACTTATAGTTAGTTCTGTCAAATGAAAAAAAAACCAAATGATAATCTTTCTTTAGTGTATCTGTCAAATGAAACATCTGCTTTGTGTAATGTCGGAATAATAAAATGATGTAAAACGTACTATCTGGATTTTGAATATCTATCAAACGTTATCTGGATTTCAAAATTCTGTATTACGTTTTTTGGAAGACAGATAGGTTACCGATATTGATACATCGAATGTTTAGTGCGTCATTTTAATGTCTTAAAATATCAAAAACATTATTTTATAAAACTTGAACCAAAGAAACCATGACACTAAGCTTTACCACAGTTTATGTAAAAAATGCGATACGAGTTTCAAAAGTGAAATAAAACCATAAAAAAGTCATAAATAATACGTCGTTTTCCGTAACTTATCATCTCGCAAATTCACCTTCCATAATTTCAACAGAAACAAACCCGGACACGCTGCCTCATAACAGACCCTCAACGGGACAGTTTACGCCAGACCAACATCTACCACCACAAGACCGACAGCCATCATCGAATCCAAACATCCAATATACTAGGGCAAATACACACCTTCAGCATTATCCTGCCCAGTACCCAGAAACAAGCCATTTAACTACTTCAATCTCTGGATTGAAGCCCTCCCTGACATCTGTGTCAGGGACAAACCAACAGATATATCCAACCCGGGACTCACAAACCCAGACTTATTCAGGCCAGCAGGGCCACCAACAAAATGGACCAGGCCAGTCAACGAAATGTAGTTTTGACAGAGTTGAGAACTTGATTGTGGTCAACAATAAAGATATATCCACAATAATGAATTACTTAGCCGATAAACATTCAGTGACAGTTCTGTTCGCGGACTCTGTGTATATGGCACAAAACGGGTCCATGTGGCAAGTGGATGTTCAAAGTAAGTAGTTTATAAGCATGTGCACGATGCATGATGCATGAGAATCTACGGATTCATTTAAGGAATATTTTGTTTGTTCATTCGATTTTTGTTTTATTTATTAAAAGAGAAAGAAACAGTGAAACAATAATGGCAACATTTTAAATAAATAAAGTTACTTAAAATATTTATATCCAGGGTGTTATTCAATTTCATAACTTTATCCTGAATTCTTGTCCCTAACTTCCAGTGAGTACTAACTTTAACAGTACAGTGTTCCTAACGTTCCTATCTAATGCAATTATTCCGTCTCAGTAGATATAAGGTAATATAGAGACTGAATGATAAATACATTATTTTGCAGTCATTCAATACTCAAATATCCGTAAAAATCCCACTCATATAATAAAACTGAAAGTTTGTGAGTTTGTATAGATGTTTGTATGTTTGTGTTTCAATCACGCCTAAACCAGTGAACCGATTTGGATGAAACTTCGAATAGGCGTAGATAGTGACCTGGAATAGCATATAATGTTGGTAAGTACCACGCGGGCGAAGCCGCGCGCAGAAGCTGATAATATTTTATCATCCTTAATCTCAGTTTTCACTGTCATGAAATAATATCCATGTCAAACATGTCCTAGATATAGGGTGGTAATTTTGGTACCTATATTCTCATTACAAACGCTTTAACCAATAAGAATGAATTTCAAAGATTTCGAGAATGCAGCTTAAACTTCACATTGACACACTTAATAATCCCAAGAAACATATGTGGAATAGGTATGTCATAATCATAACATAAGGCCACAATGAAAAATAGTTTAGCTACAAAGAAATATAAGTGTATACAAAATATTTAAACATGCACACATACAATACGAGTCAAAACAGTAACTTAAGCAGACAATTTATTTTATGTTAACTTATTGAGTATCATAGTTGTTCAAAAAAAACATTCACTGATCTTTGGTGATTTTCAACCACACATCGTTCCGCCAAAGGTCCTTGGCCAGTATTGTCGACGCCATCTCGGGCACTCAGGGCACCCAATAGAATAGAATAGAATACCTATAATTTTATTTACTCCACAATACAAAACACGAGCTTTACAATTAAAGTGGGTGGAAATAAGTCTACCTCTCAGCATTTGCTTCAACAGCTCAAGAGTCTGTTGGTGCGCTGGTTTTTAGTGGCGCCGTAAAGAGTACCGTGCACGACACGCGTCTTACAATAGTTACTTTTTTGTATATGCAAGCCCATGTGTATGCAATAAAACAACAACAAATAAATAAAAAATAAAGTATTTTCAGATATAGGAAGCTCGCAACCTACCAATAGACAACCTCCACCAGTCGTACACATTACACCAGATATTGTAGAACCACAGCAAAACCAAGGTAACCAACAATCAGGAAGTCAAGGGCCACACCATGTGGATCCGTCTGCCTCACAACCAACTGTTCCACAAGGATCTCAGACTTATCAAGAATCATTTTCGCAAACACCAAATCAATCTTACAATGGACAGGGATCAGGTTAGTCTTCTTCTGTTAAGTCAAAAACTGATACTTACGATTTTGTAACGCATCTGCAGTGCTTGTGCAACGCATCTGCAGTGCTTCTTGATGCTGTAGTTGTCTGAGGGCGGTGGTAATCACTTACCCTAGGCCCCTAGGCCCCAAACCGTGTTTGCTGCCCTGGTTCTTCACGGTATTGGTCGCGAAGGAACAGGAGTAGAATCACCTAGTTTTAAGACGTTTCAAAGTGATCCCAGCGGTCCTACTGAATCTTTGACTTTGACATCAGGTGTGCCGTTTGCTCGTTTTCCCATCTTCCATAAAAAAAATTAATTTTACTCTCACTCTCTGCTGTCATACAATATGGCTGAAGACTGTGTTTAATTTTACGATTCTTGTTTTACAAGCCAGGTGTTAGTAGGTAATATACGAGGTGGCTACAGACTCATCAGCTATTTTAGTAATAACAAACATGCGATTTCATTTGAACTCTGACACAAACTTTCAGCTTCATTATATTAGTAGATTATGAGCTAGCTAAACAACCTTACTGTTTTAGAAAAAAATTACAACACGGGAGCCTATGGTAACCAAACTAATGGCACTGATTACCAACATAATAATAATAATGGAGGTTATTATAGTGGAAGTCAAGGATCACCTCAAGATGTAACGTCGCAGAGACCAACTTCTCCGTATGATCATCAGCCTGATATTATCACACCTCGAGTTTCGGATCAGCCAAACCAATCACAGAATCCGAGTGAGAAAAAATATTTATAGCTTTATTTTTCAGTTTTTCTTATCTTTTTATGGAGAAGCGCTCGTGGTCGTGCTTGCTTAGTCGTCCTGGATAGATCGACGAAGTCAAGCAACGTTCGTAACGGTCAATAAGTGGATGGGTGACCGCCAGTGGCATTTGCATCTGAGCGCTTCCGTGCTTCAGAGGGCACGTTAAATTGTCGGTCCCAGCTACTTAAGTTGTTTAAGCCATGATAGAGGCCTTAAGGCGGCCTAAAAACTCGGTCATCAGAGTTGGCCATTGACTCATATGAACTTACTCAATTTTTACTTTACAGTTAAATGTGCATAGGTCTTCCAATTAGAAAACAAGCATTTAAAATTGAATTTTAAACAAGCATATTAAAATATATCACATTTTTTCGAAAGTATTGAAAACATTCAGTATTACTAGACTGGCTCCCTACTGGAGCTAGACTACTAAGTTTTAAGATGGATGAAAAGAAAGCTAGGCCCTAAACCGTGTTTGTTGTCCTGGTTCCTCGCGGTATTGGTCACGAAGGAACAGGAGTAGAATCACCTAGTTCTACGACTATTCTAAGTGATCTCAGCGGTGCTACTGAATAAAATGCTTTTTGACCGACTATTTCATCATTTAAATTAGTCTATAATGAGCACATAAAACTGCACTGACTAATTCAAAATAACTAAGTGATGCGACAAGAAGAAGTATTTGATAAAAGATACTGCTGCTTATTATAAAAACGTAAAACCTTAGTTGAACCCCATGTTGACACATGTCAAAACAAAACTGTTACCACAAAAAAGCGTTCTATGCACGAGTATTTAAAGATCGTTTTTCTAGGTACAGTTTTTTAGTTAGACTTAGTCTAAACTCGGCTCATTTTCTTGTAATAAGCCCCAATATGTTTTCTTTTTCAGCTCAAACCGGCTACTCGAAATTATTGAAGAAAGCGGGAGGTCGTTTCAAATTGCACCAGCAGCCAGAGACATTCACCGCAGCAGCAACGAGATGTGCATCTGAAGGTAAACATCGACGACCTATGTGCAAAAGGCAAAACGCAAAAGGTTGCGGGTTCGATTCCCGCCGCGGGATGAATGATTGTATGATCTGCAAATATTTAGATCCCTAAAACGTGTATGGTCACAATATTATATTGATTTTGTGGTACTCTCAAATTACGGAAAAACTAGAACTAAGAAAAGTTTTTTTTTGCATTTGTCCGGTGTAATCCTGTGTTGGATATCATTATGGACTCGAAGCGCAAAAAAACTAAAAAAAACATAATTATCTGTGTCCCTAGGCACGGTGTACATTCTGTCAGCTCAAGTAATGGAGCATTTTCCCCTAAATTATGTCTAAGGCTTACGGGACGCTCAAGTCGCTCAATAAATAAGTAATTTATGGTACCTACTGTTCATATTCCGACCACCAGGAACCACTGTCAGAATAATGATTCTGACATTGGTTCCTGGTGGTCGGTTTACTCTTTTGATTAATGAATCAAAAGAGTAAAATTACATTTTATAATGACCATGACTTCGTTTCCAGGTGCTGTTTTAGCGTCTCCTTTGACAACAGACTTGAAAGACGCTTTAACTAACTACGTTTGGCGAAAAACTGTAGAACGAACTGTAGAAATTAGTTCATTTTACATCGGAGTTCGTGCTAATTTCTCGAATGGAGACTATTATTCAACTGAAGGTAAGTTTTTGTTTACATTTAAATAGATGTTGAGGATGGAATTTGGTGAATGTGGCTAATAGACCTGCATTAAGTACAAAATCAAACACGGATAGGATGATAACAATTTGATGATTGAATCGTCCACATGAAGCCAAGGAAGTATTAGCATCATCTTTTTCAAGTTTACGTAATTGCATTCCATCTTAACTTGCCGACGAAAACATAGCTCGCTTTGCTCGCTCGGTCAAATTTACTAAATAATAACTTATTATTATTTTTCAGGAGTTCCTCTTACAAAGATGCCAGTATCTCTGAACCCAGGTTCACCCTCAAGCTTTCAGGGATCCGATAGCTGTATTACAATGTCAACGAATGACAACATAGTGACATCTGTCAAGTGCACTGATAGATACCCCTATGTCTGTTTCAAACAGAGTAAATTAGTGCGTTCATGTGGAACTCAGGATCTAGGTAACTACCTCGACAAAGAACGTCAATTGCGGTGTCCATGTTATATAAACATTTTTGAAAAAAAAAATTGAACCGACTTCACAGAACACAAACAGACGAACCTTCTACACACTAACAAGAGAAAAATAAGAATATAATTTGAAGTCGATGCCAACTATTCATTTACATCTAAGAAATTCAAAAGAACTTGGGTGCAAAATTGTATCCTGGTACGCTATCGCTCGATTTCTTTTTTTTATAGGTACCTAATCGTACCTATTGTTGGAGATGGTGGAAAAATACATTTATCTTGGACATACTCTATCCTTTGGTCCATCAGAAAAAGGAGATTGAAAAGCGTATACAGCTTGGGTGTTTGCGGCTGTGGCTGCGTTTAGGAAACTGGACGACATTCTGAAATCTAAAAACGTTGTCCACACGTCCACAATGTCTGAAAACCCGTTTATTTAACCAGTGTGTTCTGCCCACAATGACTTACGGTGCCGAGACATGGACGCTCACGCAGGAGGCTGAGTACAAAATGAGGGTTGCACAGAGAGCCATGGAGCGTGCCATGCTCGGCATCAAGCTCTTAGACCGAGTTCCCAATACTGATCCGGAGACGAACAAAAGTCATGGATGTCGGTATGCGGGTAATGGAACTCAAGTGGAGTTGGGCGGGACACCTGGCAAGACGTGGTGACGACAGGTGTAAAAGGATGACAGAATGGTGGCCCAGAACTGGCAAGAGAAGTGTCGGACGTCCGGCAGCGAGGTGGGTGGACGATATCATTAACGTCGTAGGCCGACAGTGGATCAGGCTGGCACAGGACCGGGAAGAATGGCAAAAGCGAAGGGAGGCCTATACCCAGCAGTGGGTGAAATCGGGCTGCGGATGATGATGATGATGAATCGTATTCACTTGGCACCGACTTCAAATTATATTCTTATTTTTCTCTTTTTAGTGTGTAGAAGGTTCGTCTGTTTGTGTTCTGTGAAGTCGGTTCAATTTTTTTTTTTCAAAAATTTTTATTTTTCACATTTTAGTGTAAGTAAATAAATACTGTGTAAATAAAAGTGAGAGTGTAAAAAATATAGTAAGCTACGAGTACATTAAGACTTTGCTTATCGTAGCTTAAGTAGGAAAGGATAAGAGAAGTCATGGGCAGACCTACTAAAGGACACACCGGAGTTCAGCAAGGGGGAAAACTATCAATTCATAAGGAAAAGAAAATATTTTGGACTACCTCGGGTGTAATACCCTTTCAAACTATTTAATGTTTGACTCAGATTGTGAGTCAGGGTGTGTTGTGTAGTGAGAATGAGGTTTTTTGAATGTTACGGGAAAACTGTCAATCCCTCAGGAAAAAAAAATATATGGCGCCACCTCGAGAGTATACCTCTTTCTAACAAAAAAAAATTTTGAAAATCGGTCCACAATTTTCTTAAAGATCAGTGATTTTTTTAGTTTTACGGGAAAACTATCAATCCCTCAGGAATAAAATTTTTATGGGACCACCTCGAGAGTATACCCTTTCAAACAAAAAAAAATTTTGGAAATCGGTCCACAATTGACGGAAATATCGCTGTACATACATTAAAAAAAAAAAAAAACATACATACAGCCGAACATAGAACCTCCTTCTTTTTTTGAAGTCGGTTAAAAAACATACATACAGCCGAACATATCACCTCCTCCTTTTTTTGAAGTAAAGTTTTAGTTTGAAAAAGAAAGCAACTCTCCAAATTTCAGCTATCTAGCTTCAGCTGTTTTGGCTCGGCGATGATGAGTCAGTCAGGTCAAGCTCTTTTATATTTATAGATGAAGCGGTAAAAGTGAAAAAGTTTGTTTGCATAATGTTCCAGAGATTACACATTATAATTAATAATGCCAGCATTCAATATCAAAAACTCTTTCACTGATGGAAAATTACAAAGTTAAAAAAAAAAATTAACGACCTCTGCAGTAGCGCAGTGGTCGAAGGTCCGCTTGCGATGCACAAGGTTGCTGGTTCAATCCCCACCGCAGGACAAATGTTTGTATGATCTATAAATATTTGTCTCGGGTCTGGGTGTTTTCTATGTATAATAAATATGTTTGTATTTATTTACAAACAAAAAATGATATAAGTCATGTAGTACCCATAACACAAGCTCTACTAACTTTGGGGCTATAAACAGACTAAGTACTTACCAGACAGTGTAGGGTCCATAAGACACCCACAACACTTTAAAGGACTTATTCAACGATACACAAAACAATACGCACCATATTTTAGTTTTAATAATATTTTTTTATATTTACAGCGTATAAATATGAACAAAGTACCCAAAGCTGTTACAAGTTCCAAAATATTGGTAAGACTTGGTCAGAAGCATACCAAATTTGCGGTAGTGAGGGTGGATATCTGGCCATACTTAACAGCAGGGAAGAATCCGATGCTTTAAAGAAAATTTTCTCAAAATATCCGACTAATAAAATCAGGGGTCAGTACAAGTACGCTGTATACGTAGGAGTACGTGATTGGCATGACGGGAATTCATGGATGTCAGTCAAGAGTGAGTTTTTTTTTTCAATAAGTATTTGGTTATTTATTGGTATTTTTGTTCTTCTTTTCAAAACAAAGTTTTTTCGAACTAGTTTTTTTTTTTTTTTTTTTAATTAACCTATTTCGTCCCACTGCTGGGCAAAGGTCTCCAAATCCCTGCAGGCCTGTTGAGTCAGGCAAAGCAGGTCCTGTTGAGTCCAGTCGAGTGTAGGCATATATAGTTTGCTCATAACGCCACATAAAACATCTAGTGATGATGTCATTGTAAAGTCCTGAGACAAGTTTTGGAACGAAATTCCTTTTCGGACGGTATCGGATGGGGGCTAGACGAAAAAAAGTGTTCGATTTTAGCGTCACGACACATGTATATGTGAAACACAGTGCGAAGTGCGCAGCCGCGAAGCAGTCCATAGATTTTAATTTGTTGTTGTTGGGTGTTTCAGCGATAATTTTCAGCGCCCATTGTACTAATTTCGAACGTGATTCATTTATGTTTTGTTTTGTTATTAATTGTTGTGCAATAAAGTTTTAATTCATTCATTCATTCATTATTGGTACGAAAGAGTTTCTAGGATTTTAATATATAACATTTAAATGACAAAATGTCTAAGTACATTTGTATCTTCGCCCATTGTACATTTTTATCTGGTTTTTCTTTTGTTTTTGTATGTTTTGTTAAAGAATGTTCATTCATTCATTCATTCTAAGTTGAAACTTCGTTCCAAGAACCGAGTGTTCCACGTACTTTTTTTTATTTTTAAATAATTTGAATGATAATATTGACAATTACTCAGTGTTAAAGGTGTCTTTTATTCCAGGTGAAAGTCTTCAAAGTGTTGGATACACAGGTTGGGCGCCAAACTCGCCTTCCAACGTAAGCGGTCATGACTGTGGCACATTGGCCCGAAATGGTCTGTTATTTAATGATCCCTGCACATTAAAATTGGCTTTTATATGCGAGAAAGACCCAGAGCTCCTTTATGACGACCAAGACAAATCTTAAATAAACACTTTTCATGTGTATCATTATTGTTAACACAATGTAATAAAAACCTAGTATTGATTTTCAGTTATATTTATGTTATTCTTTAAGGAAATTAGAAAGAAAAGATAGATAAAACTAGGCGCTTGAGGCGAGTGTATGGATGGCTGGAAGACGGACTGGCGATATACATAATGTATACGTGCAGGATCATAAAAGAATATCTGTAGTCTCTATCTACCTTTACGGGAAAGATACATGTCGTATGTTTGTATTGAACTGGGTACATATACCTAGATTCTATTATGAAAATGTTGACTAAAATAAAGATGAAACTTTTGGACAAAACTTTTGTGTATGTATGTACTCGTCCCAAAAATCCAGTAAACCTGAATTTAAAAAAGCCACTTATAACCGCTTAGCAGAATGCTGTCAGTATAATCTTTCCGTCCTATTTCAAAGAGTCATCGATGACGACCACTGGCGCAGTGGGCGAAGGCCCGCTTGCGACGCAGGAGGTTACGGGTTCGATCCCCGCGGCGGGACCAATGTTTGTATGATCTACAAATATTTGTCTCGGGTCTGGGTGTTTTCTATGTATAATATGTACGTATTTACAAACAAAAAGTAAGTAGTATATCAGTCATGTGGTATACCCATAACACAAGCTCTGCTTACTTTGGGGCTAGATGATGCTGTGTGAAAAGTTCAGCATTATTGGCACCAAACGTTTGGCGATCCTGGCGCACATCTTTTGCTTTACTCTCATTACAATCTTAATAGAAACTCGCCGGTTTAGTGTTCTTTGACAAATCACCAAACGATTTTCAAAAAGTAACCTTATTGATCCAAGTAATACTGTTTACAGTTTAGAAGTCACACACTTTACAGCCTCATCACACTGGCGGTCGACGAGCGGATTCAAAGCGGAGCGGGAGCGCGGCGGATACGCCGCAGATTAGCACGCGTGAACACCTTTTGTACATTCGTATATTGTGCCCTATATAGAATTTTTTTTACAACAAAATACGATTTAGGCTAAGTTCATTCCGTCACTGAGCTTACAAGACATCGCAAATCCGCCGCGCGCCCGCTTCGCTTTAAATCCGCTCATCAACTGTGAGTGTGATAAGGCCCTTAGCCTGAGACTCGAGAATCGAACTATCTCAACTCAAACATTCGGGAGCGTAGTCGCTTGGGACTTTTTAGGTGCTACACTTGTAGTTTGCCCACTTTTGTGCAACTGCACGGCGGCCCGGTCGCCCGGGAGACGAGCTCAGCTCGGCACGACCCCTCGAAACCCCCCCCCCCCGAACCACGCCAAGGGAGAATCGATCCTAACTCCTGAAAACTATGGTTTACATTTCCATAACACGCACCTTTGTGAGTGGAATCAGCGATTTGTATGCTATGCAACATGGAATAGGGTCTGCTTTCCGAACACTAATTCGTTTATCGCTCCCTGAGAACCGCCAATCGATTTGTAGCTTTGCATAGATGATGATAAGGTTGATTTTCGTGAGTGGGGTGAAAAGGGGGGTATGAAGGGTGCACCCCTCATTCATAATCACAGGGATGTCGAACGCTCAGGTGGTTTAGATTCCAGATTTATTGTGCCGAGGTGAGGTCGACCGTTTTATAATCAGCATTGTTTATAAGGAGTATAAACCACGGAATAAATAACAGTAATTACGTATGAATTATACCTTTGAAGATTCGATACGAATTTAGCACAAATAGGTATACTGAACAATGACTAAAACTGAGATTTTACAGGATAGATAAGATAGAAAGATAGATAAAATATTTATTTGGCACACATAACATTTCAACACAGACACAAAAACAAAAACAAAAACAAGGATCTTACGTCCATGACTCGTAGTAGTTACACGTCTTATAATAGTCTGGTCTGTTAATTTTAGCATCTTGCTCAAACTTTATTAATATATTATAATACCTAACTCATAACAGCTTCTTCTTCTTCCTGCCCTTATCCCACTTAGGTGGGGTCGGTACAACATGTTTCTCTCTTCCATTTCCCTCTATCAGAACTCTTTTCACAAACATATCCGCATTCACACAGTCCATCCATATTTTCTTAGGCCTACCCCTCCTGGTATATCCATCCACATTCATACTCATCACTCGTCGTGTTATACCATATATGACTCTTATCCCTCCTCATGACATGCCCATACCACGTCAACCTTCCACTTCTCAATTTGTCAACTTCTCAACTCTTATAACAGCACTGGGTGAAAATAGCCTTTCAAAATAGAAGTTCCGTCAGTGGAAAATCATTAAAAAGGTTTTGGTTCAATTCATAGTTTTCACTTAAATGTTCAGTAGTCATATCATATACAGAGCATGATGATACATTTTTTTTAACTAGATAGGTCCTATTAAAGTAAGTAATACAGATAAGGTACATAGTTGACAATAATAACCTTAGCAAAGTTTCAAATTGAACACTTACTTTTTTGCTCCAGGCGCCGACATTGGAGTTTTTTTTAATTTAGGTACTTACCTGAAACAAAAAATGAAAACTACTATTGCTACTTTTGCTGACGACACCGCTATTATGGCCGTTGGCAGAACTCATGCAGAAGCGGCAGAAAAAGTTCAAAAGTCAGTTAACCAAGTATATGACTGGACAAAAAAATGGAGAATCAACCTCAACGAATCGAAGTCGATCCATATAAACTTCACGAATAAAAAGGAAGACTATCATCCTATATTCATAAATCACAATCTTATACCATACGAAAATACAGCCAAGTACTTGGGTATGACGCTTGACGCAAAGCTACGCTGGAAAGCTCACGTCAAGAAAAAAAGAGAAGAGTTGGAGCTACGCTACAGACAGTTGTACTGGCTCCTCGGAAGGCAATCTGCCCTCTCAGTACATAACAAGATAATTCTGTACAAACAAGTCCTGATGCCAGTATGGACCTATGGTATACAGCTGTGGGGCTGTACCAAAAAAAGTAACATCCTAATCATACAACGATTCCAAAATAGAGTACTTAGAGACATTGTAAATGCTCCCTGGTACGTAAGAAACGAAGATCTTCACCGGGACCTTAACATAGACTTTGTAAATAAAATTATTAAAAAATATGCAGAAGCTCATGAAAACAGACTTCATCACCATGTGAACGTCGAGGCTATCCAGCTCCTCGACAACACGGACTTAGTGAGAAGACTCAAACGAATCAAACCGTTTGAGTTAGTGTAGTGTACAATAATAAAGTGATAGTGTACGGTATTTAAAGAACACATGAACAAAGTGTCTTCCCCTTAATTAGAGACAGTAAGAAAAGTGCCATTGGACACATTCTTAGTTATATTTTTCTTTATAAAACTATGTCAGAGACAAATTGCTCATTGGCCTACTTGGCCAGATTGTAATATTATTAGGGTTTAATAATAATAGTTAGACACTAATTTAAATAAAAAAAAAAAAAAAAAAAAAAAAAAAAACTTAAATGTTCAGTAGTCATATCATATACAGAGCATGATGATACATTTTTTTTAACTAGATAGGTCCTATTAAAGTAAGTAATACAGATAAGGTACATAGTTGACAATAATAACCTTAGCAAAGTTTCAAATTGAACACTTACTTTTTTGCTCCAGGCGCCGACATTGGAGTTTTTTTAAATTTAGGTACTTACCTGAAACAAAAAATGAGTTATGATAAGTGGTTCATCCTACTAATATTTATATCTTTCTCAACCATAAACTTAAACTTTATTTACAGAAACTAAGCTACTACATATTTACATATATTTACAAAATACAACAGGATTAGGATATAGATAGCTCAACTGATCCAGGTCACTGTCAGTTGTGCCCAAAACACTGGCGGCATTACCACGCTGGATGGCAATGCTGATCCTTTGAGCCTTTTTTTTTCTCAACCCGATCGCACATTTGGCCGCGCCGTACGCACCGCAGTCATTTTTCTATACAAAAATGCTGATGACGTCAGAAAATGCGGCTGGCTTTTGACGTCTCAGCATTTCTTCTATTGAATTGACAGTTCGGCGCGGAAGTTTGCAATCACCATAATATTTCTGTTGATATTTTTATGTTATAATCACGCCTTAACAAGTGTAAAGCTAGAAACAAACTATCGGACGCGGCTGACGGACGCGACTAACAGCCGCGACTGATAGGTATGCACACTGCAAAAAAAAAAAAAAAACATCCAGTGCGCCAGATATTTGTCGGACGTCCGTATCAAGATAGATAGATAGATATATAGATTAACTCTTTATTGTACACAAGAACATAATACAGATAATATAACAAATAAACAAATTGTACAATGGGCGGCCATATCGCTAAAAGCGATCTCTTCCTAGCAACCATTTGTATGGACAGGATAGTCGAATACAGAAAAAACAGCGGTGTACAAAAGTAAAGAATAGTAACAAACTAAGTACCTACCTAACTATACTTACACTTCAAGTTTACGGACGTCCGACAAATATCTACAGACGTATTCTGACATCAGACTCTCTGTCTGCGACTTACGTCTGATATTTTGCACATTACAATCATTATCCAGATTGCGTCCGTCAGCCGCGTCCGATAGTTTATTTCTAGCTTAAATCATCTAGTATAGCTTCTTCTTTATTATCGTGTCACCAGTTCTTTCGAACCAGTGTGGTGAAAGGATTTTAAGTGCGCCTCAAAGAGGCTCCTTTCGTGCACTTGACACATGTTTTTGAGCGTTTTAGGTTCTACGACATGCCGGTTTCCTTCTTTCCCTTTACCGTTTGAGAGTACTACTATGCCAGGTAGCGGATAAGGCCTAAGTTGTAATGAACGCCAGTAGCAATGCCATAGTTCTAAGTTCAGTGCGCTCAGCTAGGAGCCCGCAGACTTCACTTTACGACCGAGCGTTACCGGAACAGTAGCGAAGCCCTACCATTAAATATTCTAGGATACCCATAAAGTCGCAACGTCCATCTATCTTATTCCAAGGTGTTAAGATACATTTTTGCACAGAACCATCGCCAAACCTCACGCCTTCCTCGCTACCATTTGGTACATCGTAAAAAGTTAATAGTATTTTCTGTAATTTCGAGCAACAAGTAAAATTAAAAGTGTAATTACGTAAAGAATGACGATAATTCTTTCTTTTGATGGGATATTTTGATAGGTTTTATTCGTAATCTGTGTAAATGAGGCTGCAAAAAAAAGTAATATTCATTCCTACCTATACAAAAAAATGAATGAATGAGAATACTTTATTGTACACCTAAAAGAGTGAAACAAAATAATTAAATATTATCAATGAACCTTATTTATTCAAGTTGCCCATTTTTGTTATTTTTTGTCGTAGCGTTTATTTCTAGAGCTGGTGCACACTAAGCTGTTTAAGCGCGCGTTAGACGCACTTTGTAAGATTTTTGTTCGTGTAATGTGTACTAGGGGTAACCCTTTCTGTCGTCACAATCAAACATCAATCTGACTGGCCAATAAGCTCAGATCTTTCAAGGGCCGCCCGACTCGACTTTATCCGTAACATGCGACAGCCTGACCAATTACAGTCATTTATTACAATGCCTGTGAGCCTGGTTTTGCTGCTACACAAACAAAAACCTTTGATATAACAAATTTTAGTTTCAAATGTCTGTTATGTACTATTTTATTACTTTTACCTGTGCTTTTACTTATATATGTATGGCACAAGGGTGGCTTATGCCCAGCTGTGAGCTACTATACTCCATTCGTATAATAATTATATAAAATGATATTATATATTAGTTGAGCTGTGTTAGTAAGAGGATGGTGTCGTAACACGGTAACAGACACGTGACTGAGTTTGATATTTTTCCTCCATCTGAAAAATGCGAAACGCGGCTAAAGAAGTTTTCACTTCATATAAATTGAAGATTTTTATTTAATTTTATTTCAGAAGTAAAAAAAACTACTTAATTAGGATGAAAAAGTTTTTCAAAAATGTTGTTAGTTCTTTTTAATAGCAACTTATTTTCCTACTTTTCCTGTAACAAAGGACGACAGCTGACCAATGGCTGCCATTCATTACAATGTCCGAGTATCCTGTATCGCTGCAACAGTCGTGTAAGTGGGTTGTGTGAGTTTGGTTCTCTTTAGTATTGGATTTTGTAGATATATGTTTATACACTGCGCAATATTTCACACAGCGCCATCTAGCCTCAAACTAAGCAATAGTTCCATGGTAAATAATTTCCTGAATCAAATTAGCCGCGTACTGACTGAGCGAGCAGTCTCGTGAGGCAGCCGTGAGCGACAAATCCTCGGTCGGTCAGGAGCTGCCTCGCCGACGGCAAAGGCATGCTCTGCCTCGCCTGAACGTGCCGCGGCCCCTGAAGTTGTCGGTTTGAGTCGATGTTCAAAGGCACCTCAGTAAGTTTGTCAAATGTTAAATCAAGCCGAGACTAACGCCCGAGGCTGCTCGCTCAGTCAGTAACGCGTGAACATTCGAATGCATTCGATTCAAAGAGCTTTCAAAAGAAGACGTTTTAACAATAACACGATAATAGATAGATTAACGCTTTATTGTACTCAAGAACTTTTATACAGAGAATATATAAAAATAAACAAATTGTAGAATGGGCGGCCATATCGCTAAGAGCGATAATATCCGAAAGGGATTTTGTAGGTAGGCATTTCAATTGTATTAGTTATAAAGTGTGAATGGCCTTGCAGGAGAAATTGGTACCTTGTTATAAAGGTTTCTAATTATGAAAATGTTCTTTGCAAATCTGTCATGTGGGGACGTGACCCCCCTCCCCCTCTTCGGATCGCACTTGACATAACATTTACTTTTACTTGATAATCTATTCACTGCTGAATATATTACAGCGCCATCTAGACCCAAACTAAGTAAAATTACTATGAGAATTTTATATTTGATCACAACTGTACACATACACAGAAAAATGTGAATTAAAAATCCCCGCAAACTCCATTAAAAGCATGTCGTTAAAACCAACTCAAAATGAGTTTTCACTTCTTATGAATGAATTCAAGCGACATTTTCATTCAGCCCCGCCTTTATGCTAACATTAGCTGCTTTCCACTATTTACTGAAAGGAACTTAATGAGCTTGTTTTCCTGGATATTTCTGATTTTTATTTTACTAAGCTGTAGAATAATTATTTCTCATTGCTTTTCTAATGAATCGTGCAAAATGTTTCAAAGTAAAACATAATTTTATTCAGTAGGACCATTGGGATCACTATGAATAGTCTAAAAAACTAAGGCCCGTACTAATAAACGTGGTATAAAGTTATTCCTGAGTGTAAACTGTCAAAATGTATGGTTATTTTTAGTTTATTCCGAGGAATAACTTTACACCATGTTTATTAGAAAGGCCCTTATGACTCCTGTTCTTCGCGACCAATACCTTAAAGATCCAGGGTCACAAGCACAGTTTAGGGCCTAGCTTTCGTTTAGGTGATTCATCGTAAAAGTCACATATTTGACAGAAAATGTATGGATCTAATGTCAAATATGAAACTTTTTAACGCGTTAAGATGCAGGTGGAGCAGTAGCATAAAACTAAATACTTAGGCCCTTACTAATAAACTTGACATAAAGTTATGTCATGCATAACCTATGAATAACCATACAAATTTTTAGTTTATGCATGACATAACTTTATGTCAAGTTTATTAGTAAGGGCCTTAAAGAAAAAAGTCAAGCCTTAGTGGGGAGCCAGTCAAACAAAAGTGAGCCTCGTCAAGATTTGGCTCTAGTGACGTACAAAGAATTAATGCCTCGACAAAGGTTCGCTCGGCATAACACGCTTTTAGCTACAATAGTCAATAACGAAAAGCATTCATGTAAATCAATAAACAAATCGCTGAATACAATTGAAATACTTAAAAAGACAGAAAAATAAAATTCAGAATCCTTTTTCAATACTCTCCATACCATCCTATCCAAACATCAACATTTATAATTAAAATCAGCACGTTAACATGAGAGAATTATGGAAGCAAAGTACATGTGTACAGAGGGCGTTAGTGTCCTTTTATATGGAAGTGTGATCAAAACTTTTTTCAAGGGTTCCGACGGTTTTTAATAATCAAATAACAACAGGGCCACAACTGTATCTTTAGGTGTGGCATTCTTTAGGATCAAAGTGATCCCAGCGGTCCTAATGAATAAATGCTTTTGGACTTTGACTTTATGTGTTCCAGAACCTATGGAGATGTCTAAGGAGGTAGGCAGAGCCATGTCCAAATTTTACAGAAGTTAGTATTCCATACGTGACAGGTTGCAAGCCAACGCGGTAGAAGAAAATGCTTTTGCCTAAACTTAAATAAAATTTTACTCGACCATTGTTTTTAGTTTACATATTGTTTCTCTGCTGGGCAAAGGACTCCCCTATAATTTTCCACTGACCTCTTTCTTTGGCGATCTTTACCATTACTACCATTAGAATAGTTTATTTTATATCATTGTATTAGAATCCATTTCATGAGTCAGATAAAAGTCATGTCATTTAAAGAATTAAAAGAGAGAAGGTTGCATAATTGCACCGATAAGAGCTAAACACTTTTTTTTAATAGATAGGGTTCATGTAGGAGCCAAAAACATACCTTCATAAATCAAACCCTTGGAATAAGCATTGTGAGCTTCATACTTTATCAAGGACCCCTAAAAAGGGTTTAACAAATACAAAAGTGGCGCGCGACGTGTTGTCACGCTATAATCAAACGTCACGTGAGGGGGGCACGAGCCTCCCACCCGTCATGTTCAGTAAACACGCGCTTACCAAACAATCGGGATTAAGAGGACCCTGTAAAATAATAAACCGTGTTTATCTAGGAAATATCTTCCAAACTTGTGTTTGAAATATTCAGAAACGTTTTTTGTTTGATTTTTATAATAACTGCGCTCCGTTTTTCTTCGATAAAAATCTAAATTTTCTCACATTCTCTGACTCATTCATATACTCAAATTCTGTTCTAGACTACAATCTATTTATGTGCCAAATTTCATTCAAATCCATTCAGTAACATGTACGTGAAAGGGTATCCAAAATCCATACATCGATCTTCAACTTTCGCGTTATTAGGATTTTTAAAGACTAAGAAGCGTCTAGCTACTCTCGTGGTCTAACTGGCTTGATCGTTCTTGATAGATCGTAGAAGTTTAGCGACGTTTTGAGTGGTCACAAACTAGATGGGTGACCGCTAGTGACAAAACAACTTAGCGCTTCATTGCTTCGGAGGGTACTTTAATCATAATAGGGAATGAATAATATAGCGAGTCTCAGAATTCATAGACAGACATTTTATTAACCACTTTGGCACAAGCAAAACGAAGAAGCATAGCGTGAATCTTTTATTCCTACCGCGAATTCAATTTTCAGTCTTTTATGACAGTTGAAACCCCAAGTTATGACATGCAAAAGGTGTTAGACAAACATTAAACATTATTTCACCGTAATAATGGAATGGGAGGGAGACAACACGGTGCAAGGTTTTGTATTAGCGCAAATATTTCGTAGGTAATCGCATTTTTTTACTTTTTACTCACCATCTTCAAATTTTCCATGTTTTTAGGGTTCCGTACCTCAAAAGGAAAGAATAGAACCCTTATAGGATCACTTTGTTGTCCGTCCGTCTGTCTGTCTGTCTGTCTGTCAAGACCTTTTATCTCGGGAACGCGTGGAGGTATCGAGTTGAAATTAAAACCGTATACTCAGATCTACGGTCTCTATAGGCTGTGAAAAAAACAAATTTCTAAATTAACGCATAAAAAAGATACAGCCGTTTATGCCGCAAGAAACGAGTATTTTGGCACTCGTGTAAATCAAAATTTATAAGGTACTTCCCGTTGACCTAGAACTATGAAATTTGGCAAGTAGTGTCTAATAAATAATATCTAAAATAGTATCTAAAATAATAGTCTTAGACTACAAGAAAAGGGAAAAATCTGACAACCGTATATTTTTAGTTAAATTACAATAAAAAGGGACTAAAGGCAAGGAATTGGGGTCAAAATTTTTAAGCGAGTTAACCGTGTCATGTGGGTTATCGTATGAAAGGGCTTCATTAGCACAAGCTTAAACAGATTTTTAATAATTTTTATATTAAAAACTATACAAATTATATTTGTATAGTTTTCGATTTATGACGAAAATTAAAAAATATTAAATTCCTTCTCATGTGTAACTTTGGTGTATGTAGGTAGGTAGTACATAACAGTTTTCACTGTTATAGGTACCTTCGTACCTACATAGTCCTTTTGTACGGAACCCTCAGTGGGCGAGTCCGACTCGCACTTGTTCGGTTTTTTTTCCCTTACCAATACTCCAGAGAAAATTATAATATTTAATGATGGGTGCCTGATACTGCCATAAAAGTCTAAAGTAAAACATTAAAATAATTCAATGAAAGCTTAAAAACGCCTCAAGCTGAAAAGTTGCCAAAATAACACGAGTGGGTTTAATTAAGGGATGATTTACTTAGGGATGTGTTTACAAACATGCGAAACGGTTCTTGTTCAAATTTAACCTTTTTCGAAGCCAGTTTAACAAGTGCGAAAACGGTGAAGGGAAACATTGCGAGAAAATTGTCATAATCGTAAAGATATAAGGCTGTGTTCTCAGTGATAGCGTAAGTGTATGTAAGTTCTATTTAAGTTATTATTTATTAACAAAAAAAAAAGAAAAGGGCTTTGTCGCTGAGCGACTATATCGCCCAATCGGTAACAAACATCTTAGCTTAGTCTTCATCATATAGGTCTTCATATTCTTAACTCTAGTGATTGTGTTTTTAGGCCGTCATAGCTCGACATGGCTTATTTACTGGAAGAATTATATGATTTCAATCGGGAGAATTATCAATCCCTCAGGAAAAAAAATATATATGGGACCTGGGAAGTAAACCGTGTCATGTGGGGTATCGTATGAGTACACTTTCAAACAAAAAATAATTTATTAATCAGTCTTGGCGTCTTCATCGAATCGAAATCTGACGAATTGAGATCCTTCTCCTTTTCAACCGACTTCAAAAAAGGAGGAGGTTCTCAAGTCGTCTGTATGTTTTTTTTTTTTTTTTTTAAATCTTGTTACGCGATTGTTCCGCCATTTGTTGACCGATTTGCAAAATTCTTTTTATGTTTGAAAGGGTATACTCCAGAGCTGGTCCCATATAAATTTTATTCCTGAGGGATTGATAGTTTCCCCGTAAAACTCTAAACACCTTCCCTCCTAGCCATGTCACAAATAGAAATCGAATCGACAGCATGACGCCCTGAGTCACACTGCGTTTCGAGTCAAACATTGAAGTCGGTTTTCTTTTTAGTATTAAAACGTAATTATTTAAAGTCGGATAAAAATTACAATCAACCAACAGTGAAACAATAACAAGTAACTGTTACTCAGTCTTTGGTTCTAAGAGGAAATAACGAAATTGCTAAGGTATGAATGCTTAATGCACAAAAGGGGAAGAATTGGGAGATTAATTCTGGCAAGGGCTCGTACATTTTCCCATTGGGTCTCGCGGTGAGGGTTGCTATTACATATACGTATGGCAATAGCATCTGTTGTGAAAAGCAGTTCATTGCCATGCACGACGCACGTCAAGACAAAAAGTAAGTTCAACCACGAAAGGTGATATTAACACGTTTACTGGTGAAAATATTGCTGATGATTATTATATTATAGGTAATGATCACAATATTCACGAATGTTCATACAAAACAGTGTTCATACAAGCATACAATATTTTTGACAAATTAGTATGAAACTTATCACCACAAAATTTTAAAGGTACTTGCTTTCGTTTTGAAAAAAGAACGCAAAATGGTTATACTCGTACATTATATTGTAGCTAGGTGTAAATGGGAGTTAGACTTTTTGACGTGACAACGTCTTATAATTCGATAGAGCCGGCTGCACGCACGAAAAAACATGAAGTCATGCGGCGTTACCTCGCTCTGAGGCGTTCCATGTAAGGCTTGAAGTGCAAGCGAGAGCGCGGAACGAGCGACAACGAAGCACAATCGGCCTCTGCGTTCGGCAGCGTTCGACACCCCTCTCTCTCCTACTTGAGTGAGCGATGCGTAGACGTTGTCACGTTCAACTATCGTCAATAAACCGACTTTACAGACAACCAATTTTTTTAATGCCTTTAAGATATGCGAGGAATCCTTAGGGACTGAAGTATTGTTTGGTTTTCGCTTCATCACACGTAATAGTTCCCTAAGCGCCCTCCGATCAGACCTCTGCTATCGATCGTTATTGGCCAATACAGAATCATTCGTGTCGGCAACATCAAGGGGATATTTTCGACGGAAAGGGAATTCAGCGAATCCCTATAAAATCGAATAAAACTGAAATTGTTCCTAAGCCGGACACAGTACCCTCAAAGAGATGAATGAAAAATAATATTTTTTTGTCTCCTAACCTATCCATGCTTAGCAATATATCAAACTAAAAACAAGAGCTAACTTTGAGAGTTGAAAACAATCTTCAAACTCCATGTACAGTACGCACAACCCATCTTTATCTTTCTGAAGTTAGGTGCAATAAACAATTGCGTAGGTTTGCGCGAGTAGGCGAGATAGAACGATGCAACAAACTAAGCGAGTGAGCGAGGCAGCTATACAACGCTGTCTTCGTTTTTTAGGCGTCATCGAAAATGGGTTCTGCGCAGCTACTTCAGAGAGCTAAAGATTGGTTGTGCGTACTGTAAATAAACTATATTCTATTCTAATTATTTAAATTGTTATGTCATTTTTTTTTATTTAGACTTGTCATTCTGCTGTTTCCTGTAATTGATGTGTGAGAACAGAAGGTGAACTCTTATTTCCAGTTACTTTATAGCACCAAGTGCAGTAAAGTGCCTGGAAATAAGGGTTCATATTTACTCCCCAGGTTTTTAATTCTTATCCATAATCATTTTAATGCTCGAGAATCTAGCATCGAAAAAACGTTGCTACGGATAATGCTACGAGTCACGTAGCAACTCGTAGCACCACGTAGCTCTACGCTTTTGAAATAGTCCGGTAACACTAAAACGGCCTCATAGGACATTAGTATTAGGCAATCCGAAAAAAAAGCTTCATTTTGAAATCAAGTAGGCGACGATCAAAGTCAAAGTCAAAGTCAAAAAGCATTTATTCAGTAGGACCGCTGGGATCACTTTGAAACGTCTTAAAACTAGGTGATTCAGGATCATCATCTTCATGCATCTTACTATCATGAGGTCGACACAACATAATTGTTTTCCTCCATATTCTCTCATTTCAACAGCATCTGACGGAGGCCTTAAAGGCGGCCTAAATACTCCGTCATCAGAGTTGGCCACTGACTCATACGAACTTACTTTAACAGCAATTCTACTTTGTTTTTTCCGACACAGCAAACTTCCAAAATTGGGTGTAAACTACTACCGAAAACTGAGGGGTTGCAATCAGACCATGATTCCAAACATATTTAGCGACAAAAAAACGCAATAAGACAACGGTACAACATAATAAGATCATACCTACCTAATAATTTCATTTATAAAAGAAAAAAACAATTAAAACTCAAAATCCAGCAATCTACGTATAACAACGCGCCCAGTACATACGCAAACAGTAATCTTCAAACGCTGTTTTCTCCGGATATAATGTTTTTTTCGGAAAATCCTTTTGGATTTGGTTGTGTGTTAGGATGCTGTACCTACCCCTTTCGGCTTCGGTAGAAGTCTTTTTACACCCTGTATAAAGCAGAATTAAATAATTACGAATCTTAAGTTTAATTAGAAAAATCAATGTGGCGTACTAACGCCGGGAAAAAGTTGTAAAAACAGTACGTTTATCAAAGCGAATCTTTTCAAACTCATTACCGACGTTCATCCGAGTAACGTCTTTTTTTATACACCTGCCTTGAGGAGTTACTTTTTATCAAACTTTAGCTTTAGCAGGTGCTCTGTGAAACGACTACCGTCATTTTGTCACCATTACAACTGTATTTTTTTTAAACACAGCAATACCAAAGTATTCATAGATTTTTGTTAGAGGTACCACATGACTGATATCCTTCTTGCACACTTTATTTTTTTTCGTAAACTTGAACCTTCGTCTACTGCGCTATTGGGGTCGGCGAATTTTGGAACGAAGTTCCTTTTCGGACGGTATCGAAGAAAAACAGGCTGGGGTTGGAAGAAAAATTTCGTTCCATTTTACCGTCACAAAATCGATACAGTGCTAAGTGCACAGCCGCGAACAGTCCATAGATTGTTACATAGTTAGTACGGAAGAGCGTTTGATTTAAATTTAATTTTTTTTGCTTCGTTCGAACCGAGTGTTCCACGACACTCACGTACTTTTTTTTTATTAATAGTTTTGTTTTTCGAATAAAACAGTTTTAATCAGACACAACTTTTTAACAGCACCAGAAGCCAATTGTGTCACGCAGATTTTAAGATGGAAAACACCGAGACACCGCCAGGGGGCGGTGGAGAACCGCGCCAAGGAATGACATGAAAAGAATAAGGGTCAGACCACACGCCGCGTTGTTTTGCCGTACTGGAATATTTTCTTCTTTTTATTATTTACATGAACAAAAAAAAAGCGCTTTGTCGCTGAGCGACTTTAAAGCTCAATCAGTCCCGAATATTTTCTTAATGTTACTCAGGTGTAGCAATGACCCAAATTAGATCATTAATCATCTGTTATTTATCCTACGCAATAAAAAAATATGAATTGATCGATTCTAGACAAAAATGTGGCAAAAATATAATCAAACTAGCTGTCCGCCCCGGCTTCGCACGGGTTTATTATAGGTATTTAACAAAAATTTAATACCAACATGGCGGTCCCGGAGCGGGATGTATGATCCTTTAAAGTTTAATATGTAGGTAAGGTCTAAGGTAGGTAGGGGAGTATTGGGCAGTAAGGCAGGTTTGGACACCACCGGCAAATCCCCGTGTTATGCTGGCCATACACCATCATGCCAATCCACCCCCATACATGGTCAATTCTAACTGATCAAATTCCAATTTGACGATAGGCATGATGGTTTATGGCCGACATGACACGGGGGTGTCCAAACCTCCCCAATGAAAACCGCTGAAAACCAGCGCTGGCGCCACTGAAAACCAGCGCTCCAGCACTCTCGAGCTGTTCGAGCAAATGCTGAGGGGTAGCCGTATTTTCACCCACATAAAATTGTATAGATTTAAGTACCTATTTTGTAACTGTGTATATGTGGAGAAAATAAAACTTTATTCTATTCTATTCTATTCTATTCAATGCTCCCCTACCTCCCATATATATTTCATTGATATATTACCACTCCCCTCTCCCATTCCATAGTTCCCAGACACTTTTTAAACTATCATGGTTTTCAAAATTTTTAACACAGTTAACGGGATATTTACCATGATTTAATGTTTTTTGAGTTTCCCGATATTTCGGCGCAGTTGCATTCGCCATGATCAATAGTATCTATGGTATTAATCATGGTTAATATCCCGTTACCTGTGTTAAAAATCTTAGACACTTGTCCTACCGTACTAACTGATATTTATTCTGTGGTCGCGATGTATCTTACATTTTTAAACTCATGATAACTTTTGAATAAAATGTCCGATTTCAATCATTCAAAAAGTAATCGACGGGTACTGAAACAACCTTTACTACGAAGGAATTTATTTGGATAAGAATAAATACCAAAATAAGAATAACGTGGTCTGCTTTTGGTCGGCATTTTTATTCACTTTTTAAATTATAAAAGTTGTTATTCTGACACAACCACAATAGTTGGACATATGCTATTGCTGACTTTTTTGTAGATATTGATACGTTCTTTAATATTGTAGAAAATTTTTTTGTTCTATCATCAATAGTTTTCGCAGCGCACGCGATATGAAGAATTTTATGTTCAAAATTTTTACACCTTTGGTTACATTATTGCAATTTTCATAAGGATCTCTAATTTTTTTGAAAATAATTTATAGCCTATGTTCATCAGAGATAATGTAGGATTCTAATGGTGAAAGAATTTTTCAAATCGGTCCAGTAGTTTCGGAGCCTATTCAATTCAAACAAACAAACAAATGTTTCCTCTTTATAATATTAGTGTAGATAAATAATTGTTACAAAAAAGTATGTGAATTTTAAAAGAGTAACATAACCCAGTGGTATAGGAATTGTTAGGAGTTGAGGATTTTTAAAAATCATCCAAAAAGTTATGAAAAGTTTTTATCATAAGTGTTGCGACGACATTATCTGAAGCATGCCGTCGGAACCACGGATTTAATCGGAACGCATCGTGTAGCCAACCCTTACATTGAGCGAAGGAAAGTGACGCACCTTTTGATGTATTAGGAAAGACGTAAAGATTCAAGATCGATTTTGAATAAGACTTTCTCTTTTGTTGCCTCTTTTCAGTTTATTGTGATGACAGAAATATTTTACGGATACATAAAAATGGCCTGCTGTTGATATATTTTAATTTAAAAAAATACTAGGAATGTTTGATGTGAATTTTTGTTTAAAGTAAGCAGAGTGACGGGAGTTTTTAGGCCGCCTTAAGGCCTCCGTCATAGCTGAACGACTTAAATAGCCGGGACCGACAATTTAACGTGCCCTCCGAAGCACGGAAGCGCTCATATGAAAATGCCACTGGCGGTCACCCATCCACTTACAGACCGTTTCGAACGTTGCTTAACTTCGACGATCTATCAAGAACGACTAAGCAAGCACGACCACGAGCTTGACTTTGATATGCATGAATTTTCAGTAGATATTTGTTCGCTTGAGGTACCATGGTATTTGTAGTTAAACGGCTAACTTTACGAATGCCTATCTCCATTGGGCGAAGTGTACAGTACGCACAACCGATCTTTAGCACTCTGAAGTAGCTGCGCAGAACCCATTTTAGATCTGTTCCCACGACACAGGGATAGAGAACCACGTAATCTTTAGTTTGAGAGTAGGACTATTTATGTGACTGTTAGAATTTTAAGTGTATCCCACTAATATACTAATAAAGCTGAAAGTTTGTGAGTTTGTTTAGATGTTTGTATGTTTGTATTTCAATCACGCCTAAATCAGTGAATCGATTTGGATGCAACTCGAAATAGGCGTAGAGAGTGACCTGGAATTATAATATAGGCTATTAAAAATGTTGGTACCACGCGGGCGAAGCCACGTGCAGTGACTAGTTATAAGTAGATAATTTATAATTACGTTTTAATACTAAAAAGAAAACCGACTTCAATGTTTGACTCGAAACGCGGTGTGACTCAGGGCGTCAAGCAGTCGATTCGATTTATATTTGTGACATGGCTAGGAGGGAAGGTGTTTAGAGTTTTACGGGGAAACTATCAATCCCTCAGGAATAACATTTATATGGGACCACCTCTGGAGTATACCCTTTCAAACATAAAAAGGATTTTGCAAATCAGTCAAAAAATGGCGGAACAATCGCGTAACAAGATACAAAAAAAAAAACATACAGACGACTTGATAACCTCCTTTTTTGAAGTCGGTTGAAAATCAGTATTTTGCCAGCAATAAACTACAAAGGGAAGTTTTATAACGATTACTCATTCACTTGTCACTGCTCCATGTCACAAAGGCTACTTTATCAAGGTGTGAGATAAGCAGATATTTAAAAACCTTTCGTTTCAGCCGAGCGAGTCATAGATACTTAGATACACATGCCTTCAGAGGATTAATTCCTTTGACAAATTAAAAAAAGTCTCGGTCGAGTTCACTTCGGTAAATCCACGGCGTTTTAAAAATCTCAATTTAGAAAAAGGCACAGAATAAAATAAAATCAGCCTATGGAATTGAACTGTAACAAGAGAACTTTCACGTTTTGGTAGTGATTGTGTGAATGCAGATTTATATGTGAAAGAAGTGATAGAAGAAAAGGAGAAGGAAATCTTAATACCTATTTAAGTATTTAATACTTATTTTTCTTTTAAAGTATCCCTGTCACTCTACCTAATCTTTTACATCTCCACTCCATCTACTTTCTCTCTATACACCAAGACTCATTTACCTCTTCTTGTATCAATCTCACTTGCTTGACGTGTGTTTCAGGTTATATCAAATCGTACTGACCCATCTTAATGGGATAAGGATAGGAAACAGATATTCGTTCATATTTGTTGAATATGGCAATGTTTAGACATTTTTCGGTTGGCTATACTGAATTTGTGTTTTTCTTGTATGTTGATAGTGTAATGCTATTTTCCCTAGCCTGATAGGGGTAGATAGGGGAAAGGGTAGGTCATACAAAAATAAAGAATATTTCACAAAAACGAACCTAACTTTATTATATACATTAAGTACACCAGAACATTATGTTATACAAGAATCTCCACGCTAACAAACAATAGAGAGATTATAATAGATACCTAATGATGTGATGTCGACAAAATATAACTTCTTTTAGACCTACTCTTACATAGATAAAGGTAATTTATGGGGTTGGTGATCTGCCTTGACCTTTGCCGAGGTAGCAATAGATACAGATGAAAACTTGTCCGAACACTTTTCACACTCCGGGACGGGATATGGTTAAAACGTCACGGTGGAATTCCTTGGATAGAGTCAATTTTGGTTAGTAGGAAAATCTTCGCACGCACCCTAGGTTAAATGCTTTTCCCATACATATAACTCACAGTACTCTCAAATTCACAAGGGTAGAAGCTTGTGCTTTGACGGTTACGGCGACGGAATCGCTCCCAAGGCTTGACGGAAGATGCGGCAAGCGGAAGTAGGGCTGGCTGCAGACTTAGCAGGCAAGCACCAAGACGACAAAGCAGCGACAGGGCGGGGCTGATGGCCCGCGCGGAGTCTCTGAACACGTGCCACGTGTTCAGCTGGTATGCAGGAAAAGAGAAAAAAAACCTCTTTCTCAGAGGTCGTATAAAATTCACTTATGAAATCCGGTTGTAGGCCACGCCACAGTAGGTACAACTCGGCGACAAACTCAAAGCTCCAACGAATATATTTAATAATTTAGTTAGCAGACGAATCGCTTTTTTCAACGCACCTGCACGCAACGCAATCAAGCCTCAGCAAGATGGCGTCAGTCAAGCTTCAACTTCAATCCAATCCTTCATAGACATCAAGTTGCCTGTCAGACTGACATTGACAATTGCACAGATAGCAAATATGACATGACTGAACCATTTCCCTAATAATACAGTGTTGCTAGACTTAAAAATTTATTATATTATAACCTATCTCGCTGCCGCCAAGGTTTGAATCTGGCAGAGGACAGGACAAATCAAAAATGGACCGATTCACAATACCATTGTTAAAATCGGACGTTACAATAGTACTGTCTGTTTTGTCGTGTGTCCGCCATTATACTTGAATAAACGTAGCTTGTGTTCAAGAAGGCTTTTTATTAACAAATCGTATCAATATTTAAATTAAATTTTACTAATTTACGAGACTTAGTCGTACTTGATAGATCATCAAAGTTATGCAACGTTCGAAACGGTCTGTAAGTGGATGGGTGACCGCCAGTGGCATTTTCATCTGAGCGCTTCCGTGCTTCGGAGGGCACGTTAAATTGTCGGTCCCGGCTATTTAAGTCGTTAAGCCATTACGGAGGCCTTAAGGCGGCCTAAAAACTCCGTCACCAGAGTTGGCCACTGACTCATACGAACTAAATAGGTAACTTATTTATTTACCTCGATATTTCGGCTGACATTAGTAGTGTAGATAAATAATAGCCTATGTGTTAGTTCAGGGCTACGTTCGTATCCAACTTTACGATATACCATTTAGGAAATAAAAGTCGAACAATTTGGTCAGCAAGTATTTTATGTTTGAGGATACTACTCTTTAACACAAAGCAACAAAGCTCATTTCACCCTGCTCAACAAGAACAGTGACATAAACCTCTGGGCGAATTACATTCATCCCGTTTTCGGCCGGCATTATACTACGGACCTTTTTAAATCGCCGATAAGATGTAATGATGTTGAAAATCTTAAATTTATATTCGGAAAATGAATTCTGAGATAAAGAAGGAGTCGTAAAAGTGGTCGGTCGCGGGCTCAATTTCACAAATTGCGTTCATATTCCTTTACTTGTTTTTCTAACCATAGCGTAGCTTAGCGGATTTGTATTTCGCTGCAGTGGGTTCGATTCTGGCAAGATTCACGAGATATTATAAAGAAAGCGATCAAGGAAATTTAAATTTATTTATTCGAGATTTGGCATAGAAGCGCTTATTTGTGTAGGTGATTGGAGAACGCATATTTTTTAATAGTAAGATTTTTTCCTCTTTAAGAAATGAAAAGTCTTATCAAAATTTTCGATTCCGACGGGATTCGAACCCGCAACGATCAGACGATCCGAAAGCCGGAGTGCCTTACTATTCGGCCATAGAATCCATGTCGTCACAATCGAAATTTTTGATAAGCTCATATTTTATCGGTTATAGCACCGGTCACGCCATCTACATGTTTCACTTAGTGAACTCATGCTCATTGTCCGAAGTTACATTCAGAATCAAATGAGAAAGAGATGTAGAAATCTATAATTTATATATTTATAATTTATATACAGTGAAATACCTAAGTATGGTTTAACACTATAAAATTTTTTTTTTGTTTTCCTCTTGATAGATTTCTGATAGACAATGTCTTACTTTTGTTTTAGAGTTTCAGAAACTGTTCATCACAACATGAAAATATTGCTGTGATAAAATCACGTCTCATTTACTTCCATACATTATGCATAAACAGATATCCCATATACACCTGAACCAGAGATGCAAATACGAATAAGTGAAAACAATTTCCACTGCATGCAAACTTTTCAAACTAAAAATAAATTTTCCCTGCAAAATGTACCGTTGTATTTACTTTAAAGAAACCTTTTCGTCTGTCGCTGGAAATAAAAATGTAAGAAATATTTTAAAATTTTAAAAGAACCGGCATCACTTTGTTGATAAGGATGGGATGCGGGTGAACTCTAAATATAAGAGAAAATGGAGATTTCTTGGGGTCGCCTAAGTTTAAGGCCTTTTTGCTCGTTTGGTCATATATGAATAAATAAATATGAATATTTTTTTTTTTTTAGTAGCCCGTAGGGATCCCACTGCTGGGCAAGGGCCTCTCCCAAACATTTGGGAGGAATTGCCATAATCGCCACGCTTGGCAGGCGGATTGGCGATCGCAGTAAGATGTCAAACGGTTCAGAGACGCTGCTGCCCGTCTTCTGTGTTCCTTTATTCCCTTAGTCGCCTTTTACGACACCCACGGGATGAAATGGGTTGGTACTATTCGCCGCCGGCACCACACAGCTTAATATTTATTAATTCATATTTATTTTGAGGAAAGCGTGGTTTTTGTTTTAGGTCGTACTGTAAATACATGTTTGACCAAAAAACCTAACATGAACACCACTGCGAGCAAGGCAAGGAATGGCAAATTCTCTCAATCAAGTTCATTAAGACAACTATAAGATGTATAAGGCGCAAATATAGAAATCTTGATAGGGTTTATATATTTGAACCATTTGGGGTTGAGACTCTAGGTCCGTGGGGTTCTGGAGCCCTTCGGGTTTTCAAAATTCTTTCAGGGCGTCTGGTCGACGCGTGATCCGAGAGCTGGCACATTTTTATCTCAAAGGATCAGCATTGCCATCCAGCGTGGTAATGCCGCCAGTGTTTTGAGCACGCTTCCGACTGACAGTGACCTGGATCAGTTGAGCTATCTATAGATCGTTTCTAACGATCCTTTGATAGCTTGACTAATCCTGTTGTATTTTATAAATATATGTAAATATGTAGTAACTTAGTTTCTGCAAATAAAAATTTCAAAAAATAAGATGTCTAACAGAGTGTCAAAATCAAAGATCAAATCTCATAAAAATTTCCATCCCTATTTAAAATTCCCGGGTTGACCGAGACGGCGCGATCCATCAGTAAATGAGACTTCACCGTGTATTGGACCTTTTCGAGATTGATCTCCTTACTGGGAATTTACTGCCATGGCTTCCCCTACTAAGCATTTTCGAACTCAAAGTTGACGATTTGTTGAAGAGGAGATAGAAGACATGTTGTGCCGATCCTGCTGAGTGTGAGGACAAGCTTATAATGATGAGTCCCTTCTCTTTTTCTCTCCTTATTTTATTATAAGTAAGGCTGAAAAAATATGACTTCACAAAGAGAAGCTGAACAGTTGCCTATTTAGCAAACGGTCAAATATTGTTACTTTGAATTAATTTATAAATATATATAATTTGTAAATGGTCAAAAATGTATGATCTTAGAAAAGGTATAATTTTTTTATGACTTATGTTGTCTGTTTAAATATGTTTCCTATCTTACTTACTCATTTAAAGAATAACCTACAAGTTTTGAAAGTAAAACATAGTAGGGCCCGCAAAACAAAGGTGGAATTGTAAATGCGACCTTTTTCCAATAAGTTCACCCCTCGCAACATCAATCAATTAATTCAGGTACTTACCCTGCCTTTTATCTCATCCCCAGTGAAAATGTACAAAAATAACGCATAGAAACAAATTATTCTTTGCTGGGGTGAAAATCCATTATGTTTGCAACATTTTCCGTATTCGATTTTGTACGGACGAATTCATTATTATTGTGTTCTGTGGCGCAACACCCGTCAAACGGGGGATGGTATTTGCACGTAAAGAAGCAAGAAGAAAACAAAATAATGGTTGATCAAGGAGTAACAAGCTTTTGGTATCATATAAACAAAATAATAACTCTAGTTAAAGAATTTGCTACTGAGACGGTTTTAGCTAGGCAAATATAATCCATACTAATATTATAAATGTGAAAGTAACTCTGTCTGTCTGTCTGTTTGTTACCCTTTCACGCCCAAACCGCTGAACAGATTAAGCTGAAATTTGGCATAGTTAAAGGTTATATCCCAGGGAAGGACATAGGCTACTTTTTATCCCGAAAAAATGCAAAAAATCCCGAGGGACCGCGGGTCACACCGCGGGACCGCAGCTAGTTAAATAATTATTAAATGATTCAGCATATTCATTATCCATAGCCTAACTTCACCCACTGCTGGGCAGGCCTTCTAAGCTTGTGCCATCCACTACGATGATCACTCTTTCCAGCCCTATGATTTGAAACTGTCTCTACCTTGCGGATCTTAATCTTGCGGCGTTCTATCTACACGCTTTCGCGCCTAAATTTTCCACCTGGCAACACCAAAAGCGGTTTTCCAGCGATGTGCAATAAGCTCCGTGTAGAGACTGATTGAAATTCTATTATCATTCACCCTCTTTGGTGGGAAATCTTTGTAATTTGATGGTTTTTCCCGTCTAGTGCTTGACAAACTTGCCTACGGTCGACTTGGAATTTGTCTAACAATGATGCCAGTCAGGTATCAAAACTTGTAGACTATATTTCTAAATCTTTACAGAAATAATATCACTTAGAAATTTATGTACTCTAGAAAATATTCAAGCAAACAAACAAAAATGAAAATGGGTCCACAAGTAGACATCGATACAGCCGAACAAAACCTCCTGTTTTTGAATTTAGTCAAAAAATATTGGTGGATTGACATCACAATAATATTTCCTACACTGTTTTTTTAAATGATTAATTCAGAAATTATAAACCTTCAAAATACTAACTTAAACTATGTGCTACATACTAATGGATTTTAACTTTTTTATACCTTAAATTTGAAGTTTATGTTGCTGAATGTACAGGATTTATTTAAGATTTGGGCAAGATCGATAGGCTATTTGCTTAGGGCCGTTATAAAGTTTGTTGGGTTCTTGCGAGGCTTGAAATACAATGTTTGGATAAATATTTTGATGAAGGTTCTGTTTAGACTTGAATATATAATCCTGCGTTATATACTACTAATACCTAAGGTTTGAAGCCATCTTATTTATTGATGTTTAAGTTGCATTGCATAATCTCCTTAGCCTAGCGGACATGACTTGGAGGAAGAACTAACCGAGTAAAAATTAATGAATGAACACAATAAATACCGCGAAAATATAAACAAAAACTTATTAAGTTGAAATTAGTAAAATGGGCGGCATTGTCGCTGGGAGAGTTTCATCTAGGTAACTTTTGGGTAAAGTCAATGTCAAAAAGCATTTATTCAGTAGGACCGCTGGGATCACTTATACAAATACAAATACAAATAATTTATTGGTAACTCCCTAGTTACAGATCATATCAACACCTAATTGTTAGGTACATGGTAAATTATAGAATTCATCTATATTATAAAAAACATTATTGAGCAACCACTTTTTTAAACGCGATTTGAACGCACCGGTGGTAGGTGCATCCCGTATGCTTCTTGGTAATCTGTTGTATACAGATGGTCCCATGGCATAGACGGACCTCTCTGTTTTACTTAGTTTGTGCGCGGGGGTTACAAGCTGGTCTTTATATTTATTGCTGCGCATGGCTCGGTTGGGGTTCACACCTCTTTTCTGGAAAGCAGACTGGTGTAAGTGGGTAAAGACGGCAATTTGGAGTATGAGCTCGCACGCTAATGGAAGGATTTTTAGTTTTTTAAATAGGTCCCGGCATGAGACATCACGGGGTACCCCCATTATAGCTCGAATAGCGCGCTTTTGCATTTTGAATGCCCTTTCGGTGTCAGCCGCTCGTCCCCAGAGCACTTAGGTCAGTAATAAGTATAAAATTGTCTGTGGTAATAAATAATGAGGTGGAAGATGTGTCAGGATCATAGCAATTACAGTAATGTACCATAGTACAATGGTAACAAACGCTGCATATCATCCATTTCAGATGTATGAGGTTGATGATGATGAAGAAAGACATCCCAAAGCATTTTTATGGCTCAACAAAAAGTCGTTAAACTTCGTGACTCAGACAAATGATTCCATATTTCTCAGTGAATCTCCTTATAATTCAGTATCTTCACCCTCCATCAGAAAAACACAGAAATGCTGTTAAACTTATTTTCTACTTCATCCCTTAGCAAAAATGAAGACACCAAACTTTCTTATTAGTATTATGTAAAGTAAGAAGTCCATCAGCTGGCATTGGACGGCATCGATCGATAGGGCTATCACTGTGCACTAATCTCTATATATAAAAATGAATCCCTATATCCCTAGGTCACGACATCACGCGTGAATGGCTGGACCGATTTCGCAAATTTTTTTTTTGTTGTGTTGTTGTGACAAAAAAGAAATTAAAAAATTGCGCAGAAAAAATGAATCATGCGCAGACGAAGTCGCGCGGGTCAGCTAGTTTGTTATAATTTCGTTAAATCAAACTGTATTATACAGGGTCTTTCATTTAAAACTACACAAACTGACAGGGCCTCATTTTTGGGTTGACTTTTTTTTAATGATGAATGGGTCGGCTCTTGACCTCAAAACTTACACAGGCATGAGTGAGGTCTACGATGGAGCGAGCTTACCCAGAAGGTGCCTATTAACTCTCTTCTTAAAAACAACAGGAATAAAGAAATACAAATCTAAAACTGTATTATAAACATAATAATTTTTTAACACTCTTAGATCCACTCCGCATTTCTTACGAAAGCTGAAAATACCGTAGATTTAATTCATTCCATTTCGCGAAAATATTTACGGCGACAATTTTTCCTTAAAACCAATTTTACATCGTGACACGATAATACCTCACAAAATGCGGTTTCGTGTTTCGCGGTCTTTGTAATTTTACAGGTGGCAACCCTGTGAATATTCCATTAGGAGCGACGTAGAATGAATTATTTTCCCGTAGAAATTAGGTGAGCGTTATTCGACTGTGATTAAAATACGAAAGGGAATTCCAAACGAGAAAAGTGAATTTATTGTCTACCGTTTATAGACAAGTATTTCTTTAACGAACCATAATACACAAACTTAACGAAGGCTTCACAGCTGAGGTTTCTCTGCCTTCCCCACAGTAGGTCGATTTCGTGGATCATAATTTTGACCAAAGAGTCATAAAATGGCTTCAGGCTTGTTTTCTTTTAATTATGTCGTATTTGATAGATTGAGAAGGCTAACTCTATAGCCTTCTCAATCTTAATAAAACGTATAACACAGGTTCACGACTGTATCCCCAAGGTGCGGTAGACATTCTCTCAGATCTATTTTTTTTCAGATCCTTTGACGATGTCTTAGGGGGGTAGTCAGAGGCATGTCCAAACACATATCTGACATGCCCACATCTTGCAGAAGTTAGTATTCCATACGTCACAGGTTGTAAGCCCATCGCCGCCTATTAACTGGTTTCCTCACGATGTTTTCCTTCACCGTTTAGAGCACGTGTTAAAGCTAAATTAATTAATCAATTAATGTTCAATATAGTCAAAGTCAAAGTCAAAAAGCATTTATTCAGTAGGACCGCTGGGATCACTTTGAAACGTCTTAAAACTAGGTGATTCTACTCCTGTTCCTTCGCGACCAATACCGTGAAGAATATCATCATATAGGTTGATATAAAAACATTTCAGATTAAAAAAAAGAGGAACCACCCGCACTCCAAATATAATTTCTTAATAGATGGCGTTTATTAAAATTAAGGAGAGAGTCACTCCGAAACGATTACCGCGTAATTCAGCGGTTTGCAGACATTTTAGCGGGAAATCCCGCATTTTGTCGCTGATTTTCAGTAAATTTTCTGTCGCGAAATGTAAAAGGCTCGTTTTTGATTGTCGAAAAGATTTGAGTGCAGTTTTGAAACTCGCGTTTACTAACTGGTTTTGTTTTAAACGGAGAGCGCCCTTAGTACAGTTATTACATCTAACGAAGGCGGGTTGGTCTTCATTATGTTTTTTTTTGTTAATAAATAAATAAATAAATAAATAACTTGTGTGTGTAGATGCACATGCGCGCTGTTTCTTTCTGTGAGTGTAGGCTCGGGAACGCTTCATGGATGAATGAGCGCTCAGTATCGTTTACGCACACAAAAACAAATCTACACACACAAAATGAAGACTAACCCGTCTGTAAGAGTAACTGTAAGGCCGTGAACGCACAGCCAGGCGCCTAGCTAAGCGCCTAGTTTTAAGCTAGTCGCCTAGCGTGTAGCTAGGCTTGCATCCTGGCTACTAGCTAGGATACATGGTGGCCGCACTGCGTGGTGGGTCGCTAGGTATTGGTCACAAAAAACAAAAAAACCAACACCTTTACTTAGCCTTACCAACTATTTTTCAGTTTACCAATAACGCGTAACCCAACATTTTTGGCACAACAACTCAGCCACAACAACTTAATCAAACTTTATGTTTCGGACGACTGGTAGAGCCAGCCATCCGTAGGTGATCTCAAGCCATTAGCCACGATACGATTGACTATCTCAGCTTACCTGATATCCGACCTCTTTATAAACTGCTGGGGTGACCAAACATTGTATTTTGGATAGGATAAATAAATAACCTATTATTATTATTATTAGTGATGGCGTGGCTTTCATATCACTGCGGCCATGAAGACCTATTGTGATCGCCACTTTCAAATCGCCCCTTGAGGCGGGGCGTTCATAGTTCACTACCAAGCCCTACTGCTAACAGAAACTGTAGGACCTTTTTGGGTGTGAATTCTCGTAGCTCCTCTGGGCTTAAGGTGTATTTGCCCAGAATGGCGCTGCGTTTGTGCATTAATGGTCCACACTCTCCTAGCAGATGAAGGGGCGATTCATCCGCCTCTTTGCAGAACCTGCAGGTTGGAGTGTCGCAAAGCCGTAACTTAAACATGTGCTTGTTAAGGCGACAATGTCCAGTCAAAGCTCGGAAAATAAATAACCTACCTGTGATTCATGTTTTCTCCATTCAAAATATATTTTAGACGGGATAATCTAGCTGCAAATCGAACCTATCGAAACAAAATGAAACTATGATTAGATTAAGAGTCAAGGTGCAATAAAGCAGCCTTTAAATCAAGAGTAATTCGTAACTAAGCGTGTTCTTTTTTAGATCTCACTGCTGCTTCATAATAATATACATAAGGTAGAGTGAGGTCAAATGTTATTATATTTTTTTTTGAAGTGTTCTTCGTAAGTCAACAAGAGTCTCGTTATACTAACTTATGATATTCATCATTCTCCTTTCCTTATCCCACGCTATGTGGTCATTCAGTATCATTCTTTTTTACTCTATCTACTCTCGTCTAACTATGTATAATACGCACAACGGATCTTTAGCTCTCTGAAGTTCGGTGCAATAGACGATTGCGCAGGTTTGGTGGAGTAAGCGAGATAGCACGATTTTAGGTGTCATCAAAAATGGGTTCTGCGCAGCTACTTCAAAGAGCTAAAGAACGATTGTGCGTACTATACCAACATAGTTTACTTTCATACTACAGCAAGTCTAAGCTATTGAGCTTGTTATTTTACAAAAACAAAGAGCATTAAAACTAGATTCCTAATTCCAGCATTAAACCTTTCTTTCGCTGATAGAGTTGTTTTGTTATTCATGAGTTTTATTCACTAAACAAAGCCCCAACAGCCGCGGGCCTCAAATAAAATAAATTAGGCATGCACAGCCGCTTACGCAAAAACGAGATACTAAGCCAAATGGACATGCTTTTAAGGGATTAAAAACGTAAAAGTACACCGTCGCACTATTTCAGTTTAACCTGACATACCTAAAAGGTTTTCAATACAAACAATGCGCTGATGCAAATTATGGTGGACGAACGCTTGTTGTAGTAAAAACCATGTAATAGCATGATACAGCTGTTCTATCTAAGGCTTTGTCTTTGTTGTCTGTCCACTGTCTTAATGCAGAGGGTTTCCCTTCAAGTTTTCTATTTTTTTCAAGGCCATTACCAGCCATTCACACACCGAATTACTTCACCTTTTCTGGAATTAAAGTAGCCTGTGTCAAATTAAACCTACCGAAAAACTTTCGCATTTTTGATATGAGCGTGATATTACCCATATCAAGTGAATATCCAGGATTCGACCCAAAAACAAAATAGTTCATTATTTGCCACTTTTCCCCTATCATAATAAACAGTGTGAATTATCTGGTATGGAATGACGTCATTTGGCATGACAAGGGGCATTATGGCCGAAATGTCCCAATATGAGATTCCGCATGGACGCATTACCAATGCAACTAGTGGTTTCAAGCACATTAAAGCGAATATGGCAAAATAATAGCGAAATGCATTAGTTTTGGCAAAGGCTAGATGTCTGCTAAGCTTTGTAGTTCAATTTTTATTTGTTTATATGTAAACAAACAATTCAGTAGGACCGCTGTGATCACAGAATAGTCTTCAAACTAGTTGATTCTATCACTGTATTTTGTGATTCTACTCTACGTTTCTTCGCGACCAGTACCGCGAAGAATTAGAGCAATAAAATTGTGACAAACAAGTCACAGTAGCCATAAAGAAGAAGTGAATTTTCAAAACAGTTCACACGAGATCATCTCAATCAGTCCATGAGTTAGCACAGTGACCCGATTGGCTGAGCGCCAGGTAAACTTCAATTTGGGAGTCAATGAAACTAGGTCGTTGATCTGTGAATGAACTTTTCCAATTGAATGACTGATTGGGATTGATAGGCCTTATGAATTAATCAAATATGGTTGTATTTAATTAAATAAATACGTGGTACTCTACCCACGAGTGTATTTGATCTTTCATCAATCCAGTATAATAGGGTTTAAATTTAAAATTTTAGAATTGTGATGAATTTGGTACCTTCAAAGTATTCTGTTTATGTTCCTAGTGTGGCATCATATTAAATTAGACAACAATATGATCGCCTTCAAGAGTGCTGTCTCTATGAAGGTATAGAACCCTAAAAAGGTAGTAGGCACTCAAAGCCTTTGAAATGAACCTCGTGACATGAACCCGCTTGCTCGCCTCGTCTTGTTTTTCAAAGAAACGATCTTCAATATTACGGACGTATTCATAGACACTAAAAAGAACTCTTTGAGGCGCACTCATAATATTACACCACAAAGGTTTAAAAGAAATGGTGTCACGAGAAAAAGAGCGTAATTCGTGATGATTGTGTGGATGAAATGGGGGAAGGTTTTGTACGACAAAAGAGACTAGTAAAAAAAGTGTAATTTAGGTAGACCACTAACCTAACCTAACTATGGGTCGACGACATTAAAAGAGAGTGTAAGGCCTGGATAACACTAGCTCGTAACCGGAACGAATTGTATAATGGAAGAATCCTATGCCCAACAGTACTGACACAGGCCGAGCATAATGATGATGATTTATAGAAAATGACTTTAATACCATTATCTCTACCATGCCATTATATGCTTGACATTTCTCAGCGTCGTCTAGCCGCAAACTAAGCAAAGCTTGTACTGTGGGAACTAGGTAACTGATAAGTATATTAATTATATACTTTTTTTGTAAATACATACATATTATACATAGAAACATCCAGACCCGAAGCCATCAGAGGCATCTGAAGACATATTTAAAACGAAACTCAATAGTTTTTTTTAATAACAATTTTCTTGTGATAACTATTATCTGTCCAATAAAAGTTCAGCATTACGGAACAAGTTTAAAACGAAGGTAGTTTATGTTTACCGTTTTTTAAAGAACCTAAGCGGTTGGCGAGCAGCCAACATGGAATAAGGAGCATTGTCAACAAATGCAGATTTGCGAATTCAACAGAACCCTAGTTGCTGTCACGCGCCCTAAGGTACAGTCACCATCAAGAACTTGTTAACAGTTTAAGCTTTGGTGAGTTGTAAAAGGCATAAAAAAATAAAATCACTACTGTATCTTAAAGCATGCTAGACATTCTCTCAGATTTTTTATGTAAATCTATCTCACTTTTGCAAAATGCACAACATAGCTATTGTGTACATACCTACCCCTCCTAAAAAAAATAAAAAGTGTATATTTGAATGAAACCTCCCTAGATCAAATGCAAACATGCATTTCATCAAGGTAAACTCTCAATTTACGATCAATACAGTTATTCTATCGATCTATCAAGAACAGCGGCTTGCTCAGTCGTTCTTGATAGCGTTCGAAACGGTCTGTAAGTGGATGGGTGACCGCCAGTGGCATTTTCATCTAAGCGCTTCCGTGCTTCGGAGGGTACGTTAAATTGTCGGTCCCGGCTATTTCAGTCGTTAAGCCATGACGGAGGCCTGGCCTGACTCGTATGAGTCAGGATAGTTTGTATGAACTTACTTACAATTATACTAATAATGTGCGATGTATTAAGTGATTCCTTTCATGATTTTGTTCGGAAAGGGGTGTGGATCTGTAAACATGGGAATTAATTAAGAAAGCCCTTATCCCTTCCTATAATAAAGATTAATGGCCCGAGGGCGTCTGTAGGACAATGCAGATTAGAAAGTCATTTTAACTAATGAAAATCAATGGTTTGTATGTTTGCTGAGCCATTTAAGATCTTGCATTTTGATTTATTGGTTTCGGATTAAACATTGAGTTCACCACGATCTGAGAAGCTCTCAGCCAAAATTATGAGGTTATACACTGGAGAGCAATGAGTTCGGGTCTCTGGGAATCCGGTAAAGAAACCTATAAATCTCAGAAAATAAGAATGAAGTAGCTTAATGAAGTAAATTCTGTTTAATAGACAATTTATTACCCCTTAAATGAAAGTTATTCTTACACCAGTATTCACAAACATTACTATGACGTTTCCAAGTGCGCACGGATGCACAGGGTCCGTCCGCACACTGTGAGACCTCATAGTAATGTTTGTGAATACCGGTGCTATTTTCCGAGATTTATAGGTTTCTTTACTGGATTCCCGGAGACCCGATTCATTGCTCTGCAATGTATTTGTTTGTATAAATAAATTGATTTGACTAGGTATTTCATTAGCTTCAGCCCGCGGCTTCCAGTGGCGTAGCTAGGTAACCAAGGGCCCTGGTGCAAAAACAACTGGGGCCCTATAGTTTCCTAAGAACAAAACCTTACGTGCCCTCTGGCTATGACTCAGAGTCCGAGGGCTCCTTGAGCTTTGGGGCCCCGGTGCACAGCACCGCCTAGACCTCCGGTAGCTACGCCACTGGCGGCTTCGCGAGGTACTAGCGCTTTACAGCCCTTACACCTTATGTGCTGTTCAAGTTTATAATTCACGGATTTTTATGAAACTTGCAATAGATAGACTATTGCAAGTTTCATAAATATCCGTTACATATTCAATATTATTTTTATAGAATTGGATGTAACAGTGTAATTTATTTTTGTCATTTACCAAATTAAAACTGTTTTTTCTTTCTTTTTGAGAAGCGGGGCTTTGCCCCAAATTGTAGGTCACAGTAAAAGTTTCAGTTCCAAGTCGCGCTGAAAATTTCATGAGTTCTCTACTCACTGTTGGCTCCAAGCCAGTGAGTATAGTGTTTGGTGCTACTGCGAAATTAACACCATCAATCTTTGTACTTAAGCAAGCGTAGTCAACAATCTCTCAGAACGTCTTTTTTTATTATAAACACGAAAGTTTGTGCATATGCTTTGATAAATTCTATGTATGTTTGTGGTTGACTGACGCTCAGACCAAATACCAAAAAAAAATATAACGAATTTCAAAAGATATTGAAGTGATAGCTCTAATTATGGGAAAGCTATGAACTTACTTAAGAATGTGCAAACATATTTAACTTTAAAAATCATGATAACAACTAAGTCGCAATGCTACATCAAAGCTTATCTTAGATATTTATGAGCTATGATTTTGTCTAAAAAGTACACACGTCATACACTTTACGATTAATAAATAACTTAGCCATGTTTTAACTTTTTTGTCTAGCTTTCGGAGTAGCACCCCTGACTCAATACATTAACAGTGTATCTTTCAAGGATAAACTACACCTTTCTGCTTTACAAGCGGTAGTCGTTTGTAACTTGTGAGCGATAAACGATACGCCTTATTGGAGTTTCACAGTCGGACCTGTGGAGCGATTGTTTTTAAATATTTAGTTTCGGAATCGCAAGTTTTAGGCAACTGAACTTGCAATTTAAATTTGACTTCTTAAGTTTATCCCGGTGGAGAGCAGGCGACTCCGAGGCAGGCCTAGAAAGCGTTGACGCGATGACGTGGACTCTTTTAGAAAAGATTGGCGAATTAAAAAAAAAATAACTGGCCTATCAACACGAGTTTATGAAGGTATTCCAAGGACACTGCTAAAAGCTTTGCTTTAATATCAATATTACCGTAATCCACTTGTCAAACCAGATAGACATATCCCCTACATTAATTAGAACTAAAATTGGTTTAGCCAGGTACAGTATTAATAATTAATCATCACGTACAATTGCTGTTATTGAATCAAATATTAATTAGGTAGATACTATTAGTACGTCTTGTTGGTAGCCGACTGAAATATTAATTACATAGGATTTTGATAGGAATAGATGAATCAGAGATAGAATATGAGATTGAGAGAATGGTCTACCGCGCCTTGATACAGCCTGTTTACGTTTTAAAGAGGAAAAAAGAGAGACTTTTTTTATATTTATTTATAAATTTTACATTGTCAAACACCAAAGCGACAGTGAAAAGCCTATTAAACCTTTTCAAAAAGCCTGTTGAATGGGATGGTACCTCAAATATAGTCCCCAAGACGACTTTTGTTCAATCATTGGATTGTATGTAATGTAACAATGGATTATAAAAAAGTACGTGAGTGTCGTGGAACACTCGGTTGGAACGAAGCAAAGAGTACTTTTCTATACTGAGAATATAAAAAATTAATTGTCAATTAGGTATCCTAGAAACGCCCTTTCGTAGTAACAATGTAACAATCTATGGACTGTGTCGCGGCTGCGCATTTCGCACTGTGACGATTTGACATATAATGTGTCGTGACGGTAAAATGGAACATTTTTTTTTTCAGTCTCAGTCTTTTTTTTCTTCGATACCGTCCGAAAAGGAACTACGTCCAATACAATATCGAAGAGAGTAAAAGTAGTTGCATGAGCTGTAAGAAGTGAAGGATAACGATGAGGGTAATCTAATGGATAGTCATTAAATAGTCAGCCGGTACTTATTGAAATCTGAAAAGAAGTGGAGGTTTTTGACCTGGCAATGGGACTTCTCGGGCCCTTTAGTTTTGATCAAAACGGACGAATTCAGATAACGAAGTCTTTTTTTTATCACCCAGTAAAGTATTTAAAATCCAAAAGCAATTCATCTAATTCTTATGATGGACATTTCAATCCGTTTATGTTCCAAAATTTTCCCTTTTTGTAGAAATATAAATCCCTCAATTTAAGGGCCTCTTCAAAACTGATGTCCAAAGCATTAAACTCTTCTCACGGCGAAGTTCAATTTCGTTTGCAAGTAGGCAAATTAATTCCAACAAATTTATCCTAGCCACCCTTTAACTGTACAATAAAGACGGAAACAGTAAGTTGGGTCTAATAGATGTTATTAAAAAAAGTTAAAACCCTTTAACTTTGACAATACATTTTATTATTTTTGGAATATTTTTGAACATCAGACTTATCCGCGCCGAACTGTCAATTCAATAGTAGAAATGCTGAGACGTCAGAAGCCAGCCGCATTTTCTGACGTCATTAGCATTTTTTGTATAGAAAAATGATTGCGGCGCGTACGGCGCGGCCAAATCTGTGATCAGGTTAAAAAGAAAGAAATGTTGTCAACTAAATCATAGAACCCTTTCATAGACAGTCAATAACACTACGTCATACGTACATTTCGCACGGGGCTTCTAAGAGCAAGAAGGCCTTGAAATTACCTTCATGGCATAGTTTTTTTTCAACATTTGACCTCACTCTGCCTGATGTTGAGCAATAGTGAACAAGAAAATAGTCACTGGGAAATAGCGTAAAAGCCAAAAACAATTTCGACCTTTCAAATAACCATTTTTTTAATTCAACCCGATGTATTTGGAACTATGACGTCACAGAATCTTATGAACAATTTGAAAGCAACAAGCTCACTTACTGCAGACTACTGTTTAATGTGCTATAGAATCCCATCTTTAATTACAGGTAAATCAGGTGGCAGAGAAATTAGGGCCCACCCACCTGGGCCTCGGCGATAAGGCTCCAATATTTTATGGCCCTCAGAGGTACAAGGGTCCCTGGAAGTCCCTAAGCAATTGGAATGATAGAAATGCGGCCTTTTTAACTTGATGAAAAAAGGATCGCAGATGAAAAATGTATGATGCCAGGAATGAGGACGACAGTTTTATTGCATTTGAAAATTGTGTAAGAACCGTACAAAGTTTGGGCGCATGAATTCAAAAACCAAAAATTCAAGTAAGTTCACAGGATCACTAGTCTGATCTAGATAACAGATCTAGATATCAGGAGTAGGATCTAGGTGATCCAGACTCAAGACTATGTTGGTCTAGCGCTGCTGAAAAAAAAGCTTTTTAACTTTGGTTTTCACATAGTGATCCTACCTATAAGGGCTTAGTGTCAGTAGTACCATTGATTTGTACCATTGATGGTACAAGTGACACAACTTTGTATCCTTAGTACCACTAATGGTCGGTTTTTCTCCTTTCGCGATCAACACCTTGACCTAAAGCAAAAAACCCTAACCCAGTTTTGTTTTCGGCAATTCATCTACAGACGCGTGGAGTTAAGGTGCAGCCAAACCTGCGCGTCAGCGACGGCGAAGCGTGAGCGTTTGCAACGCGAAACGAAAATTGTATGAAAATATTCCCGCGTAGGTGTGCAAGGCGCCATAGATAAAGTATGGGTAGCATCCGCCGCGCGGCAGACGCTCCCGCTTCACAGTCGCTTTGGTCGCGCAGGTTAGGCCGAAGCCTTAACAACTTACAGTACATTATTGCTAATAAAATATATATAAATTTTATATATGTTTGATTTATAGTCAAGAACGTGAAACTCGTACATGCATCCCACTAATATACGAGTAATAAAGCTGAAAGTTTGTTTAGATGTTTGGATGTTTGTATGTTTGTGTTTCAATCAAGCCTAAACCAGTGCACCGATTTGGATGAAACTTAGAATAGACGTAGATAGTGACTTGGAATAGCATAATAGGCTATTCAAAATGTTGATACCACGCGGGTAAAGCCGCGCGCAGTAGCTAGTCCAATCTATAATCTCAATCATGTACAAAGCATTAACATCTTAATTAATCTGCCTATTACAGTCGAAAACTAATTGTATGCTCAACGATTCTCGAAGTAGACTGAATAGCCGGATCCACACCAGACGATCCACGGCGCTCCGATCGCGCGCGGCAGGAACTTAATACATAATGCTCTTGCCGCGCGCGATCGGAGCGCGTTGGATCGTCTGGTGTGGATCCGGCTATTGAAGTTTGTGTTCTAATCAATATATCTAAGCTTGGAATAATTACACGTTGATTATCTGTGAACATGCATGGAAACAGTATTATCGAATTTCTGTAACACGATTTGATCCCAGATGAGGTAAACGCGGGAACGTAAGAAGTGGCAGAGAGAAATTTACTCAGTGGGTGAAGTCAGTTTGTGGCAATGATGATAAAGATCGCTTTATGGAGTTGCTCCATAGACTTAGTTGGCTTTATTACAAAAAAAATAAACCTTAGTTGAACAACATGTTGACACATGTCAAAACAAAACTGTTACCACAAAAAAGCGTTCTATGTACGAGTTTTTAAAGATCGTTTTTCTAGAGACAGTTTTTTAATACAGTGCTTGCTAAACTGTTCATATTTTGGAACGAAGTTCCTTTTCGAACGGTATCGAAGAAAAAATGTTGTTCCATTTTACCGTCACGACACATGTATATGTCAAATCGTCACAGTGCGAAATGCGCAGCCGCGACACAGTCCATAGACTGTTACGTACGGAAGAGCGTTTCTAGGATACCTAATTGACAATTAATTTATTATATTCCCAGTATAGAAAAGTACTCTTTGCTTCGTTCCAACAGAGTGTTCCACGACACTCACGTACTTTTTTTTATAATAAGACGGAGTAGTTGTTCTAAGTCTAGGTCATCTCACGAGTAGCATAATTTTGTATGACCTAGTTAGACTATATTTTTGCTTTGAACTCGCACAGAATAACCAAGAAAAAACAAGTAGCATAAAAAATGGCCTCATCCAGTAACTCTAAACTCCTGTAGCAATCTAAATCGGTAAGAATTGTTAATTTCAGATCCGCTCAAAGCAGAGGCAACTCAATTATTGTAACGGTGTGGATAAACACCAATCCCGGAATTTATGCGGGCGGGTATTACCTTTTTTGCTGATTTTGTCACAGTCGAGACGGACGGGAAACTTTCGGCAACTATTGCTTAGTGTCAATTTTATTATTTAGGTACACTAAGCAATAGTTGCCAAAAGTTATTTTCCATTCCATTTAATTCCATTACTTCATCTTTTTACTAAGTGTCTGTGATTTCCTACCGCATGGCAAAGCCCTACCTTCGATCCTTCAGAGTTCTCTTTATTGTGAGCTAATATGGTTAATTTATTAAGACATTATATACAGTTAATAGGACAATTCATAACCGTGGTCTGCCGCGTAGTCGTTTTCTTTATATAAAATCATTTATCTTAATAAATCAGTTTTTAATCACACTGTAAAATCTAAATTCTACAAACGGATAGTGGCCTACAACAAATTAAATCACCTGTGATTTTGCACGTAGAGCAATGTGAGTTGTTTTATAATAGTTAACCTTATCATTCACAAACATTCGCAATTCTATTACAAGAACGATTTGTGGATGAGGAAGAATTTGACTTCTCCCTATTTCTAGTCTTAAAAAACAAACCTTGTCTTAAAAAAAAAATTGTTTGCAGTCGTACTGTAATTTTAAAATAGAATAATCGCTCGTATAAATTCCCTTGTAACCCTCATTTGGCGTGACTGTAGTCGAGTAATAAGCTGCGGTATGAACCGAATATTGGAATTTTACAAACGGTTGCCAATTTTTAGCCTTCTGTGCTGAATGGACTTATTGTTACAACTGGTTTAGTTATGAAACAGGATATTTTTTGTAACATGAATTTTGATGATCCGGAACCGTAATGTTATAGCTATGTTTGTAAATAAAAAGCATTGTTTAACTAGTAATCATCTTCTTCTTCTCATTAGTTCAAATGGAAGGATACACTTATATGCGATGTGTCACATTTGGTCTATATTTCATTGTTTTAACTGAACGCAGAAATAAAAAGTTATCGCCAAACAAACATGCATTGAGTACTTTTATAGAGATTATAAAAAGACAAATGAAATTGTTCAACCAAAACTCATCTCCCTGACCTTATCCCACGCTAAGTGGGGTCGGCACAACATGTCTTCTTCTTCCACTCACTCCTATCACTCGTCAATTGTGCATCCACTCCTTTTACATTCATATCATCTCTCACACAATCCAACCACTTCTTCTTCGGCCTTCCTCTTCTTGCATACCCAGCCACACTCATATTCATAGCTCTTTGGGTAACATGGTTTGGGTAACATTTTTCAACCAAAACATGTAAATAAAATGTTCAAAGCTGATAATCTTCTGCAAGCACAGACTATACAACACCGAACCACACTACAATATGCATGTATCTACTGCAACAACCCTAGATAAAGGTGACCGCTGTAATTATACAGTTAATAGTTAGTTTAAACGATTATTGCTTGCACAGCTTGCTTAAGAATGGCTGAATCATTATAATGCTCATTGATTTCTAGTCAACGTATAGGGTTGTATTTAATATATCACATTGTAAAACGTATGTATCCACAAAGACGTAGAACAGTGACATGAGAACAGTAGGTAATATTTTATTTATAACACGGAAAACAGTGGGACAGTAAGGGGCCTATTACAAGAAAATGAGCCGAGTTTAGACCAAGTCTAACTAAAAAACTGTCCCTAGAAAAACGATCTTTAAATACTCGTACACATAACTCTTTTTTGTGGTAACAGTTTTGTTTTGACATGTGTCAACATGGGGTTCAACCAAGGTTTTACGTTTTTATAATAAGCAGCTAAAGATTTGAAAAACAAAAGAAAAATTTGAACCATTCAGGATTTTAACACCAGCCCCCTTACCATGGCCACGTTATCTCTACGGTAGAAAATAATAAAATAGCATTTGAGTTTAGGCAAAAGCATTTTTTCTACGACCTCAATAAAACTCAAAATCGTCTGAACAAAAATGTCATTTTCTCTAATTCTACTGTAGACAAAGCGTGGTCATGGTAAGGGGGAAGTTGCTATACATTATTGTGCGCTAGAAATTCTGTGGGAGTAGGTACCTGGTAAGAGTGGTGCCCCCGAGAAGGCTACAGAAGAGTAGGTTGTCCGGCGGCTAGATGGGTCGACGACATTATAATAACAGCAGGTCGTACATAGGTCAGACTGCGCAGGATAGGGAATACCACTGTACCCAGCAGTGGGATGAATAAGGCTGCGGATGATGATGTACCTGGTACATACTATCTAGAATGTTTACCGCGGATACAAACAGTCATGAATATGTTTTTACAGACGCTTTTCGCTGATCACTTTCGGAATATGGTGTGATTATAAACAAATAACGTGTGATGATGCTTCCTCTTTGACCCTCTCTTTCGAACAGGATCACAGAGAGTGAGTGACAACATTAACCCAGAGGAACATTACACCCTGTGGTCTAATTCTCGAAAATAGCTGTTGTTTACGACACACAGACTCGGAAGCGAATCGGAATCAATTTCGCGCTTATCCTATATCAGTCGCATTAATTCGATATTAGTTGCGTGAATTGGAAACGAGGGAATTTCGCGAAACTGTGTGTTACAGCCGAATTGATTAGTATAATTGATATAAGATTATACAGAGTATAGACAGGCTTAAAGGAATATTAGTACAGGGGCCGCATTCGCGCTCTTTTTTTCGTTCGTTCGATGAATATTCGGATGCTTTCCACCACATTTTCTGTCTTCAAGGGCCAATTTTTCAAACGTTATAACACTGTCCTAACTTAGGACCAAATATTACAAACCGAAAAATTGACCCTTGTAGTCAGAAATCGTAGTGGGAAGCATCCGAATATTCATCAAACGAACGGAAAAAGGAACGCAAATACGGCCCCAGTACTATTATCAATTATGATCGGGAAGTCGCGATTTAAAACTAATACTAATATGAAGGGTGTTTTGCTGTCAGGCAAAAAAGTATATCGCTTTCAACGTTCGATCCCATCAGGCGACTTAATACTTCGTCATCAGAGTTGTCATTCGTACCTACATTCTTCAAAGATCTATGCAATTAATAAAAAGCAAATTACCAGTTACAACAAATGGTTGGAAACTAAAGAATTTACAGCCGGCTCATATTTTCACTTCACAAGAAAATTTATAAACAAACAATATTTACTAGTACTGCATAAAACTTCGCTACTTCAATTACTCCTCGGTAATATACAGCCGGAAGCCAACCTTATGCTAATTAGAATACAGCTCATTATCATATGACTAACAAAGGACATAAAAGAATAATTATGGGAAAAAGCAGGCTTAGTCTTCAGCCTTTTGCAATGAAGAAGTGTTATATTCTTGTACTTCAAAGACTATTACCGTCAAAAATGTATGGGTGAATGCGTTTTCTAAGTGACAATAATTCACTTAGAAAATTGACGACCTCTGTGGCGCAGTGGTTGAAAGACCGCTTGGGACGAAGAAGGTTGCTGGTTCGACCGCCCGCCGCGGGATAAATGTATGATCTGCAGATTTATCTTGGGTCTGGCTGTTTATAATATGTATGTATTTACAAACAAAAAGTATATAAGTAGTTTATCAGTCATCTAGTACCCATAGTACAAGCTTTGCTTAGTTTGGGGCTAGATGATGCTGTGTGAAATGTCCAGCATTATATATTTATTTATTAATTTATTTATACTTTCTAAGATTACCTCTCATTAAATTCAATTCGTTTATTATTTAAAATTGATTTCAAGGTCATAAATATCATTTGTTTTATCACAATGTATAATTTATTAATATTATTTACAAACAGTAGTAGTATAACTTCAATGTTATCACATTAAAGTAAAATACAATGTCACTACACAAAATCGATATCTTATTAAAAATACATACAACGTAAGTTAATGCACGGTAGGTTATGACACGTACTTTGCAACTGTAGCTTTTATCGCGTTGCAACAAAGTTGAAATTTAATTGGATGGCAAGCTTTGGCTGTTCGTTGTTTGGAGTGGATGAAAAATGGCTTTAGTTAAATGCTGAACCGAATGTGAGTTTCGTTCATACTATACAAATATTATCCAGGATTCAAACTTAGGTATTTATTTTCTGAAATGAAATCTATAGGTAGCAACAACTGCCACTAATATTAAAATACGTAATACTACGTAAATAATGGAATAAATAATAATAAATCAAATATGTATTTGGACGTGGTCTTCGCATCTTGGGGTTGCAGCTGTGAGCCTATTGTTGTTTATTTAGGCGTTACAATCCTCTCCCTTGCACCCCATACGGTATTAAAAACAATGTAGTGAACGCTGTACAAGGGCTTAAAACCCCCACCCCTATAGACACAACTAATAAACTCCAATCGTTATACGAGTAAGTACTGCTGGTAAGTAAGTTCGTATGAGGTAGTGGCCAACTCGCACCGGAGATTTTGGATCGTCTTAGGGCGTCCATCATGGCTTTGCGACTTATGCATCCGAAGCACGGAAGCGTCGAGCGTTTAATACTGATGGTCTTGGCGTGCGTTTACTCTCCTGCAGATCAACCCATTCACGAGACGTCCATTTGGCAGACGTCTTTTTGAACTGGATGCATGGATTTTAATTAGTTTGGAAATCCAGAGCTTCACGACGTTGTTTTTACTATTCACGGAACGGTTTGGAAGACGACCACTCCATTTGGATTGGTGGACGTATTGTGAATGGGTACCTTAAGAGCAACCACGGTATTGTAACATTAGGAATACCTCTGGCGCGAGAAAAATGTCTTTAGGTTAGGTTATCCGATAGGATTTGAGCGAAACGAGACAGATAACTGTAACTTCAAAAAAGTTGTGTAAACAATCATCGCATCGACTCTAGGCTCAGCTGGAAGAGCGTCACCACGGGTTGGTAAAATTCCCCGGTTGGGTTAAATTCGCGCATGCCGAGTGCATCTTTTGGGATGCATTTTAAAATCTGTCACTCCAAAATATTCTGAGAGATTTTAAGACACTGAAGATGTCAATGTTACAACATGGTTGATGGACTTCTTTCGCCATTTCTGAAGGAGCTAGTGGCGCTGCTATTCTATTTGGTTTTCTCGTGTTTTACTAGGTTTTATTATGTAATTTCGGTGGCATTTTACTAATGAAGCCTTTGCGCGGAGTTTTGAAATGACAAGCCGCCATGTTTTTTTCAAAACCAAATTGACATGACTTGATTTGACTTGACATGACATGAATACACTTGGCAGAATTATACTGTTAATATAGTTAGTTGCCATCTTGTTGCCATTAATAAAAAGAAGAAAAAGAACATGGGTGATCCTAGACAGCACATGCTAACAAGTATATCCTACGTGTATACTCGTATATTTATTCATAGCTTCATTTTATGTTCAAGCTTGGTTGCCATAAACAGGTCGTAAATTTACGGAGCAGCAAACTCGAGTTTTTCTTCCAATTACTTATAAACTTTTCAAGAACAAGATATAAGAACATTTAGAGCATTCATGATTTCATAAAATGGGTCTGTTTGTTTCTATGTATAAACAAACAAAAAAAGTTTATAAGTAGTATATCAGTTATCTGGTTCCCATAGTACAAGCTATTCTTAGTTTGGGGCTAGTTCTAAATCAAAATATGCTCTCCCATTCTTTCTCTTCTCTTCTTCAAAATGACTTGTATTTTCATTGAATTAAACTCGACTTTGTACTTAGATATGGAATAATATTGTGACACGACCCCACAATGATCCTTGCATTTTAAAATGAAGATTAACATCCCCGTAACTTATTCATGGAGTTCCACCCCATTGCATTACTGGGCTAATCTTCTTAAAACCTTCTCTTTGTTAAGTACCAAAAGTTATGTTGTATTCGTTTGAATTGGTTGAATGCTTGACGAATATTGTATATTTAGGGATTCGGTATTCTTGAAGGTGTTGCCTGGGAAATACCAATTTGAAAGTTACACCTATTTTGGAAAAGGTGCAGAGTTTTAGGTTAGCATGGTTTGGACACTTTATGAGGAGGGAGGAAAACTAAGTTGCCAAGAGTATATGAATATGAGTTTGGCATAAGCAAGTCCGATGAGAAGAGGTTGAATTGTGTGAGAGATAAGACGAATCTAAAGGGAAGTAAATCATATCCCATTTATCTTAGTTATCGGTGAAAATACACGAAAAAACATAGAGTAAAATATACAACCTCCTTGTCTTGAAGTTGGTTAAAACAATTTCAGCAAATGAATTAGTTAATCCCACCTTACAAAGTCCGAAGCATCACAACAACCTTAACACGAGTGAAAACCTTCGCAATTCCATTTGCATGTATTCAAATAAGAAACTCCGCTTAGCCTTAATACCTCCCTGGATTAACATAATTCTGGGTGTAAATAAGAGAATTCATAAAGATCCTGGATTTGCCTAATCTGGACAAGTGGAAAAGTTGCGCATTAGGCCCGATTCAAAGGTTCGGATACCATCGACCTAACATTACAGGGTCTTTTATTTTAAACTACACAAACTGACAGGGCCTCATTTTTGGGTTGTAAATAGACGTTTGACCGTATAAATTTTATTCCTAAGCCGATTTCAGTTTTCACTTACTAATTTATCATTTATTGATTTTTTTTAAATGTTGCATAATGATTTTCAAGGAGATCAGACGTTCCACCAATCGCAGCGCAGCTACATCACGAATGGACTATGTTATACAAGAAGAAACCCAATTCCTGAATTAAGTTAGTTTAAAATGAAAGACCCTATATGAGTGAGTACCTGCTTGAAATGTGCGATTTGACCTAATATTTTACATACAAAATTTTAAGGCTGGAATGATGGATGTCTGTAAAAAAATACTTACCTACTCTTTCACGCAAAAACTGCTGAATGGATTTGAATAAAATGTAGCAACAAGATAGATTTTTGTCTGGTATAGCACGTAGTCTGTATGTTATCCCAAATGCATTTTTGGTTCACTCACAGTAAAGGTAAGCACAGAATTATCCTCACAACAGACATACAGAAAAATGAGACCACAAAGACATTTACACAATGATTTACGTATCATTTACACACCGCGACTTGAATTCGATTGACTTCTGCAGCATGTTAGAAGAGGTCTGAAATGTTCTGCAATCTTCAATTGAATTAAAATATTTGTATATCTGAATAAAAAACCGATAAGTATAGCAAACTTGTGCCATCAATGGTACAAATCAATGGACACTGGGGCATCATTTTCACGAAAGAAGGATCTAAAATCGGTTTACCACAAGAAGAATATATTATTCATACAGGTTCCCCAATATAGAGCTTTTTGACCTAATTTTTCAGAGAATAGAATAAATAAATAATGCTGGACTTTTCACAGAATAATTATATGTATCCAAGGAAGCCAAACATGGCGCACCAGCCTTCAGCTGAAACCAGCAGCTTGTAAAACGCAACTTATGAGTTCCCGTCTGTCGGCGCTAACGTGTGTCTAACTTTACGAACTGATAAAACTTTCAGTAACTTCTATGTTCAAAGGGAGTTAGCATAGTATAAATTGCTAAGGAGTCTTGTGTGTAGATATTGCGAAATAACAGCAAAAAATTTGTTTTGATCTCAGATAAACCATGATTCTTAGTTGATCTCAAAAAACCCCTGTAACTACGAGTGCCACGGTACCCACACCACCCAGACCAGGAATGAATTTTTTGCAGAAAATGCTTTCATTTGCCCCGTGCAAGAACCGAACGAACAGTCTTGCTTCTCAGCTGAACATTCAACCACCATGCCATCTAGGTTTGTTAGTTATAGAACTCTTTTTAACCGACGAAAAAAAAGGAGGTTATCAAGACAACGCGTTTTTTTTACACTTCAGCTTTGTTATACCAAATTATTAATTATTTATTTAAATACAATAAAAAAAATTCAAAAATGAAGTAAATTATTGCAGCATTGGCAGCCTATGCCTCGACCGATGTGGACGTGGCTCACGTTACCCTGGCTGAGCATGCCTCGGGGTTGAGCAATCAGCTGTCGGTAAACGGAACGCGCTCAAAGGTACCTCAGTGCGCGCTGTTTGTTTGATGTGAACGGTAGATGCTCAGGGCTTCTCATGGTATGACCTGCCTCGCGAGGCCTACCCTTGTGTCTTCGGACAAATTGCTGAGGCAAGCTCGCGAGCCGCAAATCGAGGCTGCCGCGCGAGCCCGTGCACCCAGTGTGGACCCGGCTATTGAGCTGCGTCAGATTCAGAGCTTGCAAACCACGTATTCATAAGAAAACCAGTGCTATAATCACTTTTCTACGTAGTTTAGTAACGGTAACGCGATACGTGACGTGTGCTAACTGAACTTGTTACACCTGCGATATTAGCAATATTGCATATCACACAACTTGATGCAACAATATGGTGGTTTTCTTTAGACCTAACTTTTAGTACTCCTTGAAACGCTGTATTTATAAACCAGCTGTCTATATTTAGAGGTAAGTTTTATTAAAAGTTATCTACTGATCATGCACACACAACATTTTTCCTGCCGCAAGAATCAAACTCGCACTAAGATCGATGTTTTTATTGTACTATATCTTATCTTCTCATTTGGTTTCTTCAAAGTCAAAGGCAAAAAGCATTTATTCCGTAGAACCGCTGGGATTAAATAGAATAGTCTATAAAAACTACGTGATTGGTGCTCAGCTTCAACTTTAGTGGTAGTTTTGTCGCGTATCAATCGTACCGCAATCGTGCCGCACCGTCTAAACACGTAGCTTGTGATTCACACCACTATTAAGTAATTACCAGTAAACGACGCGAGATCACATAAATACACGGCCGACTGAACCGTCACTTAACCGTGTCAGCTTTAATGTTTTTACACTACTAATAGCATAGGTATTAACTAGATACACGTGTAGAAGCTGGTAGATTACACTGATCGATTAGTATTTTCTGTGGACACCATGTTTCGTTTTTTGATGAAACCATGATATGGCGGCAAGGGGCTTGCAACGGTTCAGGGTGCTTAGTATGAATTTTATTCACCATTCAGTATCGACGCGCCGTTAACGTGGATTTGTACTGATTTTCATTAGTTATGAGTGAGTACCAAAAGATGGCGCTGCTATTTTCCCATACAATTCTGCGTTTACGGCGTCGATATCGAACGCGTAAAAAACTAATACTAGGCACCCAGATGTGGAATGCAAATTTCTACATTTATGGACATGTACTAAATGTGGACGTGTCTCTAAAGTAGCTTCAAAGGGGTATTAACTAAAAATATTTTACTTTCGATACCTATATTTAAAAGTCTCGTGCTACACATTTGTGTTCAAATATGTGTCCAAACATTTGAAGCAAATCTGGCGCCGGCTTAGGACATGGCTGAGCGCAGAATAGTCACGATTGTTCTTAGACAGGCTACTGTACAAAAAGTAAGGACCGTAAAATAAAACCCTTGTATCAACTCTGGTGGTCGATTTTTCTGTCTGTCAGCTACTTACCAGAGTTTCATAAAGATTCATAGAAAATTCACACCTCTGTGGCGCAGTGGGCGAAGGTCCACCTGCGACGCAGCAGGTTGCGGGTTCGATCCCCGCCGCGGTACAAATGTTTGTATGACCTACAGATATTTGTCTCGGGTCTGGGTGTTTCTATCTATAATATGTATGTATTTACAAACAAAAAGTATATAAGTAGTTTTTCAGTCATCTAGTACCCATAACACAAGCTCTGCTTACTTTGGGGCTAGATGATGCTGTGTGAAAAGTCCAGCATTATATATATATATTATATATAGAATACTACAGACTACAGGGTAAATGGTTATACTCGTATACCGAAAGTAATATCCATGCAAGACAACGTAGCACATGGCGATCTAGATTTATGGGCACTTTGAAGTTTATTGATGGCGCGATTAAGGGTTTATAAAGCTTTGACAGGTCGGGCCGTGGGTAATTAGGTCAGATCAGATTACTTTGTGATTATGGGGCTGTATTGAAGGGGTAATTGGCCGGTTTCATTTCAATGCTGTTTGGAATGGTGTTGTTAAAAGAGTTATTTTTGTTACGAGTACCTAGTACTTATTTCTACCTATGGAAAATACGAGAACATTTCTGTAGATTGAAATACTTACAAGTGTTGTTTTGAGATTAACGCAGCAGCTTACTCGCTGTTATCTACAGCGACATAAAACCATTCATATTGAACGAAATTCCAGATGATAGTCAAATAGGAGTAGAATCACCTAGTTTTAAGACGTTTCAAAGTGATCCCAGCGGTCCTCCTGAATAAATGCTTTTTGACTTTGACTTTGAACACTTTATTGTACACAAATTAATAACAAAACACAACATTAATTAAACACGTTCGAAATTAATACATTAGGCGGCCTTATCGCTGAAAGCGATTTCTTTCAGGCATCCTTTGGATGGAAAATAAACCAAAGAAGCATACAAAAAGGACGGCAGTGCACAAAAGTTTCATTTAGAGGGAAACAATGCTGAAAAAAGCATTAATAATAAAAAAAACAATATACTAATATATAAATACCTACTAAAATGAATACTTATGAAATGCTAAGAAGAAGAAACTTAAAATTAAGACAACTGCTGAAGATAGTACAAATGATAGCCTACTGACAAGAAGCGACATATTTATTTTGTGACTATAAAAAGTTCTTTGTATATTTGACCTACTCCGTTGCCTAAGGGTCCTTCATCATCATAGGCCTTTTGTATCTATTACAGACGATTAAGGTTGCGTCAGACTGGTTACACTACAATTGAGGTTTGAACATTTTCGTTCACGTCTGAAAAGGTCTAAATAAAAAAAGGTAAAGTAGGTACAAGAGTGGCAGCCACTACCACATTCATCATCATCATCACCCGCAGCCCGACTGCACCCACTGCTGGGTATAGGCCTCCCTTCGCTTTTGCCATTCTTCCCGGTCCTGTGCCAGCCTGATCCACTGTCGGCCTACGACGTTAATTATGTCGTCCGCCCACCTCGCTGCCGGACGTCCGACACTTTTACACACGACCACATTAAGAGCAAATAAATGATCCTTAAGTACTTACCGCTTGTATAAAGAAGTCCTCATGCAGCACACTGACGATTCCAAAGTTGGTGAACTTGAAGACACGGTCCATGATCCACATGAGGTTCGGCAGCACGTCGGGGCGGGCGTTCCAGGCGGCCATCAGGATCGGCACATCGGCTGTGCTCTGGTGGTTGGCTAGCACCAGGGTCCGTCTGCCGAGGCAGGTCACTGGCTCGTCACCGGACTCCACGACTGGGGAAGAAAGAGTTATTTTGTTTGAAACAATGTATGTTACACTAACACCTCCCTAACTGCAATAAATATTTCTATTTCTTACTTAAAAATGGTTTATAGATAAAGTCATCGCGGTTGTCTCCCACGGACCGATTATTTAAATTTTCTGGGATAACATCAGTCTATTGACACTAGTGAAAAGGTAACATTCTACAGGGTGTAAAAAGAGTGCTACCGAAAACTGAGGGGCTTCAATCAGACCATGATTCTGAGCATATTTAGCGAAAAAAACGATTTTAATTTTGACTTAGCTACGTCATTTTATTTTATTTTCTAGTTATTTACTACTAGTACACCATAATAAGACTATACCTACCTAATAATTTCATTTATAAAGGAAAAAAAAATATTAAAACTCAAAATCCAGCGATCTACGAGTACGTATAAAAACGCGCCTAGTACATACGCTTGACCAGCTGTGCGATGTCGGTTTTCTCCGGATATAATGATTTTTTCGGAAAATATTATTTGGTTGTGTTGGGATGCTGTACCTACCTACCCCTTTCGGCTTCGGTAGACGTCTTTTTACACCCTGTATAGTGAGAGATTTGAGTAAATATTCGACAAATAAAACATAAATATTTTCTTTATTATTTAGTTTAGCTAGTATAAATAAATTATTCTGGACATTTTGATTAGAATTATTTAGTACCAAAGAAAGCAGTAATGGGTAAAGGTAAAAATCGCACAGAAGCGCCACTTACTTACTTTGCCACTAGCGTGCACAGTGTGCACACCCATTTTTCTGACCGCACAAAACCTTAGGTCGGCGACATTATGAAAGTCGTAGGAAATGTTTGGACGCGAGAGGCGCAAGATAGAGACTGGCATAAAAAAAGGGAGGCCTATACTATACCCAGCAGTGGGTGTTACCGGGCTGAGATGATGATGATGACAACACCTTTACAGCGACAGCGACAGCGACTTTGAAATCCTCTTAAAAACGAAACACGCTACACCACGAGCGCTTCAAATAATAGCTATAATATAAGTAAACTCTTATAGCTAGAGGGTCCCAGCAGTAAACGTGTTCAGACGGCTGCTTCGCATTAAAATACGAGAAACGACGTGCCCAAGAGATTCAAACACAGCATCTAAACAGACTAACGTAGTCCATCGCATGTCCGCTACTAAAACTATTACTCCTCTGGCTGGGTTGCAACATGTACAACATGCTTCAGTATTTTGTAATTATTTATTTATTTCAGCCATTTTGAAGCCTAGTACATAAGTGAGAGTTTTTTGAAAGGTCTGCTGAAGTGCTGACGTTGTATAGCATAAATACTATTAAAATACACACACACACTTATATAAACAAAAAAAATACACAGGCAAGAATGAGGTCTACGATGGAGCGATATCATATTAAGACATTATATGTCATGGATTAAGACAAGGACTAGGTAGGTACTTTCCATCACCAAAACGTGAAGTATTCTCCAGGAGCCGCGTGCGTAACACCGCCGGGTACAATCTGTATTTAATATTTAATAATGACAATATTCTAATCCATACTAATATTATAAATGTGAAAGTAACTCTGTCTGTCTGTTTGTTACGCTTTCACGCCCAAACCGCTGAACAGATTAAGCTGAAATTTGGCATAGTTAAAGGTTGTATCCCAGGGAAGGACATAGGCTTTTTATCCCGAAAAAATGAAAAAATCTCGAGGGACCGCGGGTCATACCGCGGGAGCGCAGCTAGTACTATTATATTGCTGTCTGTGTGTTACAGTCTACCAACTTTTCATATACTCAGTGGTACACTTTAAAATCAAGGCACATTACCGCTAAAACATGCTTTAAAGTGTAGCTCGACCCTATTTGTTCAGGATACAACACTGTAATGCTGTAGAATATTTATTCGACCAACTGTTCAAGGTAAACTTTGTTCGGTACTCTTATTCTGAGCTCCAAGTTCAACGATATAATAATCAGCCGTTTTCAATACTTTCAATTTACACTTTTTTTTTATAAATAATGCTGGACTTTTTCACACAGCATCATCTAGCCCTAAAATAAGCAGAGCTTGTGTTATGGGTACTAGATGACTGATAAACTACTTTTTTTTTTTTTTTTTACATGAACAAAAAAAAAGGGCTTTGTCGCTGAGCGACTACACCGCCCAATCAGTAACATAAACTACTAACATACTTTTTGTTTGTAAATACATACATTTATACATAGAAACACCCAGAGCCGAGACAAATATTTGTAGGTTATACAAACATTTGTCCCGCGGGGATCGAACCCGCAACCGCAACTGCGCAACTGCGTCGCAGGTGGACCTTCGCCCACTGCACCACAGAGGTCGATGAATTATCATTATTACAGACCAGATCATTTGAAGATGTCTAAGAGGGTAGTCAGAGGCATGTCGAAATACATATTTGATACTTGCCGACATGTTGCAGAATTTAGTATTCTATACATGGCAGGTTGCAAGCCCATCGCCGCCTAACACGAAACTAACTGGTTAACGAACACTAACTGGTTTCATGGTCATCAAATATCATCTTTTTTAAGTCTTGTTTTTAATGGAGTGTCTCGTCAAATACGTGACGTCCTCGCCGTGGTTCCAACGGAAGACCAGCGTTGTATTGTAGTAGTCAATGGGTATTATAACAATTATGAAGAGTTGGGCGCCATTTCGTAGTTTTAAGGTATGTGTGTAGTTTTATGTAGTACTTACTTATGTAGTACTAGCTGACCCGCGCAACTTCGTCTGCGCATTATTAGGATTCAAGTGCTCCTGCACCTAAAGTTTTTTTACACTGTGTTTGAAGTGAATCAGACCAAGGAATCAAATTTTCCATACTAACTTTAACACCCTGTAAAACATCCATATGGGTTGTTTTTTTTTATTAGATAATATATTCAAGTACTTAAAGCATCTACGTGCCAAATTTCATCACAATCGGTTAAGTCGTCACGGAGCAACAAAACAAACATTCACTAACACAGACTTTATTTTCGAATCTTACGACTTTGAAACTGCCTTGCAACACCCATAGAAGTTGTTTTGAAAAAATAAAAAACTATTAATATTCTCTTTGATAAAAATACGGTCTTTATTTAATAAACTTTAATAAATAATCTTCGATCAATTAATAATTTTAGTGGGATACGATTATTTTAGGAATAAGATCAGAGAAATAAGTATAAGCTAAAGCACAGGCTAAAGTAAACTTGACAAAACGCAACGATAGCGCGATCTAGAAAACGGTCAAAATTAGCAGCGCCATCTAGTTGTGTTAATAATGTTAATATTAAAAATTGAAACTTCGGATGTATTGATGAGTAGATTTATAAATGATAATTTATAGCCTATGTTCATCAGAGATAATGTAGAATTCTAATGGTGAAAGAATTTTTCTAATCGGTCCAGTAGTTTCGGAGCCTATTCAATTCAAACAAACAAACAAACAAATGTTTCCTCTTTATAATATTAGTGTAGATTTATCCTTTAGGCTGAGTAGGTACCTCACTTTTTTGTTCTAACCTGGAGCTCTACCTACACTATCGTTACTGAATTATTTTTTGCAGAAACTACGAATAAAGTAATTCTTATTCTTATTCTTAAATACAAAAATAATCAGTGCTACATGCAGCCATTAGCGCATTAAGTGCAATTTCTGTCCAAAGTCTCCGACAATGTTGCGGCAAGCTGAAACGAAAATAAATGAGAGACGACATGGCGGAACCTCGTTAGGGTTATGAAAATAAATAAAAATGAAAACCCCTTTGAGACCCGCTGCGCTGTACAGTCGAAGAAATATTGTATCTGCAGATCTAAGAACTTAAAAAAAAATAATGCTGGACAAGATTTTTTCTATTAGCCCAAAAGTGAGCAAAGTTGGCTAAGCAGAGATAATGAATGCACTCACATAAATAGAGGAACGATACATTTTAGAAATTTCCTCAAGTAAATAAGATAAAAGCAAGTAAAGTAAGCAAGAAATGAAAGTAATAAAAGCAAAAAAGGAATAAAAGTAAGTAAGTCATAAAAGCCTTCGAGATAATGTCTCATGCATCTTAGACCTCACTACTGCTTAACATCTGGCAGAGGGAGGTCAAATTCTGACCTATTTAATAAAAAAAAGTTTTATTCCACAAAATTCACGTAAAAATAAGTATGAATCAAGTTAGTAGTGCGTTTTGACGACCTCTGTGGCGCAGTGGGTGAAAGCCGCTTGTGACGCAGAAGATTGCGGATAAATTTTTGTATGATCTGCAAACATTTATCTCGGGTCTGGGTGTTTCTATGTATAATATGTATGTATTTACAAACATAAAAACGCATTAAACACACTAAATAAGTAATATATATTATATATATATAATACGTTCCTCTAAATATGGCCCTGAGTGTAGTTCAACTAGGCAAGCCTATTCCTTCTTAAACAATGTCCCAGACACAAAAAACATAATTCACAACAGCGCTACCTACGTCTTTCAGCGATTTTTTGAAGAAACTATTTTTTTAAATGCATTGTTAAAAAAATAGTTTCGTAGCAAGTGGAGATCCGTGGTCTCTGCCTACTCCTTCGGGAAAGAGGCGTGATTTTATGTATTCATGTATGTATTGTTTAAAGATATTGAGCCCTTCGTACGAGACTGACTACTCTTTTCAAAACAGATGTATCATCATCATCATCATCCGCAGCCAATAGTATCCAACAGGGCGTAGGCCTCCCTTTATTCACGCTTTTATTTCTGGTTTCTGTGCCTCACGCATCCAAAATGTATGAACTCTTTATAGGTAGTTGGTTCAAAGTTTTCATTGTTTTGTAAAATTCCACCCACGATGATGATTGGTTTCATGGCTCACGGAACAAATTATTCACACTCAATGATTGCAGAATTTTCTATTCCAATGGTTTCATATCAATATTTTGTTTGTGACTTATTTATTAGTTCTCTCATATTCTGAATATAGATTTTTCCACTTCAGCTGCTTCGATAACTTGTTTATTTTGCTTTTTTTATTATTATAAAAATAGCAGATCCTTTTAAAATACTTTTATGGAGCACTTTTAATGTATTTTTATGTTACACGTAGCAAAAAATGTTAAAGCAAAACTTTCATTTGAAAAATTGGTTTTTAGTTCCGTTTGGTATCCATTAGGTACCTTGTAATACCTTGAAATATTAAACAGACATATTGAGATTGATGAATATGTACATAACCTTTATAAAACAAAACTGATGACTTTTGTTCACAGGCTGACTTATCCCTAAGCCACCTATTTGGTATCATCGCTAGTCATCCTGTTCCGTTTTTATTTTTACACCTCGCCAGTACCGCGTCAGCAATAGTACGTCAGGAACACATCCTTTCGGCTCTTTGGTAATTTCTAATTACTCGTCGCCGGCGGCTGACGTTGCGGTTCCAAGAAATATTTTAATTTGCCATCGTTTTGTACAAAAATGTAAGTATATTTTTATGAAGAAAAATGCGTGTAAAATGTACTTGAGATTTTCATTTCGTGACATGTATGAAGGCCGGCCACCATGTTGGTTTTCAGTGTGTCATTCTGACCCTGACTTTTTTGTGATATCTGAGTCCCAATGATCGACTAAAAACCAATCAGGTATTGCATAACTGGGACTGTCGTTTGGGACACTTTGTCCCTATTGGAGTATTGGCAATTTTGATTTTAAATATTTTTTTCACTGTCAATTGGGACACCAATAGAAAAAGCTGTTTTGTACAGTCAGCCAAAAAACCTCTAACGATATTTCAACTTAATTCTCTTTTTCTTAGAAACGAATGAAAGACACCATCTTTCATTAGTTTCCAAGAAAAAGGTCAATAACAGACAGACGGACGAATCATAAGCCTTTTTTCCAGAGGACGAGAAGCCGATTCGTACTACGATATTTTAACGAAATCAACTCTTAATTAAAAAATATGCACGTTAAGGATTGTGTACAAAATACCCCAGGATGTTTCCTAGTTATTTAGTTACTTTCCTTTGCCAGGAGTATAATGTAGCGTTGGGGCAATTTTCTGTGTGCCTTTGAGATAGTTTACTCGTAGACTTGAAAACAATCTACTCTTTGAGATGAGCATGAATAGGTAGGTGTTTTACGTCGCAAAGAAAGTGGAAAATGCTAGGCTATTTAAATGTTGAGAAAATGTTAAAGTTAATAGTTCGTTAAGCAGAAAAACATTTTGAGTTACCAGATAAAATCACAGAATCACGAAATTATCTCAAGCACGGTAGACTAGACATTCTCTCAGACAAATAACATAAAGAGTCTTTGACGATCGCTAAAGTGGTTAAAGAAAGTAAAATTTTAATGTTTGTGTTTCAATCACGCAAACTAAGCTGCGAGCGAAAGCTAGTGTATAATAATTGTTTTACTAGAAATATACATCCAATCGGACATAGGCTCGCACACATATGAGTATATAAGTATCGAATACGAGGCTCACCGAGTCCAATAACTATCCAGCGGCTGTAGCGCTGTAGTACTCCCACATTCTGACGAAGCGCTTTGTTTGCCGAACGTGACGGTTCGAAGATTTAGCGGGAGATGGATTTTACAAGCCGTGCGTTTCGCGTCAAATCTGGGATTCTATACGTCGAAATATGAAGAGTGAGTTGGGAAAAAATGCTTTCGATATTTTGTGTTTGCTGACGCGTGTAATGTAAGATATTCAATAGTTTTCCGATATTGGTAAATGTTATGCAGCGTCACTCCTTTGTATGTTTTTGTATATTTAATGTACAAAATAATACAGCCGCAATGATAAATTCAGTTTATGACGCTTTATAATGTATACTGATGATTAGACGAAATATAGACAAAATTAAATACGTAAATTTAAATATTATTGCCCAGCCAGCTACCTACAACTGCAAAAACGGTCTTAATATCACAATTTTAATCACACTTAAACCTACTTCACAGAATGAACTAATAAATTCAATTTCGAAACTTTTAAATTAAAATTTAAAATCGCTGCCAACAGCTAAATCGTTTAAATTTTCATCACAATGAAATCCAATGCATTTTTCCCCGACTTAAAATAAATAATGGGATTGTATTAAGATTCAAATTACAGTACATCTACTTAAGCTGTGCCACCCGAGCCACCCTTAAATAAATAGCCCACCCTTCTATCAGTTGGAGTAGAAAAAAAAGATACCTCTAAAAATTATTTACATTTTCATGAATTCGTAATTGTGTTTGCTCAGTCTCTCTAGGAGCGCTTTCGAATTGCCAGCGTTAAAAATGTACCGCTGTGTTGCCATGTTGGAAATATATTAATCTAGTATTTATCAGGGCGTGCGTAAGTGTTTGCGTGAGTGGTTTAGCTGAGCGGAGGGAATAAGTTGTGACGTTATGTGGTTGTACCATTATTTATCGACACACTTGATGGAAAAATACTAGGATAAGATAAGTAGGTATTATTATTATTATTATATCAGCCCTCAATGTCCCACTGCTGGGCAAAGGCCTCCCCCCACTCCCTCCATTCATCTCTCTTCTGTGCTAATAATGTCCAGTCGGCACGGAATTTGGCGAGCTCGTCCCTCCATCTTGTTCGCGGTCTGCCGCGTCGTCGTCGCGACGTATCAGGGCATATATATAAGAAGTTATAGATACAGATTATTAAATAAGCTTCTGTTTCGATTCTGACACATTATTGATGCAAGCTCACTGATTCAGGTTATAAACAGCCATACATTTCAGTTCATACAAAAAACTGAACCATTTTCAAAATTCCATGAATCATGAAATTTTCTGAACTTTTCCAAGAATAACAATCAAAAGTTTTGTTCAGCAGTCGGATTTACAAAGTTTCTATTATTTAGGATCAACTCAAAATCCATTTCGTAGACAGCAAAGCGGAATCCAATTTTGCAAGGACACAGAAGAAAACCTACTTAGGTCAAAAAGTTTCACTCTATAATATACATATTACATCTATTTCGTTAAATGAAATTGAATCCTACATTGTATACATGACAGTACATTCTTCATTGTAAATACGAGCGTAAGACACAAAAACATTTACCTACCAGTCTTACTTTGGTTACAAAATGTAGACTAAGAGTTACTGAAGACCTGTAAACATAGCAAACAAAAGTGATTTCTAAAGACAATAATATAATGTTCATTTTGCCTAAAACCATATCAATAGAGATGTGATATCCAGCCAGTAAGTCCAGGCCAAGTGGATACACTTAGATCCAAACTTGAAGGAGGATCGCTTTACGCGACTGTAAAATCGCTTTGAAATGTAATGCAGATAATATAATGTCTGTAACTTTGCTTTAGAGACGTCTGTAAACTACCAGCCTTATTCACGTCAGGAGTATAACTGTATACAATGCGAGTCAAACTAGCACGTAGTGTTCCGTACTAGAAGACAGGGTCACGACCACGAGTCACGCCCAAGCCGCTGTTGACAGATATTTTGTTTTGAAGATGACAAAAGATTAGTCAGGTACATGACTACTACAAACAACGCATACATATTGGCGTGTCTGTATTCTGTGATATTTTGAGCTCATGCCTACATTTTGCAGAAGTTGCCTTTCCATGCGTGACAGACTGAAAGCCCATCACCGCTGCGACAAACAGTCAAATTTTAAGTGTTTTAAAGGTGCAAGTTGTATAATTTATTACCTATAATAAATGTTTCGTATTTCATTATTTGAATTAAATTATTATATTGAGCCATAAATATTGACTGTGTATTACAAGCAAATACACAAAGTGCCTGTTAGTAAACTATTAGGAAGTATTTGCCGTCTGTTGATGACAGTAACGTATTATTATTTAAGTGACGGTCACAAAACCGCAATTAGTTTCGTGATGGATGGTGGTAGGGACACTTTGTAAGGGCTAGCTGGACAGAAGGTGCGAACTATGATATACAACTTAAACTTCTTCGTCTATTATTGACAGTAGCAATGGGCAAAGGACTGCCTGCGAAGAAGGTTATATAGCAGATAAAATTAAAAGTAAATGCTGATACTTTGCTTCGGATCATGAGCCGCGATACATTCCACTAGGCGTAAATGCATTTTAAGAGCTTTTTACTTGTGTAAAAAGCACTTAAAACGTATTTCGTATTCATCTCTGTATCCATGACACGGCTAATACCGTAATAAAATTTAAATGAGTTAAGGCTACCGGTAATTAAGAAAACTCAAAGGAGAGTTTGCCTAAGTAATTGAAGGTTGCAATATTCCGACGGATTTGAGGAAGGGGTGAGCTCGTTTTAAGGGTGCGAGATAGGGGTGGGAAATGTGAACTTTGAGGCTGAATCTTTTCAACACCATTTGACCTGAAATAGGGTCAAGTAAAGGTAACCTAACAGACATAAGTACAAACGCTCGTGGTTGTAGCTTTGTCGTTCTTGATAGATCGTCGAAGTGAAGCAAAGTTCTCGGTCACAAAGTGAATGGGTACAATAGTGGCATTATAAACTAGGCATTTTCGTGCTTCGATGAGCACGTTAAGTTTTTGATCCCGGACACCGTGACAGCAGCCTTTATGCGGCCTAAATACTCCACCACTAAAGTGGCCACTAATTTAAACGAACTTACTTTTTACTACAACAAAGTGATCCTAAGTGTTTTGATTTTTCCCTCTGCACTAAATATAATTGAGACGAAGCAGGCATCGAGGAAGAATGCCAAAGTCAAGGGCAGACGAGGAATAATTGGACAATCGATGTGAAGACAATTGGAAACAACGATTAAGATAAGGGACGCACAACGGGAGATCGATTTTCACAGCGGGGGCTATCTTCAGATTTAAAAGGACACGGATGCGAGGAGTTCCGCTCAATAAAAGTCCAATATGTTCACACTTGTTCAATAACTTCGAGGCATACAAAAATTGTGAAACTACTTTATTGTTTTTTTTTACATCTGTGCGTAAGATGTTGATGATACCGTCAGACATTTTCCAAAATGGTGGCCATGGAGGTTAGATCTATGAAATGGCGGTCAACAAGCATCATCTGTACGGGCGGACACACAGGTGTTTGGAACTTCTATTTTTGTAAGACCAAAAGACTTCCTTCAGGTACCCAAAAAAACTGATATTTTAACGAATTTTTCGGGAACCTGGTGGAAACAAGGGTTCGCGAAATTAAACGAGACGAGCATGTATGTACTTTATTGAACCCAGCGCGCAGCGGTCCTACAACTAGTATTTATGGTCCGGGTACAACATAAATTATTTTAAGTATCTTATTTTCAAGTTCTAAGCGATTCTATTCCTGTACCTTTAAAGATTGAAGATCGCTAGTGTCAATGGCCTACGTCAATATGACCTATGTAATTAAGTCTAGCCTAGTGATTAGTCTCAAGCACTTACTTATCATGACAAGCAAGTTTTGACCACATCCCTAGCTGGCAGCGAACCGCGGTAATTAAATGAAGAAATGAGGCGCCTAACAACAAACGCCATTTAAACTCATCTTTGTTGAATTATAAATGTGGGATGCTTCTAGTGAATTACTGAATATAAAGTGCTTTAGTTAGATATCAAAAATCGAATAAATAACAATGACCTATATTTTTGTTTCAGTGGAGAGAAGATTTTGTAGGTTGACCACCGATAAGATGGTTCTATGACATCGTGAAATTCCCAATTCTCTGCTCAGCTGGGTATGCCCAGCTGTGGGATGAGAAAGGTTGGTGCTGATCCTACTCAGTAGGATAAGAACAGAATGTTTATGATGCTATTTTCGTGTAAATACTACTGAGGAAGTACACATCATGAGAAATCCAAGTAATATTAGAATGTCTAGCCGTGTTGCCGTGCGGCAACAACTGCATTAAGTATTAAATTTTTTAATTAGTTACTTAGAAAATGACGAATCAAATCTTAAGTTTTTACACAAAAATAAATACGTTTACATTATGCCACACCCTGCATATTTTGACTTGATAAAACCTAAACCGTTCAGTTCCCTAACGGACTCGGTTTATTTTGCACCAGGGCCCTTGGCTACCTAGCTACGCCACTGCCACGCCACTGTATTGGTCGAATGGGGTTGTGCCTCGACTTTTAGTCTGGGTCGTGGGTTTGAATCCCGGCCGTGCATCAATGGATTTTTCGTTTCATAAAATTTATATGCGCTTTAACACGAGCTCTTAACAGTGAAGGAAAACATCGTGAGGAAACCAGCAGCTTAGTCAGCTCCACACGTATTGACGTGGTCTTTCCTGTGGGCCAGACTGATTAAGCTGAGAGGATGGTTTAGGTACTGGGTAAGCCTATTCCATCTCAAACAATGTCCCAGGCACTACAGCGTCCCGTTCAGTGTAGGCATGGATTGCCTCCTGACGCTGTATAAATCATTTAATATATAGATGTAAAAGGCCTACGTTTTTAGAATGTCTATCTACCTACTATAGGTATATTGATGAAAACAATGACATGACGGAAAAAACACAAAACTAGGTCAAATAAGGTCAACAATTAAGTCACATAACATAAATGCTAGTAAAATGGTTATGAGGGCCAAGGCCAGTCCACAGGGGTGCACAGTGGGGTGCCACAGGTCAGTTTTAATCATTTATCTTATAGAAATAGGTAACATTCAATTGTCTATTAGAAATTCGCAAGAACAAAATAATATAATACCTATGTTTTTAATATTTCTTCGCGTGGTGGCACCACGCTAACGTTATATTTCACCCCCTTAGGGGTATAAATTCCAAAAATCTTATCTTAGTGCTCCTTTACATAGGAATGTACAGTCTGCAACAAAATGTACCTAACCATATTCAAAATGTACCTACATACCTAGAGTATTCGCATCTCAACAGAATACAGTAACTTTCACATTATCATCATCATCATCATCCACAGCCTGACTTCACCCACTGCTGGGTATAGGCCTCCCTAAGCTTGTGCCATCCCCCACGATCCTGCGCTAATCTGACCCATTGACGGCCCGCGACGTGCACAATATCGTCTGCCCACCTGGCCGCCGGACGTCCTACGTTCCTGTACCCAGATCTGGGCCACCATTCAGTCAATACTCTACTTCACCTGTCATCACTTTTTTTTTTAACTTTCACATTATAAATTAATTATATTAACTACGATGGCTTAGCTAAATTTATTTCTAACCATTTGTCAACTCTAAAACAGTTACATAAATCAATTCTAATACCTGAACAATTAAATCTAATTATAATAAATTAGTTTACAATTAGCTGATGAATTATAATAGTCTGTCACCATGTTTGACAATTGTAACATATTAATATTACAATGATATACAAAAGTTATGTTGTGACGAACTAGTTGCACCCTGCGATGCTTCCTTCCGGTAAATTTTACTTATGTAGGTACTTTTTTTTCCCAAGGTTGTCTGGAAAAAATCGCTCACAGCGATAAGACCGCCCATTGTACTTCGCTTGAAATATTCTCCTGTATCTATGTTTGTTTTTTATGTAATGACCATGTGGTGTACAATAAAGGTTGCCTGGAAGAAATCGCTTTCAACGATAAGGCCGCCCATAGTACTAATTTCGAACGTGTTTTTATTTTTGGTGTTTTGTTATTAATGGGTGTACAATAAAGTGTTCATTCATTCATTCATTCATTCAATAAAATATTTTATATTTATCTATCTAAAGAGCTGAAAAAATGTCTCTAGTGAAAATATTCTGGTCCTATTGATAAAATGGTTCCTATCCCACACTATGATACGAACAACTCTATTATAATTATCATTGATTGGTATCTGGTATCTGTACCTTTACGATTTACAAAATATATTTAAGTTTAAAGCCTAGGTTTTAGTATAAAAAATCGTTCATTTATTTATACACGATAATTAATCTAATCTCATCAGATCTCACTTATAATATTGAGGTTATTAAGTGACATTTTTGAGCAAGCATGACAGAAACTAACGAATGTGTTATTGTATGTGGTTAGCTAGGTAGCCTCCTGACGCTGTATAAATCATCTAATATAAATGTAAAGGCCTAAGTTTTTTTTTATTTCCAGATTTTTACCAAAAAAAAACCATAACTAATGATATAACTGTCTATTTCGAAAATAGGTAAGGCCTCATTTAAGAAATAGTGAATGGCAGTGAACCATTAGGTACCTTTACAAACCCATCTCAATAAAACATTTATTATTTACCAAATACAATAAATCCACAACAGAAAAGCCCACCTTTCCGAACCAATAACATAAATTGACACTCACAAAAGAAAACTGAGGAGTCGACAGGTACATTGAGAATAATACGACTGTGATGACCCAACGAAAAAATACTCGAAACTAAACAGAAACAATTCCTAAAGATACGGCATGGACGAATTTATTTTATCTTTTCGTAAGAAAACATGACATGTCATCCTATAATTTCCCGAGATCCTCACATCCTGTTCCGTTCAACCCACAGAACACCGTCCAGCCAGCTCAGACCTCTGGGCATTAGAGCACAGCATCCAATTTGGTCTCTGCTCGTAAAACTCGGAGAGGTCTCAAGAGACCATTTAACGCTGGTCGCCGCAGATAGGTAAATGTAAAAGAAAAACTCCAGCATTGAGATATATAAAGATTGCATTCGGATCTTAGAGACAGCGACCCGAGATCGAAAAGTTTTATATAAAAGAATACGAGCAATTCTACCCAAGAACCAATAACTATCGGGATATGAGTGAACCTTCCGAGCAACACGATCCCAGTTCTCTAAAGCTAATTTCACTTTTTCCTTGTGGGAGCTTATTTTCTTTAAAACAACTTTATATCAGTTTTATCGTTTTTATCCATGACATCGTCTTCGAAAAAGATCCATGATTTCATGTCTCATTCCAACACCTTCCAAGATAGATATTGGTTTCCTACCGGAGATAGACAGAACCAGGGGCCGTATTTCCGTTCTTATTTTCGTTCGTTTGATGAATATTCGGATGTTTCTTACTACGATTTCTGACTTCAAGGGCAAACTTTTTGGTTTGTCATTTTTGTTCCTTGGTTAGGACCGTGTTTTTACGTTGACCTTATCGGCTGAATACAATGTAGCTCGTAGTAAGAAGCATCCGAATATTCATCAAACGAACGAAAAAACTAACGCGAATAACCTCCCAGTACCTCTAGGAGATCAACACTTCAATCGAATACTTCGAAAAGTGACGTTCGTACAATGAAAAAACGTCACTTTTTGAAAGCTTTTCAAAAAAAAAAACGTAAACAGGTTCACGACTGTATCCCCAAAGTGCGGTAGACATTCTCTCAGATTTTTTTATGTTACTTATTGCCTAAAGATGTCTAAGGGGGGTAGTCAGAGGCATGTCCAAACACATATTTGATACATGCCCACATTTTGCAGAAGTTAGTATTCCATACGTGACAGGTTGCAAGCCCATCGCCGCTTTTCAAAGATGTTCTTAAATCGATAAATCGGAATAAAATGTAACATAATCAGGTATTATTTCTGTTTTAATGTATTGTGTAGCATAAAAATCTTTCTGATTAGCATCGCCTCGTAGTCGCCAAGTTGGAACGCGCACCTTAAAACAAAGCACTCTTCTGGGAAGAGTCGTTGAGATGTGACCTTCCAAGGTCGACTGCGGGGTCGCGTTAAAGTAACGAGAGCTGGTAACGAGCCAGAATGTGCTATAGCCCGGCTCAAGCAACTTATATGGCGAAATGAGCCAAATTAACTTTTTATAGCAGTTCGGAAGATTTTTATAGATCGATGCAGCATGAGTTGTCAGCAAAACTATTTTCTTTCATGGAAAAAAAACAAGAAAAGCTTTGTTCTGATGGTATTGTTTTTTGTAATAACTTAAAAAAAAGTTTGAAGTACCTAAACCAAAAACAAATTAAATAATCCCTATGCAAATCTAAAATTTTATACGCTTGTCAATCTGAATACTTTTTTTTATGAAGAATGGGTCGGCTCTTGACCTCGATACTTACACAGGCGCAAGAATGAGGTCTACGATGGAACGAGCCGACCCAGAAGGTGCCTATTAACTCTCTTCTTAAAAACAACGGGTTCGTAGCTCAGCGGAAATACGCTGGAAGCTGATTCCAAATTTTAGCAGTGCGCATAATAAAAGAACTTTGAAAGCGCTTAATTCTGATACATGTTACGTCGTAAGCCTGTTCATTGTTTATTTACTACAAACTTCAAAATAAACACAAAAACATAAACAAACAATAACAAAAACCACTAATCTCTTTCTCGCCCTACTAAGTGTTAATACATAATTCTGGAGTGTATTTAATCGATTTATAATAACATACGAACAGCAGAGGGGCTAAAGTAGCTAATGAAAGGAAGTGATTTTGTCTATGGTTATAATTTCTTATAAATATGTTACCGTCAAAAGAAATGTTGGAAGATATTTAAGACAGCGCCATCTAGTCTTAAAATTAATTAAACTTAAATATGGAACCAGATAATTTTAAATCATCACCATCATGTCAGCCATCTAGTGTCATGAACATAGGCCTCCCCCATCGATTTCCACAGCGATCGATCTTGTGCAGCCTGCACCCAACGGCTCCCAGCAACCTTTACCAGATCGTCTTTCCATCTAGTGGGGGGCCGTCCTCTACTGCGGTTAAGTGTACAAGTGTATAACGGAAAATAGGTACTTATTAGAACATCCAGATTTAGAACAAACATTACTTACTTACTATCTTGGCGCATCGACCCCAAAGTGGGTCCTGGCCAACTCAAGAAACATAAATGATTAAAGGGATTTTTAGACCTTTTTGACTTAAAAATCTTAGCATCTAATTCGAGTGGAGTTTAAAAATAAAAAAAAATCTAAAAGTCTAAAAATCCCTTGCGAGGGGGATTGTCGAAGGTGATTTCTTTCTATACCAAGCCCACCACAGAACATTCTAGCAAAACTATTAATTAATTATTTTATCACCGCTTTATGACGGTTAAAACTTTTTAGAAACTCAACAACATAGGGTTTTACGTTATAAATATTTTAAGCTAAGGTTCAGTTAATTTACTTTTAATTTTAGTTTTAAAAACATACTTTAACTCCGAAATAAATAATTCCAGTGTCGATATTTTAGCCGTTTACTAGAAAAGAAAAGGAACTCATGTTTTGTACTACTTATTAAGCTAATACTTATTAAGCTTTATAATCTTTTAAACCTTAGATAGTTTAAAAAAAAGTAATTAGCCTATCACCGCATTTATTGATACCCATGATACTACCTTGTTATATCGATGTTTTACTTCACCGTTACCCCAGCGCCAGATCTAGCTTCAAATGTTTGAACACATGTGTGGCACGACACCTACCCCCTTACTAATAAACTTGACATAAAGTTATGTCATGCATAACCTATGATTAACCATACAAATTTTTTGTTTATGCATGACATAACTTTATGTAAAGTTTTATTAGTAAGGGCCTTTGACTACAAACTCTCGTGCCACACTATGTGTTCAAACATTTGTTCAAATATTTGTTCAAACATTTGAAGCAAGTCTGGCGCCGGCTTTAAAAAGTAATACAATTTATTTTTCAAAATGTTATGAAATAAAACATAACGAGGCACTGATTTTGAACCAAGCTACCTTTATATCGTGTAGGTACATAGTAAAAATGAATTATTGTAGTCGTCACTTCAATCAAATTACATACAGACAAACAATTTCGTTTGTATTTCAATAACTGAAAGTGTCCCAGCCTACGTGTTTTGCCGGAAACGATCACGGCGTACCCTGTTCACACTGAGATAGTTACTTGCACAAGTGGTGAGTATAGTAAGTGATAAAACATTTGACTTCTTACTATGGATAAAACGCGTGATCTGTAGTTCGAAGGCCCAAGAACTATCGCACTCATGCGATTCGGCTTCTTTGACATTCAAAATACCTAAATGAATGAGTGGGGTGTACCATACCTACATAAAATCAAACCTCTTTTCCATACGGATAGGCAGAGTTCACGGATTTTCACTTGCTACGATCCTGACACACCTTTTGCATCACGCTCTCATTGACTTTCACTATCTTTTATTCACACCATATCAAATAAGAATGATCAACTAGCACAGATTATTTGTAACAATAACATTAATATTTAATTCATATCTATACCCATACCTATCCATATTTTTATATTACTTATTCTATCTATCTATCTATCTAATCAGCCCACATTCACCCACTGCTGAGTATAGGCCTCCTCATTTTCACGCCACTGCTTCCGGTCCTGTGCCAGTCGAACCCAATGTTTTCCCACCACCTTTATAATGTTATCAGACCATCTGGCTGGTGGTCTGCCTGGTGTTCTGTGACCTTCGCGTGGCCACCACACCACCTGTACTTATTCTATTCATATTTAATTATAATTCCTGCCGGTATCCACTATATCCACTACCTCTCCTGACCCTGTCCTAGTCCGCGATATTTCTTAACACATATTTTTTACACAAAAAATAACAATGAAAAATCAGCATGCGCATGCACAAAAAGCGAAGCCAAAAAAAAAAACTAGCAAAGCGCAAACAGGGCATTATTCCATTTTGAAAGCGCCATATTGTTATTACTTCCACCTGAAATACAAATATTTTGATACAAATGTTTTGATTGACATCTCCCTTTGAGTCAAATTACATTTTGTCGCGTGCCTGATAAGGCCGAAATGGTTTTCCTTGAGCGTTTACACCTGGTTCAGAAGCGTGTCAGCACTTTGATTGAAAATGTATTTCACTAGACGTATTTGGACATGTTCACATTGTTTACTCTCCGGATATTGGCTGAGCTAAATTGATAATTTAGAAATAGAATAACATTTTAAGGTAACGAAATAAGAATTCTACGTTTTTAATCGATGACGCAAAATGGACTCAGCTTGGATACGTTTCAGTTTGTAAATTAGCAAACATAGTCGAAAAAGATGGACAGATTCATGTTGTTTTTTATTAATAGATGAGTATATTCTTCAGTTGACGACCTCTGTGGCGCAGTGGGTGAAAGCTCGCTTGGGACGCAGAAGGTTGCGGGTTCGATCCCCGCCGCGGGATAAATGTTTGTATGATCTGCAGATATTTATATCGGGTCTGGGTGTTTCTATGTATAATATGTATGTATTTACAAACAAAACGTATATAAGTAATATATTAGATATTTGGTTCCCATAGTACAAGCTTTGCTTAGTTTGGGGCTAGATGATGCTGTGTGAAAAATGACCAGCATTATTTATTCTTGACGGAGTGGCCCGGTCTAAAGCGTATTGTTCCATCAATTAGTACAATCAAAATCGCATGAAATAAGCTAAGATATTTCACAATAGTATCCAATTTATAAAAAAAACTAATAAACCAATATTATAACAATCGGGTAATAATAATAAAATCTTACAAAGTTTTATGAAACCTGCTCAAATTGTCCAATATTTTTATCGTCAATCCTATTAATAGAAAAATCGACCACTCTATTTCAAATACAAGTTCAAAGTAAATACGAACCCTGGGCGAGCTCAAAAATATCCTAAGTACGGCCACAGTGCAAACAGAATGCTAACTAGCTCAACTAAACATTTTCTAAAAAACAAGATCAAAAAAAATATATAGAAAAACAAAAAAAAATTACAAACGTGAATTTCTAAAATACCGTAAAACGTATGTATGAGGTTTTTATAATTATTACTTGTTACATTTTTGCGTTTCATATAATCGTCAAACTCTTCTACGAGTACGAGTATGAGGCTTTGATGACTGACTGACATTTAACCTACAGCCTAAACCATAAAAAAACTTTAAACTTGGAGTATACTTTCTTTTGACGACCTCTGTGGCGCAGTGGGTAAAGGCCCGCTTGGGACGCAGAAGGTTGCGGGTTCGATCCCTGCCGCGAGATAAATGTTTGTATGATTTGCAAATATTTATCTCGGGTCCTGGGTGTTTCTATGTATATTATGTATTTACAAACAAAAAGTATATAAGTAGTATATCAGTTATCTGGTTCCCATAGCTTTGCTTACTTTGGGGATGATGTATGTGTAGTGTCCAGTATTATTTTAATTTATTTATGAAGACCTATACTAAGAAATAAATGATGGAAATTCCCCAAGGGGCTGAAAAGGGAAAAAACGTTGAAACCCCGTGAGCGAAGTTGTTGGCGTGCCTAGTTTTTACTATTAGTTGGATATTCTATACTAAATAGGTCGGTGGTCTACTGTATGTGGCCGCTCTGTGATCGAGGGGCCCGGGGGGGAATCTGATTTAGTTTGCTCAGTCCGAGACATTATCGATTGGGCTGCGAGGGTCGGTTTTATTTGTCAATTTTCAATGCTGCTCGTACACTCTAAAGGTACTGCTTCCTGGCTTTGAAATTGAAATTGTTGCAGGTGCTTTGAGTGCAAGATTAAATGGTAGAAATCTTTTATTTATTGAACTAACATTATAAAGTGAAATTCAATATGTAATAGTAAGCTAACAAATCAAATTTAAAACAAGAAAGTTGACAAAATTCGTCTAGCTGTTTGTAACTACAAAAAAGGGGGGGGGGGTGCCTACCCGGGCGCACCCTGGTAATAGCTACCGGTAACGCAATCCTTTCACCACGATGTATGTATCACCACTAAAAAACTTACAAATATCCCAATACTTATGTATTTCTACGCAGTCAGGCAGTTAACAAACTTTTATTTATATTTAAGGCATGTCAAAGTACTTACTTAATTCTCCTATGTCAATGTCAAAAATGGCGCCACATCATTGTAAATCTAGAGTGACACTCATAAAAATAATATCCTACAGACCTACATAGTGTCCCTTATTGCTTTGACATAGAAAGCAGGTTACCAGCACTTGTACCGTACCGATAAGTTTTAGCTAGGTACTTGTTACTCTTGAATTTCATCATTCGAAGAGATCGTTTCTAAAGCCGAATTTACATTACGAAATTAGTGGCATGAAATTAATTTCGTGACATTAGTTTTACCAACAGTTTCACGTGTAATTTAATATTTTCGTAATGCATGCATTAATTTCATGAATCCAAATGAGTTTCGTGCGGTGCGCGATTTTTTGGTGAAATTAATGTCATGCAACTAATTTCATAGTGTAGACGCGACGTGAAATTAGTGTCGCGAAAGCGCCTGCGCTGTGCAGACGTCTATCGTATCCTGTTTAGATATTTTATTGGACACTCTTCTCAGTAAAAAAATAAAATTATGTTCACTCATTCGAAAATAGTTTTTATAGCTCTCAGGATCTTCATCTGCTAATTCAGAGATTAACTTCATTGCACCCAAATGCCTTCTTGTTAACCATCCTCGAATCCACCAACGTCTTTTTTTTCTTGATAGTCTTTTTTTAAGTTTATATATAAGCATCTCTTTAGCTACATTGAATATAGAAAAATATAGCTTTGATGCTGATGGCGCCATGGTTACTGCAATACTGTGGATTTCACGACACAATTTTTTTTACGAAATTACTTTCGCATATACCGAAACTACTTTCGTGAAACTGAGTTCAACATGCATGACACTAATTTCGTAATGTAAATCCCGCTTAAGCGATAAGAACGTTAAAGTTAAATTTATTTTAATTTATTCGGTTCTATAATTCTTAATTTATTTCTTAATCAATTACGAAAAAACATGAGTGTATCCACAAGGCTCAGTAAACAGTCAAGTTATTGATGATCCTTTGAATATGGTAGATAGAGGCAAGTATAATATTGACAGATGCCCATACTATGAGGAGAATCAATTAAACCATTATCAAGACCACTTAGAGGCCCAGGAACACGCACTGCCTCATCGAGCAGGTCCTAGCTACAGCTACTAGTAGCTCATGCCCCGAGAGGGCTGCACCACAAGGACCACACAGCAATAGCTGATAATCAGGTACATGCAGATAACATTCTTTCCTGCTAGATATTTCGTAGAAACTAGCACTCCGCGCGTGAAAATGATGCTATGACGTACACAATAAAGAGTTTTAAATCATTCCACCAGCTTTCAACACACAACAGTCCTTAAGCTACACATCGGTTCACATCCTAATAACCTGAACTGTAGGTGGTCCGCAGATGGAACAATGAACACATCCTGTTGTACCAATTGTCTAATTGTAAGCACTGGCCTATTTACTGTTTAAAGTTGATTGTGATAAAGATTGGAGTAAATTGTGACATATATGTCGCAGCCAACTGGTTAAATCCGCCGTCTGATTAAGCGCCTAGCCATTTGATTAAACGGCGCCGTTCAACTAGCGGCCTGAACGATATTCAGCCGTCTGGTTAATTAAAATGGTGTTTAATTTATTTATGGAATTTTAGATAGATTTAATTGATTTCTGGCAGGGCGGCCGCGTAGTTTTTCACTTTCCTAACAAAACGTTACCAACCAACTGCCTTTGATCTAGAGAGGTCTGATGAAGAAAGCATGGTTTTTAATTAATTATTTTTCGGAGGGCCTAATACTAATGGCCTATGAGGCCGTTTTAGTGTTACCGGACTATGGCGGGCACTGAAGGTGCCGAGACGCCTAGAGAAGTTACGACAACATGCGCAAGGGCACCTCTAATAGGTACGAACCTCGGCTTGGGCTGTTGCCGGAGAGAATTTACCTACCTATCTATCATCACTAGATGACGGTATCACTTCACCATTGGCGAGAGTGATAGCGTCATCTGGATCGCCAAGAACGTTTCTTGGCCGTCTGGGGGTGCACACGAACTTCCGCCTATTGCGGGCGCGGACATCGGGTGGCGAAGAAAGCATGGGTAATTTGACGACATTTGTATTCGCCGTGCGTTTTCGTCAGCGCGATCTAGGAATTGATCATTCTTAGTCGCGCCATCTAGTTATGAAATTGGGTACTAATTGCTACACAAACCCGTTCAACAATAATGTTATCTTTATTACTTAGAAATGACTTGGCTAGGCAAGTAGTTAAACGTAATAGCTCCAAGCCATTTGCCTAATATCATTCAGGCCGCTAGTTGAACAGCGCCGTTTAATCAAATGGCTAGGCGGCGGATAAAACCAGTTGGCTGCGACATATACGTTGATTACGTAAATAGTAATAATGAATAGGCTTACGATTTTCGACAGCGATGATAGACCTCCATATAAGACTAGCTTCAACCAGAAATAGCCCAAGCCTTTCCCCTTGGAAACGTTGGCGAGACGACATCGATGCCATTCAATGCGAAAAAGATTGGTGGAATTTAAGGATAGAGAGCCCGTTGGAAGATTTTGAGTGAGACTTTTGCTCAGCAGACGAGATGGGCTGTATTCATTTGTTTTATTCCAGGCTATGATTTACAATTTACACTGTTCTAAGTGTCATCCATATACATTACGTTTGACTTATTTTGACACCCATACGGGATTGGAGCCCACGTCCTCACCTTTCCGTGGGCGCCGCTCTCTCAACTGAGCTAATAGGCGATCGACGCGATCGATGGTTGAAATTTTGTGGGTGTACGTACTTCTACAGCTTTTTTGGGATGCCTCCTTTGCAATTTTGAATTCTCTTTTGGGATGCATTGAAGTAGTGGAAAATTGACTTTAAAATGAGATGGCATACATGGTTTCATAGACAAAATGCAAGTGTTTGATGCAAAAAATAAGCGTGAAAATGATATAGCCTAGGTCTGGTACCATCGCCATGGTGCAAGTGTTTGGTGCAAGCATGCAAGTCTAAGCGACTGGAGGTCATGACCGCAGCCCGTATACACTAATCAGATTAACAGAGGGCGCCCCGGCCCTTTGACTAACAGAACGTATTGACCGAGTGATTTGATTACTGCTATTGTCGGTGCTTCCTGCGAGGCTTAGTTGAATCTAGTTTAGATAGGTACATTTAACAGTAGTATAGTCTTTATATACCAATGGTTTTGTCTTTATATAAAAGACTATACTGGAATGTATCAAAGTCAAAGTCAAAAAGCATTTATTCAGTAGGACCGCTGGGATCACTTTGAAACGTCTTAAAACTAGGTGATTCTACTCCTGTTCCTTCGCGACCAATATATAGTATTATTAATAATAGTATGAACTGGTACTCGTAGCATACCAGTTAGAAATAAAACATAAATGAAAAAAACTGTAGAGAATTCATTTGGAAAATCACGGGCTCTAAATAATAATGATTAGCCTGGTACAAAATACCGGCTTAATAATCCTAAGCATGGGTTTCACGATGTTTTCCTTCGCAAAATACCCCTGATAACAACACAATACTCCATCATGCGTTTGAAACTGACATTTCACCAGCGCCATTAGCAGGGGACGTTTCGCACGCCTAATGAATTCCTATCGTGTTACAACCTCACAACTATGTCCGATACAATTTGTCACAGCGCAATCAAAAATGACCCGTAACCCTTTTGTAATAAGGCAATGTCCCATACGTCACGGCCTCCGATTCTCAAAGGGCTATTATTTACAAGAGGCTCGTCTAACTTACAAGCGAGATACGCCGTTTTTGGGATGTCACATTGACAAATTTATATGTGAACGCGTTTATATGAAGCTTTAAATAAAGTCAGCGGGTGAAAAATAGGTGTTTTATTTTATTAATGCGCCTCTTGGTGTTCATAGTCTAAGATTTGTTTACATAAGGACCAACGTATATTTTCTGTGTTTGTATATCATCGTTTAAAAAGCAATCCCTATTCAACTAGTAACATTTTTACCAAATTTGGCGTCTGAAAGTGCGCCCTTATTGAACTATCTGTTGTTGAGAAGATGTCTAACATACTTAAGGGACACAGTCATCCATTTTTATCCAGTAGCAGACTTTTGAAGGCTGATAATGATGACTATTCCAAGTATACCTACCTTCCACTGACCTACTTGGGTCTTCTCATTGTGTGTGATTATGTTCTAAGATAGTCAAGTAGATATGTAAGATTAATCGGTATTGTAATTAATTTTAGACTATGGACCAAAGAGTCTGAAATAAAAACTTTTTATTTTTATTTTATTTATTCCGAAAGTAATATTAGTAAGTAAGGAAATCAAAGGATATGCATGAAGAGAAGAAAGGAATGCATGAAGATCTGAATATCTACCAGTATGTCGTGATCCTGTTATAAATTCAGACGTTAATAAACTGATGATGATGCTATCTATTCCATTGTAGATAAAGCTCGGAAAGCCACTGGCGCGATGCATCACAGAATAACAGATTTGGAGAGCGCCGCATTTGGAGCGTGCGTTTGTCGACGATACGTCTGTCTGAGAGACCGGTAACACCCGACGTGTGACGCCCCTGGGACTATTTGTGGCTTTACTTCCACGAATTGCAGCAGTAAGCCTTAAATTCGCTTTATAGTCGCTATATTGTTGCTTTATAAGGAAATTTATGTTCGCAAACGTAAACATCAATGTGAATTTACTTCATAAAGAGCATTTGTATGAGCAATTGAAACAGAAACGGATTTAAGAGGATGTTTTGGGTGCAGAATATATCACTCATGACAGGTTCCGTAATGAAGCCCAGATATGAAATTTGCGTACAAATTTCAGAGAAATTTATGTAAAAGGGCACAAAACCCTTCCCTTGTATTCACAATTCAAAATATAAATGCGACGAGAGGCAAGCCATGTATGAAATTTTCCACAAATGAAAATCGTATCTCGCATTCATAATACGAAACTTCAATTTCGCTTACAGCCACTGCCAAGTCGCCAGATCCTCTCGTTGAGGTAGTATTGAAAATTTAACACAATTTGTGGTTGAAAATTTTACTTTAAATTTGCGTTCAAAGTTGTGTTATTATGAAATGTCTACGAATCGAATTGATGTTAATCGTATTTCGGTTTTTTTCTTGTCGCGTTACTTGGTCTTTTGGAGTAAATGTGGTGAAAATATTATAAATGAACCTTAATGAGGCTCTTTTCGTGTATTGGAATATAGAGCAATAGATGTTTAAATTACCTTAACAAAAATAATTTGGACTCTTAAGTGAATATGGTGTAGAGTCTTTCGAGAAACAATGAATTAATACTTGTATTTTTAGACCCAGTTGTTTCTATCATACGACTGACTCAAACAAGTTCACGACTATCCCCAAGGCGCGGTAGACATTTACTCAGATTTTTTTATATATTTCAGAACCTTTGAAGATGTCCAAGGGAACGTCTAAGCCGTTAACCATTAACGTGCTAATCGCATTTACTATTCATTTTATTTATTTTAATGAAAAAGACGATACATGTAAAAAAATCCAATACAAAAATTTCTAATTTATTTTAACAGTAATATCTGCCATATCCATAAACTATTTTCAGCTCTCGGCTGAAAAAAATCCTGGAAAACTGTACCAGAGATGCAACGATGGAAAGTTTTGCAGGAGCCAAAGGACTACCCAGTGATTGTGACCAGGTTAAAATGATGATGATGACCGAACACCCGAACCGAATAGACCGACCGAACAAATACAATATATGATTATTGAATTAGTAGGATAAGTAACAAGGATTTATGATGGTTTTAACTGGTTAAATAGACTGGTACTGCAATAGATTATCGTAAAATTAATACTTTTATCGAAGTAGTGGCGTAGTTTTTCTTAAAGATAGAAAAATGTTCAATGTTTTTAAATGCATCGAGAAGTTAAGAGTTTTTATATTTTAAAGAGATAGGATGCCTATTCAAACATTTTATTGAGTAATAACGAATGCATTATCGCCGCCAGCTCTTGCAGTAACCCAATATACGTCACCGTATAAAGCTGAGTATACACGCGCGACCCGAATGTTTTCGGTGTCACATTGAATAGTTTTCAGTGGCCTGCACACGGACTGTTACGCATCGAGACGAGAAAATACTCAAAATACCTGAAAAGCAACTGAAACTATAATTAATTTATATCAGGTCACGAAATAAGGATATGAATGAAAGAGGTGTGAAGGGTCTACGGGCTTGAAAAGACAAACTTTTCTTTTTTAAAATGCATCCCAAATAATTTCAATGAACGCGACTTTTGGCGATCCGTGGTACGCTCTAACCAACAGAATGGACAGTCGCGATAGTTGAAATTTTGTGGGAGTACTTACTATAGGACCATAATAACTACTGTGTAGAGACCTGAGACAGTCGGTAGACCACGCAAGCGATGGCGCGATGAGCTAGACACCTTATGTGGCAGGCAATAGCGTTAGCCGGAAACTCGATGAGAGGCTTTGGTCCTGCATTGGAACAGTACAGGCTATAAACAACGTTTCGCGTAAGAGAAACCATTCGTCCAGACAAGTCAAGTCCACGTACAATCCGAATAGTTTTCGGCCGAGGTGAAAATTCGATTGTGCGGTTTGCAGCCGCTCGTTGTATCGGCCTCGCTCCCAGCGCGACGCGGAAATGCACTTTGCCTGTTTAAGCTGGTTTTTTTCGTTTTTTTCTAGGTTTCATTCGTATTTTTACCTCCTGAAAAACTTTTATAGAATGGCGTGGCAAGCTGGACACCTTCAGCGACTATCAGTGGCAGGCAATGGCGTTAGACCAGAAAGCTTGGAAAACTCAAGGGAAGGCCTTTTTCCAGCAGTGGGACAATGCGTGCTAAAAACAACAAACAAGCTTTTATATGAATTTATAAATTAGATTAGAATCAATTGAGTCGCCTAGAGATCGTTACAAAAGGGCATTTAAAGTGTTATTTTGAATTTAATTTAAAGGCTAAAAATAAAAATATTATGTAAAAACGAGGAACGCAATAGGATCATAAGTAGATAGACATTTTCTTCGATCAGTATCACTCAAGACGTTTCCTTTTGATGTTTTCCTTCGCCGTTTAGCTCGTGTCAATGCGCAATAAAGCTTCCAAAACGAGTACTTTGACTGCCGGGATCCGTACCCACAACTTTCGACTTTCAATCATTCACTTCCACTAAGTCAACACAGATTTTGACCACCTTAGTATTAATAATTATGTACTATTAATATATAGTAACTTACACCTGGCAATGTGCGCTATGCTACTCCCGCGAGTCTAGCGAACCGCGGTATTCCGCATTAACCGAATATCTCAACCACAGAATGTCTGATTAATGCAAGCGCCCCTGATTAGGAATCCTAACTCTGCTTAGGTACTGTGGAAACGTTTTTGCACTTTGATAATTTTCACGCCGCGATGAGCTTACAACCTGTCTCGCATTCTGGATCGAATTCTGGATTGTGGCCATGTCTTTAGAGGAGAGGTTCTAAAAGTGAACCTCACAAAACCCCACTATGCCGTCGTGATTGTGTGTGAGTGATACATTCTTTACCAGGAGTGTTCACTCGTGGAATAAAATTTTGAATCAGATCACCTTTAAAAAAGTGGAAGAAGAAAGAATTAAGATTGATTTTTGCGGAGTGGAAGAGAAAAACCTGTTGCCGACCCCACACTAAAGTGGGATCATCATCATCATCATCATCATCATGTCAGCCATCTAGTGTCCACTGCTGAACATAGGCCTCCCCCATCGATTTCCACAGCAATCGATCTTGTGTAAAGTGGGATAAGGGAAGGGAAATGATGATCACCTTCCTTTAAAATTACAATCATTTACAATCATTTAATCCAAAATGCTTTGCGTATTTACACCCAATAATATGTACCTATGTATAAATAAATATTTTTTTTAACTTTAAGTCCATAGTTGCGGTGGGATTCGAACTAGGTCCCTCCAGATCGTAAGGCAGGGATGCTACGCCTGTACCACCAGGTATACAATACACCACGATGAAATTATGCTATTTGGTCGAATGTCGCGTCCGGAGCATACTAATTGCGACCCAAATGTTATGAATAATTTACTAGCGACCTGGAACTGAGAGCGCGGTCTCTAGGGACGGGACATAATTTGAATCAGTTTTAAACTGATTCTAATATCTTTTTAACCGACCGTAAAATGTCTTTTTTGATTTAACTGTGATTATAGAGAGTTATTTATAGTTTTTAGTACTTACAGTGTTAACGATCAAAATAATGATAATGCGTACATCATACGATGATATATAGCATAGTGAATGACAGATTTACATTTATTATAAATATATATTAAATTTATTAAGAAATAAAAGGGGAACACGACATTCTCACACATTCACATTGGTACTCCATTCTCACACTTCACGCCTGTCAATGTAGAGTACTTTAAACTTGGCAAAACTCCAGTCTATCTCCAATTTGTTTTATCCGAAATTGTGGGGTTTTCCTGTCCCATTCACGTTCTTTCTGCCTTTAATATATTTTCAATAGGTATATCTTTGTCTCTGTTCCCCGCTGTGACGCAAAACTATCCCGACACTGGATTCCGGCCAAAAAGGGAGCTGGGACTATGAGCTAACAAATTATGAATAATGTAACGCTATCTCCTTGAAATGGAAAATAGCGCTATAGTGGTGATAGACGAGCGACTTTAATCGCTCTGATTTCAACAACAGTTCAAGGAAGGAGCATCTTTGAGTCGCACTTTAAATCCTTTCACGCAACTGACTTCGATTTCAGTGACGCGACAAGAAAAAACAACATCTCAGTAGGTGAATAATTAAAGTCGTTGGTCTAGAAGAAGAACTTGACTAATAAAGGACTATGTTGAGTGACATAAACAAAGCATTATACCCTGCAGTGGACAAAGTCCAGGCTGTGGATGATGATAACTTTTAGGAATACCAGCAAATACACAAGCTTTCCTTATGAAAAACACAAACAATAATGATAATAATGGCCTTACATTGACCCTACTAAAACTTTTATAGCACACTCAGCTAGAGATCATCAAAAACAATTGCTGATATTTTCAGAAGTACCTAATCTTCATCGTCGGTACTAAGATTCATAAAATAACTGTTTTTATAATGACATTGCTATAAGGTGGTTCAATAGAATAAGTGACTCAACAAGACGAAGACTTATGTCGAGCGATTGTTGCTGAAAGTTGTCCGTTTATGGACGTACACGGTGGAGGGGACACTTTTATACGACAACGTTATACGGTTGGACTGGTCGTAAAGAGGTCGGTATAAGCTGTAGCTACAAACAACATTTTCCATAGACATTATTACCTATGTATCGTCACACTAGTTCTTTTTTGGTTGTATGTTGTAACCTACTCTAAAAGGAGTCCTAATACTTGAGTACGTATTATAAATACAAAAGTTTATGAATATGAGTGTGGCTGGGTATGCAAGAAGAGGAAGGCCAAAGAAGAAGTGGTTGGATTGTGTGAGAGATGATATGAATGTAAAAGGAGTGGATGCACAGTTATCAAGTGATAGGAGTGAGTGGAAGAAGAAGACATGATTACATGATTTATTTTAATTTGTCCATCTGAAAAGTTTCTTTGTTCTCATACAGGGTGTAAAAAGACTGCTACCGAAAACTGAGGGAGTGCAATCAGACCATGATTCTGAACATATTTATCGAAAAAAACCTCAAAAATTTTTTTGACTTAGCTACATCATTTTATTTTATTTTCTAGTTTTTTGCCACTAGTACAACATAATAAGACCATACCTACCTAATCATTTCATTTATAAAAGAAAAAAAACAATTAAAACTCAAAATCCAGCAATCTACGTATAAAAACGCGCCCAGTACATACGCAAACAGTGATCTTCAAACGCTGTTTTCTCCGGATATAATGTTTTTTTCGGAAAATCCTTTTGGATTTGGTTGTGTTTTGGGATGCTGTACCTGTAGTATATTTAGATAAGAAGTAACATATTTGAGGGTAGCCTTACTCAACCCATCTGTCAATGACGGGATTTATTTATAGGTACCTTCTTTATTAAATAAAACAGTGTTCAATCAGCTAGCTGTGTTTCACTACATGGTGACAGCGGTGTGTCTTTTAAAAACGGAAAATAGTGAGTTTGGAGACTCTTTTTCGTGGCAAATTTATTAGGAATACAGTGTTTAGAGCGTGGGAAACATGGAACACGCGAGACCTCCGCCAGAACTGCAGATTGAAGGCAGTCCAGCCGCGCGTGCCGATGCTTGGCAAAAATGGTGGAAGCAATTTGAAGTATTTCTCAAGGCATCTGGAGTGAACAAGGAACCTGGTGACGTGCAGGCGAGCTTGCTGGTGAACCTCATAGGAGCGGAGGGTTACGAGATTTTTTCAACATTTACGTATACCAAGGATCAATCAGCGGATGATCTTCAATGTTTAAAAAATAAATTTGACGAACATTTTGGAACTAAATGTAACGTGGCCATGTTTAGATTCAAATTTTTTACTCGTAACCAAAACGCGGGAGAATCTACAAGTCAATATGTCACGGCGTTGAAGGTGCTGAGTCAAAATTGCGAGTTTGAACATCTAGTTGACGGCCTGATACGAGATAGATTAGTATGTGGAGTTGCCAACCACGTAGTACGTGATCGATTGCTACGGACGGACGAATTGACTTTGGCAAAGGCGGTGCAGATCTGCGAAGCGGATGAATTGTCTAGAACTGAGGGGCAGCAGATTGAAGAGGCGAACAAGACGAGCAGCCAAGTAGATGCAGTCTTGGGGCAGCGAAGGCGAGGCGCTTTACGACTGCGCGGCGCCGGCGGCGGCGCCCGCGGCAGCGGCGTTCGCGGCGTGCGGGGCTCGGACAGCGGCAGCGCCGGGACCAGCAGACACGCGGAGCGTCGGTACGAGCGCTCGCAGTGCTCGCGTTGTGGTAGTGTTTTATGTGAGGGCCGTGGGTGGTGCCCAGCAAGTGAATCTACATGTTTTGTGTGCAAAAATCGTGGACATTTTGCGAGGAAATGTACTAATAAAACTGTAAGTAAGAAAGTGCATGATATCAACTTAGATAGTTTTTCAGAAGAGTCTGAGGACGAGGATGTTTTGTATGTAAACGTGTTGCATAAAAATAAAAGTGGAGATACTCAATGGTTAGAAACTTTGTGTGTTAGCGGTAGGAATGTCGAGTTCAAATTAGATTGTGGTGCCGATCTTAATATTATAAGCAAACGGGATTATTATCGTTTAGGATTCACAGGTAAAAATTTAGAACCTTATAATTCGAAAGTATTTTCTTATACGAGAAATGAACTGCCTATTATAGGCCAAGTTTTCCTATCGGTATTGAGGGGCGATATATCCTGGGAACTTAGTTTTGCGGTTGTCGATATGAAAGTACAGAACATATTAGGCAGAGAAGATTGTGTCAAACTAGGATTTATTAAAAGAGTTGAATCAATAACCTATGGGTTACAGGAGTTTTCGGAGCTGTTTAAGGGCGTTGGTGAGTTGCCTGGTTTGCATAGAATTGTTATTGATAAGTCAGTACAACCAGTTATCTGTCCGGCAAGAAAAGTACCGTTAGGATTGAGAGATAAACTACGCGATGAGCTAAGTAGAATGGAAAAGTTAGGCATAGTGCGCAAAGTCAACCATCCCACGGAATGGGTTAATCCTATTGTGATAGCTGCGAAAAAGAATGGGGATATCCGGGTATGTCTAGACGCGAGGGCATTAAATCAGGCGGTAAAACGGGCTCATTTTTCACTACCCACTGTGAGTGAGATAGCAGCTAAGCTACGAGGTGCACAATTTTTTAGCGTGTTGGATGCGCGTTGTGGGTTTTGGATGTTGAAGATGGATGAGGCTAGCGCTGATCTATGTACTTTCAGTACTCCGTTTTCTAGATATCAGTTTTTACGGCTCCCATACGGGATTAATTGTGCTCCCGAGATTTTCCACGCGAAAATTAGACAGTTTCTGGAAGATTTAGAGGGGACTGATTCATTTATTGACGATATTGTTTGCTGGGGTACAACCAAAGAAGAGCATGACAGACGTTTAAAATTACTTTTATTGCGAGCTAAGGAAGTTGGTATTAGGTTCAACAGAGATAAATGTAGGTTTGGGGTAAGGGAAATAACGTACCTAGGACATGTATTTAACGAGAAGGGTATGAGGCCTGATGATAAAAAAGTTAAAGCTATAATAGACATGCCAGATCCAGTAGACAAAAAATCTCTTGAGCGATTTTTAGGTATGGTAAATTACCTATCTAAATTCATACCTAACTATTCAGAGTCAGTCGCGGTCTTGAGAAGTCTTTTGAAGAAGAGCTCGGTATGGCTTTGGGATAAAGAGCATGCTGAGGCAGTTAAATTACTTAAAGATAAACTGTCTACCGCGCCAGTTTTAGCATTGTATTCGCACAGTATACCTATAACACTCTCGGTGGACGCAAGTGCAACGGCACTGGGGGCGGTCTTGTTGCAGGAAGGAAAGCCGGTAGAATTTGCTTCGTTGACTCTTACTGATACACAGTGCCGTTACGCACAAATTGAAAAAGAGTTATTAGCGATTGTGTTTTCATGTGAGAGATTTCATCAATACATATTTGGGAGGTCGGACATCACGGTACAGTCGGATCACAAGCCATTAGAATCCATATTTAAAAAATCTCTGGCATCTGTGCCCGCACGATTGCAAAGAATGATGTTACGCATTCAGCATTACGACATTAAAGTGGTGTATACACCGGGCAAGTTCATGTATATCGCAGATACTTTATCTCGTGCTGCACTACCTGAGAGGATGCATGAACGATTGAACGCGGAGGTAGAAGCTCAGGCATGCTTTATGTTACAGCAGGTACAATTTAGCGACGAAAAATTAGAGTTAGTTAGGAAACATACTGCTAATGATAATGAAGCGCAATCATTAATTGAGTGCATATTAAATGGTTGGCCGAGGTGCAAGTTTGAGGTAGAAGAAGGCATGCGGGTTTATTGGTCGTATAGAGAATGCTTACAATATGTAGAAGGGGTTGTATTTAAAGAAAATGCCGTTTTTATACCGAAATCGTTAAGAAATGAAATGTTGATTCGTATACACGAGGGACACTTAGGTATAGATAGGTGTAAAAGGCGTGCGCGCGGTGTATTGTTCTGGCCGGGCATGTCGAGTGACGTGGAGCGTACAGTGCAGGCCTGCCGTACGTGCGCACTGCACGCGCCAGCGCCGCGCAGAGAGCCTATGTTGCAGCATTACATTCCGCCTATACCTTGGGCAAAGGTCGGATCAGATATTTTTGAGTATAAGAAAAAGTATTACTTGATTTTAGTGGATTATTTATCGAACTTTGTTGAGGTTAATGAATTGAATTCGATTACGAGTAAATCTGTTATTAAAGCCATGAAGGAGCAGTTTGCTAGATACGGTATACCTAATGAATTAATTACTGATAATGGGCCGGCTTATATTTCAAAACAATTTATAAGTTTTGTTAGGAACTGGGAGATAAGACACGTTACGTCATCGCCGCTTTATGCTCAGTCCAACGGAAAGAGCGAGCGAGCGGTGAGAACAGTAAAAACGTTATTAAAAAAATGCATTGATTCGGGATATGATTACTACGTAAGCTTATTAAACTTAAGGTCAACACCTAGGCATAATATAGACTCGCCAGCGGAAATTTTAATGGGGAGAAAACTTAATACGCGCTTACCTATACATAAGTGTGTATTAGAGGAAAAAATCGATAGGTATAAAAATTATGAGGCTATTTTAGAGCACCAAAATCAAGAAAAGTTGAGGTATGATAGGTCGGCTAGAAACCTCCCTATACTACAACGGGATGACATTGTAGTAGTAGCGGATGGTAATAGGAGAAAGAGTATGAAGGTAGTAGAAAAAGCTTCCGAGCCCAGGTCATACATATTGCAGGACGAAGTAGGTCGAAGGTATCGCCGCAATCGTAGGCATTTAGTTAGAAGGTTAGGTAGTGACAAAGCCGGCGGCGCCGCAGATGATAACGTCGCCGATCGTAGTAACCTACCTACACCTACGTCAGCGGTAGGTATTCAGGGTTCATCGTGTTCTCGAGACTTGGCTCCTTTTATTTCTGATCCACAGCAGTCAGAAAAAACAGTGAGAAAAGGTTTAGGGGAAAATACGAAACATACTTCGGATCGGTTAGGGTTCGCTAATTTAACTGTGGGTCCTACTACTAGAAGTAAAGCTAAATTGGTGGGCTCACCACGCGTAGAAAAACAAAAGGAAGGAAATTGGAGGTTAAACATAGATTAAATTTAGATTAGTAATTAGTTTTTTACTTGTATTTCGTTTTGTTCCTTAGCTCTGTGTAGCAAGGTAAGTTAGATTTAAAAGCTGAGGAAAGTTGTAATAAGTAAGTAGCTTTAAATGTACCTACTTATATATTATGTATTTACCTAAGTATAACAGTAAGGTTGAATATATATTTGTAAAATTGTCTAGTTTTTATTATGGTTCGATGTGCTTACTTACTAGTTTATTATATAGGGGAAAGATGTAGTATATTTAGATAAGAAGTAACATATTTGAGGGTAGCCTTACTCAACCCATCTGTCAATGACGGGATTTATTTATAGGTACCTTCTTTATTAAATAAAACAGTGTTCAATCAGCTAGCTGTGTTTCACTACAGTACCTACCCCTTTCGGCTTCGGTAGACGTCTTTTTACACCCTGTATATTAAATTATCTCTTTTCAATAATCAAATAAGGGTTGTCGTGACGTCAAAGCAATGTATGATCAAGCTGAGTGACCTGATTCCAAGTGGTTGGTTAATTCGTAACTATTCGATTATTCATAACCCTGCTATTAGCTACTGTTAACTTCTAACTAGCGGTTAGTGGTTACTGTAGGAAGTTATGTTTGATTAAAGTTACTGGAGGGTCTTCGAATGGGGTGAGTATATTCACTAACATAACACTCAATCGAAGATGAATCACTGAAAATAAAAGTGTATCTATTTTGGTCACTTTATTGGTCATCATCATCATCAACCATTCTCATCCCACTGCTGGGTATAGTCCTATCTTCGCTTTTTTTTTACTTTAATGGTATGTAAATTTAATATTCATCATTAACATCAACAGCCCTTCTCATCCCAAGCATTTCATATTTTTTTCAAAATTTTGAGACAATCAAACAAATATTATAGCCAGTTATGATGTGACACTAGGGAAGGATTATATTATTTAGAAGCCAAACTCACATGTTTATTTTTCCAAAAATATATTTTTAGTCCAGAGAAGTCAGGGATATCGCTTGTGCTGTCGTTGGAACGAAATAAAGTCGTGCTTACTTCATGAATAACTTATTCGTTATACTCAATAATATAGAACTTGTACAACTCATTTTGTCTAAAAGCTTTTGTTTCTAAAGTTGATTACTTATTTGATTGATGTAATTTGTCCTGGCATTTTATTCGTAGCATTTCTTTGTCACACGAATATAGTCAACACAACTTTCAAATTTACTTATTAAATTATTTTAAAAAGAAATAACAAAACCGACTTTGTAATCGAGATAAAACCAGTTAGCATTATTATAGGCGGCGATGGGCTTGCAACCTGTCAGGTATGGAATGCTAGCTTCTGAAAAATGTGGGCATGTATCAAATATAGTGTTTGGACATGCCTCGGAATACCATCTTAGACATCTATAATTTATATATTTTTTTTATAGTGTCATTACAGTGTTCATTTCTCATTCTTAGACATCTTCCAACGATCTGGAATACATATACGATCTAAAAGAAATACCGTCGCCTTGGGAATACAGTCGTGAACCTGTTTTTTTTTTGGAACGAAGTTCCTTTTAGGATGGTATCGAAGAAGACTGAGCCTGGAAAAAAAATTTTGTTCCATTTTACCGTCACGACACGTGTATAATAATATGTCAAATCGTCACAGTGCGAAAGGCGCAGCCGCGACACAGTCCATAGATTGTTACCTAAGGATACCTAATTGACAAATGGCAATTAATTTATTATATTCCCAGTATAGAACAGTACTCTTTGCTTCGTTCCAACCGAGTGTTCCACGACACTCACGTATTTTTTTAAATTGATAAATTACCTAATTTATAGCCTTTCAAATCTACTTTTCAGTCATGGCCCCAATAGAGAGTGGTTGGGAACTCGGTACTAAGCCAACTTTCGATTCGTTATAAGTCAAGGCCAATCCAATATAATATAATATAAAGTACATCATTTATCATAGTTTCGTTACAATACAAATTATCTGTATAAATAACAAAACATTTATCAACCGACCTTTGGCTTCTATGAGAAACATTTATTGACCTTTTGATAAAGGTATTCTGTAGGTATTTGTGTGTTTAGGTATAACTTAGTGGGCAATAGTAGTAGAAAGACGACCTCTATGGCGCAGTGGGCGAAGGTCCGCCTGCGACGCAGAAGGTTGCGAGTTCGATCCCCGCCACGGGACAAATGTTTGTATGACCTACAGATAATTGTCTCAGGTCTGGGTGTTTCTATGTATAATATGTATGTATTTACAAACAAAAAGTATATAAGAAGTATATCAGTTATCTGGTTCCCTTAATACAAGCTTTGCTAGTTTGGGGCTAGATGATGCTGTGTGAAATTGTCCAGCATTATTTATTTTTATATATATTTGAGCATCATTTAGCCAAATGTAGTGTAGACGAAAGCTTCTACGAGATTTTTGTCACCACTCAAATGTCATTTAACTGTATTCTGTCGTAGAGATTTATTTTGTGTCATGTTAGCATATTTGTGTCATAAAACGATGTTATATTAATGTGTATTTTGCCATAAAAAACACCCAGAGCGTCGAAAGTGCAATCAAAGCATGGCTGGCTAGCACTCCTAGGCTCGATACTTATTATAGTCCTGTGCTTCTAATATGACACGAGTGTGAAATGTATTTATTCTATTTCAATAAAAGTTCAACAGTTCTCCTTAAGCCCCAGATAACACTAAGCTAACACGACACTGAGTGGTATTTACGAAAATAATCACGCAAGATTTCCCTATACGATTTCCGCGCGTTACTTAGCATACATTATCTCCCATTGACGCCAAGAAAACGAGCATTACCATTGTATACAGCATTATGCATAACACATTGTACGTGTTACATGTACAGTCGGATGTAGTAGGGAATCTTATTAGTTTTACTAATAATATCATGCAGTCGGTAAATGCATTTTAAACACTAATAAGATTCGACTTTAATGTACTAAATAGAATAATAAATAATGCTGGACTTTTTCACACAGCATCATCTAGCCCCAAAGTAAGCAGAGCTTGTGTTATGGGTACTACATGACTGATATACTACTTATATACTTTTTGTTTGTAAATACATACATATTATACATAGAAACACCCAGACCCGAGACAAATATTTGAAGTTAGATCATACAACTATTGGTCCCGCCGCGCCGCGGGGATCGAACCCTCAACCTTTTGCGTCGCAAGCGGGCATTCGCCCACTGCGCCACAAAGGTCGTCATAGAAAATGAGAAGTGATGATTTATTTTAATATTAAATATTGTTATCAACGTTAGTCGACGTCGATCTTATGAAGCAGTTGTATACGCTAGGAGGAGGCATTATCACGACAAAAATATCGGCAAACTGCAAAACTCAACCACCACAGGTTGATAATAAGGTTGACATATACCATTGATAATAATGGTGATGAGGTTTACAAATTTTACAATGTCAAGTATAGAAATTTTGTCGAAGAAATAATTTTACAAAAGAACTCTTAGGGGTACATTTGATATTAGCAGATATTTTTTTAGTTAAGTGTACAAAACAGTGGATTTGGATCGTAAAGGAAGACATTCACGTTATCAGCACTCATCTTACGTCATTAAGCATAAGCACTCCGGTAATAGTGCGAACAAGGCCTCATATGCCCGCATACAATCTCTTTCAAACTGAAAAAATGATATCCTTTAATGGACACGTCAATTACAGGATTGTGTACACAAAGAAACGGAGACTTCAGGTTCTACTAGCTGGTTTCCTCGCAATGTTTTATTTGCCTTTTTTTACAACGTTACCTTCGGCATTATTACAAAAAAATCTAAATACAGTCCTGTTTAAAAAAGGTACACCTACCTAAAAACAAGAGAAAACCAAAATGACATCTGAAATGCAAAACATGTTTAGAACAAAGTCATAGAGACCAATTTAATGCTAAACTTATTCTTGAAATCTCTTTGGTGTAATTTCTAGACACACTACAGCGTACCGTTAAGTGTAGGTATGGATTGCCTCCTGACGCTGTATAAATCATCTAATTAGATGTAAAGGCCTAAGTTTTAGGTTTAAGTAAGTACGTATTTCATAATCAATTTTTAGAAGTCGTTCATAACGATTGTATTCGTGCATATGGGATCAGATAAAGGGTTACACCCATAGACGGAACATTACGAACATAAATATAAGGCAGTTTCAAGGGGTTAGCATTCACCCTTCGCTGACGTGACGGGTGGCGGACTTGATTACAGCCATCAATTGTTGAAACTAGATTAGGCACAAATTGGTTCTTTCTTGAAAGATTTCAGCGGGTAATGTTAGAATATACGAACATAAAATTCACGCCTCATTAAAAAAAGTTACTTTTTACTCTACAATAGGGCCCTTATTAATAAACGTGGTGTAGTTACGCCGGGACGTAACTTAGGAGTATCCATTAATTTTTGGAGTTTAAACCTGGCGTAAATTTAAATAATAAGGGCCTAGGAGAACAGAAATAATAATAATAAAAAAAAAAAAAAAAAACATTTATTTCAGACCCATTTGATCCATAGAATAAGTTTTACATTATATTAACACACATTTAAAATTAATAATAAATAAATAACAATAATATAATAGACCACCGATTTTCACTTGCTACGATGATACATCTTTTGCTTCATTCACACTTATTATTACACTTTCCTAGGTATGGAAAGTGTGGAAAACTTAAAAGAAAAATGTGATGCACTTAATTTGAGAAAACGTAGGTACTTAACTTGAATTGTTTTTTTTATCCTGCTCTAAAATATAACCAATTTCATCTAAGCCTAGGCTCTACAACTACGCTCTCACTCAAACTTTAGCTGCGATAGATCGAAATTGATTCCTGTCATCATCAAAGGAAATTTTTAAAGAGGGAATGTTTTCCCTGACAGGTAATAGACGAGTACATCCGCGACCCCCGACCAATCACGGCACGTCAAAAGATTCGTTGCATACCAAGCAGGTGTTCGACGTAAAGGCACTAAATCTAGCGTTATCGCACTTATACTGAGAATGCCTACCATTTTGCCATCAGGCACAGTGCAGGCAGTAGGTAAACTTGTGTTTGGATAAAGCTTTTTTGAAAGCATCTCACATTCTGACACGAGAGGCAGAAACAAGGCTGGTATAAATGAAGGGACGCCTTGAATATATGGCTGTGATGATGATGATGTTAGGTTTTGTAAGCCATTTGATACAGTTCAAAATCGAGTTTTGTAGACATAGACATAGACATAGACATTTATTTATTTGCCACTCAAGCACACACAAAATACAGTAACAAAATGAAAACAAAAAAAAAGAGAATACAAGTAAAAACAAAAAGCCTGTCATGTATGTGTGCTACAGCAGCAAAAGGGCTTCGACTCAGCATAATGTTTAGATATTTCAGAAGTAGGTAATTCACTAACTGTAAGTCTAACATACTTATAAAACACACACATTGCCTTTGCAATTTTAAACTTATACCACAGAATACAGAAACCTTATACCAAACCGCCTTTACATTTTATCCAAACAACATCAGTTCTCTTGCTGTATTAGTCACACTGTGGCCCGGGACAACAATCGGAGTAGTCCCGAATAAATCACCCGGGGCGCCTCTGATCCCTTAAATAAGTATGTTCCCGTGTGTAAAATATCGAGTGCCTCGCGCCTCCGGGATTGCGTATGTCAAGGAGGTCCGGGATTTCTGATATTAAAGTTGTGGATTGGATCATAATTGAAAACAGGATTGAGTAAGCTCGTGGTAAAGCTTGATTAGCCTTTAGCCAGAATCTAAACGGTGAAGGAAAACATCGTGTTACCAGTTCTTTCGTGCCAGTGTGGTGAAAGCATTTTAAGTGCGCCTCCTTTCGTGCACTTGACACATGTTTTCGAACTTTTTAGGTTCTACGACATGCGGGTTTCCTCACGATGTTTTCCTTCACCGTTAACAGCTCGTGTTATAGCGCATGTAAATTTTACGAAACGAAATATCCATTGATGCACGGCCGGGATTCGAACCCACGACCTTCAGATTGAAAGTCGAGGCACAACCCCATTCGACCAACACGGCTCTATCTTAATCTTCTTATCTTTAGAATAGACAAAAGAGCTAGATAATTCTACTCCTGTTCCTCCCGGTCACATTGTAAAACTCAAAAAATTTCGTTCTTGCTTTTAATTCTTTACTTAGTTCAACGTTGAATTAAAACGTAATATATGTGATCATTCATCTTGCTGAATTTTTCCAATGAATACTCGTACTTCTCTATACAAAAATATAGGAGCTTTCATCATTGGTCCCACCTTCTCTCACGTATTGCAATTACCATATCGAGTTTAATATCAGCCAAGGAGTAGTAAAAACGTGCGTTATTCAAAAATGTGTAACTGGGCGGTGTTATACCTTCTACAAAGGGTGTAAAAAGACGTCTACCGAAGCCGAACGGGGTAGGTACAACCATATTCAAAAGGATTTTCGGAAAAAAATCATTATATCCGGAGAAAACCGACCTTGCGCAGCTGGTCGAGCATGTACTGGGCGCGATTTTATAGGTAGATTGCTGGATTTTGAGTTTTAATTGTTTTTTTTTTCTTTTATAAATGAAATTATTAAGTGGGTATGGTCTTATTATATATTACTTAGTAGCAATGATATTGAATAGTAGTAAATAACTCGAAAATAAAATAAAATTAGCGAGTTAAAAAAATGCGTTTTTTTTTCTCGCTAAACAAGTTCAGAAGCATGGTCTCATTGCAACCCCTCAGTTTTCGGTAACAATTTTTTTACACCCTGTATTTACATATAAGGCATCAACCTACATCCCAAACCACAAGTCCTAGAAGCATTAAACTTGGAGGGTACATTCCATTTACGACATAAGAGAGCACTAAGAAGGGAATTTAGGAAATTCTTCCCCTAGGGTGGTGAAAGGGAATAAAATATTGGTACCACGCGAAGCCGCGGGCGTGCCGCTAGTGTACGATATTTGTCCCCTGAAGGATGCTAGACATACGACGTGTCGCTTTGAGGGCGTGGACTGAATTGTAAGTAGGGTACAGATCCTTTGGAGCTAATGTTTTCAATATAAGTGTTTTTAGAATCCTTCGTACTTATTAGTTTTTTTATTCTGAAGTAAAGTTAGTAACGTGTATAATGATTATTTTGTTAGTAACGGGTATTTTTTACCTAATCTGTTATACTATTTACGTGACGTATAAGTTCAAAAATTTTAAGTTCAAATGCTAAATGTATGTAATACAGCACCATCTATCCAGCGTTTGTATTTCCGCTGAGCTACGACCCTGTTGTTTTTAAGAAGAGAGTTAATAGGCACCTTCAGGGTAGGCTCGCTCCATCGTAGACCTCATTCTTACCTGTGTATGTTTCGAGGTCAAGAGCATTCATCATAAAAAAAATACTAAGCTAAGCTTGTTTTAAGGAAACCATTTAACTGTCAAAATAGTTAGATGTGTTTCTATCTATCTATCTATCTATCTAATCAGCCCACATCCACCTATACTCATATAGGCCTCCTCATTTTCACGCCACTACTTCCGGTCCTGTGCCAGTCGAACCCAATGTTATCCCACCACCTTTATAATGTTATCGGACCATCTGGCTGGTGGTCTGTCTGGTGTTCTGTGACCTTCGCGTAACACTCGGTAACTGCCTTTGTCCATCTACCGTCCCGCCTTGCCAAGTACTTGTATACATCTAAAAAACTAGCCTAAATGTAATATCATAACGCTATAAATAGCAATTTTTTTTAAACTGGCAACCCACCCTTTTCTGACAGGTTATGAAAAGCGCTGGTAACACACTTACTTCGGAAGGTGCAAACTGTTTTGGTTATTGCAGTAGTATGTAAATTTTCTGGCAAACATTCCGTTTGTTAAGCAAATGTGTATCTTTCGGGGGAAATTATTTTACAAATCTCCACAGTGGAATCGGAATGAAAAGGCAGAGAGATTTCAACGATCCTGACTCACATCTGCCACATTAATTACGATGACGGAGGCCTTAAGGCGGCCTCAAATCCGCGTCACCAGAGTAGGCCACTAACTCATACGAGCTTACTTACTCTAATGACGTTCTTTTTTTTTATGACGTTCTTTTTTTTATGGTGACAGGGTCGGCTCTTGACCTCGAAACTTACACAGGCAAGAGTGAGGTCTACGATGGAGCGAGCCTACCCAGAAGGTGCCTATTAACTATCTTCTTAAAAACAACAGGATCTTAGCACAGCGTTCTCATTCAAGCTTATCGATTTCAGATACTTTTGATTTGGTAATTCTGTAAAATGTCACCAATTTGATCTCAATATTAGCCTACGGCTGCTCGGGGTTGGGTGTTCATCATAAACGTGACAATTGATTACAGAAGAAGGTCGTTGACATTTAAGTTAGCAAAGTTGCCACTTATCATTAGCTAAAAATTACAGTAAATTTTCATCACAATAAGCCAGCGGTTTTACTTCCGTTATAATGAGTTTCAATTCAACCCTATTCCATTGCAATACAACCCAGAGAACACTGAAAATCTCCATAATAATGTGAGTATTCGTACTAGAATTTGCCACTTGATTTAGAGCTCTATCACCATTACAGAAGGATTGTTCAAAAGATGTTAGTTTTCGCACCTACAAGAGTAATTTAGCATTGGATTTTGGACTTTATCTCCATGCACCAAAGGTCATAGACATGCTGCTGTAGGCTGTATGTATAATGTATGTCATCACAGATCCATCCGTAAGGAAATGGAGTCGTAATTACGTGGACGCGTGTGATATTTTTTGTGATTATGTCGTTATTGTCTTACTTTCAGATCATTGCGAATATTTCAAATAGATAATACTAAACTACTGGTAATATAGAAGTGGATTTTTAGTATTTGATAGCAAAAACACATTCCTCTTTATACGGATTTTAAATTTGAGACTTTCACGCGGCACAGGGCCGTATTCTCGTTCTTATTTTCGTTCGTTTGATGAATATTCGGATGTTTCTGCCTACGAGCTACATTGCATTCGGTCGATAAGATCAACGTTTAAAACACGGTCCTAACCTAGGATCAAATATTCCAAACCGAAAAGTTGGCCCTTGAAGTCAGAAAACGTAGTAAGAATCATCTGAATATTCATCAAACTAACGATAAAAAGATCATAGATAAGAATATGGTCCCTGATCTGAACAAACTATAGCTAGACGAATTCTCATTATTATTTTATAAGTTTCACATCTACAGTCTTATTATAGTTATCAGTGTCACATTTCAATTCGCAAATCATCGATGGGAGTTTTTTGTAGAAACTGTACAACTTCCGCTCATTTAACAGTGAAATCTTGCAAAGAAGCCTCAATTTACCGAACTTTATTATTGGTATTTGATGCCAATCTAGGTTATATGATATCTTAGAATAAGGAACTCAATGGTCTGATGGAACTCAAATCTGATGGAATCATTGTGAAAGATGTAAAAGCAGCCTCTTTGTGGAGCACTCAAAATAATCCTTTCACCACACTGATTCTAAAGAACTAGTAACACAACAAGACTCAAGAAGAACAAAAAAAAGTTCTAAGACAACAAGAAGAAAAGATAAATATGATGATGCACACTTTAAGCGACCAGTAAGTATTCCAAGAATCGATGTGGATGAACAGTTGACGAGTAATAGGAGTGAATGGAGGAAGAATACCTACATGCTGTGTCCGACCCCATTTAGCGTGGGATAAGGGCATGATGATGACAGAAGTAAACTTCGATAATCTATCAAGAACGACGAAGCAAGTTAAACGCTTCTGTTGAATAAGTGTGAAGTTTCGTCAAGCGATCTAGCTGTGCCGTTAAATAACATCAGCTGAACTATATTGGCCAAGAGACGCACATCGACCACGGGGCAGACCGTCAGCCCGTTGGTCAGACGACATAGTCGGCGTGGTTGGACGACAATGGATAAAGATAGCACGGAACCGAGAGGAGTGGCGGGTTAGAGAGGAGGCCTACGCCCAGCAGTGGGTATTAAAAGGTTATTGATGATGATGATGGTGAACTAAATTGATAATCCCAAGAAAACAGTTCCGTTGTTCGCTATAAACTTAACAAAGTTACGCCCCCAGATCCTGAATATGCAAGACTCACAAGAGGATGTGTTGTGATAACAATGTAGGATGCATCGAAAATTACACGATGCAGCTTTGTGTTTAGCACTTTCTAAGATGTTTCGTGAGGTTTAATATGGGTAGAACGGGTAGAGTGTTGCTGTCTCGTTTTATTACCGTGAGTTAAAGGAGAAGAGGATATTTTTAAGAATTTATAGATTTTATGATGAATCAGCGCATTTTTCTTTGACTAAGTATGGTTTACATCAGAAACATTACGTTTCTGATGTAAACCATAAAGTTTTGGAGACAACCTTTCACATCCAAACTAAATTTTAAACTTTACCACTTTTAATATAAAAATGTTCATTTCCACCCGCGTATCTCTTAACTAAGTTTTACTGGGCAGTGCTCAGTCGTGACCAATTTCGTGTCTTGATTTCACCACCATCAACCTACTTAGTTTTCTGCTGGATGTGGCTGATGTGATGAGTGCCGATTCTCTTGGGTGTACTCTTTGTCACCTATTTTAGGCAGGCCATTGCATCACCTCTTTCTCCTGCCCTGAACCTACGCAATAACAGACTTATGGAATCAGCTGTCGCCAGCGGTATTTCCAGACCGATACGACTTAGGCACCTTCAAGAAAAGAGCCTATTCCTACCTCAAAGGCCGGCAACGCATCTGCAGTGCTTCTTGATGCTGCAGTTGTCTGTGGGCGGTGGTAATCACTTACCATCAGGTGTGCCACATGCTCGTTTGCCCCCTCTTCCATAAAAAAAAAAAACAACGCTAGTGGGACAACCTCGATTCCTGTCTTTTTATTTTCGTTGTTCTATCTTTTCATTCAAAATGTATTACTTTGTGTTGCTAAAAATGTATTACTTTCTAAGCTATAGATAATCCTATAGAAACTACAAAATGCCAGAAGTATAAACAGAAATGTCCAGTCACGTGCATCGAGCTCGCTCTCCCGGCGCAAATATATTTGTCTACAATGTCTCCCTGGTCACAGAAAACTGTTTAAAGCTTTGTTCACACGAAACTAGTACTTGCTTAAGTATTTTATTTTTATTTTTTGCCTTACAGACAAATACATAATTACATTATATTGGTCGCGAAGGAACAGGAGTATAATCACCTTGTTTTAAGACGATTCAAAGTGATCCCGCTGGGATCACTCATAATTGGCGCTCATCTTACTGAATAAATGCTTTTTGATTTTGATTTTGACATTGTCCTGGTTCAACACAGGGATTAGTAACTTTGTCGTGGGTATCAGATATTACAAGGTACCACAACATCCAGACCAGGAATAATCAGTCGCAGCCATGTGCCACGCCACGCGCCAACTAGGTCGTCATTACTACGTCGATATTTCTGATATCATGTTTTTTTTCTTTTAGCTAATGATTGTCTAAATTATCAGTGTTTTTTTATATTATAGAATAAAATATAGAAGTAATAGGGCGCCGCAAATTATACTCAAGTGTGGCTTTTGAATACTACGACTAGACATGTGAGTGCGAGTGACTTGCCTTATGTAAACACGCTTAGTCTACAATGTCTTACAATCTTAGATGGTCTCTGAGTGCCCATACCGAGACGCTGGTAAGGAATAGCAGTGCAATAGCAGTTGTAGGGCAAAATGTCATGTGCAGGGTCAGCATAAATAAAGCTAAGTAAAGTAAGTTCGTATGAGTCAGTGGTCAACTCTGGTGACGGAGTTTTTAGGCCGCTTTAAGGCCTCCGTCATGGCTTAACGACTTAAATAGCCGGGACCGACAATTTAACGTGCCCTCCGAACGGAAGTTCTCAGATGAAAATGTCACTGGCGGTCACCCATCCACTTGCAGACCGTTTCGAACGTTGCTTAACTTCGACGATCTATCAAGAACGACTAAGCAAGCACGACCACGAGCGCTTCACTTAAAAGTAAGATATAAACATAGAAAACTAAACATGATTTTAGGCCATAATTACGCGAGCAAATTAACGTACTTACCTCAATAAGTCTGAAAACGTTTGTAGGAGACTATTTATAACTTTTTAAGATATTCAAAACTGCATTTACACATTTTGGAAAAAATGTACAGTCAGCGAAACAAATGCTAAAAAAAACCCAAAAAATGTTTACCATGTATATCTCAAAACTGCAGGGTCAGATTTTGATGCCCCTTTGCACAAATATGTAGATGAGGCATCCCTACACAAATACCATTACAGTATCGCTATTGGTTCATAGAGCACGTCCCATACAACTTTGAACAGTCTTGTTTAGCACAGAGATAGATTATAGTCTGGAATAGCACATACTTTTTATGAAATGGAAATGAAAAATATTTTCAAGGAACCGCAGATAGACCGCGGAGCTTAGGCTTAGAAAGCCTGAGATTTTTTCCAAATGTAAGAACGTTTACAACTTTGGATAAACCCTGTCTAGCCAACCCATAGACTACGAGTACCATGTCCATAAATCCTAATAACTACTGCAATGAAAACACGTGAAGACATGCTTGAGTACTCTGTGGTCATAGCCATAGAAAAAACAGCTGGTTCGTACCATGTTTTACGATTATTATTCGGTTTATACGATCAAATCAAAGATGTCGTTACATCCTATTTGATAACCACTAGAACATGACTATTTCGATTGCACAAGATAGTCTCCAATCCGTGTTTGTTGCCCTGATTATACTTCAAATGACACTCTTCAATTCTTATGACACAAGTATAGTACAAAGCAAACGTCATATCATTATTTCTTTAAAAGGTAGGTAAGTATCTTGATAATCTTGGTATTCGAGAAAATGAAACCTTGAAAGTTTTTTTACACTAAATTTCGATAATAGAACACAATATTGCTGAGTTCACGACTCATATTTTGTTTAGTAAGTAGTCTTAAAGTCAATTTGAAGTGAACCAGCTGCTACTGCCCACACTGTACCGTTCGAAGAATTCCCAGCAGTCAGCTCGGGCAACAATACGAATGCTAATCAGAGTTTATTTATACCCTGATAAAGGTGCAATGACCAATGAACACGGTCGAGTATGCGCATTAATACTTATTACAAGAGAAATAGAGTTTAAGTTACTGGAGCAAAATTTATACAGGAACTTATTTATTTATTTATTTATAACAATTACATTGTCTTAACGGTAGGGACACCAAAGCGACAATTGAATTACAAACAACACAAATACTTAGTAGCAGCGACTGTGAATTTCGCCAATGTTGCCAATGTGTTAAAAACATCTATATCATCCGAAGTGCATAAGCTGTTTAGGGCTCGCGTGAATGGTGCTTTGCTGAGGAGGTTAGTCCTAGCTGGTAACCGCGACTTAGTCAGCAAAATAACATACTTACTTGAAAACGTCTAAATAGAACTACAAACTGCAAGAATCTTCTGAAACTTTTAAAATGCAATAATAGCGCCATCTCGAACTCAGCCAAAGGTAAGCAACATCATCTAGTTGCCTTTAACGGGAACTTCCAACTCCCCACACAAACTTTCCACCCTTATTTTACGACCTCTATGATTATTTTTGAAAAAAAAGTAGCCTATGTCCGTCTCTGGGACAAAATCTTTATCCATGTCATATTTCAGCAAAATCTGTTCACTGTTTTAGGCGTGAAAAGGTAACAAACATACAGACATACAGAGACATTTTACTACATAATAGATGGCGACACAGAAAAAATTAGATCGCGCTATTGTTGCGTTTTGGGCTGTGTAACATATAAACTCGCTAATCTTCTAATTTTCACTTTTATAATATTAGTATGGATTGTAAGTTTTCCTGCAAATTCTATCAGTTATCTGATTTCAGTAAATAATTATTTATAGTTGTAATTGTAAATTGTAAATTCTAAAAATTACTTTGTATAGTCATAAAATTGTGTTGAATATTGTACTATTTTATGGCTTATTCGAAAGCACTTAAATGTTCAATGCCTAGTTACTACAACATTATTCAACAATAAAAAATACATTGTTACTGAAGTGTACTATGACTAGCATCACAGTACAGGCCGTTAGTTTGATTCTTATCTAGGACACACATTTACGATGAACGAAGATACTTATTTATTTTATATTATAAGCGGTGACATGTACTTAATAATGTAGTAAAAAAGTATATAGGGTCTTTCATTTTTACCTACCTTAATTCAGGAATTGGGTTCAAATATTAAACGAAGAAATATTTATGACATGTAATGATTTTGTTTTTGTTTTGTTATGAAAATTCCGAGAAAATCAATAAAGACTATCCTTTTAATTGATTGTTGCTTCTTGAATAACTTAGCCCATTCGTGATGTAGCTGCGCTGTGATTGGTGGAACGTCTGTTCTTATTGAAAATCATTATGCAACAATTCAAAAAAATCAATATATGATAAGTTTTGAAGTGAAAACTTAAATGGGCTTAGGAATTAAATTGATACGGTCAAACGTCTATTTACAACCCTAAAATGAGGCCCTCTCAGTTTATGTAGTTTAAAATGAAAGACCCTATATACAATTTTAAAAGCCCGTAGGTATCTGAAATAGGCAAATGATAAAACAAAATGTCAAGTCAGTTTAAAAAAACATGAACAGTTTAAGACCGTTTCTCGGGAACAAGCACCTTGGCCCTCCGATCCAATTTCATCTGTATCATGTCGAGACTAGTTCAAACTCGTGGAAGACAGGGACAAAAAATTAAGTAGCAAAAAAAGAGGCACAAACGGCCTAACAAAAGCGGAATTGAGGAACCTTTTGTTGTAGAAAAAAGGTAATAATTTGAGAGAAATTAGTGGCTGTGTGACATTGATCGTTGAAAAGGCAATTTGTTAGAGTAACTGATTGGGCAGACGATATGGTTTTAGTTGGGCCTCAAATGACCAAGCCAAGAACAGGTAGGTTAACATCGTATGGCTTGGCGAAAGTCACAAAAGTTTTGTAGATCCCCGATCTATCTTATTCCCGTTCGTTTGATGAATATTCAGATGTTTCTTACTACGATTTCTGACTTCAAGGTCCTAGGTTAGGACCGTGTTTTAACGTTGATCTTATTGACTTAATACAATGTAGCTCGTAATAAGAAGCATCCGAATATTCATCAAACGAACGAACAAACGAACGCAAATAACCCCCCTAGTAGGCTAGGAATCGTATGGCTTGACGAAAGTCACAAAAGTTTTGTAGATCAGAAGGAATTTGTTTTTGACAAAACAAGACATTTTGACGACCTCTGTGGCGCAGTGGGAGAAGGCCCGCCTGCGATGCAGAAGGTTGCGGGTTCGATCCCGCCGCGGGACAAATGTTTGTATGACCTACAGATATTTGTCTCGGGTCTGGGTGTTTCTATGTATAATATGTATGTATTTACAAACAAAAAGTATATACTACTACACATAATACAAGCTCTGCTTACTTTGGGGCTAGATGATGCTGTGTAAAAGGCCAGCATTATTGCACACATTTTTTGGTAAAACTAAACGGGATCACGTCAACTACGGTAAAAGTTAGCTAACTCTGGTCTGGGTGGCCTAAAAGACATCTATTATAACAAACCACTATACTCGTAGTAGGGAGAATTTAACGTACCCCTGGAGCACGGAAGCTCAGTTGATAATGCCACTAGTGACCACAGCAGTCACCCATTCACTCAGTGACCACACAGAACCATGCTTCACTTTGACGGTCTATTAAAAACGACTAAGAACACCATGAACGCTTCGGTAGAAATATGGCTTCAGTGGACGTAAAGCTTTGCTGTAGGCAGCAATGGAAGATAATCTAATAGCTGGTAATTTTATAGATAATCCAGCGGCGAAGCGAATTTAAATCCAATTTAGTCGGGCCTTCTGTAATATAACTGTAATTGAACGGACTTTCTGTTACCGGATTAAAATATTCTATTACATGAAATTGAATAGAAAAGCGAGTTAGCGACTATTTTTAAACTTATCAATGACCGCCATTTTGTAAAAATGGAAGGTCATACTGATTCAATAAATTCTTCTCATATTGCCTTTTGAACAATTCATATTTTCTTCGTCTTCTATAATACATTTTTCTTAAATTATTATTCTCGTCACATGATATTCGTCCCTTCTTATGACATAACCAATATGCCAAATGCCCATACCGCACTGACTTACCTAATAAAGCCAACCTGCGCGTCTTTGTACCTACTCTCTTTTTGCTCAAACAATAGTAAATTAATCTGAATCTACTTCAGGTACCTAATTTAATAGCATTATTAATATTTATTACATCTAGTCAGTTAATTAACACAGTGTGAGATTCCAATATAATGATTTTATCACTTGCAAAGCTGCACGCGCTATTAGTAGGTGTGAAAAATAATATATTAAACATAATTTTAAAAGGTTAACAATGACGTCGTAAAAGCATACCCATGAAGTTTCAATTAAACTACAAAATATAATATTGTAGACAAGTTAATACGTCACCTTCATTATGATGATTATAATTTAATAATCATCATCTTTTGAAAAACATCATATAAGTATCTACATTTAAATAGACTTGAACTAAAATAAGTGCAGGCTAGGTGATTTTCGGTATTATGAATACGATATTTTTTTATATATTTGAAGCATTATAAATTTAAAACATTATGAATTTTAAGTTTCGGTATTTCAAGATTATAAATTTTGAATATATATATTTTCATTTATTTTTTTATTTATATTTATATTTTCAATGTTTAATTAAACTGAAGAGCACGTTGGTCACTGCAAACTTACGCACATCAAAAAAAAACAATATAAAAGTTAGTGAAGGTCTCTTAAGAGCGTTTTCCTGTAGCTACAACGGTTAAGGTACCTGCCCTCCGTGGCCCATCTCAAAAATCAAACCCTGAATAGTCAACGATAAAATACTTAGCTTTGAACTACATGCTCATACATACCATTTTTTAACATAACAGTAAAATTAAAATCTTAATTAAATCGCCAATTACTCTCAATCTAAAAAGCTTAAAAGAGAGCATAAAGATCACAGCTCTTAAACGTATGGGAACTTATACCGGAGACCGCAAATTGCATAATATTGCCTTCCACTCCTTCATAATAACAACACGACACAATATCATCTAAATTCAGCACAAGTTACAAGCGTACGTATTGGTATAGAGCAATTTACAAACGAATCGCTCCAGCTACGACTTCAAAAATAGTGTGGTGAAAGGATTTTAAGCACCTCAAAGATACTTTTTTCTCGCACTAGTTTTTGATGATCATCATTGAGTCGGTCGCGAAATTGACGTGTAAAAAACATAGGCCTATATTAGATGATTTATACAGAGTCAGGAGACAATCCATGCCTACACTTAACCGGACGCGGTAGTGTCTGGGACATTGTTTTTGAGATGGAATAAAATTGATTGATTAAATTGACGTAGATAGAAGGAAGCTGAAGTGGCAGTGCATAGCATCTAGACCGAAGCAATGATAGTTAGAAAATAGTACGAAAAAAAGCTTTCAGTGGGCCTATGATGAGCACCGTGACTGAAGTCTCTCGTCTCGTTTTCTCGTTAAAAATTGTCATAACTGTGACTGTGGTCATGCGCAGCCCGTTATTTTATATCGTTATGTCAAATTGTGAGATAGTGTGACATAGCCCCACAGAAAAGGAAACCCAAAAATTATCGAATGCTGAGTATAGATAGATAGACACATGCGCGCATATTGCAGTTTGCATTTCATAAAGTGGCAAGTCCGGCCCCTTATTATAATTCTAACTAATTTCCTCCGTATTATCTACTTTGTCCACCAATATTATACTCGTCATAATGTTGTATATTGGACCGGTCCCAAACCGCCAGTCGATACAATCTCCAATACGGCCGCCAACAAAAAGAAACGTCCGTTATTTCCCACGGGGTGTTGAATTCTTGGCCATTTGGGACAAAGCCTGCGACACAGGTTTAAGGACAGCTGGATCACTTGCAGCTCAACTTTCTATGCTCTACATTTTTTTAGGACTCAAAGTATGTCAACGTACCTAACTATAACATTACTGTACTGGTTATCTAAGAAGGCTGTCTAAGATTTTAAAATGCATCTAAATATTTATTTATTTATTAATAATTGCATCCATGCAAGAATCTCCGCACGAATCGCATCGAAAGCTCCGCTATTTCTTCGTTCATCCGCCACCGGGTATAGAGACTTTTTAGATTATTATGGCTTTTGTTTCAAAAAATCAAGCTGGTGAACAGTTCTTTTTAAATTGACTAAGCACACGCAAGATCAAAATATTTTTGATAAAAGTAAGTAAATCAAAATTGCTTTTCTAAAATGGCACAGACAAAACCAACACATCGACCTCAAACTAAGAACCCTTATTTTAAGATGGTTTTTAAAGTGTACGTACAAAATGATGCGGCTATTTCTGCCTAGGCTGGATATCGGACAGTGTAGATGGTGATAACTCTATATTTAAGGCTCTATTACGGCTCGTTGGGTTTTGGCAAATAACGGGACGCGAACGATTGACGAGATAAATCCGATGATATATCACGGTACTGTTTAGATAAGGAAATTATCGAGGCTTTTTTAGAAATGGCCGTAAAACTAGAGCAGAAAATTGATGGCCACTTAGAGCGTAGAGCGCCCATTTGAAGATTATCAATTCGGATAGCCCCAATTGCTTAAACAATGAGGCTAATAATGCAAGCTTTCTATATTATGCTAACAAAGACATTTGTAGTACTTCCCGCTAGCAAACCTTAAATTAATAAATAAATAAATAATGCTGGACTTTTCGCACAGCATCATCTAGCCCCAAAGTAAGCTTGAGCTTGTTATATGGGTACTAGATGACTGATAAACTACTTATATACTTTTTGTTTGTAAATACATACATATTATACATAGAAACACCCAGACCCGAGACAAATATCTGTAGATCATACAAACATTTGTCCCGCGGCGGGGATCGAACCCGCAACCTTCTGCATCGCAGGCGGACCTTCGCCCACTGCGCCACAGAGGTCGTCGCTGTAAATTAATAACAGAGAGAGCTCGAGACCCTAAATTATGTTAGGTAAGGTTTTAAAATACTTAATTTCATTTTTTCATCCACATTATTCTCTAAATTCATTATTTTCAAAAAACCTTGATCTATTTCATGTCTACCATGCATTGGAGATACAGTCATGCTCAAGCCTAAACCAGGACAGACTAACTTCTCAGAAATTCTCAGGCAACAACGAATACATCAAGACAACATTCGGAATGTTTATTCCGAAAGCTCGCATCTGTGATGTTTTGCAAGTTAAGCAGGCGTGCTGCGTTCTCCCGATTTGTATTTTGTAGCTATTTGCTGCTCATAACTCTGTTATTTATGTTAGAGAACGGGAAACATGGCAGCAGGATTAAAATGGGTGTAGAATCCGCCATTTTGTTTGAATTTCAAAATGGCGGCAAAACTTCAGTTTTATAAAAAAAAATTGAATCAGATAGGTAATGCTGTAAAGTTTATCTTAATTAATTCAAAGAATACAGGTAATGCTGGGTAAAAGGTCTTCTTTACCTTTAAATGACCTTCAATTAAATTGTTAGCATACGTCAAAATATAGGGTCTTTCATTTTATACTAACTTAATTCAGGAATTGTGTTCAAAAAATAAAAAGTATTTATATAATGATTTTTTTGTTTTGTAATGAAAATCCCAAGAAAATCGATAAAGACTAACCTTTCAATTGATTGTTGCTTCTTGTATAACTTAGCACATTCGTGATGTAGCTGCGCTGCGATTGGTGGAATGTCTGTTCTCCTTGAAAATCATTATGCAACAATTCTAAAAATCAATAAATTATAAATCTTGAAGTGAAAACTTAAATGGGCTTAGGAATTAAATTGATACGGTCAAACGTCTTTTTACAACCCAATAATGAGGCCCTGTTAGTTTGTGTAGTTTAAAATGAAAGACCCTATATTATAGTAAGCTTCAAACGTCGCCTATCTTTGTGCTTGCTCAGCAATTTCACAGCTCACTTACCTCAAAGATCAATCGTTCAGGACTCAAGATTCGAACAAGTAGGAATAACCACTTACCTGAAAAGAGAAAAACGCCGCTTAAATACTTTAATTCAACTTTAAACGTCATAGGAACAAACTTATTCATAGATTTTTCATGTGTGCTAAAATTTTTATGAATCTTTCAACCAAAGACCTTACCAAGCCAAGGCTACAGGAAATATAAATAATGCTGGACTTTTCACACAGCATCATATAGCCCCAAAGTAAGCAGAGCTTGTGTTATGGGTACAGATGACTGATATACTCGTACCGTTTGTAGATACATACGTATTATCCCTCTAATATAATATAATAAAGCTGAAAGTTTGTGAGTTTGTTTAGATGTTTGGATGTTTGTATGTTTGTGTTTCAATCACGCCTAAACCAGTGAACCGATTTGGATGAAACTTGGAATAGGCGTAGATAGTTACCTGAAATAGCACATAGGCTATTAAAAATGTTGGTACCACGCGGGCGGAGCCGCACGCAGTAGCTAGTACATAATAAAAATAATTGTTGCTATAGGTAAAAAAATTTTGAAAAAAAAAATTTAACCGACTTCACAGAACACAAACAGACGAACCTTCTACACACTAAAAAGAGAAAAATAAGAATATAATTTGAAGTCGGTGCTAACTAATCATTTACATCTAAGAAATTCAAAAGAACTTGGGTGCAAAATTGTATCCTGGTACGCTATCGCTCGATTTTTTTTTTATAGGTACCTAATCGTATTCACTTGGCACCGACTTCAAATTATGTTCTTATTTTTCTCTTTTTAGTGTGTAGAAGGTTCGTCTGTTTGTGTTCAGTGAAGTCGGTTCAATTTTTTTTTTCAAAACTTTTTATTTTTCACTTTTTAGTGTAAGTAAATAAATACTGTGTAAATAAAAGTGTACCTAAGTGTAAATAATATAGTAAGCTACATTAAGACCCTGCTTATCGTAGCTTAAGTAGGAAAGGATAAGAGAAGTCATGGGCAGGCCTACTAAAGGACACACCGGAGTTCAGCAAAGGGGAAAACTATCAATCCCTCAGGAAAAATAATATTTTGGACCACCTCGGGTGTAATATACCTACCCTTTCAAACTATTTAATGTTTGACTCAGATTGTGAGTCAGGGTGTGTTGTGTAGTGAGAATGAGGTTTTTTGAATTTTACAGGAAAACTGTCAATCCCTCAGGAAAAAAAAATATATGGCGCCACCTCGAGAGTATACCTTTTTCTAACAAAAAGAAAATTTTGGAAATCGGTACACAATTTTCTTAAAGATCAGTGATTTTTTTAGTTTTACGGGAAAACTATCAATCCCTCAGGAATAAAATTTATATGGGACCGCCTCGAGGTTATACCCTTTCAAACAAAAAAAAATTTGGAAATCGGTCCACAATTGACGGAAAAATCGCTGTACATACATTAAAAAAAAAAAAAAAAAAAAAAAAAAAACACATACAGCCGAACATATAACCTCCTCCTTTTTTTGAAGTCGGTTAAAAATACCTAATCACTTTCTCAAATTTTAATTTAACATAGCTAATAAAGACGCCATTTTGGCATTGCAAGTGATTATGATCTAAATTATAATTTAATCGCAATCACAAAGAATAAACACAGCTGCCCAAGAAATTGGCCCGTACTCATGAAACAGCTAAGTGGAATTCAGATAGAAATCTTATCTACAGAAAGTTTAATTTGTTCAAAACAGTGTAACTACTTGTAACAAAATACGAGTATATCTGTCGCCTATCTCCATCATCGTTTGTCGGTTTATGGTCTGAGAGGGACAGAACTATACAAAGCTTTTTATAAGAAATAGTATGATCAAGTTCGTGCCGGGAAAATCCTCTGGAATCCAGCAGAAGCTATTGCCATTTATCATAAACATGATGATACTAGCACAAAAGTAAAGGATTTTAAACTCCTAGAGAGTTCCTGTCTAAACAATTATTATTTGAACTAGGTATGCCAATACGCTCAATAAGTTCGAACCCATGACGCGTCAAGTGCACGAAGGACCCCCTTTGAGGCGCATAAGCGCATTAGAAATTCACCACAATGGTTCGACCAGAACTAGTGACACGAAAAGAAGAAAACTCCTATTGAGGCATAAAAGTTTCAGTTCTGCAGATATTTATTTCGGAGCTTGGACCTAAGGTACCAAATACTTATAGTAAATAAAACCATAGTTTCTGATTAGGTAACCTGTAATTCTGTTCCTGAGAATTCTGTGTATACCTTACCTAGTACAAAAAAGTACGTGAGTGTCGTGGAACACTCGTTTGGAACGAAGTTTCCACTTTGACATTTGGCATTTGTCAAATATTAAAACCCTAGAAACGCTCTTCTGTACTAACAATGTTACAATCTATGGACTGCTTTGCGACTGCGCGCTTCGCACTGTGACGTTTTGACCTATGTATGTGTCGTGACGGTAAAATCGAACGCTTTTTTTTCTTCCAGCTCCTCGATACCGTCTGAAAAGGAACTTCGTTCCAATAAATCTATTGATAGAGTCGAAAATTACGACCTTTGTATTACGCATTCGATTAAAAGACTTTTAGTCTTGAGGTACCTTTCTCAAGACTAAAGTCCAGTAGGTATATCCTTGTCCCTCTCACACTTATCCGTTTTACGAGCGTCGTAAATTGTTTAGTAGGGCGCATGCTCTAGTAATTAGTATGGATTCTTTATTTTATATTCGCTGAGTTTTATTATACTCGTTTTTCTACATTCTATATATTTTTACTTTTTTTATTAATACCTGATGTATAACTATCAGTTCTTAATGATTTTAGAAGCGTGGTGTTTCTTGATTAACACTATCCGTGTCCAAAACTACCTACGGTTGGTTGGAAAATGTAGATGTAAAAGCCTATATAAGTCCTTTACACAGTGCAGAAGCCCCACCTGCTGGGCCTGTAAGAGGGCAGTCATTGGCAGCGAATGAGTTAACACAACCTGCTGATACAAGTCATTGCAAGATCAAATAAAATTATAAGTAGGTATTAATTTCTCAGTCATAAGCATAACTCATTGAAGCAATATTTTATTTATAATTTCCTCCTAGATAAGAGCACAATGTTACACATACGTAGGACAGGATATCCTTCTGATAATGGTAGGTAGGTATACATTCAGCTATCCATAAGTGAGCATACTTACATAATTCTGACACTAATTGGGGTTTTATACGTAAGAATAATCATTCAAAATATTTTAATTAATATGATAAGCTGAGGTCCAAACACAAACGTAAGTATAACATAATATAGGCATACTTAGTTACTATACTACACATTTTTCGAAAAATATACAAAAAATTGTAGGACCACTCAGAAATGTCGAGTGGAGCGTTCGAGTTTTTGATTTCTCCGCTCGAGCTTTTGTGATTGCGATTGAGGCACTCCGGCTTTAGGAGGATCGTCTGATTGGAATCGAAAATTTTGATAAGACTTTTCATTTCTCAAGTTTGTATGAGTCAGTGGCCAACTCTATAATACGTACATACTTACATAATTATCAAGTTTGTAAAATTAATGAAATATTGTACGATATACGGAATAATCCCTGTGCCGTGTACCGACTCGCTTCTGGCATTTTCTTGTTGACTGCACTGTTCAACGTCCCGTCCAGGGCTAAATAACAGGAGGTAATAACGCAGTTTTAATAAAGAGATACAAAGGAAAACAACCAGTACGTGCTCAAAATGTTCCCGAGGTATAAGACTACAGGGTTGTCACGTTTATTTTGTACCAACTCTCGCAAAGATCTCAGCCACACGACGTCCACTGCTGAACATAGGCTTTCGAGAGCTATCGATCTAGTGATGCAACGCAACGGCTCCCAGCAACCTTTACTAGATCGTCTTTCTATCTTTTGAGGCCGTCCTCTACTGAGATTTCCAATGCCCAGGATGCACATGTCGTAAATGCAGTTCGTGCTAAAACCCTCTCATTCACAGAGCATCCAAAGCATTAATACAAGAAAGTAGCATCCCTATCTGTGCAAAGTCGGCGCCAGACGTCGCGGCGCCCGCTGTGGCGATATTGGCGAAACGAACATTAAACGACAAAGTGCACAGAACTGGTACACCGCTGATAATGCTATTTATTTCCTTTCAATTCCCAAAATACATATACTAGGTACCTATATTAATCTATTCCAGACTGAAGACGGACGCTCTCCAGTTCCCTAGATTCTATGACAACTCCATCATTTAATTTACGGTAAGAAGAACCCAAAAAGGGTAAAAACCTTCGGCCTGCCTGAAAGACTTCAGTGTCGTGGCGTCAGAGTCAAAAAGCTTTGATCACATACATTCATCTGAAGAGATACGACTACGATTATTATCCTACACCTTTTAATGGCTAATAATGTCCATGATTTGCAGTAGCTTGTCAAAATAGCAGCACTCCTGTAATAATATCATATAACATTACAACGGGGAAGATTATAGCTATTTCCTCCATAATTGTCAATAAGTCTGCTCAATAGTAACATGAGATGGAACAAGATAAAGGGCATCGAATATAACATGACAAAGGTTCGGACAATATGGCGACAAGTTGCGACCGGCCCTACAACATGTTAGGACATGTCGCCAGGTGTAGCTGAGGTAGAGTCCTGTGGATCGGGGTGAACCTGCCAGTGTTACCTACATCTATATGGTATTTCAACGGAAGTTATAAAAAATCGTAGTTGCAATTTTATTTTGAATCATCGTCAGCTCTTCTCATACCCTTCATATGCTTACTTCGCACATTGATTTTATATTTAATCTGGAGAGCTGGAATTTGTACAAACTCTTATTTTGTTATGGTTATTATTACTATAGGATTGGAAGAAGAAAGCGTAAGTACTGTCCCGACCCTATTTAGTTAAGGCAGAGGGATGATGATGATGGGAAAGGTATTTACAGGTCAATACAATTTCATGACATTAAATGAATTACCTTAAATAAGTAATAACTTCGTTAAATAATAGTCAGGTTGATAATATAACTTCGTTTCGATAAAAGTTTTTCATTCAAAGAATTTCTCTGAGGTCAAAGCATTTGACATTTAATTAGGGTTCCGCGGTCTCACGCACGTCTCATTGTCAAGGCCCAGGGTCGGGAGTCTGGTCACGACATACCGATGAAAGTATAATTAGCCTAGAAGTTCGAGGCGTGTAACGATACCCGAGATTCCATATTTACAAGATACGTTTGTATGAATTCTAAGCATCACAACAAGCAACAAAACCTGCGCAAATTCTACATTTAGTTAAGACCACTTGTTAAGCGCATCTAAATTTTCCCAAACAAAAAATGCATTCATGCCCGGCCGGATTTCGTAGGTACCTACTCCACGACCTTTGGATGTTCTTCTTGCCATTTATATTAGTTCTTTCGAATCAGTGTAGTAAAAGGATTATTCGGCTCTACTCCATTCGGCCAGCACGAGTCTTCTGCTAACACAAACTAGCTCATAAAACCATTTTAATTGATCCCAGCGGTCCAATGGAACAAATGCTCTTTGACTTCGACTTTCGACCCTGTCCGTGTGATCGCACATTAGCTTAGCTCCACCGCTCCACGTATAACGTGTCCTAACAGTTGTAAACATTACAAGCAATTTGGAATCGCGCAGCATTTTTCTCTGCAAACTTGGAGCACGTTTCGAAATATTTAATAGTTGTTCACAAGATATAAATCCTTGGTATCGAGTGTGGCGGACGCGCGCTGTCGTACACACTCGGAGGATAATATATCTGGGCTTAGGATTGCTAGTTTTGTTTATTACCCGACTGCGTCAGGATGGTTGTGTTTTAAGTGTACCTCTGTCTGTCTGGGTCTGGCGCGTTTTGCAGACTTAACTGGATGGATTTAACAATAATGTTGCCCAATACTACGAGTATGATACCGAAACAATATTCTGTCAAATCTTCTTCTTATCCTGTCACCAGTTCTTTCGAACCAGTGTGGTGAAAGAACTAAGTGCGCCTCAAAGAGGCTCCTTTCTGTCAAATATCATCAGCCCATTCACTACCCTATGTGAAATTATAGAATGGTTCATATTTTCTAGCTAAGTACCTAAATATTTTTCAACAACAATATCATTGTAAACGAACAAAGGAGATTTTCTAAAATGACTAATACGCCATCCATTACCGCCAAGTGCTGGGTCGTGTCGCTCCAATAAAAGAAAGCAGTGGTCGTTAGTATTAGTCAGCACCACAACTGACTTTTATATTGTTTTCACGTTATTTCTGATTAAGATTTGGATTAAAGGCACCGGAGTGAACGTGGAAATACTACTTGAAATACGCTAATAAAACACGAAGAACGAAAGGAACCTTTTGAGGCACACTTTCACCACACTGATAAGAAAAAGACGAAAACACACACTATATTATTTGTACATTTCCTCAGAAATTTGTCAGCTACCCTCTTGTCTTATAACTTGAAGAATGCTTGATATGAATGTGGTTTCATAAGATGAGTAGAAGAAGGTTAAAAAAGATGGATCAAACGTGACGTATCTGTATTCTGTGACGTAACTTACGTCTTACGTCACGTAAGTAATAAACAGAGTGCTGAGGTGACGATTGATAGATGGAGGTGGAAGAAGAATACATGTGCGGTCCCCATATAATGGGGCAAAGACAGTAGATAAAAATGAGTTTATTCTAAATTCAATAACGGTTTAGAAACTCAAAATCCTTACCTCTCAAAACGGCTTTAAATTTACCTCAATACGAACCAACGAAGCAAGCTTTTGCTCAAACGCAAATCTTACTGTAATTTGCTTCGTTCGCTCCGGGCGTGGCCTACGCTTGACCTGTGAACGCTAAGGGTAGCTAAATGTTAAGGTCGATTTATGTCACTTCAGCTTATGCAAATACGTAAGACCTAAACCTAATCAATCATAGTCGACATTTTGCTCTAAGTACATTATAAATTACATGAGTACCTATATAAAATAGCGCCTCTTTGCCGAAAGCGATTTCCACTTGGTACGTTCCTGACATACATTTTTTGCCTCATTACCTATCATTACAAGCACCATACAAGCTGGTACTTTAGACCTGGCCCTTCTCAAAATGTCATAAAAAAATATATTAACCGAAATGTACCCGAAAATAATTTTCTAGTAAGCTTTGTGTACTTAAGTTACTTATGTCAACACAACCCTTTATTGCGAAACGAACCTTGCCCTTCGTATGACTCACATCAGTATAGTACAGTCGACTATAAATAACAAAAACATTAAAAAGAATGCGTTATTACTGATGACAAAAGAGGTAAATTAGTGTGACGTGGCCAACTGACTGACTGTAAACTGTATACTTACTCGTAGTATCAGTTCAGATGAATCCGAAACCTGTAAGTACTGTATACTAAGGCGTGTCGTTAACAGAAACGAAAGACGAGGTAGGGCCGCGGCGCGGGCGCGAATCTCGTTGAAAAAAGTAAAAAACAATCAAAAATCATGAGTCAAGGCGCGGGCGAGGCGCGCACCCCTTTCGCGACTCCTAATCACCTGTCTCTACTCATCTTTTTAAGATGACATGTTGAATGAATGAAACAAGACATACATGCCGCCGCCTCGACGCTTAGCACACGTCAATTTCGCCCGCGCCCCGACGCCGACCCGACTTTGCTGTTAGCGACCTAGAGAATTAAATGAGTGTCACTCGGAAGAGCGTGTCAGAATCTTCTGGACCAACAATTCAACATGCCCTCGCAGCACGGAATCGCTCAGTAACAAAAAAGCAGAGCATTAAAAGAGCTCAATTGAACTAGCTCATGAAAAACCTAGTCCAACTCATGAAAGTAGCATTTCAAATACGAAAAAACCCAGTCGTTCAAATATACAAACTCTTTCGATTTCGATTGGAAGATTGAAGATGGATTTGTGTACTGAGTGTACCGTATTTGAGCGCAAAGTATTGAAGTAAGGTCAGTGGTAGGGCTTTCGATAAATTGGGGATTTGGGAGGGTTTAGCGCTGAGCAGCTTTTCTGTACTTCGAGAAAATTCTACAAACATGGCTTAAGTTCGCCCGAACATTATTAAGAAATTATTTTTGAATCTTTTCTGTCTCAATTTTAAGTAGGTAAGTACATAGCAGCTTCTATAAAGTTTAGGAATTATTTCGGACTGTTAGGTAAGGTAATGAAGGTGTTGGTATAAAAATATTACGTAGGAATAAATAAGTGTTAGTACGGATATAAAGTTACTTATTTAAAAATATCATGTAGAAATATTTTTGGAGTTATACTACGAGTATACACACACTATCGACTTTCGGAAGTTCTATAATATTTTTTTGGAATAGCAATTTTTTTGAAGTGAAAACTTCTTTAGGCGCGTTAGCGACATAGAGGAATTAGTTTTGAAATGGATAAAAATCTTTGGATTCAACTAAGACGCTGTCACTTGACCTAAGATGCTTTAATGTCAAAACGCTAAGACGCTTTAATGTCAAAACGGTAAGACGCTTTACTGTCAAAACGGTAAGACGCTTTACTGTCAAGACCATAGATTTAGCATGGTACCTTTTTATGGTCAAGAAGCGCGATCTAGAAAACGACCAATTTTAGTCGCGCCATCTAGTTATAAATTTCAGAACTACTTTCAGTAACTGTTCTACACTGCATAAAGTTTAGGAATAGAGCTTTTGTTTACATTTAGATTAGATAGGTATAATAATTTAATAAATAATTACATTAGAATAAGCTAAATTAATTGGAGAAACTATAAAAAGGTCCCAGATCGAGCATTTTTATGTATTCTGGAATATTGTCAGTGCTGTGCATAGAGAAAAGTACCTACTATCTAATTGTGTTACATTACATACAAACTTACCGAGTGACGTATGATTATTTCGGATTTTTTAGTACAGTGCATTGGTACATGACTCACACACAGCTGATTTCTCACTTTTTGATTAAAACTTATCCTATGACAAATATGTATGATAATTTTTCCTAGCAGCATTTTTTCAGAAGTAAGTATTTTTACTTGTGGCTTGAAGAAAACCAGAGAGGAGCCGGAACATTCCCAAAGCTATGTCTATCCAACTAGATATGTAGGTACAAAACCTTCCTAATCCAAAAATCCGTTTGATCTAGCTTTTGTCTTACTTTCAGTTTGCCCAACGGATCTAGGCATTCGTGAAGTTAGCAGATTGTCTGCGCAGTGACCACTTTTTCATACAAAATTGTGTTCTGCGCAGACAAATGGCTAACTTTACAAATGCCTAGATCCGTTGGGCGAACTATACTCTTGAGTTGCATGAAGCTACTAATAACTATCAGTGATGGTGTTCATAGGGGTTGCGCAGACACTTTTCAAATCATTGATTTGTCAAATTGTATATGTTGCGTTTACTATAAATTTAACTTTTTAATTATTACAATTGTTCAACAATAACACTTTATTTTATCTAAAACCTCTGCCTCTGTAGGTACATCTATACTAGATGATTTATACAGAATCAGGAGATTCAGGAGCGAACCTATGCCTACACTCAAGACGATGCTGTAGTGCCTGGGACATTGTATTTATTTACCTAGCTGCTGTAGTATTAATTTAGCTGCTGTACCTACTTTAGTAGTACAAGAATAGATACTGTAGTAGCGCTACCTGTAAGGTACAGTCGCCTGCAATGAGATGTATACGTACAGACATTCTACAATTTTTGAATCACACTCACTCAATGAAAGTATCACACTATTTATATGCAATAACTTCAGAATACTATTGTTGCTACTAAGTACATAGTTAAAATTAAATGTATGTTAGTACAATCACTTTTTAGTTTTGATACAAACCAAATATCTATTTATGTAAGTTTGTACTTGTTATTTCAGGCAAATGTACACTGTGAAGGCACAAGCCTCAGCTTTTCAAGTACCAAAAAAAGTAAGTTCATATGAGTCTGTACGCAACTCAGGTGTTAATTTCTAGGCCGCGGTGTAAAGCCTCTGTCATTTCTTGTTGTCTGTCTGACAACCGCTGTCTTCATCTTTGTGAGGGTCATCATAAATGGGTTCTGCGCAGTAACTTTGGAGGGATAAAATTCATTGTGCGTAATGTACGTAATTGTTCAAGTTTTCACTTCTGTCGGCACTCCCGGAGTGCCACAATTTTTTTTTTTAGATTTTTATACCTACTTATGTAATTTTGTGACTTAAAAATCTAAAATCCATGGAAAAACAAGTGCAAAACAACAAATCTTTTGTTCAAAACAAATGTACGTAATATTGCATGTTAGGTTGTTATTATGAATCAATAACTCATTCTGTTCGTGTGAAATCTCATTTACGCGATGAATCAACAAGTTCATTGGCCTATATTAATCACTTAAACACAACCACATAAATTATTTGTGACATGATAAAACAAAAACAATATATTTACTTACTTTTATCCTTACTTTCTTATACTTACCTAGAGGATAAGTAAGTTAGTTCGTATGAACGAGTATGACTATTATTTTACCTAGAACCAGTTTTTACCAACAGTTCGCGGTGTTACCTGCACTCCCTCGGGAATATTTTTCTTATCCGGGATAAAAAGTTACCTAAGTGCTATTCCAGACTATAATCTATCTTTATGCCAATAATTTACCCAAATCCATTCAGTAGTAAAGGGTACATAAAAAACATCCATACATTGTCACAAACTTTTGCGTGTATTTAGTAGGGTATTAAAAAAGTTGAAATCGTCGCTATTCAATGAGTTTATTCTCTACATTTTGTTCTCGTAGAGTACAATAAGGGTATGATACAATGTTAGTAGCGTGGGTGTTTGGAACTTAAATAAATTAACATGAATAATGGCTAAATTGACCAGACGACCCGCTTTTGATGTCTGAAGGACAAGAGCTATAGAGATGGCTTTTAGTTACACATTTAACAATTTATTTGTAACCGACTGACAGTGACCTGTGGGCTATGATGAGCACCGTGACCGAAGTCTCTCGTCTCGTTTTCTCGTTAAAAATCTTCATAACTGTGTCTGTCGTCATGCGCAACCCGTTATTTCATATCGTTATGTCTAATTGTGAGATAGTGTGACATAGTCTCTGTCATGGCGCTCATATTAGCGCAAAATGATAAAAATGCCGGCATGACAAATGTTCTTATCTCACGCCGTGACAATTTCACGTTGCTCATCATAGCCTAACGATCCTTAGATAGCTTGACTAATCCTGTTGTATTTTGTAAATATATGTAAATATGTAGTAGCTTAGTTTCTGTAAATAAACTATTTGTTCATATTTAATTGTAAATTTAATGTTGCCAGCTTGAGTAAAAATCCTGATTACCTTTAAAACATATGGGATACCAAAATATATGAGAGAAAGTCTATCACGCCTTGGGGATACAGTCGTGACTAAGTTATTTTTGGGTAAAAAATTGTTCTGTGTAACTATCACTTTGCATAAGTAACTTTTTTTACTATAAGTTGGGCACAGAAACAAGCATTACGGTATCGATACTGCTTTATTTAAAGAAAATCAAGATATTAAAAGTTACAACGTTTGCCCTCTAGACTGCAGCCGGTCATTTTAGACATTATTCAATATAATTAGTGTGTAAAACTGACATAAAATAAGCTTCTAAGAAACCTTTGTAAAGCTTATTGGTATACAATACAGCATGAGTAAGCTAATTTATGCTGGTGCTTAAAATAAAACCTTCTTATGAATATCATGATATCGTAGAGTCGTTCTTATCGTTAAATTCGATAATAATATATAGGGTCTTTCATTTTAAACTACACAAACTGACAGAGCCTCATTTTTGGGTTGTAAATAGACGTTTGACCGTATCAATTTAATTCCTAGGCCCATTTAAGTTTTCACTTCAAAATTTATCATTTATTGATTTTTTAGAATTGCTGCATAATGATTTTCAAGGAGAACAGACGTTCCACCAATTGCAGCGCAGCTACATTACGAATGGACTAATTTATACAAGAAGCAACAATCAATTGAAAGGATAGTCTTTATCGATTTTCTCGGGATTTTCATAACAAAACAAAAAAAAAAACATTACATAAATATTTTTTAATATATATTTTTTGAACCCAATTCCTGAATTAAGTTACTTACTATAAAATGAAAGACCCTAGATATAATACCATCGTGGGTTCAAAATCCAGCTTTGCATCATGGATTTTGATTTTAACTATGAAGATGACGTATGAGATGGGCATCTCAGGTGACGGAGCTTTTAGGCCGACTGAAGGCCTCAATCATGGCTCAGCGACTTACATACTTAGCTAACACTCATACGTCATGGCTTAACGACTTCATAACTAACACTCATAAAATGAAACTGGCTTCCAAGACTATAATTATTTAGTTTACGTTTCATAATATGACAGATTTTGTTTACGAGTGTACGTAACTGTACACAATAGGAGAGCGGACAAAAGGTCGGAACAGCGACGTACACTATTAACCTATAGCCCTTACGAAATTGCACCGACGACACCATATACGTACGACCAGTCGGTACTGACCCGTGTACTGAATACTGACTGTGTAGTAAAGGAGATGGCGCTAGTCATACAATATCACTACGATCATTACATTTTAACCTATCAGTAGCTTTATGATGATGGCCTTCTGTGGCATAGCGGGGAAAGACCGCCTGTGACGAAGAGGTTCAAGTTCAATTCTTACGAAGGAACAGGAGTACAATCCCTTATTTTTAAGAATACCCTACTAAAGCCTAGTTCGGACTAAGCTAGTATTTTAGTCGAGTAGCGAGTAATTTGGTACCTAAACGTAACTAATTTAGTCGAGTAGGTTATTATGGAATTTTTTACTACTAAACTGCTGGCTACTCGACTAAAATACTAGCCTAGTCCGCACTAGGCTTAAGTAATCCCAGAGCGGTCATATTGAATGATTTTTTACTTTGACTTTGAATGTTTGTATGATCTGTATTTTTTTCGGGTCTGGGTGTCTTCTGAGTATGTCTAATGAGTACGTTTGTATTTACAAAAAAAAAGTAAGTTTATAACATATGCTCAGCTTAATATAAGGCTAGTACCTACACTTTATGTGCTATATAATTTTGGTACTTATGATTCCAACCTGGCTCTTCGACTACACTACTAATTCTAGATACGTAGGCAAGCAAAGGTTGGGAGCTCTCCTTAACCTGGTTTTGTATACCTTTGTATGATAACCAAACCATGTAGGTATCCATTGATCAATAATGAAATACTTACTTATATCAAAAGCAGAATGCATGATGCTTTATATATAAAAGCTTTATAAAAGCTGAAAAAAAACTTAGGCCTTTACATCTATATTAGATGATTTATACAGCGTCAGGAAGCAACCTATGCCTATACTTAACGGGACGCTGTAGTGCCTGAGACATTTTTTGAGATGGAATAGGCTTGCCCAGCACCTAAATCATCCTCTCAGCTTGATCAGCCTGGCCCACAGGAAAGACGACGTCAATACGTGTGGAGCTGACTAAGCTGCGGGTTTCCTCACGATGTTTTCCTTCACCGTTATAAGCTCGTGTTAAAGCGCATATAAATTTTACGTAACGAAAAATCCATTGATTCACGGCCGGGATTCGAACCCACGACCTTCGGATTGAAAGTCGAGGCACAACCCCATTTGACCAACTCGGCTCTCTAAAAGCTGAACGGTTTTATATTAAACTGAAGAGGTTTAATTTCGTAAAACTGTCCGAAATCATTCGACGATGTTTGGCAATTAATTTGAAGTAGTTGAACATGGACGGATGATTGAACTTTTCATGATTTTTTATTCCGTAACATTTTTTTTTATCCGGATTGACATCAGCCTAATTATCTTAGAGAACTTCTAAGCGAAAAGGATGTATGACCCTTATCGCTTAGAAATGAATTCATCCAAGCAACTTTTGGATGGAAAGAACCGTAAAGAATGAAAATCCACTTCTCGTCGTATCACAAGTTCTTTTTAAAAGTGCGCCTCAAATAGACTCGAAAAACGTTAAAGAAAAGAAAATTTAATTAGATAATCAATAAATAGTATAATTAGAACTATAAGCCGCTATTAATTATTTGGTTATTGCGTAGTTAACTACCAAAATCGGATGCTGACGGTACAATCTAAACTGTATTAACCTATCATAAACAAGTCTTTGAAACTCAAATGTCTAGTACAGCATTACATAATTTACCGCTAAAAGCATTAAACTTCCTGCAAAACGATGACTGTCATGACGGACGTGTTATAGCAGAGATTGTGCTAATATTTTAACAAAGTTCTCTCAGCTTCACATGTTTTAGAATAGAATAAACTTTTAGAGTATTCTAAGTGATTAATAGTCCTATTGAATTATATTACATTTATATTATACATGTATATAATATCTTTTTAACATTGACTTTCTTCAGCAGAATGATTGTATCTTCGAACACATTTTCTGAGATCTATAGATATTTTTAGATCAATTTTGAAGAAAATGCTGTCTAAGGGTTTCTTGAATGTCTAATTTCATTTTGTTACGATCTCCATCATAGTTAGTAGTTCCTTAGTCAAAGCGAACTAAATTCAGCTCGCGATGCATTTTTTATATATGTATATTTTTTTAAATATTATTCTTCCCGTTAAAAAATCTATGAATACTAACATCCAATTTCACGTAATGGTCAAGTTTTTTTAAGAAAGCACAGCTTGAAATTGACATCAACTCGGGTTAAGCTTTGAACTGGGCCTACTTATAACGGAGTTCAAACAAGGAATAGAACCCCCGCGGTGTTTTACAATAGCATTCGTCTGGCCGTCACTCCGGGGTGTACCCACGACCTACCCACAACACCTCACAATCAAAAACACCCTTTAAATCCAATGGCTTAAAGATTATGTTTGAAACACAGCAAGATCCTATGTATCACCTTTTAACAACTCGAAACCAAAACAGAGAAATATCAAGGCGTACCGTACTGTGGAAATACAGTCACGACCCACGTAAATAAAGCTGGAATCTCTACAATCTACACCAATGCAATATCAACTTAATTGCGAAAACGAATAGGTTCAGAATCCGCTTACTGGCTGCTCAGTGCGCGTGAGAGGAGAAACGAATGTTTTACTAGTGTGATAACAGAATGAGATGGATAGATGTAGATTGCGGTGGAATGACAGGGAGAGGTAGAAAGGTGCATTTGTCGAAGGTATAATTTTTGAGGGATATCAGATGAATGGACCGTACGCAGGGTACACGATAATCGTGACGGGACGAGGCATTTTAAGATTTACCGTTGTATAAAAATGGCGGTCAAGTTCGTTGTTTGGAAAGGACAGATGAAATTTTACGATCAGATTTCATTTGGGTAGGTTATAGCGACAATTTTGGATATTGAATTTCGGTCATCAAACATGATTTGAAGGAGAAATCACATCGTAAAAGAACCATACGTTCTAGTGAATATAAAACAAAAGACTGTTTAAGTGTAGTGTTCAAAGGATTTGATCTATAGCTGTGAGTTATGAGTTGGAACTTTTTCAATGTGAGCACAACTAAATTACTTATCGTTTTAGAATCATTCGATGATGATGATGATAAATGCCTTGAGAACACAATGACCGTAATAGACTATGGTCATTCAGTACACGTTCACCGTCTCATAAGTCGTTAAAGTGAATCTGATGACATGCTAAGCTATTCAAAGTTTTTTATACTTAATAAAAATTCGAGTAAGACCATTTAATTTTGTCTTCGAGGATACTTTCAATCCGTTGGTCGTGAGTTCGACTTCCAGAACAAGGTACAAACTTGTAAAAGGGTGAGCATAAATCGAATACAACTAACGGTAACCTTTCCTAACCTAAGACTGCCCTAACTTTTCCTTATTTTGTTCATATTAAATTTTGAAATTCACTTGTCATGATGTTGCCATTGACCATCCATTAAACACAATAAAAATTCCCATCATCCACAGGAAATGTATGAAAGAAAGTATAATCGTAGGTAATGCACATAGCCATGCGATAATTCACCCATTATCAAACAATGGAGTTAGGGGACGAAGGGGACAGACTGCGTGCCCAAATGCTGGGGAATTACTGCGACAAAATTGTATTAGTGAAATGCGATTAGAAATAAAGGAGCGTCCATATGTTCATTCTCTCACACCTCTAGGTAAACATACCTTAAAGATATTAAAAAAAAACTGGATCAAGACTGTATCCTCAAGGCACGGTAGATATTCTGTTAGATCTACTGTACTGTGTACCTATAGCACAGCCTATAGGTAGTTAAAGATTTGAAGAAGCGTTAATGAGCATTATCTGATTCAAAAAACGCAATGATCCTTAGCCGAGAATGGAACTCCTGACCTTCGGATTGGAACTCGAAACAGCCTATATTCCAGTAGACCAACGAGCCTCACAAAATATAGTTGGTAACGGTAAAATAAAAATAATAACAACAACATAAGTACTTCATTGAATAAAAATATGCACTCACAAACACTCTCTCACACTAAACACATCGGGGGGTAAATGGGACTTACAAACTCTTATTTTAATCCTATACGACCTAAACCAGTCTTAAATAGATTTAAATATTCTCAGTTAGCAAAAAAATCAAATAAATAAATACATTTCCACCTCGTAGCCGTTGGTAAAACGTGAATACGGCTCGTATTCGCGTTCGCTTTTTCGTTCGTTTGATGAATATTCGGATGCTTACTACTTCTTACTACGAGTTACATTGTATTCAGTCGATAAGATCAACGTTAAAACACGGTCCTAACCTAGGACCAAATATTCCTAACCCAAAAATTTACCTTTGAAATCAGAAATCGTAGTAAGAAACATCCGAATATTCATCAAACGAACGAAAAAACGAACGCGAATAACCCCCCTGGGGAATTTAATTGTATTCAGTCGATAAGATCAACGTTAAAACACGGTCCTAACCTAGGACCAAATATTCCAAACCGAAAATTTGGCCCTGGAAGTCAGAAATCGTAAGAAACATCCGAATATTCATCAAACGAACGAAAATAAGAACAGGAATACGGCCCCTGTCCTTTGACTGTCAGTCTGCAATTAGCAGAACATGTACCTATCAGTCACTTCCATCGTTTTAATTTTAAATTGAACCTAACTTGAAACTGCTCTCTGATTGGCTGAAAATAGTTCCCATCATTAGCAGTTTCGTTTAAAGCAAGCCTTGTTTATTGAATTAATTCGACCAATCGTAAAAGATATGCACTACTAATAAATGAAAGATAACCAGATATATATACGTTAAAGGGCTTGCAACCTATCATTTAAAAAGCTCGATGGAAAAAGAAAGCATGTGACAAAATGTATTCTTTAACGTATTCTAGGATAAGACTTAATACCCCTTACACTCTAACGGCTTTATTAATAAACATGGTGTAAAGTTACGCGATTGGTTTAACCTAGGAGTAACCATACCATTTTAGAGTTTAAATCTGTTGTAACTTTACACCACGTTTATTAATAAGGCCGTAAGGGTTAGACAAAGATACATCTGAAGACATATCTTTATACTTCATATCCCTTATTTCTCCATAGATAAAGTGTAAACACTTTTTTAGTTTAAATGTTCATACAAATAGGGAAATTTTCAAATGCTAAAGGTACTTTTTTTTTTTTTTTTGGAACGAAGTTCCTTTTCGAACGGTATCGGATGAGGGCTAGACGAAAAAAAGCGTTAGATTTAATATCGTCACGAAGTGCGCAGTCTCGAAGCAGTCCATAGATTGTTACATTTCTAGGATTTTTTTAATTGACAATAATTTATTTGACAAATGTCAAAGTTGAAACTTCGTTCCAACCGAGTGTTCCACGACACTCACGTACTTTTTTTTTCAGATTTACAAGATCAAATATCGGCTCCATATGCAGCAACATAAAATTCAGTCTCAAAAGTAGAGCCATCTTACAATTAAACTAAAAATCATTAATAATCAAAAGTACTGACTTAATTCAAAGTATTCGAATTTTCCCACAAGTGTCACTAAATAAATACCGATCTGATTCATACACCAATCACGTAACATCATTTTTTAAGAAAACGATGTACAGGAACTAACATAAGTTATGGTTCAAGTGATACACAGTACTGTTAGGCATTCGCAAATATTTAGGATATTCAATATTTTGACGTGTATACGTCTTATAATTCGATAGAGCCGGCTGCACGCACGAAAAAACATGACGTCATGAGGCGTTACCTCGCTCTGAGGCGTTCCATGTAAGGCTTGAAGTGCAAGCGAGAGCGCGGAACGAGCGACAAAGAAGCACAATCGGCCTTTGCGTTGTCACGTTCAACTATTGTCAGTAAACCGACTTTACAGACAACCATTTTTTTGGAATGTCTAAGTGCCTAATTAAACCTTATTAAAGGCACGTCCAAATACCTAAAACTCTGTTTTTTTTTGGAACGAAGTTCCTTTTCAGGCGGTATTGAGGATGGAGGCTAGAAAAAAAAGCGTACGATTCTACAGTCACGACACATACATAGGTCTAAACGTTCACAGTGCGAAGTGCGCAGACGCGAAACAGTCCATAGATTGCATTGTTAGTACGGAAAAGCGTTTCTAGGATTTTAATATTTGAAAATAATTTATTTGACAAAATGCCAAATGTCAAAGTTGAAACTTCATTCCAACCGAGTGTTCCACGGAGGTTCCACGGCACTCACATACTTTTTTTTTAATACGATGGAGATTCAGTCGTGATCATGTTTTTTTAAACATAAAGAAGTCTATCATTCTCTCGTTCTAATGTGCATTAGCAATTTGCGTGGATTATACTACACGCACGAGTAGTATGTAGATGTGCGTAAGTGTACAATAGCTTAGTTTGTATGCGTAAGTACTGTAACAGATGTAGGTATATTGTGTGCAATGAGTCATGTGGCAAGGCCCAATGCCCAGACGTTCCGAGAACTTGGTCAATCGGTATAGTCGACATGCTAAGCAATATGGCATTCTTGTGAAAACGCCACTTGCATATTTGTGTTTATTTATATACAGCGAAATAGATTACTTATTATACTTATTATAAATTTTGATGGATGGATGTATATTGATTCTTCACTCTGTAACCGCTGAACGGATCTAGCTGAAATTTGCTATGGAGGTAGCTTAACACTGTTTATGCCGAATAAGCTCCAGAAAAAAATCATGAAATTTGAGAGAAGAGATGATAAAAAATCTCTAAGATAGCTATTAGTCGACACATTACCAGCTATTACATTAAATGGCGTCTAAATCACAACTTAAGCTCGCTCGAGATTAAATCACGGCAGTGTTTCTTTATTACAGACTATTTTTGTATTTACCAAGGGCTTGCTAGGGTGCAGTACAAATAATAGCGATTAGGGAACGCGGCGCCTTTGAGCCGGACGCTGAGCGGTGTTCGTTCTCACGGTTGCACGCGATTTACGGGTGTGGCTATGGTGCTAGCGACTAGAGTAGCGTAGAAATAGGACATAGTCCGAGTGGTAGCGATATGTTCATACTAGCGTTAAGCCGGTAGCGCTAGTGACTAGATAAACATACTAGCTCGAGTTACTAGGCGATTTGAAACCGACATCTTCAGCTATATTTTATATGTAATAGTGAGCGGTGTTTGTAAAAACATTAATTACACGACGTATATGGCCGTGGTTATCTGTGTTTGGGGGGATGCAAACCTATTCCATCTAAAACAATGTCCCTGAAACTTCCATGAAGTAGGGTTTCTTTCTGGCGTTATCAAAATCTCAAAGATGATATTTTTATTTCTGAAATATTATTATTTTTATTTCGCTTACACACGCACTTCACCTTAAGCGGCTTTTCGGATATATTAGAGGGGTGGTTTTTTTTTCTAATACTCGCTTCTAGAATGCGTTTCGAAGATGAATTTGAATTGTTTATTTTGTTGCTTGGTAAATTACTTTGTTAGATTTCTGTGATTTTAAAGTCTGTAAACTGTGTTATCAACCTGCTGACTGTTTTAACTATAATAATTTAAATAAACTAATAACTGAATGAAATAATATAAGAATGAAAGAAAATAAATCATTGTAATCGAAATAATCGGTCGAGCTCAAATAAAAAACAACAAAGAAACAAGAACTCATATTGCGATAACAATAATTACTACGAGTAAATAATAAAAATTGTTCTCGGTCATTTTTTTTAGGTTACGTATTCTGCAAAGAGTTAGGTAGATTTGATGTCGACAGAGGCATGATGTATTTGGCCGTGTCTTGAATGACTGAGAGAATGTCGATCGCAAATAAGGGATCGCTGAAGCCTTGAAGAAGAAGGGATGAATCAAATCATAAAGGTGAGCAATTCACGTAGTATGTGAACTAATTACTACATGATATCTTGTTACATAGCTCACAGTAGTGACTGATAAAACATGACTCAGTGCGCCAAGCCAACTGATAATCGGTCGTGATAAAAGCTGATTCACATTTTAGGCTATAATCTACTTCCAAACATCTAATTCTGTTAACTGTTATGGCGTTATTAAAACACAAACCAAACATACTCACAAGCTTTCATATCATTATGAATACTAGGGATAGGTAAACTATTCCTGATTTCTGAATTCTTATTACGTTGGCTTCTGAATCTTATTTTGAACTGAACTGAACTGGGCAGGGCATGTTTGCAGGATGGAAAATAGCAGATGGGCAAAAAAGGTGACAGAGTGGATCCCATTGGAAGCCAAGAGGAAACAAGGCAGACCAAAAAAGAGATTGCGGGACATCTTTACCCAACAGTGTGGTCCAGATTGGATGAGGAAGGCTCGAGAGAGGGACTGAAATTGGGGGAGGCCAACGCCACTGAGGCGGCTTCAAATAACAGTATAGAAAATAAGTATAAGCGTGTTAAAAATATAGTACTTATGTATAAAAAAGGCTTTTTAATATTTTATTATTCGCAAATTGTGGAGAAACGAGGATGAACGCTAATTAGTTCGCCAAGGATCGGGTAGGGGGCGTACACTTTGTCTAGACTTGTGTGTTTTGGTTCGGATACTCCTATTTCCTATTGAATTACGAGTAGGTACGGGAAAACAATTTGCATTGCTTTGTATAAATTTCCATTGAAGAGTGAATTATTTTGTTTTGCTTGCTTGAGGGGCATATTATGAGTCTATTTAATCTTACGGATTTATAAAAACAACTAAGGTCTTTTCAGTACTTAGACTAGATGCTATGCAGCGTCAGGGGTACTAATCTACATATAAGTACACTCAACGGGAGGCAGAAGTTGAGACTGATATTGTTATATGGAATATGCTTGACCAGCACCTAAATCATTATTTTTTTATCAAGAATGGGTCGGCTCTTGACCTCGAAACTTACACAGGCATGAATGAGGTCTATGATGGTGCAAGCCTACCCAGAAGTAATTTCAACTTACAGCCAACAACATTAGGAAGTTCTTACTTATAAGAAACTAGCTGCGCTCCCGCGGTGTTACCCGCGGTCCCTCGGAAAAACTTCACTTTCCCGGGATAAAATATAGCCTATGTTCATCAGGGATACTGAAGGATTCTAAGGGTGAAATAATTTTTCAAATCGGTCCAGTAGTTTCGGAGCCTATTCAATTCAAACAAACAAACAAACCTTTCCTCTTTATATTATTAGTGTAGATAAATCGTCAAAATATGCGTAGTTGACTGTGCTGCAGGTTTCCTCACAGTGTTTTATTTTACCATTTAGAGCCTGTTACTCCATCCCTACATTTAACAGTTGCAAAATGCATTTGATGATTGACGGTATTCAAACTCGCAGCTTTCGGAAAAAGTAGGTAGAAAGAGCACATTTCACAGGCCAACACGGCTCCAATAGTCTACAATATACAATATTTTTAACATGAGATACATTCGAAAAAACTTCTACAAATCATCAGCCAATATCCGAAATCATGTGAGAAAAGTATTCATCAACGAACAATAACGAACAGACCTTTTTGTTATCCCACAAATCACTTGCCGTCGCGTGGGGTCCACACGTGGGACCGTCTACCCTTCACAACGAATAGAACACTCAACCCTCTGTTTTGCTAACCAGTTTAAGAAGAGCCGCAGGAACAAATTAATATGTCGGGGATGGATTTGGTTGTGACAGCGTTGGTGTGTTAATATTGTAATTACCTACTTATTTTTGGAGTGTAAAGATTCTAGTTCGGCACCATACTAACACTATTGTTGAAAAAATATAAAAATTGAGCAGCTAAAAAAAAGGGTGAAAATAATTTCGAAACTCAACATTTGCTTTAAATTGTACTTACTCGTAAATCAGTGGTCTAATCTATTGAAAGCCCTCACAGTCATCTGAGAAAAATAATGATATTAAGAACTTATTATCATAGTATCATCTACTGAGTAAACTTTAATTAACAAAGACAAAAATCACACGCTTTCATTCCATTCTTTTGTATTGATATGAAAATAATTCTTAAATGGTATAGGAGACACGCTTATCTCACAAGCGATGATACTCTTGCGATCACGATCAAAACCAAAGATCAAAAACGAAAGATGTACCAAAACCAGACTCCAATTTTAATTTCGTAGTTTTTTTACTCTACAAAGGTATTCAGGTCAAATAACAAATTGGAAAATGCAGCATTTTTTGTCAAAAAAAATACTGCTTTGACTATCAATTCAGTTTCAGTCCATTCAAATGCTGGTCCAAAATAAATCCTTTGAAAGGGGTTTATTTGCCTTTGACCAAAGGAGATACTCGAACAGTATATGGCGTACGCGGTTTCAAAAGAATTGCTCAGTAGACTATATTATTGCCCAAAGTTTATCCCTTTTGGTATTAAGTAGCTCAAGTGGAGTTCAAGAATAACTGGATGACTGTCAGTCACCACCATGTGTTGTACTCAAAGTTTTTAAACTCGTTTCGCTTTGAAGTGACACTAGTTATTTTCTGAATATTATTATAAAGAGCCTGTACTTACTTATTTTAAAAACTATAGAACTCTATAGTTTAAGAACTTTTTGTATATGACATGATTTTGTTTCATGTTTCAGGTTTAAGCCAAATAATTTTAAGACGTATCAAATAACAACCGTAGATGAAGTATTTTTCTAAGTTTTATTATTATATATTTTTCTGACTTTGGGCTTATTCTTTTTCACAATATATACATATTTACAAATAAGTTTCAATAATCAGCTAAAAATAATTGTTTGAGTATTTCATTATAAATTAATTGCTCGAGCGGCAGTTGCACTCACTACAGTTGCTGGGATTATATATCGAAGCATCTGCTGCTAAACACTATCGTGATGCGATGCGTGACTGCACATGCATATTATTACGTAAACAGTGTATATACATATACAATTAGGTATACATACACTGCATAAGATCTTACGTGACACAAAAGGTAAGTATTCACTTTCAGTTGAGCGGAAAATCTAAGCAAGAAATACGTTTTACTTTACCTACTACGTTTACAATATATTTCAATTCGTTCATTTAATAGCAACGATCATACACCATGATCTGTATAATGTTTTACTGAAATACAACCCTTTATAAATTAAACCAGCATCACGGAGGATTAATATTTAATTCAACCTCACCACTATTATATTTAAATGCAAATCAGAATTAATCATGCAAGCATAACTTCGAAACTATGCCCATAAAAACAGTTCCCTTCATTATAAATTCGAAAAGCATTATTTATTGCGTAAACAAAAACCGAAAATCACGATACGCTCAAAAATATATCAACACCTCATGTTTTAAATTCTTGCACTCGGCAAAGACCACTCGATTCAGCATTACTGCTATTCAGTGGGCGTTGGACCAATTTACCAAAACCTCCTTCCCCCCTTTCCTTTCATACATTACATGCTTAAACAGGGGGTAAGGAGAGAAAGCAGAGAGGTCCGCGAAAACCGGCCAGTGAACAATAGAGGTGTGAAAGGGGTTTAAGTAAACACTCTTTTGTGAAACGTGGTATTGTAGGATCGCTTTGTGCAAATAGATTACGTAGGTATTGTGGCTGTCTGTCACTTAAGAACCAACAATGGTAAGCCATGCTCTCGGAAGGTTTTTATGGGAGCCTTTAAAAGTAAGGCCTTTGTTTTGTAAGGACACGTTTTGGGCTGGATTCGCAAAATTGAGGAATACGACAGTGTTTTACATTGTTAGGTGGGTTACCTTATACTTAAGATGCCAAGATATTATGTTGACAGTAACGACATTTCAAGTTGATGGTCCAATTAAAAATCTTTTGCGCCGTTTTAGAGCAGCTAAATGAGGTTTACTGGTATAATTAATGTTTAAGATGTTACATTGGAACTTTTGAAGAATATTGCATTATCAATTAAAATATTATGAGACTTATGCCGTCTTATTACATAAAAAAAAAATTACCGAGTTTAGACTAAGACTAACCAAAAAACTGTCCCTAGAAAAACGATCTTTAAATACTCGTACATAGAACGCTTTTTTGTGGTAACAGTTTTGTTTTGACATGAGGTTCAACTAAGGTTTAACGTTTATATAATAAGCAGCATGATGTTGACTGTATTCATAGAATTTTTAACTGAAATTGCTTACAAAGCTGAAAAAGGCGAATTCGATTAAGTGAGCAAAAAGCCCTGCATTTTATTTTCAATCGAGAAACAATGCTCCAAATTGGTGCCGGTACGAGCACAATACTCTTTGGCCGAGCCGAATGCAACTAGATTATATGCAATTTGCAACAACTGTTATACGAAATTGAAACTTTGTCATGAATCTCGTGGGAATAGACGTCAATGGGGCAATATTTTTACGATTCAAAAAACATTGAACGTAACAAACGAAAAAAATACTGATAATTGCGCCAACCCTACAACACAGTTACACACCCCAAAAGGAATACCTTGTCTTTGAAATTTATTATTATTATACAACATTGCGTTTGGGGGTTGAAATCGCATAGTGCATGCCAGCAGCTGCCTCGTTGTCCATCTTAGGGTAGATGACGTCACGACACCCCAAGCGATTACACCCTCTCCCCCATTTTAATAGCGGTTATTTTTCTTTGAAGCCGGCTAAAATCCCAGCGGACCATATGGGCCGCCAACCCTCAAAATTAGATTTAGGTAGAAAAAATTACTTAATGGGGTGTTCTGCGCGAGACCGATGTGATCCGGGTTTTTTGGAATCCATCTATCCTTGCTCAGTCGTCGGTGAAATGATATACGGGGACGACGAAGCTGATTATAATTTAAACTGATACGAGCTTCATTTAAACTTGCAAAAAAAGAGTATAATTATTATCAATATATCACTCCCTCAATGGGTAGCTTATCTTTTGAACGCGTTTTAGGAACTTTATAACGAGTTTTATTTACCCTTTCAACCTTGCAGACGTAGGTCAGTCACTCTGAGTGACATAAAAACTCTATCTAATTCCAGTTTTATTATAAAAGTTTGTGCGATCGTATTTTCATTCCAGTCTGGAGGGAGTGGACAGTGGGACATCGTCACGACATTGTAACTTTATTCGGTTTTGCGAAAACTACACACAAACTCACAAAATAACAAATACGAACTTGCTTACTTGTAATATTTTGTAATTTATATTTGAAGTATCTTAGACAAAGTAGGTGGTTGAATGAGGTGAGTTTAGGCATTAGGTACGAGACACCGATAGAAGACGATGATTTCAAACACAATTTTAGTGTAAAACTAAAAGTTTCTTGTAATGAAAATCCAGCATTTGCAGTGACAAATTTTCTTGCACTAATCCCCCAGACTAGCCGACTTTAAATCCGAAGCACGAAAGGTTAAGACCCTCATTGCGATTCATTTAAGCATCCAGGGTTTACGGAACAGGACACAAACAGGCACTTAGTGCACTTGGTGGGAACCTTAATTGCAAGGAAAGATTTGGCCAATTAATTATTTTCTTTCACCGGAAGGAGCTTTTTGTTTTTCGAAATTCACGAGTTTTCAGTTTGGAAAAGAACAATGTTTCATTGCTATCACATAGTAGTTACGTTGGATACCAAATAAATAATAGATATATTCACATCTTTATACATTTTTCAAATAACAATCCTCGACTTTCGGTTTAGGTACGCTTAAGAAAAGATGGAAAGATTGCGAATGAAGTTGAGTTGACGAGTTGAGTGACAGAGGAAAATAGAGAAGGGAAAATATGTTGCTAAGTGGGGTAAGGGCGGGAAGCGGAAGATTAGAATATTACCATTCAACAAAATTCTTGATAACAATATCATTTACGCATCATTTGATCAACAGGAAAACTGACAACTCCAAATAAATATTAACAACAAAAATAAAGTAGAAGTTTAATATCTTGTTATCATAAAAGTTCAAGAATCCAAAGTTTTCTGCAAAACTTTAATGCTTATTTTGCTGTTTAAAAAAAATTATATTCAGTTTTCTTGGCACTCGAAATTTTACAAGATTATAAAAAGGAATCGCTAAAGCAATCTCTTCAAGTGTAGAATTATGCAACGCCTAGTTCGAATGACTTATGATAATGAATGAGCAGTCAGTCAATGACATTGAAGGCTACGCATAAATTCCCATCACACGTGCAACTTCACTTCAAACTTTATGGCTTTTGCATCAAGATTGAATTTGGAACGAATGTAGAAATTGTTGGATACCATTTGCAAGAATCGATTGTTTTTATTGGCTACGCGGTATTCATTGTCCTTTTCTTGAATACCAGACAATCAATTATGTAGCCATGACCCCAAACTATGGCGCTAATGGAGAGCATTTATCTATAGCTGTAGAATGGACACTCAAAAAACGCTATACGAGCAGCGGTGTAATTACTTACTTACACACCTAAACAGGAGTCACTTTTGTACACGCACATGAGTAACGCTCTTTAGTGTGTGAACGCAATCGATAAATTGAGCATTGATCGGTATACAGAAGTGTCCCCTTCTGTACGTAGAGCATTATTTTCCGGTAGATGTTCATTTGTTCTATTCCACGAAGTTTGTTTTACTCCATTTGTTGCTATGCATTACATACGCATCGTACGCTGAGGTAATACCAATAACGAAGAACTCTGAACTTACTCTGACGCTTTGCTTACTTTTTTGTTTAGTGAACTTTGCACTGCATATTAAAAACCTTCAATTATGGATATGCTAGGTTGTGACCGTGACTTCAAGTCTTACTTTTGTGCAAATTTTGGGATGCACATTAGAAATCTACCTAGATACGAATGACTATCACTTATATAAAACTGCACCATGGTACTCATAATATTCAAGTGTGAAAAATTGTATGGAAGGTATAATTTTCGTTTAGCAATTTTATCCTCAACCGCGCCGGTAATAAGCCCTATTTTTCCAAGAAGTTACAACACACGTTAGCAAGTAATATATCGGCTGTAGAGAAGTTCGAATGTAATTGTTTACATCTGGTGCTACTTTACTGCGACTTCGGAGTGTAACAAGATTCTACAGTACGTAAACAGCCTCACGGATGTATCCCCAAGTACGAAATTTTCGAAACTTGACTAAAACTCAAGATTTCCAAGGTTTTAAAGCACACTGGACATGGTATGTGTCACTTTATTCATGGTATACCCTAAGGGCCTTACTAATAAACGTGGTATAAAGTTATTCCTCGGAATAAAATAAGAATAACGTAAAAAACGTAAACAGGTTCACGACTGTATTCCCAAGGTGCGGTAGACATTCTCTCAGATCTTTTTATGTTACTTATTCTAGATCCTTTGAAGATGTCTAAGGGGGTAGTCAGAGGCATGTCCAAACACATAATATTTGATACATGCCCACATTTTGCAGAAGTTAGTATTCCATACGTGTCAGGTCGCAAGCCCATCGCCGCCTATAAGAACACTAACTGGTTGCCTCATGATGTTTTCCTTCACTGTTTAGAGCACGTGTTAAAGCGCATATAAATTTTACGTAACGCAAAATCCATTGATGCACGGCCGGGATTTGAACCCACAAACTTCGGATTGAAAGTTGAGGTACAACCCCATTCGACAACACGGCTTTTAAAATAAGAATAACCATACATTTTGACAGTATACCTCTATTATACGTTTATAAGGCCAATTGTTTTTTAGTAACGAAACGAGATCGCGTAAAGGTTTTCGTATAACATGAACTATTATTATCTAGCTAGACTATCCAGTCGAAACCCATGGTCTACCAGCTGTTGGCTAAATTCAATAAAAACTAGCGTTCTAGTGAAATATCCATAATCTTTAATTCGATCCGTAAACTTCAGCCGTTCCGAGTACCAGAAAACTTTGTAGCTAAACTTCGTCCTTGAAGACTTGAATTGAACTTCAACATCCCGAACTGCCGTCGTAATTATTTCTTTTCGCATTGTTACAACTTCGGGTCTTTATCTTATTTCGCTAACTATTGAAGTGTTATTTAGATGAAAGCGGAGAAAGTTGGAGTTGAGACGGCAATGTAACTTGTTCTGTGAAGTTTTATTGTTTTAATGACTTGAGATAAGGGCTGAGTATGTTTGTCCTTGAGATGAAGTCGAGTGTTAGGTACTTGTTTCGATTGTATGATTTTTCTAGAAGATTATAAAAAATAACAGCTGAACTTGAGTTGGGGATGATTTACACTACCCTTAAAGAGCCAGTATTCTTTCCCCTTATAATTTTATATTTTATGGTTAGATGTTTATTTTTGTAAAGATATATAGGGTCTTTCATTAGTACAGTAAAGTAACTTAATTCAGGAATTGAGTTCCAAAAATGAATTAAAAAATATTTATGTAATTTTTTTTGTTTTATTATGAAAATCCCGAGAAAATCCATAAAGACTTTCCTTTCAATTGATTGTTGCTTCTTTTATAACTTAGTCCATTCGTGATGTAGCTGCGCTGCGATTGGTGGAACGTCTGTTCTCCTTGACAATCCATATGCAACATGTCCTAAAAAAACAATAAAATATGAAGTGAAAACTTCAATCGGCTTAAGAATTAAATTGATACGCTCAAACGTCTATTTTCAAGCCAAAAATGAGGCCCTGTTAGTTTATGTAGTTCAAAATGAAAGACTCTGTATAACTGTCCCGATAGCAGTAAAAGCCTTAACAAAATATTCCTTTCGCAAAACCTCATTTCATCTATTTATGAACTCTGTCACAACTGAATTAAATTCAACATTTCTTTGCCCTAATCCCTCCATGAATTCCATGTCCCATAAACTTCTCAACCCTCGACGCCATAAGAGTTAAAATTACTCGCGTATGAGGGTAGGTGAACAATGGGATAGCGCTATTGTCTGGTAGGTAAATATGCCGTTAAATGCTTGAGATGAGGCTATGATAATGAGGTGCTTAACCTTTAGTACTGGGATTTATACTCATTGGCCTCAATAAGTAATGCGGTTTATGTGTAATTAATTAATTTGTAGTTTGACGTAGTTTTTTGTATGTAAAATGTAAATTGAAAAGTAATGGAAGAATATAGAGCGCAGAAATCTTCAATTCATGTTTATATTTTTCTTTTTTAAAATGTAAGTGAATAAATTCTTATAAATAATCTATTTTTTTTATCAAATTATAAAATGTTCCAGTTCCTGACTGAATAAATGCTTTACCTACGACTTTTACTTAGTAGGTACAGGTACCTATTTGTTTCAAAATTTCACCCGAAACTATTCGAGAACGGCCATTCAACTTCAATAGAACTGGGATAGAACTTTCAATTGAACCTACACTTGATCAAAAACATCTGCGTACCTAAACAAATATCTGTGTTACCCTTATCAAACGTATCATTTACAAATTAGTGATCTAATTTAATAAGATACAACAGCTTAAGCAATAGTTACTATAGTATAACCTTCATTAGACGTTACGTATAAGTTGTTCTATAGCACGAAGGGGAGTTTTTTGTGTGTGTGTAGATTTGTTTCTATGTGCGTAAGCGATACTGAACGCTCATTCGTCCATGGATCGTTCCCGAGCTTACCAGAAACAACGTGCATGTGCATCTACACACAATTAAGACCTACCTGCCTTCGTGCGCTAGAACAAATAAGTAACTTAATATTCCAAATATTCCAATTTTCAGCTATAGTTTGTAGGTACCACACTAATGAGGCCGATTCAGATAAACCCGAAAATACTTCACTATTTCGGTACAGAAATAAGGAGAAAAGCCCAAACCACGTACAGTTAATAATTAAGGAGCTCTGCCTATGTCTGTGTTGCCACAGAGTAAGCACTCGAATATAAATGGATCACTTGAGACGAAAATGTTGCACGATAGAAGCCTCTTTTGGGCACTAAAAACCCTTTCACCACATTGGTCTGAATAGTGACACAACTAGATTCAAGTAAATTCTAAAAATACTTCTAGAAATAGAAGTATTTTGTGGGTTGAAATCTCTTTTTAACTCCCGGCGCAAAAAGAGAGGGGTGTTATAAGTTGTGTACGTACGTGTGTGTGTATCTGTCTGTGGTATCGTAGCTCCCAAACGGATGAACCGATTTTCGTTTAGTTTTTTTTTTGTGTCAGATAATTTTATCCCGAGTGTTCTTAGCCATGTTTCATGAAAATCTTTTCTGCCGTTTAAAGATCATCAGCTCTTTTATAGTTGATTTTTCTATCTGACTAACTTTCTTGTGTCTAATTTTTCTAGAAGTGGCGGGGTTTTTTTCGTAGCAGGGTCTACGGGCTTGTTAGTAAAATCTGAGCACATTACTTTAAATACTTATGACATGTCTAAGGGGGTGGGGACATGTTAAAATACATGGGGGTGGTCCACGACATGTTAAAATATTTGGCAGATGCCTACATTTTGCAGAAGCACTCCTTGACAGAAACGTGACAGGTGGACAACCCTTTGCATAGTACCTATACAAATTCTATGAGTCAGAATAAACAACTGATTACCAAACATATACCTTACTCTATGAAGATAAAGTACATTTTGCAGTACCACCTGAGCATCAGTGGCAGAATAGCGTTGGCCACAGGCTCTGTTGAATATTCAATGCTTTCTCACGTAAATCAATCTTTGAGCGGTGCCAGGTCATGCGGACACGCTCACTGAATGCGGAGGGTACAAAGGGGTAGGCAGAGACAATGACCCAATATTCGGACTTACAGTTTAATAGAATAGAACCTACCTTTAATTTTTGTGCTTCAATTTCCGTCTAGAAATAATTAACATTGATTTTACATATTATGTTTGTCCAAGTCAAATCTTAAAAGCCGCTATTATAGGCGCGAGTAAACACAAAGATACAAACATCATTCTCACTTTAGACACGATCGTTTTGCAATAAGTACTTACCTAATTATCGGAAACTAAAAAGCCACTGAACAGAATTTGATGCGGTTTCCGATTACTTCAGGGGTTTCTTGAGGAAGACACGTGTATACGACTAACCGCAAGAAACTACAAGTACATAGACCACAACATAAGATCCAGCTCAAATATCTGCAGATCACATTGGGACCACAGCGGGAATTGAACTCGCACCCCTTGCTATACCCGAACACGCCATACCGCGACGACAGCCAATAATATAATGCTTTTATAGATAAGAAAGGTGTGTTTCTGTTTCATACATAAAATAACAGTACAAAATCAATACTTTATCTCAACTCGTATCTCTCTATATATATATACAGTCTCTATATATAGTCGCTATCAGAAATCTATAAAACATTAAAGATAGGTCGTTTAAGGCATAGCCCTAAATTACTAATAGTCTTACATGTTTATCAAATGTTTATAGCCGAATATCTCCAACGCCCACGATAAACCGCCATAGCACATAATTGCTACCACGCAAAACATCTTACAGCTGTGTTACGTAAATAAAGCCGTACAGACCATGCGAGTTACTCGCACAGAAGAATAATAAAAAAGGCATAATGAAAAACCAATAAGTGTGAGTTTGGCTTGCACACGAAGGGTTCTGTGCGATTATTCAAAACAAAATAAATCTGGTTTTGTAAAATACACTTGTACTCTTACGTTTTTATACTTATAGATTGTGCATCTATATTTGTTTCTGCGCTGATTTTATTTCTATTTTACTTGAAGAATGATAAATATGAATGTAAATGCAGCCGGACAGATTTAGTAGAGCAAAAAATATGTCTTTTTTTATGTTCTATCCACCCACTTGAATCTAGCACTGGATCAGTGTGAACAAGGCCTTGGACCGTCGTACATTGATAAGGGTGCGGTCACACACCCACCTTATAATAGAGATTTACGCAGGTAGGATAGGACAGGGTAATATCATGTCCTTTAAGATAAATTAGCATTAACTTTTCTTATGATATGGTACAAGTGGAATGGTATAGGACGTACGCGACTTTTAGATTTTACCAGCTGACCCGCGGCAAACGTTGTTTTTCCATTATATCGCTATTAAAAAATAAGGGTTGATCGTAGAAGGGTGAAAATTGAGGATTGTATGTATTTTTGTATGTTGTATCATAAAAAAATAGAAATTAAAAATTTTGTCTAAAAAATAAAAATAAAAATTTAGGGGTGGACTACCCCTAACATTTAGTGGGATGAAAAATAGATGTTGGCCGATTCTCATAGATACCGGATAAGCACAAAAAATTTCATCAAAATCGGTCAAGCCGTTTCGGAGGAGTATGGCAACGAAAACTGTGACACGAGAATTTTATATATTAGAAGATTGTTTTCTATTCTAGAGAGATGCATTGACAACATTGTGAAGAATACTTAATAGTTTGAAAAACCGGTCTAAACGGTGATGGAAAACATCGTGAAAACATTAAAAAAAACTTCAAGCTTCTTGTGACCTATCTCATAAAAAGTTAAAGTAGACAAAGGTCTTCAAAGTCAAAGTCAAAGTGCATTTATTTAGTAGGACTGCTGGGATCACTCAGAGTTAGACATTTTTATAGGATCTTGAATAAGTAATATTATAAGATCTGAGAGAATGTCTACCGCACCTTGGGGATACAGTCGTGAAACTGTTTACGTTTTTTTAAAGACAATTAGCAATTAGTAAGAAAACTCGAGGCATTTTAAAGATTGTAATCTCGAACAAATTCAATAAAATAAAATACATCGTTAAATAGCGAACTACCCGCATTATCTTAACTATAAATATTCGAGATAGCTTTAGAGGAAACAGAATAGAATTTATAGCCTCATTTCTGATTCATTCGGACGCTCTCAAAATTAAAGTGATCTTGTATCGGTGGTTGAATTTATGGAGAATTTCGGAAGCGGAAAGGCATTTTGTAATATAATTATAGAAGTTTTATTTGTAATATGAAAAAAAAAAAAAAACAGGTTCACGACTGTATCCCCAAGGTGCGGAAGACATTCTCTCAGATCTTTTTATGTTACTTATTCCAGATCCTTTGAAGATGTCTAAGGGGGTAGTCAGAGACATGTCCAAACACATAATATACATGCCCACATTTTGCAATATGAGCTTACGGTTAAGTACCTGAAATTCAAATTTTTCGAAATAACGTAAAGTGAAAACGTGATATGGCCTGGAGGCGACTTAAAGTAAGTACTCTTACTTACTTTACGCATGTATTTGCAGCGTCTGTTGCGTGCTCGCATCTGGTGCCACAGAATACCAGCGCTCGTGCAGGGTAGGCATACTGCCCTGCACTTGCATAATGCTGAGTGGTGTCCATTTTTGCTAATTTTTCATTTATATGTATGTACCTTCATACCTAAATAACCTGTACCAGAATTGGCAAAATAAATATTCAGTTTACTTTTACTTTACTTTACTAAAAGTAAGTAAGTTCGTATAAGTCAGTGGCCAATTCTGGTGGCGGAGATTTTAGGCCGCCTTAAGGCCTTCGTCATGGCTTAACGACTTAAATAGCCGGGACCGACAATTTAACGTGCCTTCCGAAGCACGGAAGCGCTCAGATGAAAATAACACTGGCGATCACCCATCCACTTACAGACCGTTTCGAACGTTGCTTAACTTCGACGATCTATCAAGAACGACTAAGCAAGCACGACCACGAGCGCTTCGGCGGAGGCTAGAGGCGGTCTAAAGATAAACCAGCCAGTTTTTAGTGTCATTATGATGAACTGATTTACAATGCAAATGTACGTAGTAAAGATTTAATGATCGAGTTTTATTTGACAGATATAAAAGATAAACTGGATGAAAATAGGAAGGACACGACTTACCCTTCAAAACGCGGAACTTCTAAATTAATGCCACTATCGGTGACCCATCCATTTTATGAAAGTACACCGCTTTATTACTTTCGAAATCTATCAAGAACGACAAAGCAAGGACGATCGCTTCAATTTATAAATGGGTATTTTCAACTTTCGCTTTGTAGGAAAACCAAGCACCTTTACTTTACGCTAACCTGACGATAATACCCAACCCCAGACAAAATTACACCACAAAGAAACCAAAACCCTCAGAAACTAAAACTAGTTAAACCGCGGCTTCGTCCCAGTGACACGGCGGAGGGTCGAATTACGAAACGAGTTATCTACAAAGACTGGCAAAAGCGACAGTGATGGGAAGAATAAATCTTATTATACTTGATGTAGAGTTGAAAGTCCCTTGGTGGGCAGTAAAGGTTTAATTAATACGGGACAAAGAGACCCGGCGGGAATAAAGGAAGATATTACAGTGGCCACAATAGCCTTGGTCTGAGCAGTCTGAGGCTCTGAGTGACTCGAAATTGATGATCAGGGCTTATTTTGTTGGTTCACTAGTTTCCACTTTGTAGATAGTGTTATCAAATTTAAATCAACCTTCGTAAATAATGGAAGCAAATCTAAAAATAACGAATAAAGAGATCACTATAGACAGCTTATAGTGCAGAATGTTATACATAAAAATCGTCTTTTAAAGTCATTTACAGATGAGTTGCTCGAATATAGAATCAACAATCAAAAATTGATCACAGATTAAACTGAATTTCGATCCAAATAAGGTCCAGAGTTGAGAATAGATGTGCCTATGATTCGTGGATTGCTGTAATGCTAGTTTTATAACAGCTGAGTGCTGTTCAAGCACCGTTCAAATATACAATTCAATTCATTTATTATTCAGATCACAAAGATCCATATGTTAGTAAAATCATAGAGCTAGGTTAGTCGAAAGGATCTAATGTTTATGATAATATTCAAAGCTCAAGCAGAGATTATGATATCAATGATCTTGGCGACATTGATAATTATAACCGAAAGCGCTGTTGTACCTTCGTTGATTGGGTACTTGTAATAATGGCCAGTTTATATTAATGATCACTGATCAATTTATGATCAGTTTTGGGAAACTTTAATCAGGAAATGCTGCGAAAAGTCACCAGTTGATAAAGTGATGATGAATTAGAAAGCCAGCTGAGCACATTCTGACTAACAGCAAAGCGTCAGAATTAGACTAATATTAGTTTTAGTGTAAAGTGTGATGTCATAATTGTGTCATCGTTGCTTTAACAAATAGTTCTGACCTCGAGGAATGCATCATGTCCGCATTTTTCTAGAATTTAGAAAAAAATATGCATTCAACACACCAGAATTGATTATTATTATTAAGAAAAAGTACGTGAGTGTCGTGGAAAACTCGGTTGGAACGAAGTTTGTACATTTGACATTTTGCGCACCTTGTGCACCATTTTTCGCACTCTGCGCATCTTTATTTTGCGCACTAGGTACTATGCGCAACATTTTGCACAATTTGTGAAGTTATCAACGAAAACATGTTTTTTGCTTCTCCTGTAAAGTTGTTTTCTCCTGTAACGTTGTGTTTTTGCAGTTTTATTCCCCGGAGACATCGATATGTCGTGACGGTAAAATGGAACGCTTTTGTTTTTCTAGCCTAGCCTCCATCCTCGATACCGATACCGTCCGAAAAGGAACGGAGGATAAAGGCACTGAAAGAGTTGTCGTAAGTATAAGTTAGCAGGAAACTCTGGCGTCGGAGTATTTAGGCCGCCTTAAGGCCTCCGTCATGGCTTGACGACTTTAGCCGGAGAGTACCTACTAAGAAAGCACAACAAAACAGTTCACCCACCAGTGACCTAGTCAGACCATGGACACTCGATAAGACCACATAGAAACGCACTGCGTTTCTATCGTCAGTACAAGTAACGCACACAATCTGGTAGGTCTTATTGAACTCGAGGGGCAAGGAGGCTCGCTCGATTAGTGCGGGGTGGGGAGTCCATTCTGTAGGTAGTAGGTGGTAGTGGGTGTCTAGGTATTATTATTCTCTGCCCCGGTATAACTTTCAAAGGATCTTTAAAAGATCCAAAAAAACTATAGCCTTATATCAATGGCAAAGGAAGTGCCCACGACGAAAATAAAATAAGACAACCTTCACATTGATCCGAGGAATATAAACCAATGGAGAGATCCGGAGCTCTTTACTTTTTGCCAAAAGACTAATCATTTATGACCAAAGTAATTAGATCCGTATTTCTTTTTTTTAAGCTTAGAATCGTGATCGTGATGTTTGGAATCAGTGCTTCTTTTAGCAGGTTTTAAGTGTGTTTAAAAATAATACGTGACCTAGTAAACGGTTTTAAAAGTAACCATCCCGAAAAAAAAGCAATGGGATGTGTTTGCTATACAGGTGGGTTGTATCTCAAAATCACCATGGATCAACGAGGACGTGAGTAAAAATCCCGCTGGCTTGCAATTACGTTGAATATCTTTATCAACTACGAGTATGGTGTCAAGCCTATACTTATTTAAATAAATTATCGATCGAAAGGCCAGTATCATAGCGGTCACTTCCCACACAGTGTCAAAAAATGCTAAGATTGACGTGAGACGTCCATTAGTATATTCTAATATCTGTATGATAAGAGTATTTAGCAGTCACTCTAACATTAATGAGACGTTGTGTCCATGTTTATTGGCCTGTGTTCTTTACGGTATTGTGGGCTAAAGATACTGGACATGAGCTAGAGGTTATCAAGAAAATATATAATAGTATATTTTTTTAAGAAGAGAAGATGAGAAGTTTGAAAAGATTGAGGAATTTGGAACTGTGGCAATACCCTATCCAGTGTTCATTAATATAAGCAATGTAATTATGCAGTGCCTAGGTTTGTTGACATTTGAAACAATGCCCAAAAATATATGCCTAAGGTCACATCGAGGCCACTGACCCGCACTACCCCAGCAATTTATAATAAATTATTTATACCAGTCGCAATAAAAAGAACAGCTTGCTTCATAAAATATTGACGCATAATTGTGCATTTACAATACGTGCACTCGACAATTATAGAGTTATTTTAAAATTATTTCTACAGAATTGAAATGTAGACGGTCAAAGTTCGTGCCGATAAAAATGGCAATTACTGGCGTGGTCATTTGTTAATTACTATTTAGTAAGTCTAATAATGAGATAATTTTATTTATGTGAGTATCTTTCTTTTTTCAACTACACATAATCGATCTAAGAGAATCCCACTCGTATAATAAAGCTGAAAGTTTCTGAGTTTGTTTAGATGTTTGGATGTTTGTTTTGTATGTTTGTGTAAGGATCAGGCTCAAACGACGAAACAGTTTTCAATGAAATTTGGTAAGGTGAAAGGTATAACTCCAGAATAGCATAAGCTACTTTTTATCCCGAAAACGTTCCTGAAAACCAAAAAATTTGTAAAAGGACAACGGGAATATTGCATAAAAACTTTAGCAGTACTCTGTTTGACACAAAGAGCACTGCTCGACTCGAAGGTTGCCATGACAACCAATAACTTTTGACTTTTCAAAATGGCGATGTCATTTCGTTCTACTATGCTTTGAACAACTTTTATAACCTAAATTAAAAGACTATTTGTGGGGTTGTGATGCTTATATGAGTTTTTTAATAAATAGCAAAACACGTATTTATTATTTTTTAAAACTACCCAACTCCTTAGATGGGTTCTTCTTATTTATATTTATCAATGACAGCAAATCCAAATATGAATGAAGTGTTATCATGGGTTGGATTGGAACAAGGTAGTTCTAACTCTAAAGTTTGTATTACGAAACAATGCGCTGACGAAGTCGCGCCCGGGTCCACTAGTATTATCTACAGCACCTTGAGGATACAGTCAGCCATGATTGCTTGTGATCTTCTAATAGAGGAAACTAGTAGTAGTAACTAGTAATCCAGTAGGTATTTTGTTCATTCATCCAGTCATTTTCATTCAATAGGACCGCTGGGATAGAAGAATAGAATATAACACAATCATAAATCATAGCCATCACAATTATACTGCTAAATATAAACAAGCATCAATAAATAACACACAGAATACGTTCCGTTATGTGCAAAATTAATAAAATACTAATTACCGAACAGAAAGCCCACCGACGAAAAACCAACCAATTACAAGCAGTTTTATATTGGGCGCCATTTTGTAAGCGCCATCTTGCCTAGGGTTGTTAATTGTAATTTTATGTTGTAGCAAATAAATCCTTACTTCTTTTTGACTTGTAGAAAATAAAAATAATTTGGGTGACAAATACTGTGATACTTAGTACGAGTACTAAGTATCTACACATTTTAAACTATGTAGGTATGATGGTTTGCTGGAAGAAAACTCTTTGTAGGGTTGAGCTCGCCTTTGTACTGTACATATCCTTTTTTATATTATTATCCTGTGTGTGTTTATTTGTACAATAAATAATTAAGAATTAAGATGGTCTATAAAGCTGGTAATATAGCCTAGGTCCCTGCAAAAATTTTTTGGTGGTACCTAGGTCCAAACCAACATCGACTGTGTAGATATAAGTAGGTATTTACATAGTATAAATTAAATACCATTGGAGCAAAACCGCAGGCGGGCCACTAGTCTAAAGTATTTTTTTTTGTTAAAGTATAACGTATGATTCTATTGAGCCAGCCCTAACAAAAGGCAACAAAAGATCAAAAGTATAGCCGAAATATCGGTCACGTCGTATTTACGTCTTTTAACGGTATCGCAGTAAAACCTTACCGTTAAAGTGTCATGATTTACGGTGTTTTTATTTGACAATCATTTACATCTGAACAATTTGGAAAGATTCACATTTACATTTAATTTTGAGCTTTTTTTTTGCTTACATTTAATTTTGAGGCGTGAACTAAAATATTGGTACAGCTACAAAAAGTCAAAAACTCAACATCAAATAACAGAATATTTCATGAATTTTATGAGTACCTACCACTAATACCTACTTGCTGAATAATATTAAAGTTCTTAGAAATTTTTTTTTAACATGAGAGATGTTCTCGTCTTTTATTTTATTATTACTTACTTACCTATTATTTTTCTATTGTTTAATGAATTATGTACCTACTTTGACAAAAATGATTAATTGACATTATTCCTAATATTTCACACCGAAATCGGTAAAACATGTTGCTTCCAAGACCTTATGTAATCATCTTTTTTACCTACACATGTTTATGCAAATAAATAATCTTTATCTTTATCTTATCTTTCTTATCTTATTGAAAATCAAGCATCAATATAAAAAAAGTACGTGAGTATCGTGGAACACACGGTTGGAACGAAGCAAAGATTACTTTTCTATACAGGGAATATAATAAATTAATAGTCAATTAGGTATCCTAGAAACGCTCTTCCGTACTAACAATGTAATAATCTATGTGATGATATGACTGATGATATGATGAATATGACTGTGTCGCGTCTGCGCATTCCGTACTTTGACTATTTGACTTAAATATACATGTATCGTGAAATGGAACAACATATTTTTTCCAGCCTCAGCCTTTTTTTCTTCGATACCGTCCAAAAAGAAACTTCGTTCCAAAAACTTTGCATAAACCTCGCACAAATGTAACATAATAGCTATCTATAGATCGTTTGTAACTATCCTTAGATTGCTTGACTAATCCTGTTGTATTTTGTAAATATATGTAAATATGTAGTAGCTTAGTTTCTGTAAATAAAATTATCTTTAGACTTACGATTATGTAGATATATTTTGATTACATAATAGGTGTAAATATATACCTAGGTAGGTACCTACTTAATTAAATGAACTGTGTCTAGTCTACTAGCTAGCGAACTAATTGTTTTATTTAAGAGCCTATAGTAATATTGATTTAGGACTTTGCTTATAAATTATTTACGTGAATAACACAATTAATAGTTCTAAAATTAGAATGTTGTTTGGACAAGAATTTAGCTAAATGTAGTCGCGACTTTGAACATATTGACGACCTCTGCGGCGCAGTGGGCAAAGGCCCGCCTGTGACGCAAAAGGTTGCGGGTTCGATCCCGCGGCGGGACCAATGTTTGTATGATCTGCAAATATTTGTCTCGCATCTGGGTGTTTCTATGTATAATATGCATGTATTTCTATCTATCTATCTATTCAGCCGGTAGCACCCACTGTTGGGTATAGGCCTCTTCTCTTTCACGCCACTTCTGGCGGTCTTGTGCCAGCCGGATCCACTGTTCTCCCACCGCCCCCACATGTATTTACAAACAACAATTATTTAAGTAGTACATCAATCATCTAGTACTCATAACACAAGCTCTGCTTACTTTGGGGCTAGATGATGCTGTGTGAAAAACTCCAGCATTAATTATTTATTTATTAACTAGCTGACCCGCGCGACAGCCGTTCACGCGTGATGGCGTGACCAAGGGATATAGGGATTCATTTTTTCCGCGCAATTTTTTCATTTTTTTCTGTCATAAGAACCTTCTCCTGACAATAACAAACACAACAAAATAAAAAATAGTGAAATCGGTCCAGCCGTTCACGCGTGATGGCGCGACCAAGGGATATAGATTTATTTTTATAATAGAGATTTATATTGAGCATATTAGGTACTTACCTGTATAAAATTTACGCTATGTTTGGATTTCTACTTTGGAAATTTTGTAAAATATTTTCGTTAGACATAATATACGAGTATACTAAGCACAACGGATCTTTAGATCTCTGAAGTTAGGTACAATTTTATATTCCAACACCTCACGATGTTTTTCTTCACCGAATAGAGCTTGTTTGCGAATATCCATTTTACGAAACGTAAATTTCATTTATGAGCGACCAGGATTTGAACCCACAACCTAAAGTCTACTTTCTTTTACTTTCTTTCATACAATGTTTTACAGATCATCCCAATCATAGCGTATCAAGAAACACTAAACTTTATCATAATCTGTGACGGATTCTTCTCGGCTCAAATCGTAGCGTCTCTAATGTCCCAGTTAAATTAAAACGGCAATTAAACCTAACCGTCGCTAACGATCACTAATTGCACCCCACTTTCTCCGTGCTGGTACCTTCCTAGCCACCCTAGGTCAGTGAACAGCTCCACAATATCCTAGATACTACAAGAGCGCAAAAATACACTTATCAAAATGTTTTGAAGAGCACGCTAAATTGTCGATTCTGATTAGGTATGTATGTAGGTACCTATATAGATTTGTATTTTTATAGTGTTAAGTAGTAAGTACTGGGTAAATTTTGGTTGTGAAATGTAAGTTACTTACTTATCTGTGACGTGATGAGTCATCCATGGTTGTCACATTAAACCCATCATCGTTTCGATTGCTCATTAGCTCAGTCAGAAGATTCACCACAATCCGGGCGGCGAGGTTTATTTAATCTTGCTTCGGTGCAATTTTTTAGGAAGGAATTTTAAAAATCCTGTTTTTTTTTTAAATAATGTGAGTGAAGCTATGACGTAAGGTAAGACTAAAGGCATAAAAACATCGCCACAAAGCATCTTGAACTTAGGTCACCTTAAGCCGCGTTGACACCATCAGAGTATACTCAGAGTGCACTCTGATGCCTTTGATTGGCCGCTCTGACGCTCTGATTGGCCGCCGCCATTAGAGCGCATGGCGGCGGTGGTGGCGGCCAATCAGAGCGTCAGAGTGTACCACGGATTAAGATGTCTGTGGAGTGTACTCTGTCAGAGTATACTCTGATGGTGTCAACGCGGCTTTAGCCTACATTTATAATATTAGTAGGACAGAGATCGAAATAAATCTTCAACGTTATTAAAGTTCCCGGGATCCATCATGTACAAATTGCAAAGCTTATTGAATCACGTTTCTCATCCGAAATTCTTGTACGAACCTAATGCTTGAATCTCGAAGCTCAATTTGAGCAATTTATTTTTTGTAATTGTTCATTTCTCACATCAAATGCATCTAGGTAAGAGCATCTCTTTGAACACTCAGGGAACACTTTATTGATTGAAACAGTAGTGTTCTAACTAAGTGGCGATAGACGTGGAACCTATCATATGATGCTAAATTAGGTATAATCAAACTCGTGAAAAATTTAAGTATGTGTTAAAGACGGGTCCGACGATCCACTCGCCACGTGCCACTAATTTATGTACTTACTTACAACTTTTATCAACAGTTATTCAATGCGATGCGACGTAATAACGCCCGGGGCCTTATTAAGCGAAAATTTGGGGAATGCACAAAAGCCATGAGCCACTTTTAAAATTGAAAATAATTTATCGTACGAGTGAATTTCAACCAAATATGTTTATGGTCGCCGCACAAAGGTCGGGCGAAACGGACCGTGGACAGGACGCGAGTTTTACGAGCGCATTGCAAAAGCATTGTACGCCAGACACTTTCGCGAAATCTCTCTGTTAATAAATAATAGGTTTGTTGCTTGTTTTTCGGGGTAAAAATGCAGGATTTTTGCTGCAAGAACTTACGAGTTTTAAGCCCTTTGTTAGAATAAAAGGTTTAAAACTCGTGAACTTTTGATCTAAATAGCATGAACGAGATTACAGTCTGCGTGAAGGTTAAAATAACCTAAGTTTATTTTTTGCAAAGTGTTGTCTGCTAGCAGCTTATTTAAAAAAACCTTTAATCCTTTTTACAGCTGTTGATCCATTTTTTCAGATACTTAAACATAATACTAATCGGGTAGTCACTAGTTAATAAAAACTATTTTTAATTATTGATTTTGTGATTAAGTCACTATATTCTTGATCATTCTGTGGATAGAGACAGACTCATTTGAAGCTAAGTGGTAAGTATTTTAAAATATATCGCAGACTTTTGCAACTTCTACTATCCAATCTCAGTACATAATAAATTATATTAAAACTGCAAAATATGACACACATTTAACGCTCTAAACTGGCTTAGTCGGAAGCGGATGCCAACAATAAAATCGTACAGAATATAAATATACCGGATAATCTAAAAGCACTCTCGCCAAGAGCAAAATAATACAAATAAAACAGTTCACTTTTACAACTACATCACAGGATGGCCATTATAAGCAAAAAGGCCTAGGCCTTATTAGCGGAGTCCGTTGTAGCCCTAAATAGAACGAGCAGGTGCGTGCCTGTCGGGCCGCATTTCTCCTTGAAGGCTGTCTGTTTTTATTGTAAAGTTATATGATTGTTGGTCTATCAAGTTAGCAGATTCTAAAACTTGATAACTGGTGTGGAAAAAGAGTAAATAATAATCATATTGAGTACTTAAAGGTATTATTAGATGATGATAAAATAACAATTACAAGAAATAAGCATATTTGCGCCAGTCATGCAATGGAAGTTGGCATCACTTGGCATAAGCACAAGTGAACACAAGCCCTTATCTCATCAGTAGGGTGAAACAGGTTGTGCGTGATGATGAATGACAATTACAATCAGATTTTTTTAAAACCTTTACGGAATGGGCTACGAACCGAACACCAATTATGTAACTAGTACCTACTTGAATCACAAAAAAAAAGTGTTAAGGAGGTAAGGAAAACTATAGTGTGGTAGGTACGCTCAAGACTTGACTACATTTCCATTCGTTCGAGCTTCAAAAAACTCTTTCTTAACCTTTGATCACATTATCATCAGAAAAACAGATAGAATGAGGTAAAATTGAATTGCCCACGAAGACCCATTCAAAGGCTACTAGTGTGCCGGCGATAAGGAAACCCTTTATAACCTAACTTTCCATAAAACATCAAAGACCAAACCGTTACTTTTTACTTACTTCCCCATTCATTCTTTCTTCGCACTATTACTTTTCATAGGTTTCATAGAGTTACCTACCCCTTTCATGGCCAGTGCGCCCAATTAGGCCCAGCTATTATATCGATGCTACGATATAAGAGATATGGTTGGCAATAAATTTCGATACTTTTGTGCAGATAAGCGATGAAATGACAATGTATTGGAGTTTATTGGCGGTTTTTCCGACACACCTGTGTAATTTTCAACACGTAAATGATGTACGGACGAATGGGCATTTACATTTTATGTGGAAATTGAGCTTTTTAAACCTAGACAGTATTTTTTGTAATAAAAAAACAAACACAATTCGTAGGTATGTACGTATTCAGTTGCTACTTTATGTACTTACGTATCGTTATGTTTTATTTGTTTTTTCTTTTCTCCCACTGATTAGATACCTACAGGGTCGAAATACGTGGAAGAGATCAAGGGAAGGCATTTGCCTTTCCTTGATCTTACACTTATCGTGTCTTCCTTGGCTTATTATTATAATAAGTATTTATAGAACGCCCGCCGAAAAAAGTCTTATACATTATAGATGCAAAGATTATAAAAAGATCTAAAAAATATTTTATTTTTTACTTACTATTAGCCCATATTGTCCCTGTTGGACATAGCCCAACAATCTGGACCTGACCCTATTTTTGCCAGTTACTGCGATCTAGTGCCTTCGTCTGCTAGTCCCTCACATAAAAATCATTTAAAGTCTAAAAATTGAGCTTTTCCGAGGCTGTTTACTGAATACTAACTAAACTAATCCCTGCAGATAAACATTTTGGTGACACAACATCAAAATTCTAACATTATCATAACAAACGCTGGAAACCAGCAAAAGCATCGTTTTATGCACATGTAGGTAGGTACTGTCAACAACAGTTTATGATCATTTTTATTACATAACGTACTGCATAGGAATTTCCCACGTAAACTGATAAGTTTAGTAGGTACCTACTTACCAACCATGTTTCGATTCATTCGGAGGTAGGAATGGCGACTCACATTACTCGGATGTAGGTATCGAATTAATGAGGCATTGAAAGATCTTCGTTAATCTTTTGCAGACCTAAAGATAGATAGACAGACAGACCTAAACTATAGGTAGATATACCCTGAAAGGGAAATGCCTAGGAGAACTAGTAATATTTTAAAGAAGAACCACGTCAAAATGAACCTAAACGCAAGCTTGTAAAGTTGTAAGAATGAGAATGAGGCGAAAAATGTGTCAGGACCGTAGCAAGTTGAGCTCTGTGGTTTCTGATGTCATGTCAGGGTAGCTGTTGGAAATCTATGGTACCTACTGTAATCTAGGCATCTGTATTCTGTGGTAAGTATCGTCTACCCCTATCATATGGGACAGAAGCGTGATTTTTGTACCTTATCCATTTGCAGAAAGAGGCATGTCTAACCTGTAGGTATTCTACCTGTAGGTATGAAACCCGAAATTTTGACGCTATCGTCAACAATGCCCATTTTTTCCTTAAAATCATAAAATACCTACTTACACCTAAAACGAAAACTATCAATCAAATTCTATCGGTAACTGTATCCACCTCGCACACTTCGCAGATGTTTGTAGCCCGCTTCCCACGCCAATTTGTCGAACCATAAATAAAGAACTAACTAGCGAGCTGACTACGATAGTTTCGTAATACTCACCATCATACTCTCAGTACTTCTGTATGCTGTACTGTCAGCAATGAAAGTCCATTCCAATCCAATTAACATTTGATTTTTCACCATAAAAATGGACTTTCGGTTGAAACTCATTTCATCAACTCTGAATAATTCCCAAATCTGTAACACAACTTTACTATGAGCTAACTATTAGCTTGCAAACTGTCACGTATGGTATCGAATGCTAACTTGACATCTTCAAAAGTATCTCCCACTGAAGATACTTGAGAGAATCCACAATTTTCGGACTCAAGGGTAGTGGTACCAGCACACTCATAATAGCAGATACCTACGACACATAGAATCCTAGTGCGAAGTTGCTATCCTACTAGGTCAATATGCCTTTCAGGGATAAAGCACTGCTTTGGCCCTAGAAATGTAGGTAAATCCTATCACTCCACTAGCTGTTACGGTAAGCACTGACTCTTTTCCATTTCATTCTTAAATCCTAGGAGTATGAGAGTTGACGAGACAAAATATGTGTCAGGACCGTAGCAAGTGGAAATCCGTCTGTGGTCTGTGCCTACCTCTATGGGAAAGAGGCATGATTGTATGTGTCCCACACTTCGTCAATAACCATAGGATGAAAACATCGATGTAGGTAAGTTAACTACAGAAATTTTAAGTCTATGGGTAATGCAGTAAATCCTATCACCACACTAAACCTTTTATGGTCAGTGCCCACTCATATCCATTTTCAGGGCCACCGTCCATCATTCCAACAGTTATTTATGGACCAATAACATGTGTCTGTTCTCGCGGCCATAAATTAGGCTCCAATTACCTAATTGATATGCACATACAAATATTTGCGTATATTTTTCTCTAATTAGTATATTAACATCAGAAAATCGTAAATTTAATGTTTTTACGCATAAATTACACTCAATTAATTATAATGCTAATTGTTTGCAAAGTTTAGAAATTAATTATTAAATAAGTGTAAACAGAACGTACTGATAAAATTATCTATTCATTATGATAGGTTGATGATAACATTTTATAGGTCAATGATTCCAACTAGGACCAACATACCTATATTAATTTCATATAGATACTTACAGTTAAAAAAAATGAGTTTGTGTGTGTCTTGTAATTCGAAAACATCTTGAGGATACCGGCATGTAGTAGAAGCTAAAAAGTTCAAGTGATTGTACAAGAAGAATAATATGAAGTGCCAACGCCTAAACACGAGCAAAACCGTCGACGGAAGCCATCCGACAATAATTTCCTCTCGGCTGGAAGTGTCACAGATAAGCGCCAGTTACTACGGATCAACGGACTAGATACGGATGCAACATACATAAATCATACGACAGGAATGGAGGACGCTATATCCACGTTATTAGATATTTGTATATTCTATATGGTTTAAAAAACAGTCAGTGTCCAAGGGGGTAGTAAGTAAGGTCGTATGAGTCAGTGGATAACTCTGATGACGGAGTTTTAAGGCCGCCTTCAGGGCTCCGTCATGGCTTATCGACTTAAATAGCCGGGACCGACAATAAGCGCTCAGATGAAAATGCCACTGGCAGTCATCCATTCGCTTACTATCTATAGACCGCTTGATCGTTCTTGATAGTAACGTTCGACGTTACTATCAAGAACGTAATTATTGTATCGTAATGCTTATATTTATACTTATATCTATATTAAATAAATATAGTGACTTACCCATATACAACTACTATAAAACAAAGTTTCAAGTTGTACAAGTACACATAAACACCTCCACATTATCACATTCCTACACACACACACACACACACACACACACATACACACACGAATACACACACACACACACACACACACACACACACACACACACACACACACACACACACACACACACACACACACACAAAACTAAGACGCACTATATTATGGTTTTTGTTATTATTTTCTTTTTTACTTTACTTTTTACCTTATTTTTCTTTACTTAATCTTTAAAGATATTCTGTAACGGAAGAGCGAGACATCCTAATACAGGTATTTTCATACTTAAAAGGAGGTCTCAAACCCATGTAACTAAAGTAGATTAAGTTACTGAAATAAATATATTTGATTTGATTTGATTTGATACTATCAAGAACGACTAAGCAAGCACGACCCCGAACGCTATATGGTCTCAGCGACTATGGTAACGCTTATGGTAGTAAGAAGAAGCACGTTCAAATTCATATTTCGATAACAACAGAATCGAAAGGTGGGTTACCTGATAGGTAATAAAATACTAGTCAATTTGAAAAATAAGAGATATCGTTTTTTTTTTCGGACCAATATGTTATCATAGCGAAGTCTATTCCTAGTTCCTTAGAGTTATTTTTATAGTGAGAGTGTAAAAGAAACAATTTTATGAACAAACATAGGTGAAAATAATTCTTTATATCTTTTTTAGTCTCGATATGTAGACAAAACGCCATAATCTTTTGCGACTATAACTTTTATCCATTCATGAGCAGCCCACAAACACAATATAACCACGTAAAGAACAAGAAAATTGAACCGTAAAGTTGAAAGTACCGCGCACGCCACACGTACGCAATAAAACTAATCCACCATACCATTAACAGCCCTATCCCGTTAGGATTAAAGGTCATTTTTATGTGCAATTTACACGGTGGATGTTTTAGAGGTATTTTTATCATCGTTTTAATCGTCATTTCGACTGGTCAAGCGTGTCTGAGTCATCTGGCTTTAGGTTACATCATGTGAGCCTTGCAATCGAATATAACCTTTATTAGCACTAGATAGAGTTCTTTGAATGTAGGTTCTGGAACACGTGGACCAGCATTGTCTTTTATCTAGCTTTTCATTCGAAAATAGCATCTATGTCAGTGGAATATAGATCAAGTTATGTACAACATGTCGGTATAAAATTATATCTTTAATATTCGCCGAAGTCTTTAGTTTTGGTCTGTGATGCAATAAATTCCTGAATTTAATCTTTTATTTTTATTCTTTAGTCTAAGGTCATAGAGTTATCGTCCTTTAGCTTTGTTTTTTTAAACGGAAAGACTATGGTAATGGCACAGATGGATCTCTCGTCTTACTTCGCATGCAAGGTATAATATGATAACGGTATCATATTATACCTTCAATATAAGAAAGAGAACACAATTTGAATAACAACAAAATGATCAGGCACAAGGCCGGCATGCGAAGTAAGACGAGAGATCCATCTGTGCCATTACCATAGTCTTTCCGTTTAAAAAAACATGATAGTGTCGGCGAAGTCGCAATACGGATTGCGACTTCGCCGACACTATCAACATATTTAAATGTAATCTAATAATATTATTTCTTCTCAAGGTAACTTAAACTTTCTAATTCGTAAGGACGATCCACAATAATAAAACTCCTGTCAGAGGGAGGATCTGTCCTAGGTCTATCAACGAGACGAGTGAAGGCACCTAACTTACTTATACTAACAGATTATGTATCACAATTTCTCTAACCTTAGCTGCCGGCAAATCTTTCCTCTTTATAATATTAGTTAGTAGGTTCTTAAAGTACAGAATAAAAGATAAATAAAGAAATAGAATGACTGCATCTTTATTATAATCTTACAATTGTTTCACTTTTAAGTATTGATTGAATTTTTTTCCTGATTTCAAATTTTGATTATTAAATTTGATAGTGGAGTATATACGGAGTCTCACAAACAACCTTAATAAATAATCCACAGGGAAACACGAACACGGCAATGTAGGCAACTGAACTTCTTCTAGTAATTCAAATATTTCACTGCCAATATTTCCATTCAAATGGTGCTCAAAATTGTGTGTAAATACATTCTCTAGTTTTTGAACATACTCATTCATTTTTTGAGAGGGCATCTTTAGCTTTCCATAACATGATTTACTTGTATTATAAGCTTTGAAGTCAGTGAATCTACGGTCCAAATTTTGTGAGGAGTCAAACATTCCAATCATTATGCAACTTGGGTGTTTTACGGAACATTTATAAAGTAGAAACCCTGCAATGTATGTCAGTGCATTTTTTTCAGGCAAATCCACTTGATACTCAATTTCACCACCCAATGCTACTAGTGACGTTCTGGCGTGTTCAGGTCGCTTTATACTTTCTTTGTTTATTATATCCTCAGCTTTAAGTAGTATTTCATTAATGTCTGACTCACAGTTGGTTTGATCACTTTTCAACATATTGACATGGAACGATTTGGAAAATGCTCGAGTAAATTGTATGGGTGTAGGCTCAGACGTCCCGCCATGTTGTCTAATGGATCCGAACAAAATGTCCAAACTGTCTTTGTTTAGTCGTCTTGTAAACAGGTACTCAAATCCCTGCAGTTCTTCGTGCAAGTCTTCGAACAGTTGTAATACTGATTGAATGGTTACTTGAAAATTATGGCACGTCTTCATCTGATTAGTATTGTCTCTTCCGGTATTAGGATCTGTGGATTTAATAGTTGCAAACATGTGTTGAGCATCTTGTAAAATTAGTTTCTGTTCTGAAGTCATTCTAAAAGCACTTTGATGTTTTTTGGCAGGTTTTCTTTTTGAAGAATTCAGCACATCAAATATGTCATTCATTATTTTAAGAAACTTTGCTGTTCCACTACCTTCTTCAGTGACCGCACCAAAATCAATATATGTATCAAGCGCAGCAGATACCGCGTCGCTAAATATCTGAACAGCATATTTCACCTCCATCCTTTGGGAATCATCAGGTTCTACATGACCACTTGTTATTTTGGGTATCAAACTTAGGTTCTTATCTTTTTGGTGTTCATACAGCGTTTTGATATGATCCCATGATATTTTGTCTTTTTTGTAATGGAAATCGCTCGATAGCAAGTCATTACGCACACATTTAAATAAATGTGGCACATCAAAAATGTAGAAGATTTTATGCTCATCAACAAAGAAGTATGGCTTATCGATGCTCACATTTTTAATCACTTTCGCATATTGGTCAAAATTTGATTCTTGATCAGAGATAATGGCTTTCACATCTATACCCACACCAAAAAGTTTTAGTAATACTTCGTTGATCCATGAGTCTAATTCAGGTTCGGTTCTTCCTAGAAGAGCGTAGGCTATGGGTTGCTTCCAGTTACAATATATCCCTTGTAGCATCATAACATAGGCATGGCTTGCTATTTCTGGAGATGCAGTGCCGTTTATGTTGTGGAATCCGATCACTTCGTCTTTTTTAATATCATAAAATAAGTTGCGTTTGAGTTCCATCTCATCTACACAAATTGTGCAATATTTTGCGTTCTCAGGTAGTGATTTTATTTTCAAAGATAGGCTGTTTAGAACACGGTCATCAAGTTGAGGTGGTAAAGTACATTTTATTCTATTTAATGTTCTTTTGCCGGGAAGCTTCAAAACAGTTTGGAGGCAACGATATGCACATGGACTGGCATAGTAGAAATTCAAAGCAAATGTTTTGTACTCGTCATCGTGGCAATTATCTTTGAATTTGTTTTTGATTTGGTTTTGCCATTCAATCAATTTGGTAAACCTTTGAGCTACTTCGTCCTCGGGATTGATAAGCAATGCATTTTCTGCTTCTAAATCTTTCTCAGTTTTTATATAGTTTAGCTCCAAACACTTGCGTTTACATTCAACAAACTCAATGTCTTCTGTCAGTTCCCTTTTACGTTGGGAATTAAATGTTTGAGCTTGTGCAGTACATGTTGTAAGTTCAGATGGAACTGTTGATTTGTGTTCCAACTCCTTTTCTATTTCGTTTACGTATGACAATGCGTGACTTTGTGCTTTGGTATCTGTTTGTGTTGCAATGTGAGTATAAGTAGATACAAATACAACTTTCTTTAACCGGTCTTCCCCGGTTGTTTTTTGAGGTAATAACTTTGTGGGTACTGCATCATTTTTAAGCCGCTTTGTAATAGAAGTTATGATTGCAGAGTCGTCAAAATGCTCTGAGCAAACGAATTTTTTTTTAGCCTTGTCTACGTTTTTATCATCCAAATCTTCTCTGTCGATCAGAGTTAGCCATTTTTGTCGTCTGAAATAAAACATGCTAGAATCAGTTCAGCCGTTTCAGAGATTAATTAGCCCGGACAAAGAGAAATACAGAGATGAGTGTCCTAGAACAGAACTGGATGACGTCACATGTCATGTTTTGGCTCTAAAGCCTAGTTCGGACTAGGCTTGTATTTTAGTCGAGTAGCGAGTAATATAGTCGCCAAACTACTCGCTACTGCCCAGAAATCGTTCGCACGGACTAGGCAACTATTTTAGTGAAATCAAATCAAATACATAGTTTATTTTTCCAAAAGAAGGATACAGGTTACAAGATAAGATTCAGTGGAGCCCACACTAGTGCTAGCCTGTATTGCGGGCGTCTGACGAGCCGAGTTAGCAATAGAGAATGTATTTATTGGAGAACATGGGAGATAAACTTAAAAAAATTACAATTAAGAGCTAAGTATAAATCTGCTGACATTTATCATTGAAATATTTTATACTTATTATATTAGAAGTTTATTTTGGTGTTCGGATACGTATTGGTAAGTACTAAGTTACTCGCTACTCGACTAAAATACCAGCCTCGTCAGAACTGCATAAGGGAATTTACGTTGAATCGAGATTTACACAGGAAAAACGAACAAACACACGCGAAGAAAGTCGCGCACAGCTAGTTTCAGCAGTAGACACTAGATGGATGACATGATGATGATGATGATGATTGAAATTTTGTATAATTCTTATTCTCTTGTTCTTAAAAATCAGCTATTGTGATTGTTTACTAACGTTCAACATCGAAGATGTTAAGTATTAGGATAGGTAGGGTTGGTACCTACCTCTACACTTCGCCGTTCCGTTTGTCTGCGCAGTGAACGCTTTTTCATACAAAATGTGTTTTGCGCAGACAAACGGCTAACTTCACGGATGCCCAGATCCGTTGGGCGATGTGTACCTACGTATTTACCTGTGTTATGTGATGATAGAAATAATAATGTAAGTACAAGAAAAACAGCTTAGGTACCTTGGAACATCGAACGGAATTGAGAAAAATGTTAGAGCATCTTTGATCTTCCTTTTATTTAAACACCCGTAGACAGAGCAGTATCTTTTGAACGCATTATCTTGTCTAGGAGCCATTATTGCGCAAAAAATAACCGACAAAAGCACGTGATGCGACTAGTGTGCGTGCGAGCCGAGCGGCGACTGGCAGCGTGGCGTGCCAACCGCTCAGCCGTACCCTCCCCGGGCGGAAGCCGCTCTCGACCCCCGTCTGCTGGCGTGATATTTATTCAGTGCTATAGATACAAGGTACCTGCGATTATCTCAGCTAGATCCATTACATAATAATTATCACGTTTAGGTAAGAAGGTAAGAATATAGCGCTCAATGGGTAAAAATAAGTAGACAAAGGTACGTCTTTTAAACTCTGCATTCGCAAATAGACAAGTGAATCGGGAGATATCACGGGTCATCGTTCGTGCAACCAAGCGGCTGTCACTTCGAATAAGTGGGCATTGCAAAATGTGCTTTATGAGCTTGAGTTTAGATTGAATATAGCTATGGAAGAGAATAATTTTGCAGACGTTAACGACGAATGATATTGGTGTCATCGGGGTCATAATCCTTATTAATACCTATGGTACGAATCTAAAAATAATATCTATAAGTAGATAGGCTAATGACTAGGATTGTCAGTGTTATTGGAATCAGAATCTATCGGGCGGAACCTACCACAATCAAAACCCAAACCAAAATGGAGAATCAACCTCAACGAATCGAAGTCAATCCATATAAACTTCACGAATAAAAAGGAAGAATATCATCCTATATTCATAAATCACAATCTTGTACCATACGAAAATACAGCCAAGTACTTGGGTATGACGCTTGACGCAAAGCTACGCTGGAAAGCTCACGTAAAGAAAAAAAAAAAAGAGTTGGAGCTACGCTACAGACAGTTGTACTGGCTCCTCGGAAGGCAATCTGCCCTCTCAGTACATAACAAGATAATTCTGTACAAACAAGTCCTGATGCCAGTATGGACCTATGGTATACAGCTGTGGGGCTGTACCAAAAAAAGTAACATCCTCATGAAAACAGACTTCATCACCATGTGAACGTCGAGGCTATCCAGCTCCTCGACAACACGGACTTAGTGAGAAGACTCAAACGAATCAAACCGTTTGAGTTTACAATAATAAAGTGAGTGTAGTGTACAATAATAAAGTGATAGTGTGAAGTATTTAAAGAACACATGAACAAAGTGTCTTCCCCTTAATTAGAGACAGTAAGAAAAGTGCCATTGGACACATTCTTAGTTATATTTTTCTTTATAAAACTATGTCAGAGACAAATTGCTCATTGGCCTACTTGGCCAGATTGTAATATTATTAGGGTTTAATAATAATAGTTAGACACTAATTTAAATAAAATAAAAAATAAAATAAAAACCCAAACCCGGCAAAAATATCTGCAAATCAACACACTTGTCTCGCCACGAGGATCGAACTCGTACCTATTTTGTGGCAGCCGAGCAATCGTCGAGCAAGGTCATTCATAAAAAGCATGGTATGGTTAATCCGGTCGTAATAAATAAACCATTTCTGACTTTCACTAGATGAGAAAATGTCTCATTAGATTAAAAGACCTACCGACTAGGTAACAGTCGTGATCGGTTTTTACTTTTTTTTTAGTTGAAGTGATAATTTGTTTGTACTATTTAGTCAGCACGAACCGGACGGCGATATCGGGTGTGATAACCTACCGACCCGCTGTCTATCGGGACATTGTAGGCGAGAGGAATAAACACTTGGGGACGATAACGTCTGCAGTGCAGACAAACAAAGGACAGTTGAGGATCCTACATTTCAAACAAAAATACCGAAACAAAGTTAGAAGCAACACACAGGGATAACTACAGCATAAACTAAACATCTGTCAGTGTACAAAAGGTATCAAAAAAAATGTGGCAAATTCAGACACACTGAGATTGGTAGGCACTTAACGGTATTACCGAATAGTTTACAAACACTAAGAAATGTAACACTATTCGGTCACAGTAAAAAGTAAAGTTGAGTGAGTGTCTTAATCTCACCTAGACCTATTTCTGAGCTACGGTGGAATACCGTGAAATTCTTTTCCACAATCGCTATAGAACTTAAAATTGTCAAACTATATAATAGAGAAACAAGTTGAATCACATTAGAATGGTTTTATTTTCCATTTTTTCAATTTACAATGATCTTGCTCGACAATATTTTTAAAACAATTGCATAACTCACCCACCACTTGTTACTGTCAAAACATTACTTATCTATGACCTGACCTGGACCAAGGAGTATTTACCTAGGTATCACCAAAAAGTTTTACTAAATAGGTACAAAAACGCTAACATATATTCTACCATACTAGATAAAGGTTGGCCATTTTCAGAGAATGCTTCTGCCATCACAATTATTTTACAGCCTTTCAAATATTGGGTAGTTTTTAATCTAGTTTTTTCTTTGTTTGCAAGCTCATCCTTCTATGCGCAGTTTCACACCTATACGCTAGTTTCTCGCTTGACCATTTAGCAAAATCCACATCAACACACTACGGGTCAAGATTATGCTGGACGAGCTGGCAATAATTCAGAGCTACTATGTAGATAACGGACATTATGGGACTATTAAAGCAAGGTCACAGGTATTAAATGGCCAGCTGGTTTATTTCAATTGTTTGATTAAGGGTGCTAAGGTTCAGAGTCCATACTCAAGCGTGATTGGTGTAAATCTCCATAGATCTGTCAATAAGATGATGCTTGAACTAAGACTCAGGTTTGTGTGAGTGTAACTCTAAATACAGGCCAAATAATTTGTCCAGGACATTTAAGAAAGAAACATACATACAACTTTCCACAAGAGGCTTTAAGGCATACTGGCATACCTACTCCCTTAGATATCTTCACAGGCATACCTGCACCATTAGGCATCTTCAAAGGATCTGAAATCTATATAAAGATCAGAGAAAGTGTCTACCGCGCCTCGGAGATACAATCGTGCGTGAAGCTGTATGTTTACCCGACTGCCTAGGATCTAATCCTAGGATTAGGAGGATTATTTTATTATCTTTATGTTGTTCTTAAATGGACTAGCTCTTCTATAATTCTCCTGTGAGGTCCAGGTTAATGAGAGGTGGAAAGATAGTTAAGCAACCGTTCTGTATGATAAATGCGTTGGTACTTCTGGAGAAACTCTGTTATCTGGAGCAGTGAGATGTCTTAATCGAGGTATTTTCTGGTGATTAACGGTGGCTCTGACATCATATTTGTTTTAACGAGCTTTTATTTAACTTGTCTAAATAATAGATGTTTTTAAAAAGGGATTGTAAAATTTTATAAGTAATCCATTTCTTGTGGAATGTAGAAATGAGTTCCTGTCTTTCTAGCGCATACCTACGTTTCGTAGTGGTCTGCCAACTCTGCCATAAAAAAAAAACTTAGCGTTTCTTAAGCTTTGGCTCGCATCTCTTGTCATCATCACCATTTGCCCATAACCCAGCTATGAGGGTTCGGCACAACATTCTAACAAAACTCAATACGCAACGCAATAAATTTTCAACAAATCTAATTTTTGTACGATATTTTTTAACAATTCAATGATTCTAGCAAGATAGTACATTTATCCGCCATTTTCCCTCACTTATGCGGACAGTCCTTTTAAACCCACACTCGAAATCTCCATAATGGGCCAAGAATTTACGTAAAGCTCTTTTAAAATGGCCGTGGTTTTCGACCGGTCTTTTCATCATTTTATTGTAATCTGGAGTTGGCTAGGGATACATTTTATTGTGAGGAAAGGAACTGTGAAATAGAAAATTCAGCATAGTAAGTTCGTATGAATAGGTGCCAAACTCTGGTGACGGATTTTTTTTTTCTTTAAAGGCTCGCTCATGGCTTAATGATACAAAACCGGTACCGACAGCGTAGTTATACTGTGTAGGTACGTAAAGTTACCTATAATATGTCAAGAAACCCACAGCTAAGCCAACTCCACTCGTATTGACCTGACCATGTCCTTCCAGTGGATAAGATAGATAGATAGAAAATACTTTATTGTACACCACATGGAAATCACAAAAAGACAAGCAAAGATACAGGAGAATATTTAAAGTGAAGTACAATGAGCGGTCTTATCGCTGTAAGCGATTTCTTCCAGACCTTAGGATGAACTGGATTAGAGGAAGGCAATAAGGCCGATTAAGTTAAGAGGATGGTTTAGGTGGTGACAGGAATTAATGTTCCAGGCACTAGCATAGATTGCCTTCTGGAGCTGAATAAATATTCTTGTAAAGTAAAAGCCTAAGATATACATATATCTACCTAGGTACCTGTATAGAATGTATATAACTCATATGCATTCACCGTGTTCATATAACGGTGCAAGCATTTAATGAAGGAGTTAAACCGTCAGGCATACCTTTTCCCGGAATGAGAACGAACACTTATCGAGTTTAAGTGAGATAGATTATCGTTATAAAAGTAACTACTTTACAGACATTAGAGAAAGATCAGAGACTAGCAATGAGAGTGAATGAGGCGAAAGATGGAAGTGAAGGTGTTACTGCTATCCCTACGCACGTAAAAAAGCGTGATTTTATGTGTTGGATCATACAATGAGGCAAAAAGGTGCTAATAAAACTAGCTTCTATTTAGGAATTGCTACACCCCAAAACGTCTAAAAACGCAACCAGGATTGAGTTTTCAATCTACAGGTTGATTATATCCATCCACCCTTCCTCATTAGATCTGAAGCAATTATAAATTCCTCATATTGGTTCAACAAACACAAAAACCCTACCCTTTCCTTAGTTTTTCAATGTGTTTACACATTCATGCCACATCCTCCGTCTGCCGTGTCGGTGTCTGCATCAGGGTAGGGCTGTCACTAATTAAGAGCTGAGATTTTAATGAGGCTTAGTAGGGCCGCAATTTATTCATGAATAGGACTTAGGCGATAGGCTTGTAGCCTGTCTGGTAGTAATCCTCTTTACCTAAATACAATGTACCTAGAGGTAAATAACCTCTGGGAACTTTGAGTAGTAAGGTTTAATAAACTATTATCTTAGTAAAAGTTGCGTAATAATAACTGTCTATGGCTTATGTATTTTAAGCGTAATTTAATTTTTGTTTGTTTTCTGTTTTTTTTTCTTTATGCCAATTGTGGTGTTCTAGCCGAGAGAATAAAGATGGCGTCCGAGGCGCTCGCTTGGGGGTATTCGCAAGATTGCGTGGAACCAAGCGGACGTGCCGGCGTCAGGCTAAATCTATTTAATGTGTTTTATTTTGGATCCCAAATGTTCCATAGTTATCCCTAATATGGGGCAGAACCCCACACCAATCCTTCTTGAAGGTGTCCAATATCTTCGCGCCAGAGAACACTCTGTGGAAGGATACGGTGAAGGCTTATGCCCAGCAGTAGGACAGTATAAGCTAGAAAAAAAAAAATTGAAGTACCTACTTACTAAATATTCAATCTCCCGACAGCCCTACATTCGTTCAAGTTAAAAGAATGCGTGCCGCGTAAAGGGCGGAATCCTGCTGCGCATACGCAGGTTGACTTTATTGTATGCGGGAGGTGGAGGGGAGACGTTTCGCTCCACTGATATGTGGAATTCGTTATGGTAAAAATCATGATGTAGTATTAAAGGGGGTTTGCTAGAATACCATCGGAGTGAACTTAAGCTGGGAATACGACTTGCATAGTCTGCAGTGTTGAAAGGCCACTTCGATAACAAAATAATTTATTATTTTAGTAAATAATTAAAATGTTCATAATTGAGCTTTTTACTGACGCCTAGGCTTCCACGACAAGGGCAAAGAAAAAAAAAATAAACTAACAAACCTATGATAATAAAGTGGAACCATATTTTACTCTAAGAAAATCCACAAGCATATCAAATAAAACTACCCGCTTATTTACACTCAAATCCTCAGATCCGCAAGCAAATGTTTGAACAACTGATAGGAATCTGTCTGAACATCTCATAACTAAATAACACTTTGATATTTACAGCGTACCTACTTATATTGATATTAGAAACGCAAAAAAGTGTGTCAACTTTGATAAGGCACTGATAATGCATTTTATCATCCTACCAGTAACCATGGATGGAGCTACATACACGAAATCCATGCTTCCATACTATCCATACTTAATATTATAAAAATGTGAAAGTAACTCTGTCTGTCTGTCTGTTTGTTTGTTACCTTTTCACGCCCAAATCGCTGAACAAATTAAGCTGAAATTTGACATGGATAAAGATTATACGCCAGGGACGGACATAGGCTACTTTTTTTTTAATAATCATAAGCGGGCGAGAAAATAAGGGTTGCAAGTTTGTATGGGGAACAATTTGTATGAGGTTAAGCAACGCTGGGCGTGGTCATGAAGAATATGGGTGACCGTCACTTTTTGCAATCCAGAATAGTTAATGGAGATTTTTGCTTAAACTTTTTGATTCTTTTTATAGGTTTTGAAGTACCTACTTATGTTATTTTGCTGACGAAGTCGCGGGTACCAGCTAGTATTTTGGCAAGACAAACACGTTTGAAAGCCAAAATTCAAATAGAACAAATAAGACAACATTCAAATAGGCTACCTTTCCTTTTACGACAAACAGAAATGTCCTGGCCGAAGCCTGCAATGGAAAATCTTTGCCACTGCCAATAATAGACCACCTAGCTTGCAAAGACAGACATAAAATTCAAACCGGTGTTCACTCCTGAATACGAATAAAGTATTCTTACATTTTTCTTTTAAGCCAGTGAGAATGTCCAAGTCAAAAATTATTCAGTAGAACCGCTGAGATCACTTATAATAGTCACTAGGTGATTCTACTCCTGTTCCTTCGCGACCAATACCGTGAAGAACCAGGGCAAACACGGTTTGGAGTCTAGCTTTCTTTGAGGTGATCCATCTCAGATGTTCATGCATGAGATATTCTCAGTAGAATTAATTTAGTTTGATCTACGATAGGTCTTGAGGACAGAAACTGGATTAGGGAACCAGTTGATATTCAGTGCTTACAACCTATGTGGAATGCGAACTGCTCGCAAAAAGTGGGTATACCAAACGCTAACATGAACGTGCTTTTGATGTGAGAAGTTCAAGATCCTTTGAAGATATTTAAGGCGAGTCCACAGTGCCTTGGTACCAGTATTACCTCGGACAATATTGATACCTATTTAAATTACAATACAAGCTGCTACAAAAAGAGAGAATACAAGTAACCGATATATTTTTTGCCATTAATATCCAAAAAGTTACACAACATGTGGATTAGCAGACAATCTTATCCACCTTATCACACCGTCTGTTCTTGCGATAACCAGACTGATGATAAGAGTACCTTACCTACCTACATCAAATTGCACTGTAGTTTATATAGAAATGCCCCAATGAAAGTTGGTTAGTATCCGAATCCAGATTTGAAAAATAATTATTACTAATCATGTGTAGCCCTGATTCGTCACAAAAGACCGCAAAAGAATAACTGTACTTGTGTAGTACAGTTATTCAATGCATTACCTAGGTACTAGCTAACACATTCATCATCATCATCAGCCTATGGCAGTCCACTGCTGGACATAGGCCTCCCCTAGTGCGCGCCGTTGCGCCCTGTCCTCAGCTCGACGCATCCAGCTTCTGCCGGCAGCCTTTCGCAGATCGTCACTCCACCTGGCCGGAGGGCGTCCTACGCTACGTTTGCCGAGTCGCAGTCTCCACTCAAGATCTCGTTTACCCCAACGGTTATCGGTTCTTCGGCAGATATGGCCAGCCCACTGCCACTTCAGCTTGCTGATTCTTACACATTACTTACCCATAATTACCACATCAATATGTGATGTACTTGAGCTAGCTAAGGAGCCAATGACGGAAAGAAAATTATGGTTGAGGACACTAAAACAATGTGTAGGTATAATAAGGTTGCGCTTTTAAAACAAATAGGTACAAAAGAACTTTGTGACTATAAGTATGACTGATTGTACTATTCTTTGTATCATGTTGCTGGCCCAACGGTAACGAGGACTCAATCACTACAAATGTTTATTCATCAACCTTCAGCTCTGTCTCTGTGATCAAAAGTGATTGGGACGGAACGGTGAGAAAAAAAAATGTGGCAATGAATGCTAGTGCGAGCACGTGTTTATTTACGACCCACGCGATAAATGTAGTCTCAAAATTGTGACAGGAGGTACATTCAAAATCAATCAAGTTGCGTATTTAGGGTCTTGTGGGCAAAGATCTATGTCACATACCTACATACAACATACATAGATAACACTCGACTTCTCCTTAAGACTAATAACCCATTTCGTTCAGTGTCCATTTTTGGCAAAGATAGTAGGTATACCGATGTAAGGGATGGATGTAGAATCTTTGATCAATAACTCAATTCAATTCAAAACATTTTTTTACTCAAACTAAGAACCTATAGGTACTACACACACATTATATAATGATCATAAGACGTTTGGGTGCTTATAAGTAGGTATACAAACAACATAGAAAACTAAGAATGGAGTGACATTCTTGTCATACCCGAAATGTATTCCCAGTTCAAAAAGTCAACACAGGTAACATTCCGGGATGGGAGTGGGTCTTCCAAAAGTCGTTTTCAAAACCCGATACCTGTTATGTAGGTTAGGTACTATTGAATGCGTGGGAGGAACCGACAGGTTGGAGACATGGTGAAAGGCTGCTCTTTTGTTTATGGAATTCAGGCAAAGGGTGTGTAGGAAGGGCTTCGGTTATCTTTTAAAAGCCTGTGGGTGGATGTGAATGAACGTCATTAGTTTATATTGCTTGAATATCATAACTTTCGACACAGCTGGATATAACTAATTTTATTTAAATAAAAAAAAAAGCTTAGGCCTTTACATCTATATTAGATGATTTATACAGCGTCAGGAGGCAATCCACGGGACGCTGAAGTGCCTGGGACATTGTTTGAGATGGAGGCTTGCCCAGCGCCTAAACCATCCTCTCAGCTTAATCAGCCTGGCCCACAGGAAAGACGCAGTCAATACGTGTGGAGCTGACTAATCCATATTGGAGATTAGAAATCAAAACAGTGGGTATTGGACATACGTCAAGTAACTTTGCATTTGTATTATAGTTTCTAGTCTAGATGGTTATGCAATATTTAGGTACAATAGGTACCTACATACACAATGGCGTCGATTCTGTTGTGCACTGATTAAAGTTAACTAAACTAAAATGCTTCATTCGTATTTTGTATACGATAAAGTTCATAATAGAATGACTATTACAGTGACATTTCTAAAATTACTTATTTTTGGTCAAAATCAAGTATTTGTGGGTAAAATTAGTCAACACCATTTTGCTTGTTGTTGTCTATCAGCTGTTACAGAAGCTCAGAGACGGCATTTTCATTATAATTTTAGTAATGTCACTTTTGGTGACATGCCGTTTTCGTCTTTATTGAGAACAAAATAAAAAAGTTCAAGTTTTAGTTTAATTAAGTTAAATCGATGAACAATAGAATTATCGCCAATGTAGATTTAAGACACATGTCACCGGACTCGTCGGATCCTATCAGCGTTCGTGCGAAAACACCATGGTCAATATGTAGACGGCTGAGTACCTCATGTGAGACTGGGTCTATAAAACTGGCGAAGCTAGTCAAGTTCAAACCAGAACGTGAGACTCTTTAAAACGAGCTCTAATAAGTCCATAAAATTACGACGACAACATCTAAATTAGCATCTATAATCTGATTACCGTTTATCTAAGTTGGTAAGAATTAAATGATCATCTTTGAATCTTTATCTATCTAAACTTGTGTGAACTCACTGTCAAGACTATGACCCCCATGTTGGCATTGATTGAAAAACAATTCTAAGATAATGAATAATGAACTTGCGAGATTAGATTGCGAGAGAGCACAAACATTTACTAAATCTATTGCCACTAGTTTTTTTTTTTAACTTTAGTTGAAAGCGATTTTATTTGTTTGCACTATCAACCTATCATCTTAGATAATCTCTAATAAAAAGTAGTAAGCAGTCTTAGACACCTACGGCCTACGACTATTCCTTTAAGTTTACATTGCAATTGTACAAACTCTGCTTATTTAGGCTTATTAGGTATTACTACAACTTTCACTTACTGAAATTTGAAATTCCAGCTTCCCCAGAAAAGTCAATACCTATCGCAAACTCACGCATGACTGGTTTAGTCAACCTGCAGTTCCAGAAATATCCCTGACCGCGTCCCGTGCATCCTGCCAGGATGTCTGTCCGGTTATCTGTCTACATATCTGCATTACATAACTAACATAGATTATTATGTCAAGCTAGAGTTCAGGCCTAGACACACCACACTTAGGCCTTTACATATTTTAATACATGATTTATACAGCGTCAGGAGGCAATCCATGCCTACACTTAACGGGACGCTGCAATGCCTGGGACATTGTTTGAGATGGAATAGGCTTGCCCAGCACCTAAACCATCCTCTCAGCTTAATCAGCCTGGCCCACAGGAAAGACACACCACATCAACGATAAACGACATCGTCGTCGGCACAATGCATCTCTCACTCTCATTCTCACCAGAGCAGCCTCCTTGACCTCTTTATACGACTGACAATCCTTGGTCTTCATCTTCCTCTCATTCCTTCCACTTTAGGTAGACAATTCATTACACGTGACGTATTTGTTCTACTTTATTTTATCAGCCATCATTTCTGCAATCCAATCTATTGTCATCCATTCTATTATATTCAATAATCATAATATTGTGTTTGTATTACGTATTAAGTTCCTATGTCACATTTTAACACACATTTGAAATAGCCAAGCGACGACATTTTAATGTTGCACCGAAGCTCGTATAAAGTTGACATGGTTTACAAAGTCCTTTAGACCAAGCGGCGTTTTATTGAACCAACTCCATCCAGTAGCATTAGACTATTATAGCGAAAAGCACGCGACTTCGATTGAAGTTTCTGTTCAACATATTTTCAATAAAGATTGCGTGAAGATGATTTAATGTCTAAGAAAAAAGAATTCGAAAGAAAGAGAAAATGTTGTCTGTGAGATGGGAAAATGATTGTCAAATATTTGTTGATCATACAAACATTGGTCCCGCCGCGGGAATCGAACCCGCAACCTTCTGCGTCGCAGGCGGGCCTTCGCCCACTGCAGTACAGAGGTCGTCGAATAGAAAAACTTTTAAAAAAGTAGTCTTAGCCTACTTATCAAGCAAGTCCCTTCTTCAATAGGTGGCTTCTACGAACCAGTCTATAAGACCTTTACGGCAACTGGTTCATACTGGGATTAATCATGCTGTCAGTCAGTAAACTACTTTAACATATCGAGTAAAGTCGGTAGCTGGTTTGGTTTTCCATTTCGATTAGTCTTATTAGACGATTGGGCAATGATTTTTATTTATTTGAGCATTGATTACAAATTATGCGTCCAATAGTTTTGTTTATAAGACAGGTTAATTTGTTTCAATTAGCTCTTGCTTAAACTCAATGGTAATGAAATTAAATGCAATTTGCTCTCTAATTTTAAGCAATAAACAAACGTTAAAGAAACAAGATCATTGTATCGACATTTAAAACTAAGTAGTAAAATTGAGATGTGGTCCAAATGCTCCTAATATTCTAAATAATAAAGTGCTTTCAATGAAAAAACTAATTTTGACTTTGACATCCTACATAGAGCTTCCTATAAAATGTGATGATGAATCACCATGCCCTTATCCTTGTGATATTGAAAAGTACCAAACACACTCACAAATTGAATGATGATGTTAGTAAGCCTGTAGCCTATTCCGGACTATAGCAACATCACATTCATGCCATGCAACCAGCATTAGAACTCGATTCTGACTGTTATTGAACTGACCCATTAAAGCCATCTAATAACCAACTATATTATGGTAGAAGTTGTGAGTTCTAAGCATCTGCTTAGCACAAATCAGCACAATGGCTTCAATAAATACTGCAATTACCACGACCAACAGTTTCGTAGGTAGTGTACCAATGATGTAGTGACCCTGGCTATATCGATTGTTTTATCACATAGTCCTATTACAAAACTTCGACCCTAACAATTCGTAACGTGTTTTATCGTAGTAATTAACCTTCGGATAACCAAGCAAAGATAATTCTGATTAAAAGCAGCCATTAAACAGACTTCTTTATCTTGACTTTTCGAGGGGTAGGTCGAGAGCTTTGCTCTTTCGAGAATTTTACGACGAAACCGTCACTAAAAAATTAAGGTACGTTTTGAAGTATCTAAAGGATTTTTTACGCATCTTAAGCTGACGCCAGACTTGCTTCAAATGTTTGAACACATGTGTGACACGGTACTTTGACTGTGTGCAAAGTTTGACCAAACATTTGCACTTTGCAATGCGGTGTCGGTTTTTTAACGCACATCAAAGGGTTCAAAAATGTTTGCGTAGCCTGCCACACTTGCGCAAAGTCCAGTTGCGCGTGCGGAACGGTTGTACGTGCTTGTTTATGTTATTTTGTTGCAAATGTAAAAAAAAAAATTGCATGCATATAAATAACATAGGCATATTGCGTACACGAAATCTTCGTCCATTTTAATTGCTATACTAGCGTACTGTGCAGAAAAGTGCTTGCGACACATGTCTGGCAGGTGCGCAAATATGTGTTCAAATGTTTGTTCAAAGCTTTGCAAAGTCGCAAAGATGTGTGCAAATGTTTGCGCACATGTCTGGCGCCGGGCTTATGCTATGAAAAGGAAACAAACAGGGACACGACTGTAAGAGTAGGTAGGTCCATACTCTTTATTCAATAAATTTAATGAGTATGAATAACGAGACAGAATCACGCCTGTATTCCAAAAACGCAATATACATTCTAGGCTTAGGGAATCTACATCAATCAGGGTACCTACTATAATTGATTGACCAGACCAACCATACCTACACAATTGGGCTATACTACCTACACTTATAGCGCCGCAAGCAACATTTCCATTTTCATTTACAAAATGACGATAAAATGTGCGCATACATTAAAAACAATATGCCAATATTTCAGTGCTATTGAACTCAGTAAATGGGTTCCAGGTGGGTTTTGTGCGGCTAGATCGTTCAATGCCCTGTTGTTCTACTATGTACTGTTTACTATACATTCTATGGGCAGGTCATGAACTGGCTTCCGTCTGGATTATATCGCAGGTAATGTAAACAATCGGGATAAACATGTTTATGGCTTGACGAACGAGTTCCAGAGTGCTGTCTTCCGCAATTGGACCACAATTCTCTGTGGGAGGGAATTCAATATTTGGAAGGTAAATTTTTATGTAAATCGTCTGCCTTCAAAAGGAGAATACAAATTCTCAGAGCTTTTCTACAAATCGATAGTCACTGTGGAAGTTTGTCGGTATTTAGATATTTTTTCACGCTGAAACCATTGAACAGATTCGCGTGTTAGATATGGAGGTAGCTGGATTGGTAAGCTACCTAGGATTGACAGGCTATTATTTATCCAGAAAAAGCGAAGTATGTACCTATTCTTGAGGGACCACGAGTAACATGGCTGGGTACCTTACCTACAGGCTAAATACATAGGGCATTACTAATAAACTTGACATAAAGTTATGTCATGCATAACCTATGAATAACCATACAAATTTTTAGTTTATGCATGACATAACTTTATGTCAAGTTTATTAGTAAGGGCCTTAATATACTACTTAGCTAAGTAGCGGTTGCTATGTAGCGGTTGCTAAATAAAGAGCTTAGTTCACAACTATAGGTAAGTATTATATATCTAATTTTTTCACTGTCCTTTCCTATCCTGCCTATAGGTACATAACCATAAATAGACAGGTGTAGGTACTCTTCACCGAATAGGTAACCTACCCAACAATAACGGCGTCATTAAATTCAAGGCATCTAGACTTTTCTAGACTCAGCAGCTATAAAAGAATGCAGTCGAGCATTTTATAGTCATCAAGTTGTGCTAGTCATGCTAGCTATAAAAAAAAATAGATTTGATTAGAATTTACTCCTGCATTCAAGTTTATAGCAGAACGATGAATTTTGAAAAGCTTTTTTTTAGTACCTACCCAGGTACATATTAATCATGTCAGATATTAGGCAGGTACTTACCAACATTACATTATTGCGAGGGACCTGCTAGGTAACTAATACCTGTGGTAATACCACTTAAGCGTGATATTTGACATAAAATGTACTTTCTATAATATATATGTCTGGTCGAAGCGACGCGTGATCCGAGAGCTGGCACATTTTTGGCTCAAAGGATCAGCATTGCCATCCAACGTGGTAATGCCGCCAGTGTTTTGACCTGGATCAGTTGAGCTATCTATAGATCGTTTCTAACGATCCTTAGATAGCTTGACTAATCCTGTTGTATTTTGTAAATATAGATTAGATAGATAGATTATAACTTTATTGTACACCAAAAAAAAAAGTAACAAAAAGAACAATAAAAAAACCTTGATAACAAAATGTGTAACAATGGGTGACCTTATCGCTAAAAGCGATCTCTTCCTGGTAACCTATGTATGGATAGGACAGAAATTAATAGAAAATGGACGTCGGCGTACAAAAAAAAAAATTAAGAGAACTGAATAATAATTGTTTTTAAATGAAAAATGAAAAACTATATAAATAATAATATAAATATATATATATATATATATATAAATACCAACCTGGGCACTAAGTTGATCCAGCCCGACTGCCGTGCATTCCTGACTCCACCTTTTCCCCAATATTACTCGACTCCGGTTGCATAGATCTTGCCCGGAGTGGCAACGGCGCAAATTTTTGGGCGACGTTGCCAAACGTGTTCATGGAGAAATTGATGTGCTCAACATTTTTATTGCTAAGATCTCGAACTTAATCGACTCCGTAACGGCCGAAATTCAGAAACCCATAAACACTTGTGGGCTCCGTTTTATATACCAAATCCAAAGTAGTATGTTGATCAGATCCATTTATATTATCAAAATTACAGCTTTATTTGATCCGACAAAACGAAACTGTATATTAAGTAACGTAGATTAATTTTTCGTAAACACTACAGTATTCGAAGTAGTGAAGGGTGCGGGGGCCGGGGCACGAACGCCCCGCTCCTGCAATTAAGACAATTATCAGAAGTAGAAAATTATCACAAAGAAAATAAGTAATTTTTAAAAAGGTTTTTGAGAAATTTACCGGTCAATTACTGGTCTTAAAAAAGATACATAAATCCTTCTTCACTAACCTTAGCTCGTTCTCCATACATAACGGAAATGTCTGATACACGTTAGTGCACACGTCCACAAGCTCCTAGCGCAACTGACGGTCCAATGACGATGTATTAGTTATTTATGCGATAAAATGTGCTTCATTTATTGGTTCGACTACTCTTTACTATTATAAGCAGTAGTATGCAACCTCTTGGTGGCAGTGGGCTGGCCATATCTCACGAAGAACCGAAACCGCTGGGGTAAAAGTGTTCTTGAGTGGAGACCGCGACTCGGCAAACGTAGTGTAGGACGCCCTCCAACCAGATGGGATGACGATCTGCGAAAGACTGCAGGCAGATGCTGGATGCGGCAAGCTGAATACAGGGCGCTATGGCGCTCATTAGGGGAGGGCTATGTCCAGCAATGGTCTAATGTAGCCTGATGATGATGATGATGCAACCTCTTGAATCAGGGCAAAGAGTTGCCCTGATTCAAGAGGTAGGTTGTTATTTGTAGGTTGCATACTACTTGAGAATTATCACCGTCACTGTATGACGAAAGGTTCGTCCAAATATCTATATTTTTAGGGTTCCGTATTTTTAGTTTCACCACGTTTTCTATAAGTTTCAATTGAATTACGGTCGACTTCTTCAACTTCCATAAAACTCAGGAGATTTTTTGCTAGCCCTAATTTCATATCCCCATGTCAATGTCATGCAAGTGCCTAGTTCCGATTTCCGCTATGAGCCAAAACATCCTTGTCGAATGAATAATCAATTATAACACACATAAGAAACTTTATTGACACACACAGTACAAACAATATTAATTAAACACACAGTACAAAAAATATTAATTAATCAGACAGTACAAAAAATATTGATTAAACACACAGTACAAACAATATTAATTAAACACACAGTACAAAAAATATTAATTAAACACACATTATAAAAAATATTAATTAAACACACAATGGAAGGAGAATTTTCACAAAAAAGGAGATTTTTGATAAATTTTAAACTACGTGTAGTTATTGGTTTTTACTGTTGATGTTTTTATGGCTTTTTTTATAAATGTTGTTAATGTAAGTATTTATTTGCATCCATGTTCTATTATGAAGTACTGGTTCCTTTCGCAGTACTTTTTCACAATTAGCAATTAGGATTCTTTTTCATTACTATGATTTTTTTCAGATGACGCATTACTGCGTCTACTTCATCTTAGCTCCACTTCTTGTGAATCGTTTTACGTCTTTTACCTTTATCAACTTGTTCATCCGATTCTGTATCTGTTGTTATATTTTTATAGACCATCTTTCTTTGATTTTTGTTCTCAATCTTATGAACTTTTTCATTCGATTTCTCATCTGTTGTAACATTTTTATGGACCTTCTTTCTTCGATTTTGTTTCCCAATGTTTTCAACTTGTTCCTCCGATTCCTCATCTGTTGTTACATTTTTATAGACCTTTTTATACCAACAGATACAGAATCGGATGAACAAGTTGATAAAGGTAAAAGACGTAAAACGATTCACAAGAAATGGAGCAAAGATGAAGTAGACGCAGTAATGCGTCATCTGAAAAAATTCATAGTAATGAAAAAGAATCCTGGTAAAGCTAATTGTGAACAAGTACTGCGAAAGGAACCAATACTTCATAATAGAACATGGATGCAAATAAATACTTACATTAACAACATTAAAAAAAAAGCCATAAAAACATCAACAGTAAAAACCAATAACTACACGTAGTTTAAAATTTATCAAAAATCTCCTTTTTTGTGAAAATTCTCCTTCCATTGTGTGTTTAATTAATATTTTTTGTACTGTGTGTTATTAATATTGTTTGTACTGTGTGTTTAATCAATATTTTTTGTACTGTGTGTTTAATTAATATTGTTTGTACTGTGTGTGTCAATAAAGTTTCTTATGTGTGTTATAATTGATTATTCATTCGACAAGGATGTTTTGGCTCATGGCGGAAATCGGAACTAGGCACTTGCATGACATTGACATGGGGATATGAAATTAGGGCTAGCAAAAAATCTCCTGAGTTTTATGGAAGTTGAAGAAGTCGACCGTAATTCAATTGAAACTTATAGAAAACGTTGTGAAACTAAAAATACGGAACCCTAAAAATATAGATATTTGGACGAACCTTTCGTCATACAGTGACGGTGATAATTCTCAAGTAGTATGCAACCTACAAATAACAACCTACCTCTTGAATCAGGGCAACTCTTTGCCCTGATTCAAGAGGTTGCATCATCATCATCATCAGGCTACATTAGACCATTGCTGGACATAGCCCTCCCCTAATGAGCGCCATAGCGCCCTGTATTCAGCTTGCCGCATCCAGCATCTGCCTGCAGTCTTTCGCAGATCGTCATCCCATCTGGTTGGAGGGCGTCCTACACTACGTTTGCCGAGTCGCGGTCTCCACTCAAGAACACTTTTACCCCAGCGGTTTCGGTTCTTCGTGAGATATGGCCAGCCCACTGCCACCAAGAGGTTGCATACTACTGCTTATAATAGTAAAGAGTAGTCGAACCAATAAATGAAGCACATTTTATCGCATAAATAACTAATACATCGTCATTGGACCGTCAGTTGCGCTAGGAGCTTGTGGACGTGTGCACTAACGTGTATCAGACATTTCCGTTATGTATGGAGAACGAGCTAAGGTTAGTGAAGAAGGATTTATGTATCTTTTTTAAGACCAGTAATTGACCGGTAAATTTCTCAAAAACCTTTTTAAAAATTACTTATTTTCTTTGTGATAATTTTCTACTTCTGATAATTGTCTTAATTGCAGGAGAACACATAATTGGGGCCTAATAATATCAACAAAGCGGCAATCCATTCTTAAGCATATGAAACTAGTTCACTAACCCTAGCTCGTTCTCCTCGTTCTTTAATTTTGAAAAATCATAGCGTGGATCCGCGCTTTAGTTGTTCTGTTATTCTGCTTGATGAAATTTATCAAACAAACCTATAATGCTAAAACAAATCTGCTAGAGACGTATTATAAAAATCACCAGAGAATCAATCTGATAAAATAATTAAAATGTTAGATTTAGGTCAAACAAATGGCTAAGGCCGCAAGCGACCAATGGCTGAGCTCGGTGGGCTCTGATTGGCTCATTTGAATCGGATCAACAATTGCTAAAACGCAAAAAAGGTGGATTTGTATAAAAAGCACGTAATTATTATTATTACTGATGGTGACACTTGTGGCTCCGTTCGGATCCACATACGGACGGTGATGTGGCAATGGATCAACAAATACCAACCGGATCAACAAGTGAAAACGGATCAAATAATTACTAACTATATGGCACGTTTGATCAACATAGTGCCCATGGAGATATCTATATATATATTTAAATATACTACAATTAAATTATACTTATATAAATAGAATATTACACTATACCTATAAATAAATACACTACACCTACTTACAACAAATAAAGAAATAATTGTTACGATTATGATAGGTAAGTTGACAAGTAATCTTAAATGATTGTAGTGACTTTGAAAATCTGATAGAAATAGGTAATGCATTCCACAGCTTCACTGCTTGCAGTGTAAAAGACTTACCATAAAAATCAGAGGTATGGGCAGGAGTCTTTAATTGACGACTTTCAGAAGAACGTAAAGACCGGGGATTAGAAAGATGAAGGAACTCAAAGCGTTCTTTCAGGTAATGAGGAGTAGAGGGAAGGAAAAGGATGTTATAAAGAAGAGAAAGGATGTGCAAATTTCTACGAAGGCGTATAGGCAACCACTTAAGCTTTTTGCGATATACAGACACATGGTCGTATTTACGCAAACCAAATATAAATCTAATGGAAACATTTTGAAGACGCTCAAGTTTGTCGAGCTGGTCTTCGGTTAAATCAAGGTAACAGGCATCAGCGTAATCAAGAATGGGAAGCAAAAGTGATTGCACTAGCGCAATTTTGGTAGCGGTTGGAAGGAAGTTTCGCAAGCGTCTAAGAGAAGCAGAAGCAGCAAACGTCTTGCGGCTAACTGAGGCTAGTTGTGGACCCCAAGATAAATGTTTATCCATAAGCACACCCAAGTTTTTTACTTCATCACTTATTTGAATTATAGTACCGTCAAATATAACTTGAGGCAGCTTAGACCAATCAATAAGAGACATCATTCTAGAGCTACCCACTACAAGTACTTGCGTTTTTATAGGATTCACTGTAAGACCATACGATTTACTCCACTCCAGAATGTTGTCCAAATCATTATTTGTACACGTGATGGCTTCACTTAACCACTCGACAGGTGCTTGGGTATATATTTGCAAATCATCTGCATAAAGGTGGTAGGAAGAAGAGAGTTGTTTAGAAATAGAGTTTATAAAGATAGCAAATAGAAGAGGGGATAAAACGCCGCCCTGGGGTACGCCGGCACTTAGGTGACACCAAGAAGAATACGAATCATCAATCCGGATTCGCTGCCGTCGACCACACAGGTAACTCTGAAACCAGTCAACTACTGTTGGAGATATGTTAAGATAGCGAAGAAGAGCTAAAAGAATATCATAATCCACATTATTGAATGCATTACTGAAATCAAGCAAGGAAAGAACCGTAACCAGACCGTCCTCCATACCAAGCCTTATATCGTCAGTAATCTTGACGAGAGCAGAGACAGTACTATGGCCTGGGCGAAAACCGGACTGGAAAGGGTTTAGGAGGTTATTTGTGTTTAGGAAGAGACTTAGCTGTTGATGCACAAGTCGCTCAAGGACTTTGGAAAGGAAGGAGAGAATGGATATAGGGCGGTATTCGGAAAAAGAGGAGGGATTGCATTTTTTGGGGAGAGGGGTAACTTGTGCTTCTTTCCATAAACTAGGAAAAGTTCCAGTTTCAACAGAAAAATTAAGCAGGTAAGTAATGACATGTATAATATCGTCTAATAAGGGAGTTATCATTTTTTTACTAATGCAGTCACAACTAAATATATGTAAATATGTAGTAGCTTAGTTTCTGTAAATAAATATAAGCTTTCTATAATATCAAAATCTCGCTTATGAATGGCGATAAAACGCTGCTGAGTAAGCATTAAACAAAAATGGCAAATTTCTATCGAAAGGCGAAAAAATCCACCGAGATGCAATATACTCGTAGTAACTTTAAGGAATAACCAGTGTTTCTCATCCTCAAAATCTTCATTAATAGACATTTTTATTGCAGTTTTCATATCACGTTTCTAATTTTGACGACCACTGTGGCGCAGTGGGCGAAGGTCCGCCTGCGACGCAGAAGGTTGCGGGTTCGATCCCCGCTGCGGGACAAATGTTTGTATGATCTACAGATATTTGTCTCGGGTCTGGGTGTTTCTATGTATAATATGTATGTATTTACAAAAAAAAGTATATAAGTAGTATAAGTTATCTGGTTCCCATAGTACAAGCTTTGCTTAGTTTGGGGCCAGATGATGCTGTGTGAAATGTCCAGCATTATTTATTTATTTTAGTAAAAAGCTTCTTTATTCATACAACAACCAGCCCACTGTAATTAAGACCTTCCAGAAACTAAACAACGATCCCTTTCAAGGTCCTGGAGACAATCCATCATCGCTGTCTGGCATCATGGCTCGGCTCCATCGTAACTAGTGTCGTTAAAAAACAAGGATTAAATTCCCAAACCGGTTTGACTTGCTGTTGAATGAATTTTTGTGAACAATTTACGAAGTATTTCTTAAAGGCCAGCGGGCAAGTTCGTGATAAATTCAGGAGTGCAACAACTTTCTTTTTGATTGAGAATGCGGATTTAACAGAACTGATAAACTTGTTTGATACCATTGCGACTATACGGATCTTTTCGTACTCTACACTACAAGCACCCTACTTATTACCTACCTTGCTGTAAGATAAATTGTTTTTAAGGAATATAGTAGTAGGTACCTACAGTTCCTAACAGAAACATTTCTGCTTCCTACATCATACACTTGAACCGTCTGAACAACGTCAGTATATCTGCCAAAGTAGATTTCATATAGAAAAAGACTTCGGGGCTTCAACCAGAGGCCTGTGTCAAAGTTTTCTCCACGATAATATCTTAAAACAAAACACATGACGAAATATTACAGACCCAATCTATTCTTAGCAGTTATCACAAGCTTGGAGACGTGCACCAGACTCCTCTCGAACAAACAAACAGACACAATTATATGTATTTTACGTATGGACTGCGCCGAATGACTGCGATGAAACGTGAATGTTTGTTTGAAAAATCTTGAGATAGTCATGAGGAATTTGAAGATGTTATTCTTAGGAACCAGGAGTTCTGCTGTTTTGATGAGATATTTAAACAAAGATTTTGGAGTTGGATCCAATGCTGCTTATTATAAAAATTTAAAACCTTGGTTGAATCCCACGTTGACACATGTCAAAACAAAACTGTTACCACAAAAAAGCGTTCTATGTACGAGTATTTAAAGATCGTTTTTCTAGAGACAGTTTTTTAGTCAGTCTTAGTCTAATCTCGGTTCATTTTCTTGTAATAAGACGGATGTGCAGAGACTCAAGAGGCAGAATTCTTGCTCGTAGCTGATGCTTGCTTAGTCGTTCTTGATAGATGGTCCAAGATAAACGCTATTCTTTGTAAGGCTGGTTTTCCTGTCACGCTGACCGTCAGCGCTGATAGAAAGCCGAGGGTACGCGTGACAGGAAAACCAGCCTAAGATGGGTGAATGCTAAGGACATGTTTGTCCTGTCTGTGAGTCAAAGTTAGGTCTTAAATTCCGTCACCTATGTTGTATATTACATGTTACGTTAAAATACATGTTAGGTACTCAGTTCAATATTAAACTAATTGTTTAAGTTAGTTGCTTGTGACCTAGATGTAGTTATTCCTTAGTTGCATAGTTTAGTGCTTAGGTAGGCATTTTAGGAAATAGGCATCTACCACCTTAATATTAGCCTACCTTTACTATCACCTTATTATTGTTTTGTATAGCTCAACATCGATACCTTATCTCATTGGAAGTCGAATTTATGTAGGTGGCTCTCGAGCGGGATTATCTTGATCGCCCACTCATAGGAGTAACTGTAGGTATAGGTAATTAGAAGCCTTCGTAGAATTCTGTTTTTCATAACAGGCCTTTCATCACCCAATTTGAAGTTCGAAAGCCTTGTGTATAAAACTCTACGTAGTTTCGCTCATGCTGGAAACGCGTGTACTATGTATGCCGAACATATCAGTGTGTAAACTGCTTTATGGCACGTGTTGTGCTCACGTTACAAAAGTTTAATGGCAGTGGCCAACACAATTATATTTTGTCTACGTGATTATGACACATAGCTTACTACAATACGTAGTCAAGATTGAATTAAAGTTGAACATAAAATGCCTAAATAATGAATTTTAGCCACATAGGTAATTGACCTACAAAGATTTTTGTTCAATAAGCTTTATTAGACGATTTATTACATCATTAGAAGTCAGTAATTATGTCTGTGCCTACTCAGCGGTTTTCAAGTAAGTATTTATGAAATAATTAATAGCACTTGGCTCCAATGATCAACTATTTTTAACATCTATCAATCATGCTCGCTTTAAGTAGGCGTATTGCATTGATACTCGATTTCTTCTTGTGTCGTTACAAAGCAATTCAAATTTTCCTTGTAACAACGGTCCAATGGTTTAACAAGCATATTTCCTAAGGCCATTCACTAATATATCATCAGCCGATGTCAAGGGCTGCGCAGCGAAGCACAAATCACTGACAGCGCAGGAAAGCGTTGTTTTGGTTTCGAAATAAATAGCTGTGGCAATGATTCAGTCAGAACAATCCGTGAGCATCAGTTAATTAATGGAGCTGAGTAATAATGGGTGTATTTTGAGTCTCCGTGGATCCATGACCATCCATGATTAAGGCTCAATACGGATAAGCAACGACTCATACTTTCAGGCAAAAACTGGAGATTAATAAGAACCCACGTACCAATCAAAGGTTACTGGAGGCCAAGTCTCGGATAAGAGTCTAATTTCACAAGAAATCCAGTTCTTCAATCAAACCGGAATATTGATTCGTTATGCAAACATTACCTAGTAAAGCGAGTCAGTAGTTAGCATTAATGAACGGTTTAGCCGGAAGATTTTAAAATTGATTTAAAATCGTAGTCAGTAATTCAACTCGTTAAAGCACTTAGGCTCACTCATGCTATGCACATTGCATGTCGATGTTCCAACACGTGTCCTGAGATTGAGCGTGGAAAGAAACATATTTTTAGCATTTGTCGCGCAGTGTGCTGTGCACTCAAAAAAATATGATCCAACATACCATACCACACATTGACGCCGCAAGCCGGTTGCAAACAATGGACATAAACGAACATGCCCCACTCATACATGCAGCGACGGCGTCCTATTGGCGGGAAAGTCGGACAGGCCACAACCACAAATACATTGCCAATGTGGTTTTATTGCAAGATCTCGCTCTGCTCTAGTGCTTTTGTGGTGAACTAATGTACGCATATGTATGTCTGATGTTTGTGTCTGTTGTTTCATGTAAGTCCTGAATTTCTCTAGCAAATTTAACTATCACAGATAGGGAAGTTTAAAGTGGACGCCTGAGCTTACGTAATGTTTTCGCTGTGGCATGTAGTGTTTCATTTCAACACTGTTACGCTCCGTTGTTCTCATTGTTTCAGTTTCAATGCTGGTGTTCACGGAACAGGACAGTTCGTATTCATCCGCATTGAGTTATACATGTTGTGGCTCAAAGCAAACGAATAAATATATCATAAGCATAGCTGGTTGGCGTCTATGCTAGCAGGTCTCGTTAAAGGCTTATAAAACCGCAGCACAACCAGTTCTTTGTTACAAGTTTGTAAGCACGGTACGTGACTCGCCAGTCAGCTCACGATTTTGTCTCTACCATGATACCGCAACTAAGCAACATTAAACTGTACATTGCTATGAAGAGCCGACAAACTCCAGTCACGAGTCCGAGATAACGAGCAATATGCTCGAGATATTTGAGAGAGTCGCTTGTAAACAGTGTTAGAGCTGTGGTTGGAGTCTCGGTACAGAGGCGTCCGTCCTTGCTAAGATTACTGTTTTAGAACGAGGACACGTATGAACGCTCCGCGATTTTATCAGCATTTCTAAAACGGAAACAGAATCCCCAAAGTATTTCAATTGCAAATGTAATGGGAGAAGATAAAATAGAACACGCCGCTGCTCTATCTACGCGAAGCCGCGAATGCCGTTGAAATGATCGTAGCTATGTACTCAATAATTCATATAGTAAGTTGTACCCGTTGTAAAATACTTGGCAAGCTGCCTGGGAATAGGACATACTCGTAGGATTGAATGCGATTACTTTTTAGTGGTTCCATATTACTTTACATTCTAGGATGATACGCAGCCTTAGAGATGATTGGATAACTGTGCAATTACGATCGATGTGTACTTTGTTCAGTATGGAGGATACGAAACTGGCTGTGTATCCGTAAATAAAAGAACAAAATGCCGCCGGAAAGTTGACTCATAAAATGGTAGTAAACTTACATACACAAAGCTAATCAATGATCCTAATCACACAATTTACCGGATGTATGACTCATTATAAAAGAGAATGTGTTGGAGATTGAAAACAAGTGTCACCAAAAAGGTTTAAAATCTGTATTAAGTGTAAAGTTTTAAATTTTTATAAATGTATAAAACTGGAAGGACGGTTTACAATTACATAGTAACTCGATCATGACTCTACCTAGAAATATTACTCGATATTTTTTCCAGAAAAACAAACCTGACTTGCAGATGGTGCGTAGCGTGTTAATTAAAGCCCGAGTCGCAAACATCTGGCGACACGACCTCAATAAACGTCCGTTTTCGCCATTTTAGCAGAACTTCTACAGGTAATAAGAAATACGAGTACAACATTGAAGCAGGACATTTTGGCCACGCTTTATACCTAACCTTTACCAACTTTTTAAACAGTGACTAATGAAACTAAGTAGCAGATTCATTCAAGACACGTCACACAAGGAAACTGGCTACGTTTGGAGGAAAGGAAACTGTTACTAAACGCAGAATGCAATTTGGATGTGTAGTACTAATGCACCGGAAGATATTTTTTCTAAACAATCGAAGGATGTAAATTATAAATAACCGAAAGGAATTTATAACTCGAATGGATGATACAACGCTACGATAATGAATAATCGAGGACATCGCTTGAATACATTTTGCCTCACTTGCCCCTTTCAATGTTAATTTTATCCATAGGGTTCCTGTGTGATTTGAATTCTGATTATACTGCTGCAATCTACACATCATTGAAATCATAAACTTTGATGTTAGAATTTCATTAAAATTACGAACGGGCTGAGTTCCTTTTTGAATATTACGAGTATAATCTAAAAATGGTTTGGGTCTAATCCAATCCTGACGGCTAGAGTCGTAATCAAAGGTGGTCTGGGCGCCATCAATCATTAATATACGCTAAGCGAGTCCATTTATTTCGCTCTTTTTATTATATTGCTTTAAAATGTGCAAATGATATACAGATATTTGCATAACATTTGAAGATATGGTTATTTATAACCATGATCTTACTTCAATGCCACCGGCTTTGCTAGATATCCATAGTTTGTAAAGAGCTAATTGCTTGTTTAGGTACGTAGGTACAGTCAGCGTCACCAATTGGTAACCCCCTTAGTAAGGCGGATTGTACTGCAGGGGGGTTACCAGGTTACAGGGGGTGGCGCTGACCGTACATTAAAACTTATGTCATTGCAATTACATATGTCCATCCTAACTCAATTTACCTACAGACAGACTGAACCAAAGCATGTGGTCCATTCAAATCAGTGGCTTGTGTATCACCCAGCGAAATAACCTAATCCAGACCCAATCTGTTACCCAACTCTACCTCGTATTAGAAGTAACATTTATCATGTTTCAGATAAAATTTTGAGATATCTTCTCTCGGCGCTCTCGACCTACTCTGATTGTGATTGATTAGCTATCTAAAATAAAATTGATGTCTTACATACTTTAGCAGTCAAATCAACACGATATCATCCTAATACGTACGCGAAGATGTGTTGAATGCCATATCCGTTACCAAACCATCAATCACCGCCAAAGTAGAGCGACCACATGATCTAAATCAACCCACCGCGACGACTAAACGAAAAATAATCCCACAATGGGACTTTCACGTGCTTTCACCACGTGTCAGTCGATTCGCCAGCGAATTATTTCGTAATTCGATCGAAACCCGGCGACATGCAAATTCGCCAATCGAAATGCAACATGACATGACGAGTGGGGGTTGAGGTTGGCATTCCTAGCGCGGCGGCGTGGGGAGGGGGGAGGCGGTCATCGACCGTCCTCCGCCGGCCGCACATAAACTACGCAGCCGCATAAGGTCAATACAGGCACACAGCTCGGTCGGGCCACAGACAGACCGGTCTCAACAGGCACCGAGGCGCTCGCAGCGAAACCGTTTCGAACCCGCCATTGTTCGAAATTCGAATTCGAAAATCAATTACGTACCCACACGCACGAAATCTAATTTGCGTTACGTAATGTAGGATATTAACTAAAAGATTGAAAGTAATATGGTTTGTTGTCGCCAGCGCCTACCTACAGTATCTAAACGGGTCTTGCTTGACGTGACGGGCCTACTTTTACTGAGAGATTAGCGCGCTCGAATAGGCATGTAAGCGGTATTGCGTTACAGAGAAATATAATATCCTGCTTTTGTTTTAAGAGCAACGACACAATAAAACGGCTTTAGAATATTCATCAACTTCTCGATGACTCAGGGTGTAGTGAGTGCTACCAGTAAAGTTGTACCTAGTTTAAATCATATAGTTTTAAATGTGTAAAATAGTTTCTTAATTGAAGCCTAAAAGATTAAGAAATAGATTAATTTTTCAAGGCTGTTCAAAGTGAGTACAGAGACCGAAGTTACTTTGATTTGATATGAATAGACATACGTACATAGAACTAGACAATTTCTCTTTTTTTTATAGAATCCCCAAAATACTATATATTTTTAAATATTTACACGAAACAATAATCATAAAAATACATAAGTAGGTACATAATTGAACTAAGCTAAAGATAAAAAACAGTGTTCAAATCACCGACCGCAGGTAATGTGCCCAAAGGCTGACGGCATTACCTAGTTGGATGGCTATACTTATCCACTGCCCGAAGTAAGCACCAGCCTTTTGATCATTGGTCTAGTCGATCAATTTTTTTTTACGATATACCTAGAAGTATAGTTACCAGGAATGCACCTAGAATAGAAGTACCTGCATATCTTTGATACTAACAGATAATAAACAAGTTTTTAAAACAAACTTACCGTTGATTTCCGATTTACATACTGAAGAATTCGTCGAATTCGCTTTATGTAGATGACACTCGGTGATAAAAATTGATATTTTTGCATATTCACACATTATTTTAGATCCGGCAGACCAAATTTGGAAACTACCTAGATCCATCTAAGGACCTCGTTAGCTTTGGATGGCTAATTAATATTCGAAGCCATAAAAACCGAGTAGTTTCTTGTAAATTAAATTCCATGTTTAAAACTCTTAGGCCAAAACCGGAGTGGCACGCCATGTATATTTCAACTCATGCAACAATACAATAGCAAACAATGGTAAAAGTTTGTTTGGAATGAGGTATTAACGCTTTTGGTTATCTTAAATGCAATCTCAGTACTACACATAACTAATTACCTACTCTATTCATATCTAAACAAAATCAGTATTATTTTCACATAATTATCATTGGAAGATGCTCTAAGAGACGCGCCACGTCCGAATTTTGTTTGTAATCGTACTTACTATCATATCCAGCTGTCCAGGACCACATGGAGACCATCGCTAGCAGCCAGTGGTACATGAGCCCTTCGATACTCCAATAGATGGGAGCAAACACGGGTCTGACGAGACGCAGCGCCATCATCCACACGACGTAAGCGGGGACGCAGTATAAATTGTTGATGACTGCAAACGCGGTTCGCGCGACGATCCTCACGTACCAGCTGAAAGCAGGGCCGCGTGGTTTCATCCATGACCGTCTCGCCGCACGACACGCGCGCTTCGCAGGCAACCCTCGAAGGCCACACTCTTAGCGACGACATACACATGATTGGTGATATGAAATGTGACGTGCTGGACACCACAGGCGAGAGACGCGAGCCGCGACCGCCGAGGGTTCCGCGAGCTAGCGAGACGAGCATGGATCCGAACCGCGTTCTCCCTGCCGACAGCTGCCGAGACGCGGGGGCTTTCGTCGTGCGCGGACAATGACGCTGCGTCGTACCGCCGTATCCCAATTCAAACACATTGTACATTCGACGATATTTATTTATGATCATGGATTCACTGTCGGTTATTTCGTTAAGTAGATGCGAGTATAAATTTAAAAATCGCCCGCCGGCGAGCGATCTCGTCGCTCGCCGCCGGGCTTACATATGCGACTTGAGACACACATTTTACACCAATCGACGTAACAATTAACTCGTACGACGCGAGCACACATAGACATACACAATTTTCAATATTAATGCTTACTGTTGCCCGACCTCGGTCGGCCGAGCTCGTCGTGTAAAAAATCAATAATACAAAGTTCATATTTCATAATATAAAATTAAAAAACATCGGACCGCGGAAATTATACAAAAATTACAATTACAATAGTCTGTACACTATCTAATATGTACAAAATTTAGCCAGCGTAGATATGTGCGAGAGCTTTATTTACAGGGCACGGTGGGAGTGGTGTCACAGTATCGCACATTACACGTTGTAGTCGTGTGCCATGAGGCTGTGCACCTGCTCGAGGCGGTACGCGAGCCGCTGCTTCTGCGAGAACTCATCCTCCTCGAGCGTCACCGTCAGTTGCTCGTTGTATTTATCCGCATACGCGTACAGCTCGTTCAACGCGCAGTTCGTGTTGAACTCCTTCGTGTGGAGACGCGACTCCTCGGCCAGCATGGCATTCATATCCTGATCAGAAATAGCGGGCATCAACTTTATATCCGCATAATAACGTTCTACCCACTCTTTGTAAACCGGAATGTCCTTCGCGTAAAGAAGCTTAGACGACGGCGAGTCTTTACCGAGCACGTGATCGGATGTGGAACACGAGTCCATAAAAGTCTGCGCGATTACCGATAAGCAAGAGTCTACCGTATTGGACTTGTGAACGTCGAAAACGAAGTTAGGGTTCTTTATCAGATTCACCCAGAAGCGAAGCGGAAGAGAATTGCTTTTCCAAGTGTGAACCACTTCGGGATCGGAGATGGCGTGCTGCAGAGCTTGATCGTCAAGGAAATCGAACATATACTTTATGGCAAGCGGCAGCGCCGAACCGCGATGCGCTGTGCTGAAAATAGTCTCGAATAAATCATCGACAAACTTTTGCAAAGTGCCTTTAGTAGCGAGAAGACGCGTAAGATATATTTCCGACACCATTTTATTGCCACGATCACCCTCCTTGCGCGCGTCATCATCGTGGTGCCTCACCAAATGCCAGAATTTAATAGTACCGCCATGATCGTATTTGAGCGGGCTGGCTGGAGGGCTGGCCGAGGCGTATTTGCAGCGATTGAGCGTTTCATAAGTATGCGATTTATCGTTTTTCTCCATATTAGAGAGATTGTAAACCGAGCTTTGTTTAGCGACGAGATTGAGGCATGCGCCATCCGGAACGCGATAATGATTCAGCGTGTTTAATTTGCGCCATTCACTTTCGCACTTGCTTGTGCTGTCTTCATCATAGAGGATCATACGACCGCAGGCACCCGTGCGCCATTCTAAGTCGAGTTCATCACGATTCGGCCTTTGGGAGTATGGAGTAGCACGATAGATAGCATCTAAACATTTATCTTTTACTTGACTTATTGTATCACAATCGAGAACTTTAACTTGAACATTATCTGTAGTAGCCTCTAGCCCACTGACGAAGAATGTCTGCTGGGATATCGAAACGTTAACGAGTATCGGTTTAAAATCTATAGACTGCCTAATCAGCTTCTCCTCGCTAAGGGAGTATCGCGCCTCGGAAGTTATCGCGTCAACAGGTCCTTTGTCAACTTGACCCTTCATGGACCTAAACAAAAGGTAAAGAGGTTCTCCTGCACATTCCCGAAGGAACTTATACAAAAGGAATGTGAACCAAGCGCTCAACATCTTTTCGGCGACGCTTTCGGTACGTCTGAGCAACAACTTGGGATGATTTTTGCCTTCCATGCACTTTTCTATCAACTCTGCTAATAAAGTCTTTAAAACATCAGTGCAATATTCCATCTTACTCTGCAGAGTAACCATAATAAGAGACGCTACATTTACACGATCACGCATTGAAAAATATCTATTACTTTCTAAAGTACGAATAAATAATAGGAGGAATGTTTTGTTCATAATTAGCTGCCCGAACATTTTTAGACCTTTTTCTCTTCTACTAAGCTCTGGACGTTCCCATTGCAGGACGGCATGATCTTCAATATTAGGGAACAGTATCTTCATGGCATACGTGCGGTAATCCAAGAAAGGAATACCGCCCGTCACTTCACCTGTCAGGTCTGTCATTTCCGTTTGCAACTCAGCAAATGCTTCCTTACATTCGGCAGCTACTCTTAACTCTAAAATATCCATTTGCTCTTGCATATTTTTTAATACTCTAATATTTTCTGTAGACTTTCTCCTATACATAATAAGAAATCCTAAACAGATTAATATCAGACAACCTATACTTATGCCTATGCCAACTACTACCGGTTTGCCTATAGCGGCCTGGAGACCAGCTTGTGATGAATATGACAGCTTGCCAATTTTAAATGTGAGTGCACGACCTACTCTTACAACGACATCGAGAGTATCTACGCCGTCTGGAAGCTCATCGCGGGAAGGAAGTTTGCACGTCAACTGATGATGCGATAGCGACGTAACATTACACAAACTCTCGCCTATATGAACTTCCACATCACCCTTGGTGCAAGCCTTATCTAAGTTTTGTCCATTAATCGTTAAATATTCAGACTTATAATACTTAATTTCCTCATCAAATCTCTCATACACTGGATCCGGATAAAGCAAAAAAGCATCGACGTTATTAGATTTGCTAGTAAGATTTTGCACACTTTGTACGTCGTCCATATTGAAGCCATACTCTAATTGTAAGGGCTTATCAGGATCTAGATTGAGACCGGCGCTTTCAATACCGGGAGATTCGCAAATGAGATGCGTTTGAAAATCAGCCTTGTGGCATGGCGCGATGTAAGGCCGATTATCGTGATACACATAGATTTGGGGAAATTGAATGGAATGGAAATTTCGCCCTATCACTTTGATGTTTATACCGCCGGAGGGTATGCCTTTGGGTTGTTTTCTTTGATTTAACAACTGAGGACCAGATTCTACCGATACTACTACGGGATCTTCTATGTAATCAAACTTTTCGCGTTCTAACATTCGAATGCCGTTATCGAACCGCATGTGTAAAGTTTCCATTCTACGGTGGTAGCTGTGACTGGTTCTACATACGACCTCTTCGTGACTTACTGATAGAATAGCGCACGGTAAATCGCCGATAAAAGCCTGAATATTACTTCCTGCGTTTAGATATTCTCCTGTGATCCGCAATTTAGTGCCTCCGGACGATGGTCCGTACTTAGGATAAATAGAGTTGATCTTGGGGTTGACAAAAGCGTAATGGTGCGTTGATTCACCGCGATAATCCGCCACGCGAACGACTACAGGTCCGTCGCGCGGTACCTCCTCACCTGGACCGTCTACAGTGCAAACGATTGTTTTAGTTTTCACATACAATTCTATAATAGGCTGACATTTGATCCCGGCTATGGTGACACCGTTGTAAATGTCGGATATGTTACGACCCAAATTAATGCCCTCAATAGTAATATTGGTGCCACCGTCCCACGGACCTAACTGAGGTCGGAAGCTATGGATTTCAGGATTCGGACAAGTCTGTGTGCGATTTAACCAAACGCTAGGAGCACCGCATTGCTCTTGAACTTCACATTTGTCAGAGCCTTGGCACCAACCGCAGCCGAATTTCTCCGGGAGCGCCAGACACATTCCACAATTGTCAGCCATGTCGTTACAGCGGTAAATGAGTATGTGAGTATTATCCGGATTATCCAGCGGCTTAGACCCACCCCATATAACGGCGAAAGAGGCTGTAATATTAGGCGCACGCGATGTGTACGTGAATTCAACGGCTTCACAATAAATAGTATCAGCGAGAAGTTGGGCGTTTACATGAGTCACGCGTCCCTCTATATTGAATTGACAAACAAACCTCGTCTGAACGATAAATTGCCCTATGATATGGACTTTGACTTTTATGGCTTTCTTTACACCGGATGGAACTAAAATTTCATTTGTACCGTCAGACGTTGAATTGATAGTGGGACAAAAGCCGGGACCCGAGCGATAACTGGGACCAATTCGACTGACACCGGTGACGAGAATATCATTCCTGCAGTTTTCTGCGGTATCGTGTGTGCAACGATGTCCGTCTACGCACCAATCGCAAGGGAACGACGAACTGACGCACTGAGTGCACGAGCTGTACGTGTTGCAATCGAAAAATGTAAAATTGGTAGCTACAAAATCAGGTCCCTGGGTAGTGCGCACCGACAATTTAGCTGTAAAGTGATGTTGACCGGTGGGAATCGACGGGAGAGTGTCGGTGCGCGGAGTCGTACAATTTACACCGTATGGTTTTCTGGTTGCATTAGTTATAAGAGTACGATCTAAAGCTGTAAATGCACATAAGAATTGTCCATTAAGAGTAGGCAAGTTTTCAATAAGTAAATCTAGTGTCCTTGCAGTTGTACGCTGCAACTGATTTGGTGTCACTTGGGTAATAGTTGTACAACGTCCACTACGATATGAGATCCAATATAGGGGATCTTTAGCTGCGTCTTGACAATCTGAACGTAAGCTGCACTTATTTTCTAACGAACACCATCCACAGTAAGGGTCTTTGGCTCCGAGACACGTTAAACACGATTTGTACACGCTGCACTCTTGAACTTTAACTTTAGACACTTTACGTACAGTCATCACATATAAATGCATTAATTGAGTATCAAAGAACAGGTCCTTGTTCACTGGTGAGCCTTCATCGACTACAATATCTCCATACTCGAACGCAGAGGTCGCGCTCTCGACAACAATCTTCTTCAGATGTCCTTCCGCAGTGCCAGCGAATACTACAGTATAGTCGCCAGTGGCTGTTGCCGCCACCGCCGTCAGTCTCTTGGAGAATACCGCAACAGGCACTGCTTCTACTGGCTGCTCTCCGCCCAGGGGTGTATTCACGTCTAGCCCACAGAAATCTTCACTAATCGATTGTAATTTCGTACCTATGCAAGCGTGGGATGGAGATATGAAATCGAGACCTCTAGATCCGTTTCCACTGAAGCACGTTTTGATGTTTTGCATAAACTTGCGTCGGATCGCTTTCAGCGAATAAACACACAGAGCAGACAGATTGGAGGGTTTGTTTGTGTTTATAGATTCGCTCTGGCTAAACGCGGCAAAGAGCACATCATGCTGTGCAGTTATCCCGAGTTCACCTGCCAACACAGAGCCTGCTTTACCAACAAACGCTGCTTGTACAATATTGTACCCGTAGTTTCCGCCCCCTTCTCCCGTGCATGACATCGGAATCTCTGTGTACGAGTAATAGTTTTCGTCATCATGGCAGACCCGGACCAACTTGCTGTAGTAGTTATCAGAGCCCACGCTCCGTAACTGGGTGGTTAAGAAATAGCTGAAGCCTTCTGAGCTGAATCCGTAGACATAATTGATATGATATCGCTCTCGCGACAGAGAATTGACAAACATTCGCGTTCCAGTCGTCACAGCCGTTCTGGCTATCACAAAGAGTCTGTTATCTTCTAAGGACCGACTGCTCACAGCAGGCACTTCCGAACGATAGGGCGAGTTCCCAGTGAACGTTACTCCTATGTACATGACCTGGGTCATCGGCGGATTAGGGGGTCCGGGCGCTATAAACGCCACCGTCGAGGACGTCGCATTGTTCGCCACGACAGGCTCGCGCACCTCGCGCACATCATGAGATATATTGTTCAGATTTCGCACAGAGCACAATCCTTGAAGAACCGACCCGCACGTTATTAGGCGACTGGTCGCGTAATCGATCACAAGCGCCTTGTTCACATTGTCCGTGGGCATCTTGATGTAGTTCGGAGGGCAATCGAAGGTGCACTGGGCAGAGTCATTCACCGGGCCCGTCACTATCGACTGGGCAACCTCCAGGTCGGGCGAGAGCTGGTAGATCCTGTTGACAGCTCCGACGTAAACGCGTCCCGTGTTGCGGTCGACGACGAGATGATCGAAGAGCGAAGAGGAGGAAGGCACCGGGTCGGAGAAGGTCCGCACCACGTCCTGGTTGGCGCGCGCGGCGGCGCACGCGGCCCCGAGGGCCAGCAGTACGCGCCACATGGCGCCGGGGCATGTGGCCGGCAGCCTAGCGCGCCCGTCGCCTCGTCGCACCGCAGCCCGCCCGCCCCATGCATCTGCAACGCGAGACACCGAGTCAGGCGCGGGCTGTGCGCCCCGCGCCCGCCGCTCTGTTCCCATCGCACCGCACCGCACCGCTCCGAAGGCGCCGCTCGCCTGAACTATACTGTGCTCCCCTGACCCTACCGACTGTTGGCTACGCGAGACCTAGCGCGAGTGTTACGAATCAAATAATTTGAATCCGCACGAGAACACGCTTCGGCTCGGAGAGGTCCGGTGCGATCGGAGCAAATTCGCGAGCTGAAGCGAGGACACGCGGTGACCCTCTTCACAGATAACGATATCGGTACCAACCTATTTTTAGTGCATTGTGGCGCACTGGAGATAGCTTTTGACAGAGTTGTATGTACGGGCAATCAACTCATTGAGGAGTACAATACATCAGTGTCTTGAGTGTGCGTAATAAGGGTACGGCAGTTCATTATTTTTTGTTTATGGTATGTTAAGTATGACATCCTTGGGAATATTCATCGAAGATACAAAAATAGGTTGGTGCCAAGATAGCGCGGTCACGGCGATCCGACGCGGTCAGTGCAATGATTATAGTCACACGCCGACGAAAGCCTCAGCATCATTATAAAGAGGGATAACTAAACAATAACTTGGCATGCTGTTCGCAACGAGGGAGTGAACGTGGTAGCGCAACGATAAATAAAATGAACATAAAACAACTAGGTAACTAAACATCGATATTGACAAATGATGAGTACTCACAGAAAGTCCATTTTGGAGTTGTTCACGGGCAGGTATTTACTATGCTAAGATCATAAGCATGTAAAGCGCACTCTCATAGTGCGTCAACTTCAGTTTGTGCTTGAGACCTGAAACAATATTATAAATGAGGTTACTTTCAAGACAACCTACTGACAGCTTAACAAAACAATGGCGTCGATTCTGATGTTCACTGACTAAAGCTAGCTAAACTAAAATGCTTCGCTCTTAATGTCGTATACAATAAAGTCCAAAATAGAATAACTATTACAGTGACATTCTTAAAATGACTAAATTTTAGTCAAAATTAAGTATTTGTAGGTAGAATTAGTCAAGACCATTTTGCTTGCTGTGTAAAACAGGTGCTACAGAAGCTCAAAGACGCCATTTTGATTATAATTTTAGTAATGTCACTATTAGTGACATGCCGTTTTCGTCTTTAATGAGAACAAAATAAGAACGTTCAAGTTTTAGTTTAATTAAGCTTAGTCTGTGAACAACAGAATCGACGCCATTGAGTGTTCAATGAGTAATTTTCTAGCTAAATTGCAAATATTCATCAATACGTTAACGAGTACTTAAGTTAATAAGGTTAAGCGTTTAGAAACTTTATGGCTATTTTGAAGGAAAAATAATAACATAAACACAATTATTTTCGCTGAACCATTGTAATGACATTTGTGTACGTCACCGACAGCTATCACCATTTGTTCAAGGATCAAAGTCGAAATCAATAAGCTTTTTTATCAATAACACAAGGATCACTTAGAAGAAATGCCTAAGTTTTAGCTGTGGGTCTCGTATGCTGTGTCATCTTAGCTAAAAAGATGTCAACTGGTCTAGCCGTGAAGAATCAGGTAACAGGACCTTCAAGGATTCTCGATAGCGAAGTTAAGCAAAGTGAACTCAAGATAGAAATTAAAGGAAGAGCAAAAACCGGTCGAAGAGCAGAGCGGAATTCACATTGTTTCGCGCTGACGTCTAAGTATAATATTAATAAGTATCTAAGGTATTTACAGAGTACATACCAACCTACATACTTCAGAAACTGCTGAAGAGTTAGGTACATGGGTGGATCAACTTTTTAGTGTCAAACCTTGTCCCCAAAGGTTAAATTACAGTAAAAAGTGTTGAGCTCGTTTAATTGCTGGTTTTATAATTATTTAATCAAATCAGATCCTTTGCCGTTACAACTGTTCACAATAATTAAAAAAAAAATCGAATAAATATATTAAAATTTTTCGTGACCCAGTTGACGAAAATTGGCTTCCATACAAATTTCACTTGTCCCCAGAGCACTTTACCCACATATACAACGCTGTTGTGAAAAATATTTCCATGACTTGCCTTTATATTTTTTATCTACAATACTCCTTGATACATCAGCATTCTAAAACATTGATTTGCAAAAAAAAATATTTAAATTTTCAACGAAAAAACTCGGTTTGAATAGTTGTCCCCAACATTATCGCTCATCGCGTTGTCAACTGACTAACGACAAAGAAAGTACTACAATGTGTGAGTGAAACAGAAGGTCAATGGCTCGACCAATAGTAAACTGATCTGCAAGTCGTATGATTGAGTCAAACCACTCATGATCGTTTTATGTACTCGGCCATTTCGTCCGTAGCCGGCATCGGGACCGGGTGTCTTTGTTTTGCATCCGCTGACTCACGACGGAATTTCGGTAAGTAAAAACTTTTTACGAGTAATTTTGATTGTATGTTATGACATTTAGTTCTGTAATTCTTTAAAAACATGTGTTTTGTTAATTTTCTAAAATACGTAGAAGAAAAGAAGCTCATAACCGCAGATTTTATCCTGAGTCACAGTTCCACTGGCTCACGAAATCTGTGACCCAAGAGACAATTTTTAGTGACCCAAGAGACATTCTGCATAAAAGTTATCATAATTTATACAATAAACAATTTGGTGAGTGATAAACGGATTAAATACATAAAGATTCATTGCACATTTTTAGTTTCTAATAGAAAACACTCAGATTTAAGTTTAAAATAGCTTTAAGTATGAATTAAGAATACAAGTCAGTTGTGAGGTCGATACAATACACCACACTTCATTCGATTCTGCTTTTACACATTCCATTTATCTTTTCTTTGATCTATTTTTACCCACACTCATTGTCGGCGACGGAGAAGAGTCAAGAGGTCAACTGGCTCGAATATGCATGGCCTTCGTAGATTACGAAAAAAAACCTTTGAAAGCAAGAAATCTCTCTCCATCGCTGTAAGATCCATTTTAACTATATGGATTTACTGCGGATGATGTATACCACCATAAATGTGCGGTAAAGAGGAAAACCTTATCACCCAAGCTTTTTACGGGTGTCCTAGAAGACGTCGTAAAAACTCTTGAATTAGACAGCTCGGGAATAAAAGTCTGCCTGTAGGTAGGTGTATTCCTGTAGCACCTTAGGTTTGTAGACGATTTGTAGACGACCTCAACCTCATCCTTTTCTGGTGGAACAAAAAAAAAGATGCTTCGAAAGCTTCGGGCCTACTTTTAGAGATGCGTGATCCTGATCACTCATCTTTAAGTAGTTTACTTTTTACCTCAAAAGTAGGCCTGAAGATGATGAAGATGGTTCCAAACATTGCATTGGAAACAAGCTCTGCCAATGTGTTCTACCAACTGCCATCATGGTGCTAACTACCATCATGGTGCATTGATGCTCACGAAGGAGACTGTGCTCTCTTGAGAGTCGCACTGAGAGCTATAAAGCGAGCAATGCTCGGTATCACTTATAAGATTGTCCCCAATACCGAAATTCCCGAATGAACAAGATAAAATTGTAAGATGCACAAGCGGTTATTGGGGCTCAAATAATATTGGCTGGGCAGGACTAGCCAGGCGGCTGTAGCAAAGTAGTAATTCAGTCCACTAACTATGAAATTATGGTGCCGAGACATGGGCGCTCACGAAGGAGACTGCGCAAGATCAGATCATCTCTGATCTTGTGCCGTCTCCTTCGCATGGAATAAGCAATGCTTGGTATAACACTAGAGATTTATTTTTAGATCTACCCAGTCCTCGATGCCGAAACACACACAGAAGTGGTTAGTGGGGCTCAAATGGAGTTGGTTGGGCAGGACAAGTGGTCAGGTGCGGTGATGACAGGATCAAAGTTGTAAATGAGTGGTGTCCCAGAGGTGGTAAATAGAGTGATGGTCGTCATCACAGAAAAAAAGGATCGACGGCATCGTAAAGTCTGTAGAATATAATACAAGGGCAAGATTACCATACCACAGGACAAAGACGAATGACAAAAGTGAAGAAAGGCCTGTACCCCCCGGCATAGCTGGCCAGACTGACCACAGCTGGCCCAGCCTTTCTCATCCCACGGAATAAAATTTTGATGATTATTTTGATGAATCTACAGGTAGTAAAATTATTATTTTTTGGCCATATGTTGAAAGATATCTTCAGTCGATAAGTTAGTGAAAAAACTACGCTCAAGGCGAGCCGCGGTCCAATGCGCTAGAGCCTAGAAAATAGATTTCATCTACAAAAAGCTTTTTAGGTCTTCTATTAAGCAAGATTTATGTTATTAGAGATTTAGGACTGGTTTGCTACGCAGATGACTGTTTAAATAAACGAAAACCCTCATTTTCATAGAATGTTATCATTAATTTTAGAGAAATATGTAATAATTGTTAGGTTAGGGTTTATTTTCTATGATAACTTTAAAAAGTAAACTGGTTGTCACATTTAGGAGATATTTTTGTACCTTGTATAGTTTTTTATAATGTAATTTGCCTATGGCATAGTACCATATATGTCTCTGGAGTCACCATTATGTCTCCGGGCTCACGTAGTTGTCCCCAAAAATTTGGACACTGATAGCAGGATTATTAAAAAAGTAAAGGTTATTATACAAAATGTTGTATGACAAATGTTTGAAGAATAACATACAATAGTCATGTAAAAAGTGCATCTTTCTGGCGTTTCTAGAAACAGAATTACAAGAAAAGTAAAAAAAAATTATTTCATTTAGTGACCCCAGAGACACAATGAGGTATATTTTCAAAAAATTGAGACACTTTATTTAAATTTTGATTATGCCAGATTGATTTAATTGAATAATAGTTCACATTGAAACAGATTTACTTATTAAAATATAGTTTTTTATGAACTTTTTACCATAATACGTCATTGTGAGTTAGGTGACATTTTTGGGAGCCACTTTTGGAATAAAGGTATAAAAATCCATGAAAACGACAAAATTTTTTGGTGCTCGTAGTAGATTTATAAACTACAGAAATTTATTTAACAATATTAGGTGAAATTATAGCAATATTTCAACATTTATATTTTTACACAAAAAGTTGATTCATGACAGAAAAAAGTTGATCCGCCCACATTTATTTTAAGACCAGATATGAAGAAACATATTATTCTTAATAAAAACACTAATTAGTGCAGAACCCTGACCCTGTTCTACGTAGGTACTAAATTCAGTCTACCTTTGAACAGGATTTTATAGGAGGTACTATTCTAATGAAAGCACTAGACTAGTTAGTGCCAAACCCATTTCTACCAAGGTAGGTACTAAGTTTAGGGTCAAGAGTTCGTGTCCTACATTCAATGCCCAAATTAAACCAGTATAAATATAAAAAAGGATCATAAAAAGCTAGGTTTATGCGTAATTTGTCGGCTTGGAGAGGTCACCTAGCTCCTACCTATCACGTTTCTGAGGTTTAAGCTTCTATCATCTATTGAAGAACACGAATGAAAAAACCGCTTACAAAATGTAAGCACGTGCCATGTTTACTGCGACTTGCATTTCACTACAAAATTAAGAACAAAATTAATCGTAAACAAGAAATGCGTCGACTAAGTCGTGAGCTTATAATATTCTACAACTTAAAGAGACAATTAAATGGTCCACAGACTTAATATTAAGTAACAAAGATTGTGTCCTGATTAAAGGGAAATAAATAAAAAGCCTTGTGAATCGAGCTGACCGAGTTGTCTTTTCACTTCGGTCTTCTGCTACTCACCCTGAGTTTTCTGTTTGGGTACTGATACAAGTATTTTGTATTATATGCTGAAAATTGAGTTTTAATCATTCATCATCACCATCTATCATAATCTATTTCAATTAAATAAGCAATGTACAAAACTTTAATAGATCCTTTGATTTTGACTAATATCTCAGTATGTTTAGTAAAATCAGATGATGGACAAACATTTTATGAGATGTTATGTCAGAAAGTGGCTGAACAAAGCTATCGGAATGGAAAACACTTAACCTCATTAACACCATATTAGCATAATAAAGTGTACATTATTATCATAACAGTGGCGAAACAGCAAGCAACACAGTTTCTATGGCATTCATCCAAAACTATGTCATGCTATGCCTCAATTTAATGAGTATTAAGTATCTAATAATCTTCCGACGCATTAAACATTATCGGCGGAGGGAATAATCGATGCGATGTTGATTGCCTAGTCGTCCTTGGTAGATCGATAGTGAACCAGCTGTTTTGACTTTGAGAGACAAGAGTACACATAATAACTGTAAAATGCAGGGAGTATTTTTTTCATTACACATTTTACCGAGTCCCAACTTCGTCAGGGTTAGTATTAGTACCTATGTCCCTCGGAAATTCTATAGTAGGTAATTACTTTTAAAATGATTTTTTGAAATACTTCAATATAGTTACACTAGCTGCGCTCCCGCGGTGTGACCCGCGGTCCCTCGGGATTTTTTCATATTTCCGGGATAAAAAGTAGCCTATGTCCTTCCCTGGGATACAAACTTTAACTATGCCAAATTTCAGCTTAATCTGTTCAGCGGTTTGGGCGTGAAAGCGTAACAAACAGACAGACAGACAGACAGACAGACAGACAAACAGACAGATAGACAGAGTTACTTTCACATTTATAATTAGTATGGATATGGATGGATATGGATAATAAAACCAACAATCAAACACATTCTGATCCCATACTTGGATTCTCTGTGTCTTGGGTATCAGAAGCTATGGAGTACCTACCACAACACCCGACTCGAACAAATATTTGCAGATCATGCAAACAACAAGCTGATTTATTAAAGAATGCACAGTATACACAATATTTTAGGATTGCCTCACCATCTTATATCATCCAGACCAGACATTGGCAAAAAATAGACAAAACTTCAATGAAAAAACTAAAGTGTTTATTGGAGATATAGGTAAAGGCAAGCAAAGTAAAAAAAAACTAACTTCAACTGCTTGGTAAACATGACTTCACAAGAGTCGGTCACATTAAAGTTTCCTGTTTGCATTGATGCTATCAATATTAAGTGAATCACAATCTAAAATATTCCAAAACTGATATTTGGGAATGATTAAATTCATGAGTACAGCATGTTCAACTGTGGTGACACATGAATTCTTACTTGTGAAATTGCCTCATACTTTCAAATTTCAATAAAAGTGTTTCTTAATGAAGAGTTTTTCAAATTGCTGCATAACTGCACAAATCCAGGTCATTTGTGTGTCGTGGCTTATGCAATGCAGTATTGTTCAATGACCTAACTGACCTCCACCTCTACTTTTCACTTCAAGAAAAATCCTTCTATGAACACATATTTTAGGAAGCTTAGTTAGGAAAACGGACTACAGGCACAGCAACCTTGTGTTATTAGTAACATGAGAAGACAGGCATTGACCTAAAACCTATTAGGCAGCTACTCTATACTTTTGTCTTTTGTGTGAGCAGATGGTTTAGTTGCTAGATAATTTTTACTGCAGAAAAGCATATTCTATAAAATATAATGGATTGAGTATCAGTTTTGTGTTTGCTTATTGGACAATCATAGGTAACATCTGCAATCCCTCTGATCCTTTCTGATACCATTTTAGAAAATTCAAGGAGACTGGCATAAAAGGAGGGAGGCCTATACCCAGCAGTGGGTGTTACGGGGCTGAGATGATGATGATGATGATGATGATTAAAGTACATTTATTTCAGTCAAGGCTGGACATTAGTTAAGCATTTATCTATAACATTGAAATATGGTGACAAAGGAGAACCAAATCAAATACAAGAAACCTTATAAAGATAATTCTTAAATAGCTCAGAGTTTACCTAATTCAAGGTTTTAACATAGTAAGGCTAAACCTATCAAAACCAAATTTGTATGACCTTAGCAATCCCTCATTACATTATTGTTACAATAGATTTGACACAAATAATTATTGTTTCTACGACAGAATAAAGCCATTTCAAAAAGAATAGACTAGTTTGATCGAACCCTTCAGGAAATTGTTTTTTTTTTAATTTAATCTGAGACCATTTCAAGTTAGTAGGTACATGACATAATGCAATATTTCAACACATTGTGTACATGTGACATGAATCCTAAAACTTATAATTTGTTGTAGTGGGTGAGTCATAGACTGACAAGCAACACTACATGCACATTAATAATCCATCTGCCCTACTAGCCAGATTTGTAGGATTTCTTCCTACTAAAAGGATTTTTCCCTACTAGTCAGATATTTGAAGGATATTGCAAGAAAAATGTTTTAGGTATATCTTTGATAGGTATGTCTTGTCAAGCAGATGCTGCAAGTTTTAGATTTAACAACATAAAGATCACAAAGGAATCATAGATGTCTCTCAGATTGTTGTGCATTCAAGATCCTTTGAACATAGACATATTAGTAAGGGTAGTCAGAGGCTCGACTTTTATCAAAAAGCTCAACTTTAAAAAAAAACCTAGGCCTCAAACCATGTTTGTTTGCCTTGGTTCTTCACGGTCACGAAGGAACAGGAGTAAAATCATAGTTTTAAGACGATTCAAAGTGATCCCAGCGGTCCTACTAAATAAATGCTTTTTGACTTTTGAGCCCATAATCACATGATGAGCAAAAACTCAGGATTTAGCTGACATATACATACTTCAAAGTATTTTGTTTTTTAACACCAATCATTACGAAGCAGAATGTTACACAGCAACATATTTTAACACAAAATACATAGTAATCTCAGAATGACCCTTCTAGGTGTTCTAGGAATTAATTTGCAACCCATTGTTATACCAAATGCAAAAAATTCAGTGATTCACAAAATTAATACCTACTCCTTGATGTTTAAAGTAGGTACTAAGTGCCCACTAATACTTGAATTACCCGATTTCAACTACATTACATACCTACATTGGTAGTAAAATAACAACAAAAACCTAACACACATAATGTGGGAATAACTTTAAATTTTCAGGATATAAGGCAAATTATAAATCTTTCTCAGTTAGAATGATATAAGAAATTATTACAAACAACACACCTTTATGTTAAAAAAAAAAAAAAAAAAACAGGTTCACGACTGTATCCCCAAAGTGCGGTAGACATTCTCTCAGATCTTTTTGTTAGTTATTCCAGATCCTATGAAGATGCCCAAGGGGGGTAGTCATGTCCAAACACATATTTAATACATGCCCACATCTTGCAGAAGTTAGTATTCCATACATGACAGGTTGCAAGCCCATCGCTTACTGGACACTTACTGGTTTCCTCACGATGTTTTCCTTCACCGTTTAGAGCACACCTTTTCTTTTGTTATAAAATCTTTTTGAAAATGGCTTTATTTTTATAGCTTTTTTTTTACACCTTCAAGATTATTTTACTTACAATCTGATTAGATGATGCTGAGTTACACTGCAAGAGTAGCCTAGTAAATGCAGAGATATGAATATATGTAACTTTACACCTGAGTTTGACACAACTCGCTAACTTTGATAGGTATTTTTTTTTTAAACATATTTTTTTCTCTCTTTATCTGCTGTTTGAGGAGATTTAGAAGCAGTTCCATTGAAATGTACCTAACTGAATTGTTTTTTGTTTTGTTTTTGGATTGGATTTGTGTTCTTCTGTTCGATAATCTAAAAAATGTAAGTAGTTTAGTCACACATGATCTCTTGAAGCTATTATTACGGAGAGGCTATTGAATGACCTGGATGTATCCTATTAAAATAATCTACCTAGGAACAGAGGGGAATGAGTGTGCAGGCTCAAACCAAGTGATAATATCCTGGTATTTAATTTCCAAGCATACAAAATACATTCATGTTTTAATCAAAAATTGTTTTATTCTGAGAAGTCTCCAAATAGGAGGATGTAGTGGGCAAACTCTTCTAGGAATTCAGGGTTACTCATGATGTCTTATAAGCAGTCTTCTTATCTTGCAACAAATGTTATCGAAGAGATTACCGACAAATGAATGAGACTTCGTACCTACTCAACGACCGGTCGCTGGCCCAACCATCAGCTTTGATTACATTCCCTGCGTCGCCCACGCAAACAACACCCACACACGACAGAAAACTACATCAGTATCACTATTTAGCCCGCTCATTACTACAATTACAGTTTTATCGTAAGCGCTATCTCAATAAACCCCTCAAAGAAAAGAAAGTCAGCCATTACGGCGCGGCGCACGCCACTCGATAAACGGAAGCCATTCCTATAAACGCCACGAGTTTTAGACGATTTGATGCGCAAAATAGAAATAGACTTACCTCAATTCAGATAATCTCACTAAGAAAACAATCCTTTGGAATCCAGAAAGGTGAACGAACACTAAAATTGCACCACACACAAAAAAATTCACTTGTTTCGTAATAATTATCACTAAACACCACAAGAGACGGTTTATATCACAACATTGAATGTAAGTATAAAAAATATCTAACGAATATCAAAGCCCGTAGCAAAGAATAAAATAGCACGTTTTCACAGAGTCCACGACAAGAGCATCAGTCTTCGTACATCGCCGTGGAATGAATTTGGTTTCGCTTTTCGAACGGGTCTAGGCGTGACTGACACGAGAAAAGCCGAATACGCCCGAATCGGAAGAAAAATGCGGAAAGCTGCAACTAGAGAGCAGCACTGTGCAAAGTGCGTTCCATGCGTTCTCAAATTCAGACGCGTTCGTAAAAAAAATATATATTTGTAATCGTAATGAATTATTTTAATTTCATTTATTTTGTGTAGCACGTTAATTAAAAAAATATTTAATGAAATATATAGTTTTGGGATGGGCCTACGAAACCAGAAAACATTTTTAGAGTAAAATCAAATTATATATTAATGTCATAGACAAAACTAAGGGTAAGAATATACTGGTTACTTGTAGGCAATGATCCCTATGTATACCTATACTTACTAATATTATGAATGTGAAAGTAGTGCAGTCTGTCTGTTTGTTACCTTTTCACGTCAAAACCACTGAACAAATTAAGCTGAAAGTTGGCATGGATGAAAGTTTGTATCCCAGGGAAGGACATAGGCTACTTTTTATCCCGAAAAATTCACAGGTCGCATACGACGGCATTTAATTCTGTGCTATGATAGTTGGCCATTATTATGACGTAGCTCAATGACGTAGTCACATGCGACCTTACAAAGTAGGTAGGTATAGGTACCTACCTACCTACACGTGCATGTTGTGCCTAGGTATTAGATAGAATAACGTAGGTACCTACCTACTAACCTATCTACCTTACCAACCCACCTACCCATGTACCTAAAGGGAGTTAATTCAATTGGCAATCTGAAACACAAAAACATAATATGTAGCTACCTACGAAACCAGTTACTATGGTGGCGATGGGCTTGTAGCCTGTCACGTATGGAATGCTAGCTAAATTCTACAAAATGTGGGCATTGATCAAAATGGGCGTTTTTCCATTATCCGGCCCGACACCGGCGCCGACGCCGTGCCGGTGTCGGGGAAGCAAAAATGTATGAACATGTATAACTCACTTTTTTACTTACCGGCGCCGGCGCCGGCCCAGCATTGAGTCCTACCGGCGCCGTCGCCGTCGCCGGGTTAGCAAGCTTCCCACCCGTGCCGGCCCGGCAAAATTGCATGTGTATTGTATATGAATTGTAGCCGTGTGTGTGTGTGAGTGCGCGGGACGGGTCCGTACTGTACCACTCACCGGGCGTAAACCGACATCGACACCGGCGCTGTGGAAAAACGAAACCCCGGCGCCGGTGCCGATGCACTGCCATACCGGTGCCGTGCCGGTGCCGGGCTGGCTAATGGAAAAACGCCCAATGTGTATTTGGACACTTCTGTACAACCCACTTAGACATCTTCAAGAATACAAAATAAAAGATCTAAGAGTACGCCTATTAAGCCTCGAAGATAATAGTCGGGATCCTGTTTTTTTGTTATTATTTTCTAATAAATACTATCGCGGCAGACCGCGAACAAGATGGAGGGACGAGCTCGCCAAATTCCGTGCCGACTGGACCTTATTAGCACAGGAGAGGGATGAATGGAGGGAGTGGGGGGAGGCCTTTGCCCAGCAGTGGGACATTGAGGGCTAATATAATAATAATAATAATAATTTTCTATATTAATTATGTAACCTATCGTGTCCCACGGCTGGGCAAAGGTCTCCCTCTATTTAATTATAAATCTTTAACCATGTGCAACTAGCTTTATATTTTGACCTAGTCATAGACAAAATTGAATGAGTGTGAATGAGTGAGTGGATAAATTTACTGATAGCTGCTGGCAGCTGGAAGGAATGTCAATCATCAGCTGAGTGAGGAGTGAATGAAAACGAAGACCAACCAACTGACTGGCGGACAGGATTTGATTTATCCAATTTTTACAATCTTCTTATCCCGAAAAAGCGAAGGAATTTTATAAAATCATGGCTACATCCATGTTCAAAATGTCTTCGGCTTTGCTAAACTCATCTAAGAACTTCCGTAGTGTGGTCTGCATTGTAGATAAATGCAAGTTTTCAACTACAAATATCACCTCGGTAAGTTGCATAACCGGTTCAATATTTTGTTATTGTACTATTTTCTACGGTTAGACACTGTTGCCTAGTTTTTATTGTGCTATAATCTGGTCGGTGGTATGTAAATCGGTCTCTGTGTTACTATGTAATCAAGGTTATGTTCCGCGCGAGTGCTTGTGTGGCACTACGAGCTTTCTGAGCTTCTAGCAGAAAGAAAGCTTACATTTTGTAATCACCTACACAGACGTTTTAGTATAGACAAATGTTTTTTTTCATTTCTTTACCGTATCCTTTGACCCAAGATCATAATATGAAGATGTTGTCATACTTAATCAGTTAATAAGTTACAAACTAGAAGTTAGGTTCATAAAATAAAAAGTAAGTTCGTATAGGTAAGTCAGTAGCCAACTCTGGTGACGGAGTTTTTAGGCCGCCATAAGGCCTCCGTCATGGCTTAACGACTTAAAATTGCCGGGACCGACAATTGAAAGTGCCTCCGAAGCACAGGAGAGCTCATATGAAAATGCCACTGGCGGTCACCCATCCACATATGTTTCAAACGCTGTTTGACTTCGACGATCTATCAAGAACGATGAAGCAAGCACGACCAGGTTCGGTAAGGTTGATGAACTGGGTGGAGTTTGAAGTAAAGTACAAAAAGCTCAATTGGTATTAATTAAATAAATAAATAAAATAAATAATGCTGGACTTTTCACACAGCATCATGTAGCCCCAAAGTAAGCAGAGCTTGTGTTATAGGTATACATATTATACATAGAAACACCCAGACCCGACAAATATCTGTAGGTCATACAAACATTTGTCCTGCAGCGGGGATAGAATATTATTAATATTATAAGTATTAGCTTTGCCATGACCTTTAGTACTAGATATGAACTGAATTAGCATGAAAATTGTTAAATAATTACAGTAGGTACACTTAACGAATCTAGGCAAATGTCTGAAATGCCTGAACGAAGATACAGTACATGCAAATTCAGACAATTGCATATTAAAATGGATTGTCTTACGCCTTGATCCATTGGCTGTACTTTAAATAGCTATAGGCCAAGCTGAGTACATTAACTAACAGTATTTAAACACAGAAAGTAGGTGTCAATGACAACTCGGCGTTAGTTATTTTTTGGGTCTAGCATGTTATGTGGGCTTTTATCATTTCGTTTGGTGTAATAAATCTTCTATGGTACAGTTATACACTACAGACATAGGCATTCATGTAGTAAGCTGTTTATAGTCTAACGTATTAAAATGTTTGTATGCTAATCAGCAGGATCTAGAGATTCTTAGTTTTAAGCACAACAATTCACAAGCAATAAATAAATTGAAATTGATATACACAGTTGATGATTTTTCATACAAAATTGTCTACTAGGCATCAAAGTCAAAGTCAAAGTCAAATAGCATTTATTCAGTAGGACCGCTGGGATCACTTTGAAACGTCTTAAAACTAGGTCATCAAAATGGGTAACTTCATGTATGCCATTGGCTGTGTTATAACTTATTTTTGTAAACTATGGCAGCAACAGCATGGTCAGTATAATTGTTTGAAGATAAATCAGGGTCTCAATATGGAGATGAAGATGGTAGAGACTGCTGTGTAATACGCACAACACACACATGCATTTTGAATAGCCTATCTATAATATTATTAATCTATTCTAGGTCACTAACTACACCTATTCCAAGTTTCATCTAAATTGGTTCACGAGTTTAAGCATGATTAAACCACAACTCACATACTCACAAACTTTCAGCTTTATTATATTAGTAGGATCAGATCCGGATTGTAATTAGCTTAAAAGAAAAAAAAAATTGGACTCAGCTTCCAGCATCTATATTTCCGCTGGGCTACGACCCTATTGTTTTTAAGAAGAGAGTTAATTGGCACCTTCTGGGTAAGCTCGCTCCATCGTGAACCTCACTCATGCCTGTGTAAGTTTCGAGGTCAAGAGCCGACCCATTCATCATAAAAAAAAAGCTATTTATTATCTATCTTTGTATCAGCAAGACACCTGATTTTATTGTTTAATTTTATTTACATAGCAACATTTTGTATCATCAATGTCGAGGAATATTTTTACTGTCTTAAGCAAATTGCTGAGAATGTTAAATCAAACAACTTGTGAATTGATAAGGAGACTCATAAACTAGGTACAGTTGGACACAAAATCTATTTTTTCATAATTCGAATACCACTGGGCCTTGTTATCCAAAGTTCTGGCTTTAATCAATTTATTATAAGGATTGTTTGAAACGTTTTTCCTTTGAGTATAATGTTTGGTATTTCCTTAATAATAACAGGCAACTATGTACTGGTGCAAAGCCATAATGGAAATATTTAATAATGTCACCCATGTCAGCCCAGTAAAGTTGGTGCTACTACTTTCAATTCTATCTTCCCCTGAATACTGTTAAAGTATTTCCAAATCAAATTTTGAATCTATGTCTACCGTGTCTGAGGAATACTGGGGACACAAATCTTTTTACTCAGTTGTTTTTGTGTTTGACAGAACTTATCAACTTTTTACGCTAACTGTACTTCACTTAGTAATGGCTCGAATCAGTCTCCACACGACGTTGGATGCGGGTGGTTCATTGCGATTTCGATAACAAATTTATATAAAAACCGTTTCGGCTTTCTATTCAACATTCGTGGTGGGGACACCGACCGGTTTTAGCCTTTCAATAACGTGGCTCGTTGCGACCGACCAGTCTAAAATAGCTGCGACTCAGTACTCCTTTTATCGCGCTCACCCTAGCCACCTAATTAAAAATAAAAAAGCTCCTGGCAGCGTTCTTTCAAAATTCGAAAGAGGTTTCATTGAAAAAGTTTTGGCGCGGCGCGAGTCAGGTTGACGTTTCGAATCTCACTACCGTAAAATTGTTGTGTTTATTTGAATTATTTTTTATTTTGTAAATTATGGCGTGTTCCGTGTGCGTAAATTTGGAGGGCAAGCCCGTTAAAATGGTGAGTATTAATTGCAAGAAACCAGCGACAAGTTATGTCCTAGCTATTTCTATTATCGATTGATGTGTCCGATACAAACAATTCAATGGAGTATCTTGATTTGCTTATTTCTATCACAAACAATGTGTTTATTGTGTAAGGTGAAGATTAAACATAACCTATGTAATAGTTATTTGGAATCTAAACTTGAACTCGATCGATGTGGCCACGACCTTTACTGATAAGCTATTCATTGATTATTTATTTACATGATACATGACGTAACATTTTATCGTTTCTGTATTCTGTGGTATAGGTCCCTTTTTGGAGACTGGTTGTAAATGGTTGGTTGGACGTGTCGACCTATAAAAGTACCTATAATTTTCCCTATAGGTATAGTATAGTACGCAAAATTTACCAGATGCTTATCACATTTAGCCATTTATTTTTATTCGTATAAGTAGGTTGTGGTCAGCAGAGTTAGAAACAAATCATAGAACATTATCAATATGGCCAGCGATATATCAAGGTCACTGAAAGGGAAAAAAAACCACATAAATGAATTTTTAGGCACAAAACCACTGTTCACTGTTCACTTGTGACCTAGCCATAATAAAAAAATGAACTTATTCTCTACCCATCCACATCTAAACTGTAGCTTACTGCGTTGTAATACGATTCATTTTAATTTCCAGAGAAAAGAAAAAGACACCTTCGGCGAGTTGGAAGTGCCCGATGACAAACTCTACGGAGCCCAGACCGTAAGGTCTGTCATGAACTTCCCCATTGGTGGAATTGAGGAGCGTATGCCGGTGAGTTGAGTTTATCCACCAATCAGGATTATACCTTTTTTGAGTGCGCCTCAAAGAGGCTCCTTTCGTGCACTTGACATTATGTTTTCAAATGGAAGATTCTGCGAAATGCCGTTTTCCTCATGTTTTCTTTTGCCGTTTAAGACAATAGACATAGACAGGTACATAACTTTTTGAACAGATAAATTCATTGTTGCATGACTAGAATCAAACAAAAGTCCGTGCCACGAAGTTCTTTCGGTGTGGCGCTAGTACAGTACGCACAACCAAACTTTAGCTCTCTGAAGTAGCAGTGCGCAGAACCCATTTTTGATGACTTGTATAGCTGCCTCGCTCACTCGCTTAGTTGGTTGCATCGCGCTATCTCGCTTACTACCAAACCTGCGCAATCGTTTAGTGCATCTAACTTCAGAGAGCTAAAGATCGGTTGTGCGTACTGTATCTATGTGTCAAGATGAATTTAAATAGCGTTTTTGTTAGTTCTGCTAAAATCCGCAAGACTTCAGTCGTGGCGAGTACTCTATGTTAGGATATGAAGGATTGGAAGGCTGCCTCCACTTATCTCTTTATGTGCTCTCAAGTTGAGTTTTTCAAGTTGTTTTGTAACTTGTACTCAGTTTACACAGTATTAACTTCCGTATCAAATAGCAATCACTGCAATGCGTGACACTTTTCAATGTTTACGAAACCCATTGTACATTTCCAATGTTTACGAAAGTTGGCAGTCCGTGCAAACTTTCACATGACAATGGAACAGGAGACAATAAAAAGTTATAGAGTAAACATTATAAAACCTTGTAACTGGTCCAATGGGTCAATTTATGCGTTGGGCAGAAATGACACTTGTAAAATATAACTTAGATTTAGAATAGACTAGCTTCCACGCGCAGCTTTGCGTTGTAGGTACAACCATTTGAATTAGCATAAATGCTAGGCTACGATCAACATTTATTCCAAGTTTCATGCAGATACGTTCAGCGGTTTCAGCGTGATTGATCAACATACATCGAAACTTTCACATTAAAATTCATAAAAAGCATAGAAAGCTAGGCCCCAAATCGTGTTTATTGCCCTTATTCTTCACGGCATTGATCGGGAAAGAATATATATACAGGGTGTTAAAAGACTACTACCGAAAACTGAGGGGTTGCAATCAGACCATGATTCGAAAAAAAACGCATTACCTAATAGTTTCATTTATAAAAAAATAAAACACTTAAAACTCAAAATCCAGCAATCTACGTAAAACAACGCGCCCAGTACATACGCAAACAGTAATTTTCAAACGCTGTTTTCTCCGGATATAATGATTTTCTTCGGAAAATCCTTTTGGATTTAGTTGTGTGTTGGGATGCTGTACCTACCCCTTTCGGCTTCGGTAGACGTCTTTTTACACCCTGTATGTAATGGCCTTTGAAGTGATGAAATTGGTACTTCAGAAAAAATGTTTTTTGACTGTGATTGTGACATGTATTTTCTGATGGTTTATTTCTTTAGTGCCAAAGGAACTTACAATCTGCGAACGTGTTTCATCAGATTTAAAAGAATATGATCACAATTGTCTTCAAACTGTGTCAATGCCCTTTGAGATACGTTTTAGGGATACGTGCGTGAACTTATAAACAAACCGGTTAAGAGTGAGTCGGATTCACTTAGGAAGGGTTCTTTTCCTTATCACAGTAAGTGTACTGAAAATAACTTTGTCTAAGTATCCTTCTAATCTATGAAAGTGCGCACCTTACCTTATTAATTTTTATTGTCTTGTCATTACACTAGTTACAACTTACACTACTTCTTTTGATATTAAGTGGGCCTCAAAGAGGCTCCTTTTACTTAAAAAATTTAAGCCTTGACTGACAGACTGACAGTGGAGTCTTAGTAATAAATCGTTATGCAGACGCAGTCCATTGTATGCAAGTCATAGATCGCAAAAATATGTTCATTGTCACCTTTGCCGTTTGACCTCGTGGTGCACTTTTACACCTGGTCATGGTCTTGCGAAGCCTGTATGCCATGAATCTTAATCACCGTTGCAATTTATTTTTCATATGAATAAAGTTATCGGTGCGATAAAGTCCTTGTCCTAATGCAAACTAGTCTCACTATGCTTTCCTTTGCCAGTTAGAGCTCGTGTCATTTAATTTTTCTTTAATCTATTGATTGAAAATAGATCACCTGCCAATATAAATTATAACTTTGTAAATGGCATATTAACTTGCGCTCCTCGTAACCAGACCTTTAGCGCTAAAATAGGTTATATTAGCCATATGCGGGCTAAATATCCAAGCCCATAGATAGTTTAAAAAATACACAAAGTCAAGTCTCCCTAGCCGAAATCGGCCAGGAGGATTATTATTATTATTAATCTATTGATGCACGACCAGGATTCGAGCTTATGACCTTCGGAGTCGAGACTATCACATTTATAGATTTAGTAACACACCATCAGCCTTTCTCATCCCACTTTTGGGTATAAGCTTCTCTTCGCTTTAGCCTCTATCCTGAGCCAATCATGCCTGAGTCCTGCGGATTTCACGATATCGTCGACCCATCTTATAGGTGGACAATAGACACTCCTTATGCCACCTCTAAGCCGTAACTTAAATGTTATTTTGTCCTCAGTATCCTGTCATCGTAGCGTTCGGGATCTTGAAAAAGGCTGCAGCCAAAGTCAACATCGAATTCGGGCTTGAGAAGAAAATTGGTAAGTAACTTTTGAATATTTAGCGGGTGAATATCTAATTAGGGTGAATACTCTGGTGAGACGCAAATGCGATTTTGATTCTCGCGACGAGGCAAATGTTTACATGATCTCTGTGGCGCAGTGGGTGAAAGCCCGCTTGGGACGCAGAAGGTTGCGGGTTCGATCCTTGCCGCGGGATAAATGTTTGTATGATCTGCAAATATTTATCTCGGGTCTGGGTTTCTATGTATAATATGTATGTATTTACAAACAAAAAAGTATATAAGTAGTTTATCAGTCATCTAGTACCCATAACACAAGCTTTGCTTACTTTGGGGCTAGATGATGCGGTGTGAAAAGTCCAGCTTTATTTATTTATTTATTACATTATGAAATTAAAAAGAGCCAGATAAATATGCAACACCATTCAGCATTTTTGCAATAGTTAGCAAAGGCTAACTATTGCGCTGGTTTTCTTTGTTTGTAACTTTTTTTATTTGCAGCCGAAGCTATAATGGCGGCTTGTGAAGACGTCATCTCCGGGAAGCTGTACCGCGAGGGTCACTTCCCTCTTGTCATCTGGCAGACGGGATCCGGCACACAGTCTAACATGAACACCAATGAGGTAAATGTTCTTCAATTTTTTTTGACGACCTCTGTGGCGCAGTGGGTGAAAGCCCGCTTGGGACGCAGAAGGTTGCGTATTCGATCCCCGCCGCGGGATAGATGTTTGTATGATCTGCCAATATTTATCTCGGGTCTGGGTGTTTCTATGTATAATATGTATGTATTGTCAAATTCAGTTCGCAAGATTTGCCCGTGATAAACATATAAATATTGCGAGTTATTAAAATTTAAAATAAATAAATAATGCTGGACATTTCACACAGCGTAATCTAGCCCTAAACTAAGCAAAGCTTGTACTATGGGAACCAGATAACTGATATACTACTTTTTTGTTTGTAAATACATACATCCATAGAAACACCTAGACCCGAGATAAATATTTGCGGATCATACAAACATTTATCCCGCGGCGGGGATCGAACCCGCAACCTTCTGCGTCACAGAGATCGTCGTAATTACCGTAATTAATTATTATTAAATATTAAAGTAATTACCAACTTAATCCACAGGTGATCGCAAACCGCGCCATCCAAATCCTAGGCGGGCGTCTCGGCTCGAAGGACCCCGTACACCCGAACGACCACGTGAACAAGTCCCAGAGCTCCAACGACACGTATCCGACCGCGATGCACATCGCCGTCGCTATGGAGCTGCGCGATCGTCTCATGCCGGGCCTTGTCGCGCTCAGGGACACGCTGCAGGCCAAGAGCAAGGACTTTGAGAAGATCATCAAGATCGGAAGGTATTGGTCTCGAAAACTACGTCTATTTGTCATGTGGTTGGTCGAAAACTACGTGGTTTTGTCGTGATTAATCGAAAACTACGTCGATTTGTCATGACATCAGTCGAAAACTACGTCTACTTGTCATGTGGTTGGTCGAAAACTACGTTATTTTGTCATGATTGATCGAAAACTACGTCAATTTGTCATGCCATCAGTCAACGATACGTCATTTTGTCATATCATATGTCGAAAACTACGTCTATTTGTCTGGTATTGGTCATGGATACGTCAATTTGTCATATAAATATAGTCTAGGCTACGTTATTTTGATTCGTCTCGTCCTATGTCGTTTATTTACTACACAGTTAGCATCTAATGATAGCTACAAATTATCACAGTTCAATAGATATATGGAACTACATCAATTTGTCATACTATTTGTTCTGAGACTACGTCGTTAATTCACGAGATTGCTTTGGTACTACGTTGTAGCGCTGTTGGGTCATTTGTCTGTGACTACAACAATCTGACTTTTCTTATAATTTCTTCCTTTGTGAAGGGAATATGAGGAAATATCGGACTGTAACACAAATTAATCTAGTATCTAAACAGATGTTTTAAAATACTTATTTAAGTATAAGTATTTTGGGGGTAGGTTGTATTCCCCCAATCTATGGCAAAGAGGGAGTACTCGCATCGCTAAGGTTTGCCCAACTGGCACACTTACCTTAGAGCCTTTCGGCCGACAGTTATAGTCGGAAAGTTCTATATAGGTTGTATGTGCTCAGAAATGTTGCTTGCGCGATTTAGACTTTCTATACTTTTTGCATCATTTGTATGGGAATATGTTTATCTGTGATTCCAGCGCCATCTAGTGGTACAGCTCCGAAGTACGTCGCTGTAATTGACATCTCTTGAAGTTCAGCTTGTAGTTCAGGCGATGGTAGATAGAGGTCGCCACAAGTATGTTGAAAATTATATTCTATTCTATTTAAAAAAATAGAAAATATACTTTTGGATTAGGAGTCTGAATTGGATCTCGTTTGGTCAAATGATCCGTCTGGGACTACGTTTATTGACGTAGTTTGATACCTCTAAATCGAACTGTGGATTACAATGATACATTTGGATATGGCGCAGGTCTTTCTGGAAAATTTTGAGTTCTTGTAACTGATTGATTTGGTATCCATACTGTTAATTTTAAGTATCATGTTTTGTTTATCTTATCATGTAGGTATATTATAATTTGTTTAATTTGACGACCTCTGTGACGCAGTGGGTGAAGGTCCGCCTGCGATGCAGAAGGTTGCGGGTTCGATCCCCGCCGCGGGACAAATGTTTGTATGACCTACAGGTATTTGTCTCGGGTCTGGGTGTTTCTATGTATAATATGTATGTATTTACAAACAAAAAGTATATAAGTAGTTTATCAGTCATCTAGTACCCATACCACAAGCTCAAGCTTACTTTGGGGCTAGATGATGCTGTGTGGAAAGTCCAGCATTATTTATTTATTTATTTATTTAATTGTGTTAAGCTGTGTGGTGCCGGCGGCGAATAGTACCAACCCATTTCATCCCGTGGGTGTCGTAAAAAGCGACTAAGGGAATAAAGGAACACAGAAGACGGGCAGCAGCGTCTCTGAACCGTTTGACATCTTACTGCGATCGCCAACCCGCCTGCCAAGCGTGGCGATTATGGCAATTCCTCCCAAATGTTTGGGAGAGGCCCTTGCCCAGCAGTGGGATCCCTACGGGCTACTAAAAAAAAAAAAAAAATTGTGTTATAACATCGCTTTGGCTTGTCTGTGAGGTGTTATAATTTTTGCTGAATAAATAAATACATTTTATTTGAATTCCAGAACCCATCTCATGGACGCCGTGCCGCTGACCCTTGGCCAGGAGTTCAGTGCATACGCGGCACAACTCACCTTCGGTATAGAACGAGTGGTGACTACGCTCCCTCGTCTACACTACTTGGCATTGGGCGGCACTGCGGTGGGCACCGGCCTTAATACACGTATTGGTTTCGCTGAGAAATGCGCCGCGGAGATTGCTAGTCTTACTGGTATGTATGTATATACACACCCTGTATGTATGTATGGTATGTATGTACCTCTGTGGCGCAGTGGGCGAAGGCCCGCCTGCGACGCAAAAGGCGGGTTCGATCCCCGCCGCGGGATAAATGTTTGATCTGCAAATATTGATCTCGGGTCTGGGTGTTTCTATGTATAATAATATAAGGTTTTTCATTTTAAACTACACAAACTGACAGGGCTTCATTTTTGGGTTGTAAATAGACTATTGGCCGTGTTAATTTAATTCCTAAGCCCATTTAAGTTTTCACTTCTAAATGTATCATTTATTGTTTTTTTTTTACAATTGTTGCAAAATGATTTTCAAGGAGAACAGACGTTCCACCAATCGCAGCGCAGCTACATCACGAATGGGCTAAGTTATACAAGAAGCAACAATCAATAGAAAGGATAGTCTTTGTCGATTTTCTCGGGATTTTCATAACAAAACAAAAAATAATCATTACATAAATATTTTTTTAATTTATTCTTTGAACCCTATTCCTGAATTAAGTTAGTATAAAATGAAAGATCCTATACATATGTATTGACCAACAAAAAATATTTATGTAGTACCTATACCATAGATGATGCTGTGTGAAAAGTCCAGCATTATTTATTGGAACAAAGTTCCTTTTCGGACGGTACCGAGGATGGAGGCTAGAAAAATAAAACGATCAATTTTACCGTCACGACATATCGCTGTCTCCGGGGAATAAAAGGATAACTGCAAAAACAACTTTACAGGAGAAGCAAAAAACATGTTTTTTCAAAAAGCTGTATGCTAGCTGTTATCGGCTGCTATTTATACATCTATGGTCTCACCAATAAAAACTAGTTTTTCCGAAGTTCCACCAGATTTACGCATTGCATAGATAAACCTTGCATAAATTCAGAATATGTCATAAATAATTTCTCACCAATAAACCAGGTGGAACTCTGATGAAACTATTTTTCAGATACGTCAAGATGCACGAATCGGCAACATCGCATCCAAAGAGAAACCTCTAAAAAAGTATCATTTTTGTCTATGACTACAGCTTATATTTGTCAAATTTGAAACTTCTTGATTTTGGCGGTGGCGGGAATTCGTATTGTGCTACAAAATTGTTTCAAATAATTAAAGATTATTGCGAATTTATTTTAATATTTTGGATTTATCTTGAGAAAAAATGGCTAAGAGAGAGCGCTGTGTCAACTGGGAGAACGAGGAAAATCCACCTCCACGTGTATTCATATTGAGAGATCTACCAAACAATTCGTCCAAATACATCACACCGTTTTTAGTAAACCGATATTTTAATCGAAACTGTTCATCGCTGTACAAATCAAAAGGATTTTCTCTTTTTTTATATACTTTTTCTTGTCTTACTGGCTGCATGAAATTAATTATACAATTCACTCGTTCCTCGTCTTCTATTGCCATCAGTTCCATTTTTTTGTAATTTATTTTTTTCGCCTGTAATGTATGGAAAAGTAAACAAACAGTACCTAGGTGCAATATGTATCTAGAACAAGTAAACAAAAACTCCTTGGTATGTGCGAGTAGAATATAATACGAACTCTTTGGTGTTACCAGAAAATATTTTTACATACATACTAACATGTATTCTGTGGTTACACTAGATTTATACTAGGGGGCAGGCTTGTGTAACTTCGAAATAGCGTTTGTATGAAAGAAATGTCATAGTTATGCAAGGTGTAACTTCATAATTGGTTTATTGGTGGTGATTTTGCTTATTCTGCAGTTGAACATTGGAAAAACTTTATTTCAGGTTTATTGGTGACGGGGCTAATCTATTGGAACGAAGTTCCTTTTCGGACGGTATCGGATGGGGGCTGGACGAAAGTTCCAGTATAGAAAAGTACTCTTATTTATTGGGTGCTTCGTTCCAACCGAGTGTTCCACGACACTCACGTACTTTTTATATCTTTCAGGCATTCCCTTCGAGACAGCACCCAATAAATTCGAAGCATTAGCCTGTCACGACGCAATGGTAGAAGTTTCTGGAGCCCTCAACACTATTGCTGTCTCGCTTATGAAGATTGGCAATGACATCAGACTGTTGGCTTCGGGACCGAGGTGTGGCCTCGCTGAGCTGTTGCTGCCGGAAAATGAACCTGGTTCTTCTATTATGCCAGGTAATAATTAATCTCTATATATAAAAATGAATCCCTATATCCCTTGGTCACGCCATCTCGCGTGAACAGCTGGACCGATTTCACAATTTTTTTTTGTTGTGTTTGTTATTGTCAGGAGAAGGTTCTTATGACAGAAAAAAATCTATATATTAATCATGGAGAGCGTGAAATAAGGGTTGAAAGTACAAATGGGGAGTTGGTAGTTCCAGTTAAATGCAATAGATGGCGTTGCTAATAAGTATGTTATTTCGCTGACGAAGTCGCGGGTACCAGCTAGTCTAATATAGATGTAAAGGCCTAAGTTTTTTTATTACTAGATTTGATTTACTGACAATATTGTATTACAGGCAAAGTGAACCCAACACAGTGCGAGGCGCTCACGATGCTGGCCGCTCAAGTGATGGGGAACCACGTGGCCTGCACCATCGGGGGCAGCAACGGTCACTTCGAGCTGAACGTCTTCAAGCCTATGATGGTGGCTAATGTGCTTCGATCCATCAGACTTATCGGTAAAGGGCCTTACTAATAAACGTGGTGTAAAGTTATTCCTCAGAATAAACTAAAAATAACCATACATAGTTGACAGTTTACACTCAGGAATAACTTTATATATATTATAGTATGGACCAAAGGGTTTTCCTGTTACTTTTGCTGCTGATAGAAGTGATAAATGTATAACAAATATGTATTTTAGTTAGTTTAGGACGACCTCTGTGGCGCAGTGGGCGAAGGTCCGCCTTCGACGCAGAAGGTTGCGGGTTCGATCCCCGCCGCGGGACAAATGTTTGTATGACCTACAGATATTTGTCTCGGGTCTGGGTGTTTTTATGTATAATATGTATGTATTTACAAACAAAAAGTATATAAGTAGTTTATCAGTCATCTAGTACTCATAACACAAGCTCTGCTTACTCTGGGGCTAGATGATGCTGTGTGAAAAGTCCAGCGTTATTTATTTAAAAAAAAAATTGTGTCACCAGTTCTTTAGAACCAGTGTGGTGAAAGGATTATAAGTAAGCCTCAAAGAGGCTCCGCAATAACAACTTGCACAGTGACATTTAGCTCCAAACTAAGCATTGCTATGGGAACCAGATACTTTTATAGGCGATTGCCCACTGCCAGAAGGTTGCGGGTGCGATTTCCGATGCGGAACTAATGTTTGTATGATCTGAAAGCGTTTAATCTTATCTTACACAAGCTCTGCTTAATTTGGGGTCAGATCATGCTGCATAAAGTGTCACATTTTGACACCAGAACTGAGCGTCACTCGGTTTTAAAATTATAAAAATGCCACTGGGTGACCACCAGTGGCATTTTCATCTGAGCGCTTCCGTGCTTCGGAGGGCACGTTAAATTGTCGGTCCCGGCTATTTAAGTCGTAAAGCCACGACGGAGGCCTTAAGGCGGCCTTAACATTCTTGCACTAGAGTTGGCCAAAGACTCATGATAATTAAGCATTAAGCATTATATTTTTCACAGAACGGCACGTAAGTATACTTCAACACAAAGTAATAAGCTCGTTGCGCCCACGCGGACACCGTAGGCCCCATGGCTTGCCCACGCGTCCTAGGCGCATACAGGCTCTTGCTCAGCGATTAGCAGATATTAGTGCAGCAAGTGTAGATCGTGATGATAATGATAGCCTTTATTAACAATCTTATATTTAAGCTACATTTCCTCTTAGTTCTACTTAATATTATGTACCTACTTCTACAGTTTAGGAATAGATACATAATTTTAATAGACACCGGTTTCTCAATTGTATTGCTTTTCAGCATAGGCCTCCCCAGGCCAATGACTCATACGAACTTACAATTTTTTTGCGTATTTCCAGGCGATGGCTGCCAAGCTTTCAACAAGAACTGTGCGGTCGGCATCAAGGCGAATGAGAAGCAAATCGCCAAAATAATGCAGGAGTCGCTTATGTTGGTGACAGCACTTAATCCTCACATCGGATACGATAAGGTGATACATTTGTTTATCAGCAACAGGCTAGCATTGTATGGGCATGTAATAAGAAGGGAAGAAGGTCATGTAACTAGGAGAGTGCTTGGTATGAATGTTGATGGATTTACGAGTAGAGGTAGGCAAAAGAAAAGATGGATGGATTGTGTGAAGGATGACATGAGTAAGAAAGGAGTAAATAAATAAATAAATAATGCTGGACTTTTCACACAGCATCATCTAGCCCCAAAGTAAGCTTGAGCTTGTGGTATGGGTAGGTACTAGATGACTGATAAACTACTTATATACTTTTTGTTTGTAAATACATACATATTATACATAGAAACACCCAGACCCGAGACAAATATCTGTAGATCATACAAACATTTGTCCCGCGGCGGGGATCGAACCCGCAACCTTCTGCATCGCAGGCGGACCTTCGCCCACTGCGCCACAGAGGTCGTCGAGGAGTGATTGTTGAGATGACGGCTGATAGAGGAGAATGGAAGAAGAACACATGTTGTGCCGACCCCTCATAATGTGGGAAAAGGGCAGGAAGATGGTTCCGTACCCAAAGGGTAGAACGGGAACCCTATTACTGACTTCTGTCTATCTGTCTGTCACCAAGCATCTCATGAACCGTAATAGTTAAGACAGATGGAATTTTCACAGATGTATTTCTGTTGCCGCTGTTTGTCGTTAGACAAATACTAAAAACCTTTCAACCTTTCAAGTTACAAAATAATTTGTTTACACTTCACCAAGGACATAAGTTACCTAATCAATTACATTGATGTTATTTCAGGCTGCCCAAATCGCAAAGACCGCTCACAAAGAAGGCACTACTCTTAAGGACGCTGCTATCAAACTCGGCCATCTCACATCGGAGCAGTTCGACCAATGGGTTAAGCCAGAAGACATGCTTGGACCCAAGTAGACTGTGATCTGAACTCAAAATCTTACTTATTCATAATATTTGTATTCATAGGCAAGATTGATCATTTTCGGTCCTGGCTAAGTCGTTAAGCCATGACGAAGGCCTTAAGGTGGTCCAAAAACTCCGACACCAGAGTCATACGAACTGAAATGCCAAGATATGGCTGGTAATTAGCAACTTTTCTGTATTGGGTCACCATCTCAAACCAGGAGTGGTTTGAGGATTATAAGTGATCCTCAAAAAGGCCTTTCATGCACTTGGCATGTATTTTCGAATTTTTGAGGTTCTCCAAAGTATTTATTTATTAACCTTTTAGGTTTGCTGTAGAAAATGCTAATATTATGAATAAGGTGATAACAATTTGTTTGTGGAAAGGAAACATGTATGTAACGATTTAGAAATATTACCTCACTTGTATCCAAAAACCCGTTTAAATGCTTATTTTAGTGTTTTATACTACAAAACTAAAGCTGAAATGTGGTTATATCAGTCTTTGATCACATAGAGACGACAAAACTGATTTGAGAGTCCAAAAGAGATGTGTAAAGTTGATTATCTTTTGAAATGCTACAAGTGGCTTTAAAAATAGGCTTTCCGAAGGCACAGTAAAATAATAGCTTTAGAGTCGTTAGCCACAAATTCCTCAAATAGAACGGTGTATACGAACTAGCATATTCTTATATTTTGGATTATGTATCAAAACATCAGGATCTATGGTACGTAATTAGTTTTTTGATCGAAACATTTCATGTTGATCAATATACTTGTGTTGTTACTGCGGGTGTAAAGTTACCGATATCTATTTTATAATTTCATTGTATTTTGAATGATGTTTTTATTAGCATGCAATAAAATGGCCTCTGGATTTTAATGTAAATTGTTTATATTTTCTACAGTAGTGCCAAATTCACGTACAAATATTGTTGTATTTCAAGTTTTGAGTACTTTTGAAAGAGCGATGTTTCGATTAATTATGTATTATGGATTTTATCCATAGAACTATATTATTTAATCAGTATTCTACAAAATGACAAACGCATTTATCTAGATTTTCTTCATCGTGGTTACAGTGTTGTAAATATTTTTGCATGCATACACGTTTTGTCATGTACTGTGGAACGTAAATTTTAATTGTAATTTTTTTATTATGTTCACATTTTATTTTGGACTGTTAATTATTTGTAAGTAAAATACACGAAGTTCAAATAAAGCGCTGTTTTTTTTTATTTAATTTCTAACACACTATGAAATCAGCTAAAGCAATCCTCTAAGGATATCTCTATTTGTGGTTTAGAAAAGCTAACATACAAGCTATACTTCACTTCTATAGAGGATCCAGATCGAAGCTTTGAGGTTTCAAAAATATGACGAAAAGCTTCGAGAAAAGGTGGTAGTTAGTGCCTCGCTTCTTTTGGCTTGTTGGGAGCAGATAATACATATTTCATTTTTAGGATAACGATGTTTAGGTAGGTCAACCTTTTTGACTAAAAGAATTCTACCCTGTGATGCCAAGTATGGTGGTGGCCTCAGTCTGTGAACTTATGTAGGTATACTTCTGAAAACAAGGGCTTCAGCATCGTTTTATTCAATAAATTCAATCCATTATTCTAAATGAGTAGGTACTCATAGCTACTTGAGGCAGTTTCAATTCTGTATAACCTTTGTGCAGTATGACCCTGAGTGTTTTGCGCAAGGTTTCGATAAATCGAGATAAAATAAACACAGATTCAATGCTTCAACTACAGTATATTTAGCTAAACATAATTATTTGCACAAATACATTATAATACAGATTTGGTACTTCTTTGGTTTGATAGTGGAATATATCACAAATTCTTTATCTTAGAAATCTTGCTTGGAATGTTTAAGTTAGGTACAGAGAGCAAAACATTTGCACTAAATCTAGGACATCTTAATTTAACAATTTGTGTATCAATGACTAGTCAATGCAGGTTTTTAGACTAGAATTAAGTTCAATATAATTACTAAGTACATAAGCGTTATGCTAACGTGGAAGGCATCATAACCTAATTGATTATGTATAAAAGTGTACTCTTAAATTACAACTACATAAACACATCTTTGATATTCTGGAACTGCTTCACAGCCAGGTCGATAGGCAGGTCGAAGTTGTACGGAGTCAACCGATCCAAGCTTTGCAATGTATCTTGAAAACCGGTGTTTACAACATAACTGGTCGAGGAATAATGTGAGTCAATCAAAGATTTACATTTCAACATCATATTTAGCCAGATCACCAATTTCTGAGCATTTAATGCAGCACAAACAAAAGCTTTGAAATGCGCATCATAGCTTCGTTTATAAGGGGTGTGGGAAGCTACAATACTTCCTATAGCACTGAGTAAGCTCTGTTTGTTAGTGATAGCTGTACCTCCAACAATGTCTAAGTTAAAACTCTGACTCAGTTTCCTTGCTGGTGTGGAATTGAACCGGTCTCCATCGTTCAAATCATAATATCTTAAGATAAGCTCCCAAATGTGAGTGGTCCTAGCTGTGGAGGATCTCCTAACAGGAAAGCAGCCAATAATCGGGACTAGGGAGCTAGATTCAGGGCCTGTTAAGCCATGCTGTAGCAAATCACGTATGTTGACAGCCAAGTGTTTCCGCACAGCAATGGTCAATGGGGCATCATTGATTATTATACCGCCTTCCTCAGATTCACTGTCATAGCTGTCGATCATGGACTGTGATGCCCTGTCTCTTGATACAAGGTGTAGAACGGCATCTACAGACATTTCAAGTTTTGCACGAAGATTGCCCCAATGGGTGACTATGGTTGAAGACTTCCTCTCATACCTACGGTTTGTATTCGGTGAGCAGCCAAACTGAGAAACAGTGAATATTTGAATCAGAGTGGAAGCTTTCCTCATGAGATTGATAGTCTCGGTTCTCAGATCATCATTCCCTTTACTTTTGCTAAATGTTTTCTCAAATTTCTCAGATTTTCCAACATTTTTCGCTTCACCTTTATCATTAGAATTCAATTCTTCCTTTTTCATTAGCTTTATGAACTTTTGCATGTCTTCGATATGAGCCTGCAGCTTGTTGATGATCTCACCTTTGGAAAGCTGTCTATCAGCATACTGGCGGACTGCGCAGTTGATCTGATGCCTCAACTCTTCAGCTGTCAATGGTTGATGACAACCTTCTTCCAAACTTTGATCAATTTCAGTCCGTAAATGCTCTATCAAGGATCTGTGAGTACTGTCACCTGACGCAGAAGGATTTGCGGAGAATCTTTCGAGTTCTTGCAGCTGTGTTTTGAGTCGTTCGATGAAGTGGGACTGGCGAGCGCGCTGCTTTCGTATTTTGCGTTCGAGCTCTAAGCACTCGCTGCAGGATGGTTCGTCGGAGCTGCCCTGAGGCGCAGCGCGGGAGTCGGGCACGCCGCGAGACGTGAACTCCTCTAAAGCCTTAAGCATTTCATCCTTTTCTTCCGCAGGGGCTTTTAGTATCTGACGAAGCCTGAATTCGACTTGCGCGAGATGCGAAGTCAGGGAGAATACCGATGATGAAAGCATCTCCTGCTCCTCTTCCAAGGCGTGTAGACGGTCTCCCTGAGCTGGCTCTGTAACATTTTCATCGCACACTTCTTTGGGAGCACCCAAAGGCTCGCATCTTGGTTCCTGCCATATCGGGATTTCATTTTCTTCGCAATCGCTGTTTTCCTCCATGATTGCAGCTTATATTCACTGAATAAATGCTATTAGCTATACATTTTTATTAATTTACTGTGAGATTTCTGAAGATTCACAGAATAAAAGAGTAATGTTTCGATTTTGAATCGAACTTGAGAAAAGTAGGTAGGTAGGTAGACAAGACACACACATTGACTGACGTCACCAATACAATAGCTACCTAGCTCGCTCGCTTGATTTGACATTGGCTGAAAAGTCTGAAATGTCATTTTCCTATGACCGTATGACGTCAATGGAATGAACCATGAATGAACAAGGATTGATTATAAAAAGCTCGCGAGTGAGTTTCTGATTTTCAGGTAGTAGGAAAGTTTTCATTTCAGCAAGTTCCGAAAGTTCCGATTCCGTTGGTTTGGTTGGCGGTGGCGGGCCCATAAAAATTCAGTAATGACAATTTAATTATTATCAGACAATTATTCTTCCAGTACCTAGGTACCTACTTACTTACCTATACCTACGTTAGGTACCTACCCAGTAATATTAGATAGTAGGTAAGTACCTACTACCTACCTACCTTCTTGCATTGTCTGCTGTTACCTCAAAGCCTATCGCAGCAAAAGAGAATACCTATAATCACTGATCGCATAGTTGATCCTTGACTTCGACTGAGACGTGACGCTAGTCATAGAGAAAAGGCTTTGAAATCAACTTTGATTCAAAACAAAGGAGTAAGTTAAGCTTTACCATCGGTTGCTTTGTTGTGGCTTTGTGTGGAGAGATTTGTAAATAAGATGAGAGTATTTTCCTACCTACTAAAGCGAACCCTACCCTAGAGCTACAGTAACATTGTACAATACATTTTATTGTAGGTACCTACAATAACATTGAAAGGTGCTTTGAATCCAAACGAACGATCAATAATTATATTTTACAATAATAGGAATTGCGCATACACTTCTTAAATAGTGCGCAATACTGACCTTACGCGACGCAATAAAAAAATGTGATGTAATAAAAATTAGCACGCACTTTCGTTCTATCATTGCGCAGCCTTATATTAACCCTAAAAACTTAGGCATTTACATCTATATTAGATGATTTATATAGCGTCAGGAGGCAATCCATGCCTAAACTTAATAATAATAATAATAATGCTGGACTTTTTCACACAGCATCATCTAGCCCCAAAGTAAGCAGAGCTGATAGGCTGAGTTCGATAGGACCTACTTAAAACCCCTAGGGAGCATAAGGATGGGAAAAATAACGATGCGATTAATTATGAAAACTGCTAAACTAGCACTGTACCTAATAATAGCGCGCGAAGCTCAACGCATTATATTTTTATTTTTACTGCCCCTTTTCGTGGAGGAAACTGCGAAAGTTTGGATGGATGTTTGTTGCTTCTTCACTCAAATGGCTGAACAAATTTTATTTTTTTCTTTTTTTTATAAATTTTATTCTGGAAAATTTAAGTAGACCAAGGGTAATTGCGGGGCGCAGTTAGCTTCTAATTAAGTAAATAAAACCTATTTGGGAGTATGTGGAATTCCCCCAATCTAAAGCAAAGAGGGAAATCTCACCTCACCAAAGTCAACGGGTTTAAAGAAATGAGGTCGACAGCATCTGGTCCACATACCTTGGGGCCTTTCGGCCTCCTTATCCTTATCGACCCATTCATCATTAAAAAAAAATTACTTAGTTGTAGTGATATCGGATAGAGGTCCCTACATCTAAGTATAGGTATTTTATGATCTGGGGTATAGTTAAGTAGGTGTAATCAGTCAAAATCCTCCAAGTTACCCTGATCCTTGCTCTACGGGAGGTATTTGAATTCACATTGAAGGTTAAGTATTTTACCGTGTATCGGTAAATGGCGGAAAATGTCACCGAAGGGTTGCTGTTATTTTTAGCGCTAAGCCGCAGCGCTGGTGGATGGAATATTCATGTTTATGTCAAGGTCCGATGACAAGGAACTTGGATAATACCCACAAAATCTTAAATATTAGAGCTGATAGTAGGTATGTAGGAAAAACTTCTTAGTAAGTAAGTACCTACCTATTTCATTGCTTTAGGAGTCGTCTGACCGCCCCGTTGCGGTTTCATATCCCGTCGGAATCGAACATTTTGATAAGACTTCACTTCTCAATGAAATACCTAAGTGTGGTTTAACACTAGAAAAAATAAAAAAGTACGTGAGAGTTGGAACACTCGGTTGGAACGAAGTTTAAAACATTTGACATTTTGCGCACCTTGTGCACCACTTTTCGCACTATGCACAATAATTTGTGAAGTTATCAGCGAAAACATGTTTTTGCTTCTCCTGTAAACTTGTGTTTTTGCAGTTATCCTTTTATTCCCCGGAGACAGCGATAGGTAGGTTAGGTACGTCATGACGGTAAATCGATCATATTTTTTTCTAGCCTCTATCCTCGATAGCGTCCGAAAAGGAACTTCGTTCCAAAATTATAGCTTCGTTGTAGGTTACCTAAGTTATGTAATTTTGTGTTGTAGATAAAGTAGGTTAGCTTATTGCAGGCGATTGTAGGTACGTACCTTCGTACTACGTAACTACTACAGTGTACGTAATCCAAACTTACCTACCTACTCCTTTAATTTTATGAGGTAGGTAGGTACCTACCTCCCTATTCGCCTAAAACCAAGTTTGAAAGTGAAGCAAGCGATGGAATTTTGTAGAAACAACACGGAACGATGAAACTTTGCTTATTATCTGTCAAAGCATTTTCCTTGTGTTTCAGAGAAAATGAATTTCGTATCGGACTGGGGCCATAAGCTTTTGGCTGTAGGCTGTGTAGGTCGGTGAATTTTGACCTTTTGGAACTACCTAGGTAGGTAAGGTACTAGGTAGGTACTAACTGGGTACCTACAGTTCGCCCAACGGATCTAGGCATTCGTGAAGTCTGGCCAATGAAAGTAGACCCTGAAAAATCGCGGCAAATTCAAAATTATAAGCTATCTAGCTGTTTGTCTGCGCAGTGAACGCTTTTTCATATAAAATTATATTCTGCGCAAACAAACGGCTCACTTCAGGAATGCCTATAATATCCGTTAGAAGAACTGTAGGTAGGTACCTACCTGCCGCCGAGACAAATCGAGTCCGTACTGACTCCTAACTAACATGTACCTGCCTACTAAACAAAATTTTTCCTTGCTTGTCTCATATCTACTTAACGTACCTACCTACTTAGGTAAAAGGTAGTAAGTTTCACTCAACTGATTTCATTCAGAACCACAAAATAAACGCAACAAAGCCATCTAGAGTTTCATTACAAGACAACGCCAAAATGTATAACAAATGGTCACTGGGTGTCAAAGAGCTACGAAATTACAAGCCGTTACTGCAACAACTTTTCGCTGAACTCCTAAGCACCTTCCTCTACCTGACCATATCACCCTTGGCTGATCAGGGAGCGCAGTGGAGTGAGTTGTATGTCGGTCTGTCGAACGGTCTTCTGATCGCATCTATAGTGCAGATAGCCGGGAATGTATCTGGTGGTCATTTCAATCCAGCTATAACTCTTGGAGCGTTGATCTGCAGAAGGATTAAGCTTTTGCGAGCGCTATGCTATATTGCTGTGCAGATTTTAGGAGGAATTGCTGGTAAATACATTTCAGCTACTTGCCTATTTGTTTATCAACGCTTGGAATTGAATGTTCTCTATCTAGGCTTTAGAACTGAACTATTGATGTCTTCAATCAGAAGAAATTCGGACATGGTGAGAAGTCCAAGTCTGTCTCACAAGAATAAATCACAAAGTTTGAGTAGGTTACCTAGTAGGTATTTGTGTTTCAATTCCACCCCACAGACTTCCACCTTTTGAAAGGACAGAATAAAACTTATCATAGATGTCGATTTTCGAGAAGAATAGCTTATGCAATGAAAAATGTTGGCTACCAAGCGAGCGCTGGTTGAAGCTAGTCTGAAAAGATCTGAATTTGTTCGCAGGAGCCGCCACATCGTACGCAGTACTCAGCACACCGTTACAAAAGAACTACGGAGGCATCCTTCCATACAACCATTACTCGATCTTTGCCCTCGAGCTGATCCTCACCTTCGTGCTAGTATCCGTGGCTCTCAGCGTCTCAGATCCTCTCAATGGGGGTAGGGGCTTAGGATCTTCAGCGTTGGCTATAGGCCTAAGTGTTACAGCTGGTCAATGCTCCTGTATTTTTTACTCTGTGGGAATGAATCCTGTAAGGATGCTGTCGCCAGCTATCGTTGGCTGTGTGTGGGAGTCACATGGGACAAGTAGGGATTGGTCGAGGGTATGGATCTATGTGGTAGCACCTTTACTCGGGGCGTTGGGAGCTGGGTTGGTTTATCGGTTTGTTTTGCATTGGACAAGGTCTTTATGGTCGTTAAAGCCTGATGAGAATACTGTTAGTAACTGATGATGTTGTTCAGGTAAGATTCATAGAAATGAAATAAAAGCTCTTTGTTCTGAATAATTTTATTTCACAGAAATATAAGTACCTAGAGGTAGTAAGCTAGTACCTACCTTCTAATCTAAAGAGGTCATCCATAAACAGGTACCTACTTACCTAAGTAGGTTAAAAGGTGTGATGGGGTCAAGAAAGTGTGTCATCGAGTGTCGAGGATTTAATATTATCAGCTAGATTAAAAAAAATTAGCCTATAAGTGGCGTCGATTCTGTTGTTCACAGACTAAACTTAATTAAACTAAAACTTGAACGTTCTTATTTTGTTCTCAATAAAGACGAAAACTGCATGACACTAATAGTGACATTACTAAAATTATAATCAAAATGGCGTCTTTGAGCTTCTGTAGCAGCTGTTTTACACAGCAAGCAAAATGGTCTTGACTAATTCTACCTACAAATACTTAATTTTGACTAAATTTTAGTCATTTTAGGAATGTCACTGTAATAGTTACTATTTTGGACTTTATCGTATACGAAATTAAGAGCGAAGCATTTTAGTTTAGTTAACTATAGTCAGTGAACATCGGAATCGACGCCAGTACCTACTTAAAGTAGTACTTAAAGTATTTGGATGTAATGTCTGACTGACTGAAGAAACGCATTAAGTACCTAGAGTTTAATGAATACCTAGTAAAATACTTTGTAAACCTAGATAAAAAGTTGATGATTCCAGTCTGTGGCAATGAAATAAAAATACCTAAGTAGTACCTCATCATCATAAAATATAATGTAAGTATGCACTATGCAAATCGCGGGAGTTCCATCCACAAAGCTAAGTCTTTTCAGATACAATTTGACACGAGATTTAAAATACTTTGTAATATGTAGGTACTCTCCGTTTGTTGTTGGATCGACCTCAAGTGTCTGCATCAGTAACGCTTTGAAATAACTAGGTAGATAAGTAGGTAAATATATGCATATCTGCAGATGTACATATTGGCCTGATGTCGCTCTGCCCCTCGACAGCTGATGTGTGCACAATGCCTTTGCTATCTTGCTTAGCTTTTTTTACTAACTTTACTTTTAATTTTACAACTAAGTTAAATAAGAAATTAACCTAAGTTTAGATCTAAGATGGATCACCTAAAAAAAGCTTGGCCCCAAACCGTGTTTGTTGCCCTGGTTCTTCATGGTATTGGTCTCGAAGGAACACGAGTAGAATCACCTAGTTTTAAGACGTTTCAAAGTGATCCCAGCGGTCCTACTGAATAAATTATTTTTGACTTTGACTTTGACTTTATGTACCTACATATAGCGACCAGAATCTCTATACCGATATTTTTCAGCTCGTGTCAAAATGAATCTAAAAGTCGATGGCGAATCTTCAAGAGGAGTTCTCAAGTGGGCTTTCCATTCGTTGTAGCAGCATCCTCGTAGCCTTTCACCAGGTTCTCCAATATGAACTTGATGGTCTTCTTATAGATGCTCTCGATGTTCGGAGTGTATCGGTCACCGAGTGTCGTTTTTGCTGCTTGCAAAAAAGGCTTTTCGATTTTCTGGAAAGAGAAAAAAGTAGGTAGGTACTTATTTATAGAAACTAAGCTACACATTCACATAAAATAAACTGGAATCAATTGATCCATTTATGATCATTATAAACTCTCTATAGATGGCTCAATTGATCCAGGTCACAGGTAGTCGGAAGCGTGCCCAAAGCATACTAGTCATTGGCACGCTGAATGGCAATGCTGATCCGCTGAGCCAAATATGAGTCAGCTCAATTTCAATAGTTAATGAGGTTTAATAGGTGCAATTGAATCTATGCTATGGTAGTAGGTAAGGAGAGTGTAGAAAAAGTTCGTAGGACAAGTCGACTGTTTCGAATACTTTGGTATTCCAATATTATTCCACTCGTCGGCAACCAATTTCAATTTTAAATCAGCTTCCTATCATTTAATGATCCCACTGTCTACAATCTAAAGCCGGGAGGTTTAAGGGAGATTAGGGTGGCACAAGGTAATTCTGAACGTGAGAAGCTTAAAACGCAATTTGAACTTGACTACATAATTTTGACGTTGAAACAAAGCTACCGATTTTCGAACCACTCAGTGTTTTCTAATTCAGTTTTACCAGTTTTTTGTAGATCTGATTTTACGTGCAGTAAGCAGTTACAAAAACTGTTAGTAAATAAGTAGTAGAATATGCGTCAATGGTAAAACATGGAATACCTATCTCAGTTGCCCAACATTGATCCTGGCCGTCTATCAATACATTTTTTGTTAAAAAAAATAAAAAGACATCGCGAATAAACCCATTAAAGATGGGTGAGTCATTCTTGTTCGTGTATCCTCCATGCAAACAGGATCACGATTGTTAATTTTCCGAATTCCCTTCTCTATAGGGAGTTTAAGGTCCTATGAAGATATTTAAAAGGAGTCTTATCATCTTCAAAAGTATTTAAGTGGCTAATTAAACTTACCCAGAAGTTTTCCGCCTTAAAGCCGTCGACCTGGTGGTGCGTGGCACCCACGTGCCTAATGTAAGCGAAGAACGCATCCACGTCTCCCAAACCCTTGATGCCTTCGTCCAATGTATGCATCACCTGGAAAAAACATCGCTCCAGTAAGTAAGTTCGTATGAGTGGCCAACCTCTGTGGCGCAGTAGGCGAAGGTCCGCTTGCGACGCAGAAGGTTGCGGGTTCGATCCCCGCCGCGGGACAAATGTTTGACCTACAGATATTTGTTTCGGGTCTGGGTGTTTCTATGTTATGTATGTATTTACAATCAAAAAAGTATATATGTAGTTTATCAGTCATCTAGTACCCATAACACAAGCTCTGCTTATTTTGGGGCTAGATGATGCTGTGTGAAAAGTCCAGCATTATTTATCCAGCGTTATTTAACTCTGCTCTGGTGACGGAGTTTTTAGATCGTCTGAAGGTTCGTCATGGCTTAACGACTAATATCTGCGAACTAAGAATTCTTTCTCTTCACTGACTTCGAATGAACTCGTGAAGTCGGATTATAGTTAGGCATTTACAGTAAAAGTACCTAAAAAATTCTGAGGAACGCTAGGGAAATGTAGAGTTTATAGTTTTGATTTTGAACTGTTGGTAAGTATTATGTTATGCTCTAAGTTTTTATACAATTAAACATACTATTTCACTATCTTTGACGCACCTTTGTAGCGTGTTCTGCCAGCTCCTCGGACTGTGCTAGCGATTCTGATCTGTGGAGTTCCACGAAGTCGTCGAACAGATGCAGCAGTTCTTCATTTTCTTCGAATAATCTGAAATAACAGACCATGGTTTGAAAGATATTAATAAGACAAGAAGAAACAAGCCGCAAACGGAAGCTAGTAACTACCAAGTAGTATCATAAATTATATGTGTCTCATTCATTATTTGTATGAAAATATGTCTGAATTTGCAATGCAACCAAAACCAGCCGGCCCTATCCCGCCATTCTTCGAAGCCGAAGGCGACCGTTATTGGCTAACCATCGCGTGATTGTCCGTATCACAGAAGCTAGAAGATTGACGATGCTCACATTATTTGTGGTTCTACTATACCTACTTATAGTCTAACTTTCAGAGCAATTAGATGAAATATTATTCACAAAGGGCTCGGTAAACATAACTCCAATTAACAGTATCTACGTCTTTAATTACCCATTCCAAGGTGAAAATTAAACCCTATTTATTATTACTTCGGTTAAGAGCTTTACATTTTAGTTCATTTTACGACTAGCAAGCAAAGTGCTTTAATAGAAAATATTATTGATTGTGGAAAATAAGTTACCCCACAACCAAAACCTACCTACCTACCTAGTTTATATCAATGGTGTGGAAGGCTTTAATCAAAGGCTCGAAGTGCACGAAAAGGAGGTGAACCGCGCAAAACTCTTTCGTGCGCTTGACATGAGGCTCCTTTCGTGCACTTGGCACATATTTTAGATCTTTTTAGTTTGGTTCAACGCTTTGCTCACGATGTTTTCCTTCATCGTTTGAGGCATAGGTGCAATTTTTTGCACGAAAAATAAACACATTGTTAATAGAACGGGTTTGAGCCCGCCATCAACACTGAAATACATACCTAACAATGTTATCATTTCATTTTAATAGTGTAGCAGCAATGTAGCGGTTCGAGTTTATCTGAAGTTCAGCTCAAGAACCTAAGCTTTTCGCTGGAACTTTACGCAAACTGTTGATATTTTCAAAGTATGTTTGCTTCTCTACATTCTTACGGATCTGCTAAGTAGTTCGTACTAAATTCGTACCTATAAGTTTAAAGCTAAGTTTGTACCTATGAGTCAGTGGCCAACTCTGGTGACGGAGTTTTTAGGCCGCGTTAAGACCTCCGTCATTAATGACTTCATAGCTGGGACCGACAATTTAACGTGCCCCAAAGCAAGGAAGCGCTCAGATGAAAATGCCACTGCCAGTCACCCGTTCACTTACAAACCGTTTCGAACGTTGCTTAATTTCGACGATCTATCAAGACCTCGAGCGCTTCACGGATCGTTGGATCTGTAAAAAAGGCACAAAGAAAGAACCTCAGATACTTACTGATGCATACTTCAAAAAATTAGGTCTCATACAATTATAGCATTCTATACCACACACAGTTTCCGGCAAAACCAGTGCGACAAACGCAGTGGGTCACGTCGGCTACCTAACTGGGAACAATTGACACATGCTATTGTCAGTACTGCGGACGTGACGTGAACACCGTATAGAGTTGAAAGAGATACCTACAATGTATTGGTTCGAAAAACCTAGTGAAACGATAAGATTTTTTTGGTTTGGGTGCTTATGCGAGTAGGACCTTGGGCGTTTCGCTTTTTTTTGACTCGGTCTAAGCAGACCTTAAAAGGTAACCCATTTACAGATTGATTGTCTCGCAATCCAAGTAAATCCAAGCTTATGAGACAATCAAGAACCTAAAAACACTATGAAATTGGTTAAAGGATTCATGAATAGAAGTTTATGAAAATATTGTTATTTTCACTTGTTTTAATACAGTTCTATACAGTGAATAAGAAAAAAACCAGTGGTAAAAAAAACAATTCGTAGAGAAAGTGCAATATACCATTGTACATCGTAATTACTGCTCTGACATTTCACGTGATTCCCCCTTGCGACCTGAAGGGTTGTACTGTGCAGTACTGCACAAACTGGCTGTCGTAATGTCTATCTGCCAAATTATAATAGCTGGCTTTTAAAACATACCTACTTGATACAGACTTTGAGTATAAAATGCGTTTGGTCGCGAAAGAACAGGATCGATGTTATCAAAAAAAAATGTGGGCAAAACCTGGAATACAGAGATTGAAAAGATTGGTAGGTAGGTAAGTAGAGCGAAAGTGACTCCTTTCGCTTAATTCCTGGGAAGTGTGAATGTGGTGCCAGTACCTAAATATAAATATGGGGAGCAACTAGTTAACATGGTATGAGCTTGTAATGAGATGGGAAGAATGTCATATAACTACAAGTGTTTGGTATGAATGTAGATGGATTTACGAGTAGAAGTTGAGCCCAAAGAAAAGGTGAGGTTTTGAACCATGATCCTTCAAGGGCTGCCTTGTTGCGCCGCACTGTAGCTCCCTCTATAATTACATGGGAGACAATGGGAGGTGAAATGGCCAAGATGTTTGGCCAACAAATGGATTCGATTATTGTTTTGTCCCGGTAAATGGCCCTGGGGACGGAGTGTTTGTTTACTGTTACACTTAAATGAGAAAACACCATTTTCTCTTGTCTATTTCAGTTAGAATAAAACATAGGTAAATAGTATTATATATACTATTTTATACATTTATAAAGAAACTAAAAAGTTTGAGGTTGTTAAAACTGTGAAGTCACGAGCTGTTCAACGGACTCCTCGGTGAAGTTTTTAGCTTTATTTTGATCAAAGGTACTCATAAGCTGCGATGATCATTGTTGATCGAAGGTTTTCGACACATTTGAATCAGCTTACGGTTTTTCCTTCTTCTCGTGTCACTATTCTTTCGAACGCAGTGTGGTGTAAAGTTTAGTTTTATTCATTTTTAGTTTGCGCACAAGCAAACTAAACATTAATTCTTACTAGAAAAATGTAAACGGAAAACCTATTCATATTTTTCTCGTAACATCAAAGTAAGAACATCAAAGTTGCTGACGTTCCACTAACAGAAAAGCTATCAAAACAATTTTCTTAGCACAAGAGGTAATTTAATTCCGATGTCGGCTCCGAATTGCGCGTCAAAAACAATGGCGTCGTACAACAAAGACGTTTGTGGCGGCACAATGCCTCCATCGTGGCGTGATGATGAATAAAGTACAGTAATGCCATCCACCGACGCGAGAGAACATCATCATTATCATCTTACCTACCGTGTGTCTTCGTGCCCATAGCCCAAGATGGATCGGCATAATTATTGTCAATAGTCCAGGTGTAAGGTGATCGGCACAAGAATTAAATAGAATAATAATTCAAACATTAATAATGATTATAAGTATAGGCGAATACTTAGGTATTCATGTTTTTCTTTATTTTCTGTCTTTCTATCCATTCAGAAAACAAAAGTATGATGCCAATGGCATGTAGGTACCTACAGAATTACCTATGATGAACATAAAAGGTATCCATCAAAAGATGTTTTTTTTTTTGAGAATTTTTGGTCCTAAAATCTAGAAAACGTCGAGGAACAGTTGATATTTTTAGGTTCCCCTAAAGGATTTTTGTTTCATTAGCCATTGTTTGACCCCTCTGAATATTGAGACCTTATAATTGTAAAGTGCATGGTGAAGTTGCCCATACTGTATGAGCACAAAATATTCCAGCCTGCGCTTAAATCACAAAGATAAATGGATCGGTGTGACTCTAACTTCTCGATTATATTTTAGTTGGAAAAAATTTATAACTTTCCCCGTGGAATATAATAAACTTAGTTTGATTCCGCAATCCACATTCAGACTCTGTCTGCTACCGTATTTGTTACATCAAAGCTGTCATTGGGACATAAACGAGTGGGAATAGAAGATCTTAGATTATAGATGGGCCGATAATACTGATTGACTGGTTAACTGATAGACTGGTGGACTGACTGACTGACGGACTCAGTCCAAGTAATGAAAAGCTAAAGTAATGTTGACAAAGGCTATATTGGTAAGTGATACGTAAGTGAGGCCGCGAGCGTTCCGCTAGTTAAATAAGAGGGGCCCAGAAATCGAAAGAAACAGAAAATCAGAAACAGGATCTCTGGATGACAAGCACGGTAGATATTCTCATTGGTCTCCAGTCACTCAAGATCCTTGGAGGTTGTGGGACTTCCAAAGACAAGACCAATGCTATGCTCACTAATGTCTACTAGGACGCTCTGGTTGGCCGCCGCCATCAGAGTGCAGTCGGATTGGGGTTGCCACGATCCAAGTAGCGTCCTAGTAGGCATCAGAGTCCACTCTGTCAGAGTATAAGTACTTACTCTGATCGTGTCAACGCGGCTTAAGAGTTCTTCAAGATGTTTTCCTTTACCGATTATTTAAATGTCAATATTGAAGCCAAGCCATCAGAGAAGATTTGTCCGAAAAAAGCTTAAAAATGAACTTGAAACAGGAATGTTTTTTTTTTACGCTATTCTCAACCATAAACTAGAATTTACGTCATCGGACTTATCTCTGTGTGACAACTAATAATACTCATACCAAGGTAACACACCTGAAATATTATTAACTTCTGACGTAAATATAATAGGTATAGTAGGTAGGTCTACGTGTACGGGAAAATCGTTCTATCTAAATCGTAAAAACTTCGATGCTTCGTACACTCTTTCAAAGTCTATCAAAAAGCATGATTAATTCAATTCAATTCAATTCAACTTTATTGCTTCATGATAGTAGATAGATCTTAAAATAAAATAGTGTTTCATAACATGAACCCCGCTGGGGCACTGCAACATTTGGTACTTTTTTTTCAGTAGGACTGCTGAGACTTTTTTTTTTTATGGAAGAGGGGGCAAACGAGCCAGTGGCACACCTGATGGTAAGTGATTACCACCGCCCACAGACAACTGCAGCATCAAGAAGCACTGCAGATGCGTTGCCGGCCTTTGAGGTAGGAATAGGCTCTTTTCTTGAAGGTGCCTAAGTCGTATCGGTCTGAAAATACCGCTGGCGACAGCTGATTCCATAAGTCTGTTGTGCGAGGCAGGAATTGGCGTGAAAACCGCACAGTTGTGGACTGCTTTTCAGACTTAAAGTAGTTCGATATTTAACAAGAAAAACAAATATGGTTTAGTCCGTTCCAGCATCATGGGCCACTGGATGATGATGATGAAACCGGTATCATCGCTTGTGGCTCCGTTGCCGTTGATTTTTAATTTATAATGATATATTACTTATTTTAATGTTTAGTGTAGGTAGGTAATAAAAAATAATAGCAGCCTTTAGCGCGAGTGATTGAGCGAACAGGATTGCGCGCGGGAAAGCCTGCACGCAATCGCGAGTGATAATTTTGATGCTACGCGTTCTTTCACGCGCAATAACTCGTTAGTTCTTGTCAAAACGCTATCCTGCGGAAAAGCGTACTTGTATAATTTTTATGTTTGAAACTATGCATTCTATCACGCGCGATTGGTTGTATCCGTCGCGAAAGAATGTGCGTCTAAAGGCGGTTATCCACAAAGAAGAAAGTCTGTTTATTTTATTAACATAAAATATAATTATCAATTGGATATCCTCGTGCCTCATTTATTGTCTTTGGGTTTTATTGACTCGCCACCAGTATACCTACTTACCTACTGAACTAAGTACTTATACTAAAATGTTGATACGTATAACCGTCTAACGTAAACAAATACATCAGGGATACATATTTATGATACTGTAATCATGTTGGTTTAGCAGAAAACCAATAATCGATTGTTCAGCTAGTTCACTACACTAATTTTAAAAAGTTTCACGAGCTTTCAATACACCTAAAGACATTTTTCACTTAGCTGATACGGTACGATGAAGTATGATCTTGACGCCTTTGAGAAATTTTACAGTAGAGAGATGATTTGAGACTTGGGAAGAGACCTTTTCACAATTTAATGTACCCAGCAGTGGGACGAAATAATCACTTATAAATCATATACAAGCTAGGTAGTTTATTTCACTTAGCAAAATTAATCTTGAAGCAATTTTGTTAACAAAAAACGATCAAGACTGTATCCCGAAGGCGCGGTAGACATGAGCAGCCTTTATACGCATAATCTATCGCGAGGGATACAGCCAATCGCGCGTGATAGAACGCGTAGCTTCAAGCTTCAAAAAAAATCATCACTCGCGATTGCGCGTACAGGCTTTCCCGCACGACAGCGTTTTGATCGTGCGTGAAAGAACGCGTAGCATCAAAGTTATCACTCGCGATTGCGTGCAGGCTTTCCCGCGCGCAATCCTGTACGCTCAATCACTCGTGAAACAGCTTTTTTTCTCTCCGATCTTTTTATATATTCCAGAACCTCTGAAGATATTTAGGGGGGTAGTTAGGGGCATGTCCAAATGATTGCCACATTTTGCAATTTGTATGCGTATGATTAGGTATTGTGAGTGTTGCAAAGGAAATACGTTATATTTAGCTCTCCTATTATATACGTTTGAGCCGTGTTGGTCGGATGGGGTTGGGCCTCGACTTTCAATCCGAATGTCGTGGGCTCGATTCCCGGCCGTGCATCACTGGATTTTTTGTTTCGAAAAATTTATATGCGCTTTAACACGAGCTTATAACGGTGAAGGAAAACATCTTGAGGAAACCAGCAGCTTAGTCAGCTCCACACGTATCGACGCACTATGTTCCAGATCGCCAATCTGAGAGGACAAAAAGGGTAATCGCATATTATCCATTGAGATAGCGTATCCGCTAGCAAAAACCTTCACGATTACGATTCTAAACTTAGTTTTGTGTTAACTTGATTATTTATTGAGATTTTCTTCTTGCAGTGCCAAAATGTGGGTACTTTTAGTAAAATTATTATGGTTTTTGCGTTTTACTCGTCAACTTCTCACAGTGATTACGAAAAAGGTTCTCATATTTTTAGTTATGGATCGTGAAATACATAGTGAGTAGTATATTTTTTCATTAAAGTATTTGCAAATACATATTCTGTTGCTGCAATATATGCAGTCAAACATGAGAGTTAGCGAATTTTATTACATTTTTCATGTTTCGCAGACAAAAAGTAACATGTACCCACTTGTACCCAGGCTGTATTTTTTATATATTATAGCCTTACTTATGTTCTTTAATATTCTGTTAAGTAGAAGCAGCACAAATCAGTACAACTTAAAGTTTTTCTTTGTTTTCTTTTAGAGATAGTTGTTTTTGTAACAGGGAGTTTTACGAAAAATGGCTGAAGCATGCTAAGATGGATGCAAAAAGTGCTCGTTTGCTCAAATTTATATTGCGTAAATTTGATTTGGATAATGTAGCACAAAGTTCCCTAAGGCATACGCAAATGATCATAGCGCGAATCACCAGAAAGTTGGCCGAAAAGTGGGTTCAATGTGCCAAAAACAGGAGATCGATTTGAAAAATTATTGAATGTTTCTAATTGGCTTAATGGGGAAAATATCAAGTTTAATGTTGCATATCATCTGCAATAACAGCCTACATCATGATATGTATGTATTTACAAACAAAAAGTATATAAGTATTATATCAGTCATCTAGTACCTACCCATAACACAAGCTCTGCTTACTTTGGGGCTAGATGATGCTGTGTGAAAAGTCCAGCATTATTTTTTATTATTTATCACCATCAGCAAAGGAAACTGCCCCGAGTACTTCGAATTCAGAACGCCCAAAGCTTAGCTTTGAGCAAGCATCATAATATATAAAAATAAAAAAAAAAGAGTAGATCAATTAATCCAGTCTCGGTCTGTACATGAATTAACATTAGCTGCTCACATATCTACAAGGATCTCAGGTAATCGTGATGCTGCAGGTCAGATGAAGCTTGTGTCTGAAAATCCTGAAACGAGCTGAAATAAAACTTCAAACGGTGTTAAATAAGACTGCAGAACGTCTTGTTTCCGCACAATCCGAAGTTATTTAAACCATGAATAGTTCCTCATTTAAGCTGATTAGTAAATGGGGCTACGATGGGCGCTCTGGTTACAGCACCTTTAAACAGAAATTCACCAACCCCAATAACACGGATGAATTTTTATTTGCCTTTTTTTGTGCCTATTCGATTAGGTACATGATGACACCAATACAATAATTTGTCAGAATCCACGACCTTCATCGGTTATGTATTGTCGCCCAATCAAGTTTATTTTCTCTAAAGAAACTACTGAGCTTACAGCATAAGTAAAAAAGCATTAAAATGTAGTGTAAGTGGTATAAAATACAGCATTATCTAATAATCTAACTAACCTGTGTAGCTTGACCCCCTCATCCTTAACAAAATGCTTGTTAGGAAAGGCCAAGATATACTGGTTTTTAGTTTTAGAGCTATTTCTACATGTTTTTTTAATTTATATATTTTTTTTCGATAAATTATGATTAAACTTGACGTTTATAGTCCATTAAAAGCAAAAAATAATTTTGTCCTCTCAGATTGGCGATCTGGAACATAGTGCGACGTCGTCTTTCCTGTGGACGGCTGATTAAGCTGAGAGGATGGTTTAGGTGCTGGGCAAGCTTATTCCATCTCAAACAATGTCCCAGGCACTACAGCGTCCCGTTAAGTATAGGCATTGGTTGCCTCCTGACGCTGTATAAATCATCTAATATAGATGTAAAGGCCTAACTGTCCGTATATGCAGAACTGTTGAAACTTGTGGAGTGATCTATCTATCACCGTCTGATCGCGTCAGTGTCGACCACTCAATAGCATACCGATGGAATGAGGTGTTTTACGTACTTCAGCTATGGTTATTATTAGGCAGGTACACTCAGCGACAGGAGTTCATGAAAATTGGAGATTTTCATATCCATCATGTGGTATCTGTGAACCATAGACGAGTCATCTGTCATCACTGTCATCGTACTCGCTCGCTCTTGCATCTCTCTCTCACTTTGGATACGTACTCTGATTTGCGTCGTGATAAAGGATATTTCCTTTAACACGACGTTGATCTCAAGATACCATACATAATTTCTAGTTAGAAAATTGAATAGGTAGTAGCTGAAGTAGCAGAACCCATTTTTGATGGCGCCTTCAGAAAGACAGCATGATAAAGCTGCCTCGCTCACTCACTTAGTTTGTTGCATCGTGCTATCTCGCCTACTGGCGCAAACCTGCTCCATCGCTTAGTGCACCATCGTTTAGCATCCCAACACACAACCTCTGTGACGTAGTGGGCGAAGGTCCGCCTGCGACGCAGAAGGTTGTGGGTTCGATCCCCGCCGCGGGACAAATGTTTGTACTACAGATATTTGTCTCGGATCTGGGTGTTTCTATGTATAATAGGTATGGATGTATTTACAAAAAGTAAATAAGAAGTACATATATCAGTTATCTGGTTCCCATAATACAAGCTTTGCTTAGATTGAGACTAGATGAAGCTGTGTGAAATGTCCAGTAAACCTAATCCAAAAGGATTTTCCGAAAAAATCATTAGGTATATCCGGAGATAACCCACCTCGCACAGCTGCTCGAGCGTATGTACTGGGCGCGTTTTTATACGTAGATTATTGTCAAATATTAAAATCCTAGAAACGCTCTTCTTCTAAGAATGTTTCAATCTATGGAATGCTTTGCGACTGCGCACTTCGCACTGTGTCGTTTTAACCTATGTATGTGTCGTGACGGTAAAATCGAACGCTTTTTTTCTTCTAGCCCCCATCCTCGATACAGTCTGAAAGGGAACTTCGTTTCAAATGCCGATTTTTTTAATAATATGTGTCGTGACGGTAAATCGAACGCTTTTTTTCTTCTAGCCCCCATCCTCAATACCGTCCAAAAAGGAACTGCGTTCCAAAAGCCGATTTTTTAAATAATATGTGTCGTGACGGTAAAATCGAACGCTTTTTTCTTCTAGCCCCCATCCTCAATACCGTCCAAAAAGGAACTTCGTTGCAAAAACCGATTTTTTAAAATAAACGTCTCTAAAATATTTTAACTTGTATAAGAATGGTTCTAAAAGATTAAATCACACTGCTCTATATTCCCCGTGCACCGTACTTAGGCCTCTGACCATAAAAACTCCTTGGAGACCCGAACTCATCTCTTATGTTTACGAGCCAAGTCTTTACGACCTCTATACCGACCTTCATACGACAAGATGGTATTTGATATGAATTACACGTCAATTTGATTGGTGTTGGTGTTACACCGTACACAAAAGATAATTACAGTTCGCCCAAAGTCAAAGTCAAAAATCATTTATTCAGTAGGACCGCTGGGATCACTTTGAAACGTCTTAAAACTAGGTGATTCAACTCCTGGAAAGGATCTTCGCCCAACGGATCTAGGCATTCCTGAAGTTAGCCGTTTGCCTGCGCAGTGACCGCTTTTCAACCGACTTCAAAAAAGGAGGAGGTTCTCAATTCGTCTGTATGTTTTTTTTTTTTTTGTATCTTGTTACGCGATTGTTCCGCCATTTGTTGACCGATTTGCAAAATTCTTTTTATGTTTGAAAGGGTATACTCCAGAGGTGGTCCCATATAAATTTTATTCCTGAGGGATTGATAGTTTCCCCGTAAAACTCTAAACACCTTCCCTCCTAGTCAGTCACAAATATAAATCGAATCGACAGCTTGACGCCCTGAGTCACACCGCGTTTCGAGTCCAACATTGAAGTCGGTTTTCTTTTTAGTATAAAAACGTAATTATTCATACATAATTTTGTTCTGCGCAGACAAACGGCTAACTTCACGAATGCCTAGATCCGTTGGGCGAACTGTACAAGGGATTTACCAAGGTGAGGTAGAGGGTTGAAATGTCGTAGAGTTTCCATTCATGTTCAAATTGTATGGCAAATTATAGTCTTTGAAAATCGAGGTATCCACAAATATTTTGTCCTTAAATACCTATCACTTGGCATAGGTTAAAACACGGCTGTTAGAAAAATGGTTTTATTAAGTAGGTACATCAGTTAGCTGTTAAAAAAAGCTTCCGTAAATAGATTTTACAGAACTAACCATTCTTTTTTTGCCCGCGTAAAATCGTAACACGAAGATCCTAGCGCTTCACAATACTAATAATTGACGTTAAGAGCCCTTGGAGTACTTATAAATTGTCCACATTCTCGTAAAATGAGTATGTTTCAAGTGCAAGCCCGTTGGGGCACTTGAAACATACTCATTTTCATACTCATGAGGCCATAGGTAAATCAATACGTAGTGAGTTGTCACTACGTTTTGATTTACCTATGGCCTCATCACTAGGTAGGGATGCAACGGATATAATTACTACCCGGTATCCGGTTTTCACGGTTTTTTTCAGACAGCTTTTATCCAGCCAGGTAACCGATGATTTCCGGATATACATATGTTATTGATGGAATTAGATAGGTTTCAAAATAAAAAATCCATTGGTGTATGTACCTAAAAATAAAGATAAAGATAATTTATTTGCTCAAAACATTGTGATATTGTGATATCCTACATCCGGATATCGAAAAAAGAAATTCACGACCTTAGGCTAACTTGCTCTGTTTTTTTATGCGGTATATATATATTAATATACGAGTCGTAATTATTACAATTATTGTTAATTGTTATAAGATAACTAACTACTTGACCAAAATTGTTGACGTTGGTGTCAAAGCCGTCAGCCTGAAATGGAACTGGGCCGGACACGTTTTCCGCATATCGGACCATTTGTGGGCAAAACGAGCTACACAGTGGATCCCACAAATATGACGAGCAGATGTGGAAAACCCAGGGCGAGATGGCAGGACGAGCTGGACTCTCACCTGCGGGATTGGCCTGTTGCTGCGTTGAATCGCGAAGAGTGGAAGAAGGGAAGCAGTGGGACGAGAACGGCTAAATAATTATAAAAATAATAACTACTTGACTTTTTCTGAAATATTCTTGCGAGGTTACAAGTTAACACAACAATAAGTTACATCATTACTTACCAAACCAATAACTATGTACTTACTTGGTTACCAGACCGATTCGTCCATTGGTACAAAGTTAGGTTACAACATATAGTAAGTACATTTAATTTTATAACAAAACCTAATAACATTTTTGTGTAGGTAATTGATGGACCAGTTACTACTGTGGAAGGTGTTACGTTAGGTTTAGCGTGGACGCACGTCTAAAACTAAGCTGTACCTACTTACCTAGCTACTTATTACTTACTTGATAAACAATACGATCCCGGTCTTTTCAATTTCCCTGAAAATCCCTTTCCAGGAAGCCAGCATGCAGTACTGTTGCTTGGTTGTGAGAGGAGAACGAGGGTCGGAAGGTGGCGGTGGTCGGTCAATAGCATCATGGTTGAACTCGGAAGCTGCAAGTTTTGTCAGCTTGCAACCCATGGTGGCACAAATTTTAGTCCAGAAAGTTAGCCTCCTCGAAGATTTTCTAATCGCAAATCGGGGTCTAGTAGGTAAACGAACCTTTTTGAAATTTTTGAATTTGGAATCTTTTTTCCTGTCTGAATTGACTTCGTTCGATTTTCAAATAGCAGGTTCGTTTTAAATCCTTGTTTACACTGAAACGTATTCGAATAAACTTTTCACGAGTTTTGTTATTCACAGATTTTAACTGAATAATTCAGTACACTTTTTGAATTCGGAATTTAAATTCCCGCTCACTCACTTGTTTTTGTTCCACATTGTATTTAAAGTTCGAATGAATAGGCACAGATATTATTTGATAATCATTTTTAATTTATAATAAATCGTTTTTAATCGGTTTTTTTTTATTTTATACGCGTTTTTTGCTGTGTACAGTTTCAAATTATAAAATTAATAGCTCAGGTTCCAGCGAGTATCCAAAAGCACTGAAGAAAATCAAGTGCAATAAATACGAAGCGATCTAATCTTGGACTATTTTTGTTCCGCGCGATTCACCGTTACTCAATCACTGACTGTGGGCAATAAATTTTGTATTATTATTATTGCCTCTGAATTTGTTGCACAATTAAAAGCTAATTATCGATAATATTTTAACTCGTTATTTTAAAATAACAATGGCTAGTAATTTTCCGTCAAATTAGTCTCGATTTTTGTTGTGATACGTTTGATGTACTTTTTATAACTAAGGGCGTGCAAATGTAGGAACTAGAAGTAGGGATGGGACAAGATCAATAAAATTATTTTATTAAAAATTTAAATTTTTAACAGTTTTAATATTTTTTTGACATTACAAATTATATTTAGTAGGTAGGCCCTCACATTATACCAAAGTAAAATAATAATATTTATAATAAATGTGTTCCAAATTTTTATTTGGATGTGCTTTTGAACACCACTTTGACATTTAATTAAGGTAACTCGTACATCAAGATCTCGGCTTGATCTGTTTGAATGGTGAACGTTTACTTTGTTGGGAATACAATCGTGATCCTGTTTGTTGTTTCAATTTATAGGCTTCTTCTTCTTCTTATCGTGTCACTAGTTCTTGCGAACCAGTGTGGTGAAAGAATTTTAAGTGTAATTTATAGTAAAAATACCTCATAACGGCATTGATCTTTCTTTACAACATTTTCATTCGCACTTCAAATTTATGATTATAAATAGCCACAGAATCAATATTGACGGTTGAATTCTTCACAAAAATTGTGAACAAAGCTGGGGCTAAAAATATTCAAACAGGCGTAAAATATTGGGTAAACTTTTATAAAGTTTATCATTTATCACGTACAGAATAATTATGGAATGTTTTAGACATCGTCCAAGTGGGTATTGCTTCTTCAAAATGTCAGCGTAGGTATTTCAAATAATATTATACTTACCTACGTGCTCTTAACTAGCTTCTAAGATAATTTTTGTAAAGGATATTTGGTAAGAGACTTGTTACCTTAATACAGTCGTAATTTTGTTTCGCTTTTTTGTTATTATAAAAAAATATGAAGTCAGAAAAGACTTTGTTATTCCTGGGATGTGCTCGGGCGCTGACCTACAAAATCCAATTTGTAGATGGAAGTTGATGTTCGGAGCGTTCGGGAGACGTGTGACGCGACGCCAAATTGGTTTATGTAAGTCCATACGTGCTAGTTTTCCCGCCACGGAACGTAGCTATGTTGATCAAATTGATTACTGGATATATTGAACACTGGCTACTGCGCGCGGCTTCGCCAGAGTGGTACCAGCATTTTAAATAGCCTATACGCTATTCCAGGTCACTATTTACGCCTATTCCTAGTCTCATGCAAATCGGTTCACTGGTTTAGGCGTGATTGAAACACAAACATCCAAACATCTAAACAAATTCACAAACTTTCGGCTTTATTATATTAGTGGGAAGTGGGATTTTGGTAGTCTTCATGTCGTCGGTTCTTTCGAACCAGTGTGGAGAAAGCAAGAAGTGCGTAGAGGTGGTTTCTTGAACTTGAAACATGCTGGTTTCCTCATGATATTCCTTTACAGTTTTAGAGTTTTTTAAGTAGAGTTTTATTTTTCTAGATAAGTTCTAGTGTATTTTCAAGAATGTCCCAACACTATCGAGGCTGGCACCATCAGTTTATGACGTGCGTAGCAATTGTATGATAATATTGTCTCCTTTTATGACTTTATGGCAATCACACGTCATTGAAGTTGAGAGTGAGATTTTATGAGGCATTTTGAACTTTATAACAATGCACTAAAGCTCACATTGTTGATTTTTATCTTTGCAAATATGTCACGAATTGTGTTTTATTTCAACTGTAACCATATCAAGTTTGAATTGCCTACATATATATATGACTTTTTGGGACTTTGGAGACGATTTGAAAATTTGCGTCGTTTGTTTTGGAAATACAAAATATCTTGCCTCTTGATTTGAATAGGAACTAGTTTTGATAAGATAACGACTGAATAATCAATCTAAGAAAGTTGGAGGCACTAAAGTAGTTATCTGCACCTTACACGTTTTTGATTCTATAAGTAGGTAAGTACACCTATTTACCAAAATTCTAAATGAATTTTTTTTAAAACATTCCTAAAAGACAAGAGAATGTTAAAACTTTTAATTATACTTAATCATAAACTTTACTTAATTTCCTTTGGTAATGTTTTGAGTACAATAAAATTTCTGAAATGTATTGGCGCTAAATTAAATGAATACTAGCTGCGCTCCCGCGGTGTGACCCGCGGTCCCTCGGGATTTTTTCATTTTTTCGGGATAAAAGGTAGCCTATGTCCTTCCCTGGGATACAACCTTTAACTATGCCAAATTTCAGCTTAATCTGTTCAGCGGTTTGGGCGTGAAAGCGTAACAAACAGACAGACAGACAGACAGACAGACCAGAAAGACAGAGTTACTTTCACATTTATAATATTAGTATGGATACACACCTACCTACCCAGAATTTTATTATGATTAAATTGATTTTACAACCTAAAATTTAGTTCTGAAGAACAGGTTTAAAAAAAACATTTTAAATTAATTGTGATTATTTATTTAAAACCAAATTAACACTTAATTACACCGATCTTAGAAGTTTAAATTATACATTACGTACAACACATTCATCGCATAATTAAATTATTTTATAAATAATCTAAATATTCATTATTAATTATAAATTAGTAACAATATTCATTAAGTAATATTTCTAACTTATTTTTGTTAAGCGTTTAAAATATTTAAACATTCGAAAAGGACAGTTTTATTTATCAAGTTTTTTATTATTTTTCAATTTTAATATTTTTTACGTAAATCTAAACAATTAATCAATGAATTTAGTTATCTGCTCAACAATGAGAAAATTTTAGATAAAGGTGAATAAATAGATAGTTTTAAGTTAAAACAAATTAACACAATCTGTAATCAAATTGTTATTAGCGTTGCCAAAAATAATAATAATAATAAATAATGCTGGACTTTTCACACAGCATCGTCTAGCCCCAAAGTAAGCAGAGCTTGTGTTATAGGTACTAGATGACTGATAAACTACTTATATACTTTTTGTTTGTAAATACATACATATTATACATAGAAACACCCAGACCCGGGACAAATATCTGTAGGTCAAACAAACATTTGTCCCGCGGCGGGGATCGAACATTCTGATTTTCGTCCTGAATAAAAAAAATCCTAAATTTTCGATAAATTGCTCATAATTTTTGAAGTATGTACGTATGAAAAGTAATTATTTAAGATAAATTATCAAACATTTTTTCTTCTTATTTTAGTGTGTAAATAAAACGATCTAATCCAGGTATTATTCAAGTTTCAATTAACAGAACAAATAACCGTTTATTTACGAATCCTTTCATGAGTAAAACACTCCCAAGTTTACAATGGACTTTGTACAAAGGACTTTAAACTTTCTTTTCATTATCGGTCACAATCGGTACTGAAACACTTACAATAACTCAAATTTAATCAAATTTTATTGGTTTTGCTTTCAAACTAATAAAATGCTTTTTGAATCTTTATTTCACACTAGCTGCGCTCCCGCGGTGTGACCCGCGGTCCCTCGGGATTTTTTTCATTTTTTCGGGATAAAAAGTAGCCTATGTCCTTCCCTGGGATACAACCTTTAACTATGCCAAATTTCAGCTTAATCTGTTCAGCGGTTTGGGCGTGAAAGCGTAACAAACAGACAGACAGACAGAGTTACTTTCACATTTATAATATTAAGTATGGATATATAAAACATCGCTGCGACCACCTCGCTACCACAAAAAAATATGAATTATTATTAGGCTTTATCTACACAACTATTTTGCTCAAATCCTTTTTAGACAAGTATTCAAATTATAAAGATATCTAAGATGAGAGTTACAAAATTAAGTACGTGTTTGACAACGCCTAAATAGTAATTAATAGTATTATAAATAATAATTATCATCATGGTTTAGATAAATTTTTTGAAATGCAAAATAACAAAGCAAAAGACCCGTAGATAAAGTTACTAATAATTTTCTTAAAATTTATGAGAGACACACCTCTACATTTGTGACTATATTGAGACCAACATCACAGTTATGATAAAGAAAACTTGTGATAATTATTAATATGTACATAGATAATCCAAGCAAATTGATTATGCACGCGGTTGGAGTGAGACAGCTCGATGACCCTTATATTTATGACATAATTTGCCATTTGAAGTATGAAGTTTCTAGAGATGTATTATGGCAAACATCGATTGACGAATCGATCACTTAGTACCTATCCAACTAAGTTTTTCTTGTAAAATATCGATTTTCTCTTTATCTAAGTAGAATAAAAGGTGCGTGAAATGAAACAGTGAAAGTGTCAGACAGGAGCGGTTGCAGCCAGAAATTTTGAGGGGGTCGCTAATCTATTTTGTTTACTTTATTAATACGACTTTTTTTATTTTGTAAATTTTTAGGAGATTTTCGATTTTGTCATGTCCCCTGTGATCTCCCCCCGTGAAAAATACTATAGGCCTGTTATGAACTTTTTCCATGCATTTTACGCCATTTAAGCCTCAAGTGCCAGGAAAAAATTATACCAACCCTTCTGAACGAAGCTGGTCAACCAAGATTCGAACCTAGACAATAATTTTTTTCGAAATTGGTTTTCGTTCGACCACAAGCCTTGGGCCGGATTCGCGTTCTTATTCTCGTTCGTTCGATGAATATTCGGATGCTTCTTACTACAATTTCCGACTTCAAGGGCCAATTTTTCGGTTTGGAATATTTGGTCCTAGGTTAGGACCGTGTTTTAACGTTAATCTTATCGACTGAATACATCCGAATATTCATCGAACGAATGAAAAAAATAACGCGAATAAACCCCTAAAGTGAAGCAATTACTATGACATTTGGTCTACGAAGACGTCAGTCAATAGGTTCCTTCTCTACCTACATTATAAAAGACACTGTATTTCTCTTCACCAGCTCTCGCTCTAAGCATGTGCATTACAAATTTGCGATGATTTGATTAAATTGTGAATGGATTAGGTATTTGGCAAATTTATTTTTTGGCATTAAGTTTAATACCTTTCTCCAAAACCTGTCAAAATGCCAAAACACAGAAATAATATTGGTTTATATATAAAATGTTTCCTATGTTTTTACTATCATGCTCAAGTCCAAAAATATTTTTTGTAAATATTTCTAAAATAGCAGACGTACCTAAAACACACGTGATAATAAAATACATAGATAATACTGTTTATACATTATTTACTTTAGAGGTATCAAGTTTTAAAATTACTTACGATTTTAGTGGAGAACATAAATATACATTGGAGATATGAGCCTGATTTATTTTTTTATTTAAATTCTACAAAAATATAATAAATAATAAAATATGCACTTATACGAACAATTATTTTAAATATAAATAATATACTATAATTTATATTAATAATAAATTATAAATAGGTACTAGGAAGACTAAATTGTTAATAAAAAAGCACATAACGTTTAAATATTTAATTTAAATTATTAAAATTGTGTACTGGACCAGCCAAAACTATTTAAGTACATTATTTAAGAATTATCATAAAATAATTATAATACTTCAGTTATTTTTATACAATAAGCACTGCTTGACATATTTTTGGTTTACTTCTATACATAAATACATTAAATTGAAATTAGAACACGCACGATTATTTATCTCTACTATCCTATTGGTAAATCTATTATAAGCACATTTATTCAATTCATGTTCCCTGCTTACAAATACCTAAATATTTTCCCAACACATCAATACATTTAGAACAAGAACACAAAGACTTTTGAAACATTATTACATCACAAACAATGATATTTTATAATAGATCACAAACTAAAATGCACATATTCGCTACGATACGCCAGCTAGAAGAATTGACATGTTCGAATTTCGAAGTTTCAAAACGAAAGAGGTTGAAAGATTCAATAAGTATCGCAACTTTTTGGAGCGTTGACGGTTCCAATTTTGAATTAAGCTTGAGTTTTTTTTTCAGGAATTTTTGTTGCCAGCCTTCTCGTACCCATTCACAAGGGTTTCTAATATGAATTTTATAGTTATTTTGTAGATGTTTTCAACGTTGGGCGTGTATCGGTCTCCGAGCGTAGCTTCCACGGCCGCTAGAAAAGGCGCCTCAATTTTCTGAAAGCAGAAATAGAAACGTTGCAATATTTGCTAGTTTATGGCGCCATAAAAACATTAATGCTTAGTGTCTGGCGATGATAGAAAATATTGTTACAACTTTTACACTGGTTTACACTTTAACTACACGTGTAAAGTACGCATAACCGATCTTTGTCTGTCTGAAGTTAGGTGCACTAAGCGATTGTGCAGGTTTGCGCGAGTAGGCGAGATAGCACGATGCAACAAACTAAACGAGTGAGCGAGGCAGACATACGCTGTATTCGTCTTTTAGGCGTCTTCAAAAATGGGTTCTGCGCAGCTACTTCAGATAGCTAAAGATTGGTTGTGTGTATTTGTACTCGTAGATCTGGTTTGGTATTTGCCAATAAAAAAATATGCCACAATGAAAGCGCATCAAAGATGCTTCATAGCGCTAAATGGAACTGCACAAAAACGTATTCATAACACAAAAACTTATTAATTTATAACATCTGAACTGAAACATGATAGAAATATTTACAAACACACGCACATCATCATTTTGTGTAAAAAAACTAGAAATTTTTGAATGTAACGTATGTAAGCAATTTTGCAGCTTCATTTTTTATTTTTATTTTCTAGCAAGTAAATTATAAAGTTCAATTTAATTTATGATTTTGTTCGAGGTTTGAAGTGTACAGAAGTGGCTTCAAAAATTTATCTCAGTTTTTACAAAACTTGGTAACTAGAGTGAACTTTTCATAATTAATTGGGTTTCTTCTTAAAGGAATTTCTATGATATCTTAGTTATTTTTCCGACTAAAAGTGAAGGTCAAGTAATAAATTAAAATCTTGTTTTACCTACTACCTAATACTTGTACGTAAAGTTGTGTATCGCTTTAATTACAATGTAATGTAATTAATTACTTAATTACAATGGGGCTTATTACAAGAAAATGTTTACCTAGCCGAGTTTAGACCAAGTCTAACTAAAAAACTGTCCCTAGAAAAACGATCTTTAAATACTCGTACATAGAACGCTTTTTTGTGGTAACAGTTTTGTTTTGACATGAGTCAACATGGGGTTCAACCAAGGTTTAACGTTTATGTAATAAGCAGCAGATAGTTTGACAGTTTAGCACGTAGAGCGGCCAATCCTAACTAAATCAGCCTCTTTGCAGCCAACATACTCCATAAAGAAAATACTTGAAAGTCTTACCCAAAAATACTCGACTTTGAAGCCAGGTATCCTCCGATGGCTGGCTCCGACCTGGTGGATGTACTCGAAGAAGTTGTCCAGGTCATCCAGCCCCTTGATGCCCTCATCCAAGGTGTTCATCACGTTATTCGCGTGCTCAGCCAGTTCCATCGAGTTGATCTGCTCCTCCTTCGTCCTGCATTGGCGAAACTTCTCGAACATGTTCAGCAGGTCTTGGTTTTCTTCGAAGAGCCTGTGGAAATTATCATAGTTACATACAAACAGAATAATTTATTTACAGAAACTAAGCTACTATATATTTACAAAATACAACAGGATTAGTCAAGCTATCTAAGAATCGTTAGAAACGATCTATAGATAGCTCAAGTGATCCAGGTCACAGCCAGCGTGCCCAAAACACTGGGCGGATCTCGCATCTTATTATTATCATACAAATATAAAATTATTTGTTCAATTCCAATTTATTACAGCACAACTACATTAATAAAGCGCTTCGTTTGGTTTCATATTTCTCCATTTCCGAATACATCCGATCGACTTCAAGGTAGTATTATATCCCTTTACCTATCCTAGTATAGATTTTTTTTAGATAATTACCACCTTGAAGTTCTTGATGTAGTCGGAAATAGAGAGATATACGAAACCAACCGTTTGTACTGTACACTCTTTTTGCAGCAAATGCTGAGGGGTAGCCGTATTTGCACCCACATAAAATTGTGTAGATTTAAGTACCTATTGTGTGTGTAACTGTTGTATATGATGTGGAGAAAATAAAACTTTATTCTATTCTATTCTATTCTTTTTCAAACAATAAAGAATACAGTATCCAAGTTAAAAAAAAGTTGCAAAGAACTCAATAACTTCGTTTAATTTAGACTATTTTGAAATTGATTTTCAAATTCGAAATAAGAAGTAATAATAGCGAACAAAAGAAAAATAAAAGTTTGAAAAAAGAATCTCAGTGATTCTCAAACAATTCTGAAAGATACAATCAAAGTTCTCAAACTTTTTTCCGAAACAATTCACTAATGTATAACGAATTCTGTAAGTTTTTCTAACATAAGGTCTATGTAACTTGGTTGTAGTTAAGCTGGCTGAATATAACATTATCCCTTAAAGAAAACGGAAAATATTTTCTCGAGCGAGCTCGAAAATCCGCTTCACATCCAAGATTTAAAGATTTCCTTTGAATTGTGCTCAGAGTCGTATTAAGAGACACCGTCTAAGCATAAGGTTTGAGTTTTGAAATAAGAATTATGAATTAGTTTTTTTTGGGTTCGCTTTTTATACATGCGCCATTTTTAAATCATAATTTTTGAACATGGAAAATAGATGATGAACTTTCTCAGGAATCAGGATAAATAGCAAAATATGCCTAGTATGACGAATTATTATTATTATTTTGTTTGTCGAAGTTTAACATCACGGAACTATAGAGTCCCGGACCTTTGATAGGCATGCATGGGGCCGAAGCCAACACACAGAGGCCTCTTTTTGTCAATTTTGATCTTGTGTGATGGAGACACATACCGGATACTATCCCTTCAAGACTATACAAATGCACTCAGGAATAGTCTCCGGTTCGTGCAGAACTATTGAGGATATGGAAGACTAATTACCAAGCTATGGGGTGGGATGGTAATGGACTGAGTAGGTACTGGGGAAACTATGGGAACTATGACACCCGCCTAAACAATGTTAACGAACATGTAAAAATGGCGGGTGGAGACTCGCCAACTCAGTACTAGGCCCCCCTAAAACAGTCGCTCGTGCGACAAAGGGGCACTCACGTAGTGGCTAGAAGGTGGTAAGGTGCTACCGGACTTTATTATTATTTTAGCCTGTATTGTCCCACTGCAGGACAAAGAAAGAACAAAGACCTCGTGGGCGAAGTCTGATGCGCTGGTCTGACCAAATTCGCACCACTCTCGACACCACGATCCACAATGCTCTTCATACTGCCGGGGACAGAGGAAGATGGAGGAACATAATTAGAGAGAAAGTGATACCTAAGGGAGGTCACGACCCTCAGCACTGAGGAATACGACTCGAGGAGGAGGAGGTCCCACTGCAGGGCAAAAGCCTCCCTCCCTTTTTTCCAGTTTTTCCTATCCATGGCTGCATTGGGTCAATCTGGAAGATGCACATCTAACTCGTCCCGCCATCTCCGTGGTGGTCTGCCGCGTGGACGCCTTGCGTTGGGCATCCATTCAGTTGTGGTCTTTGCCCACAAGTTGTCCGACTTACGACAGACATGGCCGACATGATGAAAACGATGAGACATGATGAAATAGGTTTCTATAATACCTTACCTGGGAACAATTTAATTGAATTTGGTACGAACGAACCTTGGCTTTTAAAGGGTAGTTAGGTGCACTCAAAGTTTATGAGGGCCAGGTCAAAAGTACTTCAGTTGGTCAGCATAGGTTAAAAAATGTACTGTTTATTGAGCCCAGGTTCAAAATAACGCCTCTCGCTCAACATCAGACGTAATACGAACGCGCAGCTTAGCTTGCACTGACCTCGTAGATACTCAGAAACTACAGGCTTACATTTTTCTTCCTCTGCTTTTAAATAAGATACTTATTTTAAGAAGATTAGTTAATAAAATAGCTTTTGAAAGTTTACTAAACTCATTTTAAAACATTTATACTGATTTTTATCCATAGACTACATACACTACAGCTTAGAAGTGAAAAATCTTAATAAAACTAACAAATATCACGACTGTATCCCAAAGACACGGTAGACATTATCAGATCTTTTTATGTATTCTAGATCCTTTGAAGATGTCGAAGGGGTAGTCAGAGGCATGTCCAAACACATATTTGATACATGCCCACATCTTGCAGAAGTTAGTATTCCATACGTGACAGGTTGCAAGTCCATCCGCCTATAAGAACACTAACTGATTTCCTCACGATTTTTTCCTTCACCGTTTAGAGCACAAAGGGCATATAAATTTTACGAACCGTAAAATCCATTGATGCACGGTCGGGATTCGAACCCACGACGGGATTGAAAGTCGAAGTACAACCCCATTCGGCTAACACGGCTTCAATAGAATGTACATAAATTCAGTGTAGGTTAGTTTTTCCATCCCACGAAGGCGGGATCGAAGACCAACCTTCAACGCATTCGTGAGACAGAACAAGTGGACTGTACCTACAACATTAGTATGACTATCTTGTAGCTGACTGTACTAGTTAAGTGCCTCAGAGCCATTCCCGACCCTACTCAATCAACAGCCTTCAAAAGCAAATACCTCACTAAAACAAGTATTAATTAAATTAGTTACAACGCTAATGCTCTCTAAATACGTAACAATTCATTCTGTAAAGGTCAGTACCTACTCACATACTTACTCGATCGAGCTAAACTGTCGAGTAAAACCCATGGCATGGGCACACACGCATTCGTCCACACATTGAGCATTGATCTATCGAGTGAGGCGCGCCGTTCAGTATTCACCGAACCGAGCTGTGAGTTTTGCGGTCCACACGTTGATTTTTACTCGACTTCGAGTAAAACTATCGAGTAATACCGTATGTGAGTGACCTTAAGAGATACACAGTACACAGGAGCGTTTTGTGAGCTCTTTGAGGCACCTGTTTTAATCGAAAGAAAGTTTTTATCAAAAGCACGTTGTTTTATTTCTCCATTTCTTACATCTCGTTTTTTATAACAAGTTGACAGATGACAGTTTGTTAAACATTAGTGATGGCCAACGATTAGGTTGCGGTCTACAAATAGTGCGTTCAACATACCACCCGCCAAGAGCATTGTGATGGTCTTCCTAACAAAGGTACAAAGTTAAATTACTATCTGAGTAAAACAAATATTATTTCCTATCTAGTTAATTATGTTAGTAACCACCCGCCATGATATATTAAATCTAAGTGGCCATCAAACTGAAGTTAAACAAGAAAGTACTAAGTTAATGAGATCCAAAATTCTTAACTATTCCCCTACATATTAGAATTTAAGTTAATGAAATTTTACTTTAAGAATTAGATATCTATAGGCAATCTAGTGATTTTTGTAACAGGTCTTTTGAAAATAGAAGTTTTTGACTTTAAAGTAACAACTCTAATCAAATTATCCTTCCCAGGATGTGTCTCTATGACTCTTGCCATCATCCATTTGCTTGGGGGCAAGAGATCCTCTTTTACTATTACCAAGTCTCCAATCTGTAGGTTAGGTAATTCTCTCAGCCATTTAGGGCGTTGTTGGAGATTAGTCAGGTATTCTTTTGACCATCTTGACCAAAAGTCTTGTAGAAGTCGTTGTGTGAGTTGCCATCTTGACAATCTGTTTATGTTGGTTTGTAGATATGTCTCTTCCGGAACGGTGATCGGAGCTTCTCCTATGAGAAAATGGCCTGGTGTCAACGGAGTAATATCTGATGGATCATCGCTGATGTGTGATATTGGCCTTGAATTTATGCAGGCTTCGATTTGAGCAGTGACTGTAGACATTTCCTCATATGTCAATGTTGTGTTTCCCAGTACTCTCTTCAGATGAAATTTTATGAGTTTTACGCTGGCTTCCCATAGTCCGCCGAAGTGAGGTCCAGATGCTGGGATATGATGCCAAGTAGTTCCGTCGTTCGCTAGTAGATTTTTAATTTCTGATTGTACTTGTCTCATTGTTGTCTCAAATTGTTTATTCAGTTCTTTGTTTCCTGCTATGAAGTTTGTTGCGTTGTCACTCCACAAGTCGCTACAGCGTCCTCTTCGTGCGATGAAGCGTTTGAATGCGGCAGTGAAGTCTAGAGCTGTCAGGCTAGTGACTATTTCAATGTGAATGGCGCGAGTGACCATGCAAACGAAGATTGAAAGATATCCCTTTTGAGTCTTGCAACCTCTTCCTTTTGACAGTCTTAAGTCTATGGGTCCCGCAAAGTCAACTCCGCTGTGTTGAAATGCTCTAGAAGGCGTGACTCGTACTTGCGGTAGGGATCCCATCATTTGTTCTCCAGTAGAGGCTCGGTGTCTTGCGCAAGTAACACATCTGTGTACTAATTGTTTTAGTTTTGTTTTCGCATTGGTAATCCAATACTTGGTTCTCAAGTGGCTCAACATCAGCATGGGTCCTCCATGCATTGTCTGTTTGTGAGTGTTGATGAGTATTAGTTTGGTAAATGGATGGCTTCCTGGTAGTATGACTTGATGTTTGGTGAAGTCAGGTATCCCAGCGTGAGCTAATCGTCCACCGACTCTCAGGATTCCTTGTGGATCAATGAATGGATTGAGTGTCTTCAATTTGCTGTCATTCCTTACTGGTTTCTTTCTCTGAAGTCTCTCTATTTCTTCCTTGAAGTCTTGAGCTTGACATAGAATGATACATTTTGTCAATGCAGAAGTGATTTCCTTTCCTGTTAAATGTTTTTCAGGTTTTTCTTGCTTGAATACTCTCATAATGTATGCTGTTACTCGCAGTAATTTTGTTAAACTTGAATATCTGTTGAATAAGTCGAACTCTTCTTCAGTATTTGTTGTCATAGCTTGTATCTTTCTTTCTTCTAGGTCTGTTGTGGTATTAGTGAGTTGTTTGTAGTCTATCTCCTTTTGTTTTAAATCTTCTGGCCCATGCCACCACAAGTTGTGATTAAGTAGATCTGATGCTGGTATTCCTCTCGATGCTACATCAGCTGGGTTGCTTGCTGATGTCACATGATGCCAATGAGAACGAGGCAATATTGTAAGTATTTCTGAAGTTCGGTTGGCTATGAAAGTTTTCCATTTGCTTGGGTGTGATTGTAGCCAAGCAAGTACAACTGTAGAGTCAGTATAAGCGTGTGTATTCGTTTTTGAAATGTTTAGGGTTTCTGAAACTTCTTTTAAAAGGTTTGAGAGTAGAACTGCAGCACATAATTCCAATCTTGGAATAGAAATGGTTTTGATTGGCGCAACTCTTGTCTTTGCAGTGATCTGATTGATGTGAATAGAACCATCTGACTTTAGTACTCTTAAATATATGACAGCTGCATATGCTTTTTGTGATGCATCACAGTATCCATGAAGTTCAGCTTGAGAATCATTTTTGTTTGTATGCATCCATCTATTGACTTTTACTTCTTGAAGTTTAGTTAGTTGTTGTCGGTATAAGTTCCATTCTTCTTTTAGATTTGTTGGAACATCTTCATCCCAGGTGACACCAGCTAGCCAAAGTTGTTGGATCATTATTTTTGCTACTATTATTACTGGTGAAAGCCAGCCCATGGGATCAAACAATCTTGAAATCTCGGATAGTATCATTCTTTTGGTTACTGTTTCTGTTGACATAGTTTGATCAGGAAGGTTAATTGTATATTGAAAGTTATCAGTTTCTTTGTTCCAAGTGAGGCCAAGTGTTTTTACTATATGATCTGACTTGATTGTGTAAACATTGTCTGAGTTGTAGCAAATCTTCTCAACATAGTCTTCAAATTCTTTATTGTTACTGGCCCATTTCTGTAGTTGAAAACCTCCCGCCTTCATAAGTCCAGTCATTTGTCTGTAAACTTCACAGCTTTCTTCTAAGTTGTCGCTTCCACTTAAGAAATCATCGACGTAGAAGTCAAGTTTAGTTTTTGCTGAAGCTATAGGAAAGTTTATCTCTTCATCTGTGGCAAGTTGCTGCAATGCTCTTGTAGCCAAGTACGGAGCACTTGCAGTACCAAAAGTTACTCTAGTTAGTTTATATTCATTGAGCTCATTGTTTGTTCTCCATAATATTCTCTGGTAGTCTGCACATTCTTCTGTTACTTTTACCTGTCTGTAGAATTTGATACAATCTGCCACAAATCCAATCTCGTGTGTTCTCCATCTCATTGTTATTTGACGAAGATCTTGTTGTATTGTAGGGCCCACTAGCATGTTGTCGTTAAGTGACTTTCCATTTGGACCTTTACTCGATGCGTTGAAAACTATTCTGACTTTGGATGTGCTCTTGTCTTCTCTTACCACAGCATGATGTGGCAAGTAAAATGTGTTAATGGCAGTGTCTTTCTCTTTCTCTATCTTCTCCATGTGATTCAAATTGAGATATTCTTGTATAACTTTGGTATATTCTTCTTTGAGTGCAGGATTTTTGTTTAGTTTGGTATCCAGTTGATTCAATCTCTGCAATGCTATTTGTTTTGTGTTTCCATAGTCAAAGTTGTCTATCTTCATTGGAATTTTGACTATGTATCTTCCAAACTCATCTCTAGTATGATTGTCTTTGAAGTCTTGTTCACACTGTTGTTCTTCAGCTGTTAGTATTTTGGGGCTAATAGTGTCGGATTCTAATTCCCAAAACTTCTGTAGTAGGTGGTTTTCTTCATTGTTTACTATGTGTAGGCTCAAAACTCTGTTGTCTGTTTCTGTAGTGTCATCATTTTCTCTTGTATAGTATTTCTCTTGTGTAGTGTTCTTCTCAGAGTATTGATCGGTTGTGATGTCATAGTAATGTTGTTGTTTGTTTTCATAGTCATTTTTTAGGTGTTCTTTATTGTAGTTTGTAACTTCTCCAGACAGAATCCACCCCAGCTTTGTTTTTTGAGCTAGTGGAGAACCAGGGGGTCCTTTGATAACACCTTCTAGTAAAATTTGACTATAGATCTTAGCTCCCAAGAGGACGTCAATTTTTCCAGGAGTAGCATATGTTGAGTCTGCCAGTGGCAATCCTTGTATGTGTGGCCATGTTGTACACACTCTTCTTGCTGGTAGCAATTTTGTAAGTGTCTTCAGACAAAAGGCTTCGATATTAAATTGATTGTTGTTGAAAGTGGACTGTATATTGAAGGTTACCTTGTGTCTGATTCTTGTGATTGTGTTGTCGCCTATTCCACTGACTGAGTTGTTGACATAGTATCTTTTCAGGCCAAGAGCTTGTGCGGCTGACTCAGTTATAAAAGATCCTTCTGACCCTTGGTCAATCAACGCTCGAAGTTGTTGTACGCTTCCATCTAAAGCTCTAACTCCAACAATGGCAGTTGCTAGAAGAATGCCTGAGGAATCAATTTTCTTAGCAAAGTGTGCTGTCAGTCCGTGATCTGTGCTAGGTGGTGTGTTTTGGCACGTCTCATTTGTATTTGTCACATATCTTTCAGAGTGTAACAGTGAATGATGTCTTTTCCTGCATATCTTGCAATTCGTTCGTTGTTTACATTCAGTTACTTTGTGCTGTGGAACTAAGCAGTTGAAGCATAATCCATTTCTTGTGACAATCTCTAGTTTGGCAGCGTGTTCTAGATTTGCAAAGTCCTTGCATTTGTATAGATAGTGGTCTCCGTTGCAGTATACACAGTGTTCTTTAGAAGTGTGAAAAACTCTCTTTGTAGTGGGATTGTTGTTTGTAATGGTACTTGGTGTTGTTCGGCTTCGTGCAGCTTGTCTCCCCTCCAGTGATCTGAATCTTCCTTCGAGAAAATCTGTGAACTCTTGTAGTGATGGTAATTCGTCATGGCTTCCCAACTTTTCTTCCCATTGTTTTATGGATTCAGTGTCTAATTTAGATATAGTCATGTAAATTATAATGGAATCCCATGATTCAGTAGGAATGTTCAAACCTTTCAGTCCGTTCAAGCAATCTGCGGTGATATCCAACACATTTTTTATAGAATTTGCCGATTCAATGTTTATTGTTTTAATTGAAAAGAGTTTACTCAAGTAAGCGTTCACAATGATTCTCTTGTTTTGGTATCTCTTTAGAAGCTTACTCCAGGCATGTTCATAGTTGGAATCAGTAATAGTAATATTCTTCAGTAGGGATGCTGCTTCGCCACTCAGGTTTGTTTTCAGGTAATGTAATTTTTGCACAGAGGTTAGTTTTTCATTGTTATGAATCAGTGAAGAAAATTGGTCATGGAATGAACACCATTCTGTATACGATCCATTGAAAGTTGGTATTTTTATAGTAGGAATCTTCACTTCACATACCTTTACAGATTCTTTTTCACTGTCCGAGTTGTCTGTTTGTTTGTTTGTATTAGATGCTTGCACTTGTGCTCCCAAGTCTCGCATTTTTTTCATCATTGTGCACTTCGCCATTGTGTATTCTTCTTCACACTTGAAGTATACATCTTCTTTAAAATATTCAAGCTTTGATGATGTTTTTTCGTCATGTACATTTGCAAGTTTTTGATGGTTTTTTGTAAATTTGTTCCAGCAATCGTTAAGTAGATTGATTTTTATCTCCACGTAATCTATGGTGAGACGATCTTTTGGTGTTTTCTTGAAGTTAGTGTGTGCTTTTTCAAGTTGTGCTTTAAACACCATCTGCTCGTTCATCAGCCCTTCACTTGCGACGTCGTCCGCGTCGCCGTAGTTGCTCATTTTTCTCACAAAACGTTGTATGGTTCTCTCTCACAATAATGTAGGTATAGCGTTTTTATGGAAAAAGGAGTTGTTGAATTTACGTGAAAATTCAATCACCATTTGACGAAGATAACCAACAAATCTCGGTAGTTCACAACGAAACAAGTTCAGTTCACTCGAAATCTTGTAAATCTTTTGTTAACTGTTTATCACACTTTTGTTCTACACAGGAGACTATTTTTCACTTTATTTCGTCCGACTCGTAAGGACCATGTTTTAATCGAAAGAAAGTTTTTATCAAAAGCACGTTGTTTTATTTCTCCATTTCTTACATCTCGTTTTTTATAACAAGTTGACAGATGACAGTTTGTTAAACATTAGTGATGGCCAACGATTAGGTTGCGGTCTACAAATAGTGCGTTCAACAGCACCCTTCAAATCTTTTCACCACACTGATTCTAGAACTAATGATATGATAAAAAGAAGGTTAAGTCTTCACTCTTTTTTTTTCTTTCGGAGATTTCGAGCTTTGAAATAAGAAATAAGAAATCGCTTTCAGCGATAACTTATTTCCCATTGTACGTAATTTTGAACGTGTTTTATTTATGTGGTGTTTTGTTATTAATTGTTGTAAAACGTGTTTTATTGAAATGAAATGAAATTATGTGGTGGTATTATGAATTTATGTGGTGTTTTGTTATTAACAAAATTGGTGTACAATAAAGTGTCATTCATTCATTCATTCATTCATTAATTATGATTGATTGATTACAGAACTCAAGGGCAGGGAATTTCGATTTCGAGAGTTTATAGTTGGTACCTATTGTGTGAATTATTTTTTAATCAACCTACTTTTATTAAGCTAACCTGTGTCCCACAGCTGGGCAAAGGGCTTCTACAAAATTGTCCACCAATCTTTGGCGATGTCGCGTGTTACCTACTCGTACTTTTCAATGAATGGACAACGTAGCCTACGCTCTACGGTGCTACGCAAACTGTTACGTCATTTACGTGGGTATAACGTAATGCTACGTCATAGGCAACCTTTCCCTGCCGGGTCACGATCTGCCAAACCCTTAAAAACTTAGAGACCTTAAAATCAAACCCCCTTGAAAACTTCAAAACCCTTTCATAACTTTTGTATTTCATCATAACTTGAATTTTACTAACTTTACTTTTAATTTTACAACTAAGTTAGTTAAGAAATTAGCCTAAGTTTAGATCTAAGATGGATCACCTAAAAAAGCTAGGCCCCAAACCGTGTTTGTTGCCCTGATTCTTCACGGTATTGGTCGCGAAGGAACAGGAGTAGAATCACCTAGTTTTAAGACGTTTCAAAGTGATCCCAGCGGTCCTACTGAATAAATGCTTTTTGACTTTGACTTTGACTTTGACTTTGACTTTGACTTTGACTTTGACTTTGTAATAATATCAAGGAAATTGCGTAAATATCGTCCTTAATATTTTTTGACGACCTCTGTAGCGCAGTGGGCCTGCGACGCAAAAGGTTGCAGGTTCGATCCCCGCGGCGGGACCAATGTTTGTATGATCTACAAATATTTGTCTCGGGTCTGGGTATGTAGGTATAATATGTTTGTATTTACAAACAAAAAGTATATAAGTAGTATATCAGTCATCTAGTACCCATAACACAAGCTCAAGCTTACTTTGGGGCTAGATGATGCTGTGTGAAAAGTCCAGCATTATTTATTATTTATTTATCTAGCCCCAAAGTAAGCTTGTATTATGGGTACTAGATGACTGATATACTACTTATATACTTTTTGTTTGTAAATACATACATATTAAACCTACATACCCAGACCCGAGACAAATACCTGTAGGTCATACAAACATTTGTCCCGCGGCGGGGATCGAACCCGCAACCTTCTGCATCGCAGGCGGACCTTCGCCCACTGCGCCACAGAGGTTGTCAAATATAAATGATATAGATGATGCGGTGTGAATAGTCCAGCATTATTTATTTATTTATTTTTATTTTACGTGGAATAGGGCGGCGATGGGCTTGCAACCAGACACGTATGGAGTGCTTAATTCTGCAAAATGTGGGCATGTGCTAAATAATTAGGACATGCCGCTGACTACCCCCTTAGACATCAAAAGAATACAAAAAGATCTAATAAAATGAACTTAGTAAGCATGAACATAAGGTAACTCAGGGAATCAACTAAAGGGTGTCAACTGTAGTAAATAAGTTTTTTTTTATATAAGAATTAGAGCATACCTTTTAAACCTTATGTCGATCCAATCTTCACCTATAATAACATAATTAATTCAGTAAGTCAAATGTTGTGCTTATTTAAGGTGTCATTTACCCAAAAATTTTACAAAAGCTGTGCACTTGAAATTTTCAAAAATTATTTCTTATGATGCTTATCAATTTCTCTATCTGACTGTACATCAAGTGCCTGAAACATAAAAGTCACGTTATAGCCTTGAGTGCCTCCGAAATCTTTTTAATACGAGCCCAACTAAACAGTAAACTTAATTCTTGAAAGCATAAGGTTGAGAATAGCTCAGCAAAGTTTAAGTGTTTTTTTAATGCTAGCTATAAAACGTTTTATTGGGGTAGGGATATAGTGTAATGAGATAGGGGAATAAATAAATACATACAAATTGGTAGAATTTAACTAAAAAATCATTCCAGAAGAACATTTTTCATATTACTCTCCTTCTTGACGTGTCACTAGTTATTTCGAGCCAGTTTAGTGAAAGGATTAAGATAAGATAAGATAAGATAGGTTTTTCGTTTTATATATTCATATTTTATCCATGCACTCTCCATGCATTTGACATGACATGTTTTCATAGTGTGGGATGTCGTAGTCAAAGTCAAAGTCAAAAAGCATTTATTCTAGAGTAGAATCCAATAAGTCCCTGCTGTGTATACACGTGACTTGTGACTCTCTCTCTCTTATTTGATTTTATCCTTCTTTAATGAAGTACACATGATTCAGGAGATAATTAAAGACTCAAACGCTGAGTAGCCCACTTGAGTAGGAAACCTATGAGTATGAGCCATTTCATCCCAAGTGTTTTGTGGTCGTATTCCCGGCTCAATTTTCTGACTGTACCCAACGCTTTTATGGGTGTAACAGGACTACTCACGAAAATGAATATTTAATGGCTAACCCGTCCATGTAAACCTTCGTAGTTTATACAAATAGGTACCTTCAACTTGCTTTTTATGCCATTAAAGTATAAAATATTAAAAAACATGAACTATATTTTTTATAATTTCATACCGTTTTCAAATTATCACTTACGGTTTTATTTCTTGTCCTTTCCAATATTTTTTTCAGTTTTAGTGTGTAAAACAAAACACACAGACAGTTTGGAATTTGTAACTCAAATCAAATATATAGTTATTTCTATTTTATTTGGAACAAAAACACATGCGAGTAAAAATACAATAGGGAAACGTTGACTACTGCAAAAGTTAGGAAGCTGAGTAGCAGAGTCAGCGCTCTTCTCCAGACAAGAGAGGGAAAATAAAAAAAGCTTTTTCAGAGTGTGCTGTAACTTTTACAGAAGTCTTAAAGACAAAAGTTACTGTGGGATTGGAACGTAAGAGTATTTTCTGTGTGAAAGGAAACGGTTTGAACGATTGAATGGATAAATGGAGTGAATGACCGAAGAAAATGAATGGGACTGAATGAAAGAGAGATGGAGAACGGAACTCCTCAGATTACCTAATAGGGTGATTGAATTGAAAATCGTTTTGTGGATCAAGTATCATCTTTTTTTTTTATATGGTGGCAGTGATCTACTCACTGATGATGGAGTCAGGTGCTGTTCAACGGAACTCTTCAGAAAATAGGCCGATTGAGTTAAAACTCGGTTTTGCGATCAAGTATCATCTAAAATTTTAAAATATGATGTCAAGTAGAACTCCGTTCAAGGGAACTTCTCCTGAATAATGAATCAGCTCACGGTCACCTATTAAAAGCTTGTACCTATAGAAAAACATTTTTCAAAAAAACCTATACTTTTTGAAATTTTGTAATAGGTCATGCACCATTGATAGGCATTATGTAATATTTTAGAAAACTAGGAAATAAGTTTTGTAAGTTTGTTGTACAATAATAGAGCACCCCTAGCACAATATTGCTGTGCCCTAACAGGGTTTATGTTTGAAACAATGTATCTATATTACACTTACACCTCACTAACAACATAAGTGCAAATATTTTCTATTTCTATTTCTATTTCTAAGTTTTTCAGCATGTTTTCGCAAGCTAATCCCGTCAGTTAAAGGCAGCACACCCAGTACAACCACGGACGAGGGCCCTCGACCTACATCCAGGTAACAGCGGACTCCGCTCCTTTGTAACAGCTTTAAGCTTTGTCGCTGTTTTCTGGATATTCTTACTATTGTAGACATAATCTTACACAGGTTTTACAAAGTCATACTTTCTACTAATCCTTCCTATAATACTAATCCCTTTGTAGCCTTTAAAAAAATAATGCTGGACATTTTCACACAGTATCATCTAGCCCCAAACTAAGCAAAGCTTGTACTATGGGAACCAGATAACTGATATACTACATATATACTTTTTGTTTGTAAATACATACATATTATACATAGAACCACCCGGAACAAATATATTCTGTAGTTCATACAAACATTTGTCCCGCGGCGGGGATCGAACCCGCAACCTTCTGCGTCGCAGGCGGAACTTCGCCCACTGCGCCACAGAGGTCGTCGACGTCGAGGAGGCCATATACATGGGTCATGATGCAAAAATTGAATACTTTTTTCGTCTAGCCCCCATCCGATACCGATACCATCCGAAAAGGAACTTCGTTCCAAAAACTCTGAATACTTCGCACCTTATTTCACAGGCGGAACTTCGCCCACTGCGCCACAGAGGTCGTCATAAATAGGCATTTACAAGATGGATTTTTAAAATGCGCGTAGTTCGAACCTTACCAAATGGTGGGTTCCTAACGAGGCACACCCAAATCAATGACAGAATTTTGATTATGTAGTCGTTTGTTCGATTTTGTACTATGATTACCCTGAAAATTTTCAGTTCATGTTTTATTTGCGTCCAATGTAACAAAGTCCCAGCTTCCTCGAAAAGCCGAAAAGCTTTTGAAAGAGAAAAATAAGTAAATAGTGAGTATTTTTGTTTGCATAACTTGAAAAGGAAGGTAAGTATTGGCTTTTGCTTAAAATGCTGGTACTTACCTATCTAAGTAAAGTAGGTAAATGTATAGATAGAGCCTATTTTAATAATCTCGATTGACTAAGTTCTAATAATGAAAGTGAAAAAGGTAAAGATTGATTAAACAAAGGAACATGGAGCTTCAAATTATCTGAGGGTAGGTAAGTAAAAGAAATACATTTTTTCATTTCCATTTATTTTACATATCTTTAGAAAGATAACTTATTTACGAACAGTTGTTTGGCAAAAATGAGATTCCTTGTTAGTTTTTTCTCATCAAAAAAGTACGTGAGTGTCGTGGAACGAAGCAAAGAGCACTTTTCTATACTGGGAATTTGCCCAGAAGTGAGACACAAATGACTAGAAAAAAATTCAATCAATTAGGTATCCTAGAAACGCTCCTCTGTACTAACAATGTAACAATCTATGGACTGTGTCGCGGCTGCGCATTTCGCACTGTGACGATTTGACATACCTACATGTGTCGTGACGGTAAAATGGAACAAAACTTTTTTCCAGCTTAAGTCTTTTTTTCTTCGATACCGTCCGAAAAGGAACTTCGTTCCAAAAATCCATTAGCCTGTAGGTAATAGTAGGTTTACGTTCAGCCCTAAAAAAATATTAGAGCAATTCAGAAAGTCACTCCTACTCCCAATAAAACGACTAAGGGCTAAGTTACACAGCACTTGTTGTACGAAATATCTAAAGCGTTGCAAAAAGACAACGTTGTCTTTTTGCAACGTAGGACTTGTTAGGACTTGTTATTCGGAAATATCTGTATGTGTGTGTAATGTGTATTTATACAGATTATTTTTTAGTCTTAACCGCACACACTAAAGATTTTTAAACGCATCCCAAAAATATCTGTACATTTATCGAGCCAAGTTAGTTTATATGAGTAGTACCTAAGTAGGTACTACTCATATAAATTAACTTGGCTCAATAAATGTCTATCTAGTCAACGTAAGCCTACAAAGATCAAAGCTTCAAAGCCTTGATAACTTTATAGCCGGGCCTGTCAGTTGTGCCCTCCTAAAGACTGAAGCGATCAGTTGTATCACAAGGCTGAATGGCTGGATGTGCTTGTGACAACACCAGTGTTGTTATTATCCTTATAGAATACAACACAACGTTCCTTAGCACATTTTAATCACAAAATGATATGTACGACATTGACAGCAGCTGTAGGGACCTACTTAGTTGTGTTTTGATCTTCGCTATTTAGATGAACGCTCAAGTGACGCGACGCGAATATTTGATTTGAAATTACCGTGCGGGCAAGGCCTAAACATGTTTGCTCGAGCCATTTTCAATCCTGAATAAATTCCATCCTTCATACCATCCTATTTTGTTTAATCAAATACCTTCGAATCCCGTTACCGAATCGGGCAAATCGCCTATGTAATCTGAGCAATATTTCCGAATGACTGCCTATTCAATCGATGTCTTATTCGATCGAAATCGATTCGATATGACCGAGTTTGTTTACCTACGCTTACGGTTGGAATGTGACGACTCAGGAAAATGACGAAGGGGCGGATTAGACACTTCGAATGTTATTTGACGAGCTCTACTTACTTCCTTTGACTAGATATTGTCAGGGTAAGTGGGTGCATCAGTTGGTACCTACCTACGTTCTCTGATTTCGCTATGCTGATTCAGATAAGACGCATTGAATGATGAAAGTCAAAAAATTGTTTTCGGTCACGAATTTTATTGAGAGGTAGGGTACGTAATTAATTAGGTACCTACTTTGCTACTAAGAAAGTAGGTAGGTAACTCAAGCGTGGAAATCACTTAGTTCAAATATTCCCAGAACATTTAGTTAACTTCTAATTTAATTTAGCAGTTCAGACGTAAGTAATTCAAATCTGAACACTTATCTCACAAAAATTCATAAAATTGTTTTTAAATAAGCGCCTGACAAAATACTACGACAATACGAGTACTTATCGAAGAACCAATCGAACACACAATAAAAGACGTAGGCGCTCCTATCTGCTTCTTGGAAACATACCTACCATTCAGGTAAATCGTGATCGAAATGATAATTCTCAATTGAATGGCTCACATTGATTCAAATCTGGAGATATGGTTCCGTAACATTGTGGAATTCAGGCTGAAATGGTGTATTGAATTAGAATAAGAAATGATTTATTTTGATGTGTAACATCATGAAAAGAGATACAAACATCATTGTACAATTTGTACATCCCTGTATGGTTGCGCAGACACTTTTAACAATTTTATTTTTTACTTTTAGCCCATATTGTCCCACTGCAGGGCAAATGCTCTCCCTCATTTTCCAGACTTTTCTGTTTAGCTATAATTGGCCAGTCTGGTAGATAATCCAAATCGTTATTTTGTGGTCGGTTTTTAAATTTTCGTTTTCTCTTTGCGATGCAACAGCAGAAATGACCAGTCTAAGTCTAAGCTTTATTATCTTTTTGCATAACTTCTCTAAGTCATCTTCACTCCTAAGGAAGACATCGTACTAAACGTGTGATAGGTACCTACCTATCAATCTACTATGGTAAAGGGTGCACCAGAAAGTTTGCTAAGTAAGTAGTAAAATATTCATGGAAACGTCCGCGCGTGTCACATGTCCCATTAGGTTAGGCATTCATTATCGGACATCGCTTGAAGTGGGTCGTTCGTGGCGGGTAATCGTCGATCGAAACAATCTACCTATCTTTCTAAAACATCGTGCAAAAGCTGTATTCTAATAAGCGGTGATAGGCTTTGAACTTGTCACAAATAGAACATCATTCATAATGCCAAAAAATATTCTCGACTACCTTAGACCTATCAGAACCTTTTTTTTTGCTCGAACCCCAGCGCAGTTGGTAAAAGTCGGAGGCCTTAGGGCTCCGACTTATGGTCCGAGCTTTGACTGGACATTGTCGCCTTAACAAGCACATGTTTAAGTTACGGCTTTGCGACACTCCAACCTGCAGGTTCTGCAAAGAGGCGGATGAATCGCCCCTTCATCTGCTAGGAGAGTGTGGACCATTAATGCACAAACGCAGCGCCATTCTGGGCAAATACACCTTAAGCCCAGAGGAGCTACGAGAATTCACACCCAAAAAGGTCCTACAGTTTCTGTTAGCAGTAGGGCTTGGTAGTGAACTATGAACGCCCCGCCTCAAGGGGCGACTTGAAAGTGGCGATCACAATAGGTCTTCATGGCCGCAGTGATATGAAAGCCACGCCATCACTAATAATAATAATAATAGGGCGGCCTAATAACGTGACCAGAGTTGGCCACTAACCCATACAAACTTATTCAATAAATACCAATGAAATTATCCACGAGTTGTGTATAATTTGCTATAACAGAGTATTAGCACAACTTCAGCCTAACGAGGCCTCGTAGCCTACATACGAGACCTTCAGCAACTTCAACAATAGACCTCGTACATGTCATCTGTGAGTTTACAATAGCCACAACTTCGCACTTCACTGTGAAAGTTAATGAATACACTCACTAACAACAGCGTTGGTTCATAGCTCTGATGGTGAGCTTTTGTAACTGATTGTACTGGGAGAATAACTATAGGCCTGCTTGAGTCCGGTCAGCACACGCTGGAGCACTTGTTCAGCGTGGTGTACAGAGCGTGGAGTCTTGGTCAACAGATCAGCATGCCAAGCAAACTGGCCGCTGCGTGCAGACGATACGGCCTGGATAAATAAATAAATATGGATGGCCTTAGCATCTTTCTGTGTAACTTTAGACGTCTTTAGATACACTCAGACTATTTAGATACCATCAGATTTCATGAGATTACACAAAATCATCATTACCGCAGACGTAGTTCGTAGTCGTAGATGCATAGATTTCCACTTGCTACGATCCTTACACACATTTTCCACCGCATTCACTTTCATTAAATTCTTCATACAAGCCCGTCTAGTTTACTTTTGATCAAACTCCAGTCTTGTTTGAAACAGAGTTAGAATATCCATTCTAATCGCTGAATAATGAGTTGTAACTATCCAGTTACAGCTCTCATATTTTTCATTATTTTATCTGTTATTCCTGAAACAGACAGAGACAGAGCACACGGACGTTGACTTGTTAAAAGCTTGCAGCGTGTTTTAAAAAGAAACACTGAAACCTTTTTAAAATTCAGACCATCCTGTGTACTCATTTGCTAGATTCACGTGTGTTTTCGCGTTGTTTTCGTGAAAAAACAAACGTGTCAAGGGGTTGCAGATTGCAGTCCTCTTTTTGGATGAACGAACAAAGTGAAAATACTAGGTATTTTATTTTGAAAACTTTTGAAGCTTGTGGCATGTTAAGTCATTCTTGACAGATGTTGAGTGTTCTACAATATCATCTTATATATAAAAATGAATCCCTTTTTCCCTTGGTCACGGGATCACGCGTGAACGGCTGGACCGATTTCGCAATTTTTTTTTTGTTGTGTTTGTTATTGTCAGGAGAAGGTTCTTATGACAGAAAAAATGTAAAAATTGCGCGGAAAAAATGAATCATGCGCAGACGAAGTCGCGCAGGTCAGCTAGTAATATATGAATATCTGTCGAACCAGATGTTAACATTGGTAGAGACCAAGATGATGAAAAATTTGTTTGTTTTCACTTTTTCAACCTTCGAGCATTCATCAAATTATTCATGGTTACAAAAATCCACGCCGAAATGACAGTTTATGAAACTTTTGAGACAACTTCCTAGAGCCACAAAACGAAGGTGTATAGTTTCCAGCTCATACGTCTTAGTCGAAAGTGAAACCCCTAATTCAACTGGACTATACTGTCAGAGTTATATAGATACTAGGTACGCATTTCCAATTAGAGTGCACCCTATTAGCCGTAATCAGTAACGACGGGAAGCGTCGGGATGGCTATTGTTGTTGGATTAGAGTCTGTCGGCAGATTAGTCACAGACAGAGGAATTACTCGGTAGGTTAATGTGACTTGTAGATTTTTGTAGACTGGCTCCTCACTGGAGCTTGACTATTTAGGTGGATCACCTAAAAGAACCGTAAACCCTCGTTGAGAATGATGATGAAAGTCATTAAGCCATGATGGAGGCCTTTAAGCTGCCTAAAACTTAGAACAAGTTACTAGCTCAAACAAAAATACTTCCTTCATACTTAAAGCAAAGTTCAGACTTTAACTGATATACGTTGCACGAGGTCGGTGATAAGGGATTAAAACGTAGTCCCCAGTTGACTTTATCCTCTCATCCCTTATAAACTTTAAGTAATCCCTACATACCTGGGTTGAAAGAGCCTTCTAAGAAGGTATTCGTTCTATTAAGCTTGATGAGTGGGTAATGCCTCGACTTTAGATTTCGATTATTAAAATGTCCGAGTTTCGAACTCGGCTCCGCATCAATGGGCTTTACAGTACTTGACATTACCTACATCTAAATAAAAGAGACATCGAAAGGAAGCCAGCTTGCATACACTAGAAAATAATTGATTAGTGCTTGAGTTATGCATGATTACAGTTTAAAATCATGTTTTCTACAATCGCGATATAACTAAAAATCTTCTAATCTAAAACCTATATTTTTTTCTTTTTTTTATGATGAATGGGTCGGCTTTTGACTTCGAAACTTACACAGGCAAGAGTGAGGTCTACGATGGACCGAGCTTACCCACAAGGTGCCTATTAACTCTCTTCTTAAAAACAACAGTGTCGTAGCACAGCGGAAATACAGACGCTGGAAGCTGATTCCAAATTTCCTCTATTCTATGTAGGGTGGAAATAGTACGCAGCCAATTAACCTCAAAAATCCACCCTGAGTGACTCCTTGAGTAAAACATTGAAGTCAATTTTCTTTTTAGTTTAAAAGACGTAAGTAATTCATCATGCAATTATTTATATCAAAACCTACAAGGTGTAAAAGAATGTTGTCATTTTGTATTCCAGTTTCACTTATTCTTCTGTTATGTGGCATGTAGAATTCCCTAGACACTGCAATGTAAGTAGATAAGACACGTGTGAGGAAAGTTACGAGACTAATGTCCTTCGTCCTTTACTTGAAGGTTTACGAGCACTCCAAACAAGGATTGTTGAGAAAACTACTTGTAAGTTCGGTGCTAAAATTGTTAGTTTAGTTAAAACTAACTCAGTTTGATTGGTTATCTATTTAGAAGGAAGATAAATCAGGAATACGTTAAAAGTTTAGAAAATTGTTATGGTCCAAGCCATAGTAGTGTACAGCTAAAATCACTAATTAATATTTATTAGAATAATATAATAATAAATATATTTTTTTAGTTAAACTGTTGTGTCGCACAGCTGGGTTTGCCCAGCAGTGGGATACAACAGGTCACCTTTGGGTCTCCCCCAAAATTTTCCACTGGCCTCTATCTTTGGCGATCTCCCAAAAATAAATAAAAAAATATAATAAATATTTATCATATAATTAATATTAAAATAATACATACTTACTAGATAAAAAAAATAATGTATGATTATTAATAAGTAATTCTGTCGTCTTGTTCGGCCACACCACGCGGGCACGTAGTGGGGGTAGTTGTTAGTTGACACAGAGTACAACGGGCAGTTGACTATCAACCACTGTGCGGGATAGACGTGGTGGGCATGTAGCGAGCCGATATAGTTATAGTGTAGTGTTATTGTTTAGGTTTATAATAAATCGTCGAAAAGGGAAAACACCAAATCTTAAACTGTTTTTGTTACTATTTTCTAGAAAGCTAGGGCCACTGGTTGTTCAAGGATAGTCGTGGTGGTATTGTTATTGAAGTAGAATTACGTAACTAGCTAAAATTCCCAGAATTTAACCTGATTTCCTCTTCCACCTTTTATCTATACCCAGCTGCCATTCTAAATCAATATTCCAAATTGATAGTCCACTTTCCCTTTATAAATTAGACTGATTTTTTTATCGTTCCATTGAAAATGGCTGCTACAATTTTCTTTGTTGGGCTGAGGGCTCTTCGCTTGACCCAAATTCGTTTTACAGGGTGTAAAAGCTTTATACGACTCTTGCTGTAAGGTTTTTGATCCAAAGCAACACAAATCTAACAAACAAGAAAAAACGATTTGCATGGTGTTATTGGTAGGTAAAGGTCGTTTATAAAAATTTAGTTTTATGGGCCTTTAGTGACTCTAGGCTCACTCTATCTATATATTACTCGGCGATTAAGCAGAAGTTCGAGGTATATTCAATAATTTTAATATTAACTAGAGCTTCTTTTTATTATTATACGCGTAATACCTCGTTTCAGTTTTCGCGACTGTTTATGTTACACCTTATCCAAGGTCTACATGCTCTTAATGTAGATAGGTATGTAAAATATTACCAACTTGAAAGATGTTGGTTTACTTTTGCTTCATATTTTGTTACAACGTACATATTTGTTATTACATAATAACGATGAAAACTTTAGATGAGGTTCTTAATTCATTATTGCTAAAAGATTAAATTAGTGTACCTACCAATATTTTAATTAAGGGATGTGAATGATGATGAGACTCACCTAAGAGACCTGAAAAAATTAATTGTAAGTAGTATCTTTATTTACTCATTTTTGTAACCTCTCAGTTACAAAAATGAGCGAAAACTATGCTGATAATGATGAATAATGTAAATTTTTGAATTAATTTAAAAATAAAAAAGAGCTCGGTTTTACAAACTCGCTGTCTCACAATTTTTTTCACTCGCTGCGCTCTGATTGGTTGACAATAATATTACCACAATAAAATAAACTCCAAATTGCAAAACGAAAAAATAACTTCCCGCAAAGTCTTTTCTTCCGACAAACAGCTAATTTGAAGAAATTTCGGATTTGAAAAAAGTTGTAAATTACGTTGGAACCAATCATTTCAGTTTTGAAACTCGTCAGAACTTATCGAAGAGAATATGCCAAGGGAATAATTTAACCAGGTTTCTATAAAAAATACCCCCCTAATATACAGTTTCTTCTTCTTATCGTGAATAGTCGCTATCGCTAAATAGTCCTTTTTTCAAAGTCAAAGTCAAAGTCAAAAAGCATTTATTCAGTAGGACCGCTGGGATCACTTTGAAACGTCTTAAAACTAGGTGATTTTACTCCTGTTCCTTTTGAACTAGTGTAGATGTGAGTGCCAAACCAATGATCTTGATGATTGGTGCACGACTGGATTCGAACCTACTCGTATAAGGGGAGCCGCTACCGCTAGACCACCAGTCAAAAACGCAGAATAGGTTTTTTTTTAATTAAATCAACTAGGTGATTTTACTCCTGTTCCTTTTGAACTAGTGTAGATGTGAGTGCCAAACCAATGATCTTGATGATTGATGCACGACTGGATTCGACCCATAAGGGGAGCCGCTACCACTAGACCACCAGTCAAAAACGCTGAATAGGTTTTTTTTAAATTAATTCCAGTCTGTTTAAAAACCATTTGAAAGTTTATCTTTACCCAGTGGACTAAAGCGAATCCTGTCCAAGGTAAAATTTAGCGAGATGCAAGCAATATCGCTCGCTTTAAATTTATTAAATTTACTGGACCGAGAGCGCTGCTCCCGACACTTTCTCACCATTTCATTTTTAATATCTTGGTAAAATATTTAAAACGAAATTTCAATAATTTACTATTTGAGTTTGTAAATTTATTCATCCACACGTTGTCTAGTAGAGCTGTTTAGCGATTAGACCGCCGATTGTTAGTTAAGTTATTTTAGTTCAATGTAATACTTATTTTTTTCTTCAGGTTTGTTTTGTATATATGGTGTGCAAAAAAGTATTTTCTATCATCACTTTGTGTGAAATGAAATGCATAGCTAATGACTATGTATAATGTTATATCTAATATATTGTATGCAAAACCGTCAATTTAAATCTGAAATGAGTTCTCGTTCGGTGTAGTTTCTCTTAAATTTAATAAAATCCTCTGTGTATTCAGCGGATAACATTACATAAATTGTTGAATATTACATAGTCTAGGGTGTATAAACTCTTTAAATGAAGATAGTTTAAACACGTACAGTATAAATTAAGTATACCGGAGAGAATAGTATTTTTGTAGCGGGAACATTGAATTTCATGCTCTGAAATAACGAAGGAAAACTGTTAGTATTTTAATAAGCAGTGGGTTTATATACGAGTTACGAGATAGCTACACACGGTTTACGACCACATTTACGACAAATCACGTATTGATTTGATGACTGAAAAATGAGGGAGTTTCTAAATCTACTAAAAAGTCGGGAATTGTGATGGTATTACTCAAGTAAAGTATGGCTTGTTCGCTATGACATCATAATGTTGTATGATGATTTATAAACTTAAAGGACTTTTTTTTTTACTTTTATGTAGGCACCATGAACTATTTTGATTTGGAAACAGGAATTCTGAAAACTTTAGTTACTTAGTTGTTCTCCTTGAATATAAGCTCGATAACAATAGCCTCCATAATGAAGACACAGCGGCGCCAGTGGACGGCAAATGCAGTTTATCTACGTAACGAGCACCTGACTTGGAGATCGTTGACTATTAGTAGGTACGGCCCCGCAAGGGACTTGGGTAGTGTAGGATAAAGCAAACGTTCAAGGTGACGCGTAGTTTTAATTTTGTAGGTCTTTCTTTGCGAGTGTAGTTTTTAGAGTTGCGTATTACGCTACATTCGGTTTTATACAAAAGTTTACTGAGGTTGGAAAGTAGCGATTCGGAGTGTAATGTCCCTTTCGCAAAATGTCCTGCGTTCTCAAAACGGCCCATTCTCAAAAACGGCCCGTTTTCAAAAAGACTGATTCCGTAATGCAAATAGGTACAAACAAAATCAAGAGCTAGTCACTGCTCAAGAAAAACAAGTACACTTCTTCTACTTCAGAAAAATCAGAACTAACAGATCTTACATTCCGTGTAAGTACTTTATATCATCTCAAAGTATACTCACTTGACAAACATGCAGATGCCTGTTTTCTCCATAGCCCTGGATATACCCTTCCATGACGCCAGCATAGAGTATTTTTGCTTCGCGGTCAACGGCAGACGAGGATCCGTCGCGGGGGGAGGACCATCTGACAGCGCGGGCGGGTTGTTCCCCCTCCGCTCCGAAGCTGCAAGCTTGCCCAACTGACAACCCATGGTGTACCACTACAGTGTCATATCCTTTCAAATCATTTCTGACACAGATTTTTCACAGAAACACTATACTAGTAGTGTCATGTCCTTTTTCAAATCATTTCTGTCACTACTGATTTGTCACAGTAACACTATTCCCACTGGTATATAATTTCCGTACCACTTTCACTACAGTGTCATATACTTTCAAATCATTTCTGACGGGTATTACACCTAAAGTTGACACTGCATTTCACACACAACACACTATTTCTTGTATCTACACTTCTGTTACTACTTTATCGTCATTTTCATTCCCGCATTTGTAACACTTATTTTTCTTAACCTCACGATTGGATGCTATCTTCGCATGTGTTTTACTGAATAGTTTATCATAGTTGTGTTCGTCCTTGCTGTGCTCTGCCTTATCTTATCTTAGATACCTGAAAAAGAAATTTAGATTTAAGTCTGCGTTCTTAAAACAGATTAGATCGGTGTTTACTTTATCAGCATATTATCTTATTTATGAATCATCTTCATCCTATCATCATCAGCCTTTACTTATCCCACAACTGGGTTGTAGCTTAGAAGCAAAGTTCTACCATTTTTTTTGTATCTTGAGCCAATGCCTAGCTACAAAATGTACAAAAAACAGTTTATGGATCGTTAAAAGCCATCTATAGATAGCTGAGCTGAACCAGGTCACTGCCAGTTGCGTGACTAGCATACTGTATTCATTATTAAAGTTGCAACATTTTCATTTATGTCTGTTAGCTTTGTGCCGTGAAAACTTAACTCATCTTTATTCATTGCGCACTTCTCCAATGGCGTTTATATTTATTTGGATTGAAAACCGAATCAAAATAAAGAATTTAAATAAAGCTCTTTATTCAAAAGTGCTGATTGTGGAGCATAATATTTAACTTGTTGCAATGCATTAAAGTTTTGTATTGCAAAATGCGCAAATAAGCGTAGCTCATTGTACTTATTTTAAGAGGAGTTTAAATTTTTATGATACCAAACTAGGAATTTTAGGAATCAATTAGGTAATCGTATATCGCTTCATTCATACAATTTAGTATTCGCATCTCGCAGAGATTGAAACTTTTAAAGTGAATAATGTCGTTTCGGAGCTCCAATTTGGACAAATTTAAGATCGCGTTAACGACAGCATTTCGCACTTTGTCACAGAATTGTGAAGGGGACTCTCAGATGACAGCTTTGAGAGGAAATACGAGATTTTTTTAATAGATACTTATTACTCCAAATGGCAATAATAAATGGACGATCTAAGGAATGTAAATATCATCATCATCTTCCTAAATCTTTAAAATACTGGTTTTTTTAACCAGTTTGGTGAAATGATTTCAAGTAGGTACGGCCTCAAAGAGTCTCTTATTGTGCTCATGACAAACTGTTTAGGTTCTTCAACACACCGGTTTCCTCAGGATGTTCTCCGTTTGAGAGTAGGATAAGACAAGTGCTATACAATTTTTACAGAAAAATTCATTGTTGAAGGACATAATTCGAAACCACAGCCTAAGGAACGAAAAACCCTCTTCCTCTAAACCACAGTACCTACTCTGTAGTTTCTAGTAAAGTGCGAAGATGTCATTACACTCCCAATAAAATGTAATTGCCGTTGGTTCAGGAAATGGCACCATTACCTTACATTATGAGGGGGCAAGGTACAGTCAGCAACGAAAGATTAACAGTTGGACTTTTTAAAATGGCTTTTGTTTTTGAAAACCAATAAAAAATAAACTTTTCTTGGGAGATTATTATGAACCAAGACTTGATCTTCAAATATTAGTAAAAATGTTGGTCATGATGTTACGGATTTCGGAAATATTCCGATTTGTGAAACATTAAATGTTAATCGACTTTGGTTGCTGACTGTACATAGCATAAGGAAATATATAGTTTCCTTCAACCTTGGTTAAGGATCATTGTAAACTATCAGATACCTACATTTCATTTTCTTGCGATACACGCTAGTTTTATGGAGAAACGCGACGCGCAACGCCCCGCGTCTCCGTAAACGAGGCTAACGCGATCTCGCCTCGTTCTTTAAATCAATGAATTTTAAATGTGTGAGTTTAAAATTGATACGAGCACTTTTCCAACAACACCCACCCAAAGCGATGATGATGGTAGTTACGCAACTATTTAAACACAACAGTATCTAATTACCCGAAGTTTGGGCACTTTGTTCCCGTAAATTAATTAAACCCGGCGTTTCCCGGGAAACTGCTAGTGACGTTTTGTGGTTTCGTCGTGGCTACTTTCAAAATTACTTATAAAATAGAATATTCTATACATGCCAATATAAACTTGGAATATACGAAAGAGGTAACAAATTAAGAGATAGAAGTTGCAATAAACTGGTGGCTGAAGAAATTCCGATTTAGTTCCGTATAGCAAGGTAAACTCCAAGTCGTTCTCCATCAGAACCTACTCACCAGTTCTGGAGGTGGGCGTTGAGATTGCTTCACAGTTTTTCAACTTTTCCAGTTTCATCGTTTTATTTGTAATTTTTGCTCAGCTGTAATTCGTTCTGAATAAACATATTTTTACTATTTTACTATAAACTAGATTAAAATTCGAAGATGGTCAGCAAATAAAGGCTTTTTTTGCTTTTATTTTAGGTAAGTAATATTTTCACAAGTGATATAGGTACAGTATCAAAAACTATAATAGGGTTGCCGGAGACTGGCCCTTTCATGGCCTGATACAATACTATCTACCTAAAAGACTTTTCCATTCGTGAAAGTTTTATAAAATCGCTTGATACTGTTACTAACTTTTTTCATAAACTTTGAAGTTCATTTTACATTTTAAAATAAAACATGGCATTTTTAACTTTTTTTTAAACTCAATTTGCTAAATTGCATCAAAAGCTTTATTTGAAGTTCTGTTGCTAATAACCGCTTGTCTAGACTCAATAGGAGAAAAACAACATAAAATATTATTAAATTCTAACGAGCTACTGAAGTGCAATGCGCTCAATTTAAAAACTTTGGTACCTACAGGTCACATAGACAAATAATGTCTGGATTCAGTTTCAAAATTTCATAGTAGGTAAATGACTACAGTTAGTGTATCTCACAAAGGCGGGTTGGTCTTATTTGTGTGTGTAGATTTGTTTCTGTGTGCGTAAACTTACTGAACGTTCATTTCGTCCATGGAGCGTTCGGTCTCCAGATTACGCACACAGAAACAACGTGCATGTGCACACACACAAATAAGATCAACCCGCCTTTTTTTTTAAGCCAGCACATTTTTGGCTCAAAGGATCAGCATTGCCATCCAGCGTGGTAATGCCGCCAATGCGCCACTGAAAACCAGCGCTCCAACACTCTCGAGCTGTTCGAGCAAATGCTGAGGGGTAGCCGTATTTTCACCCACATAAAATTGTGTAGATTTAAGTAGCTATTTTGTAACTGTGTATATGTGGAGAAAATAAAACTTTATTCTATTCTATTCTATTCAATGTTTTGGACACGCTTCCGACTGACAGTGATGACCTGGATCATTTGAGCTATCTATAGATCGTTTGTAACGATCCTTAGATAGCTTGACTACACCTGTTGTATTAGTAAATATATATGTAAATATGTAGTAGCTTAGTTTAGCTATGGTACAGACCCAAGAGTCTGGAAATCTAGAATTAACATGATTTACCGACCAAGTTAGCTGATTCCCACTGAGGCAGTCAAACATAGTAAATGTATTCTAATCTAAAGCAAATAGCTTTAGCCGTGAACACAGCTTGTAGCGAGCAAAGCGAGCTATATAATTCTAAATTGATTTTGGAAAAGAATAATCGCTACGCTCATTTAAATTCTAAAATTTAATTTAAATTTTGTAGCATTGTTGCAATTTTTTTAAGTATTATCTAGGAGTATTTAGGTATTTTTTTAAGAAGATGAAATAACAAGCAATAGGTGTACAACTTGCAAAATACACTCGAATCAGTTGATTTATCAATATGCAAATCGTTTTCAACGATCCAAATAACAAGCTATTAAAAACCTAAGTTCCGTATAATAGCATATCTATTTAGCCATCGGCAATTAATTACTATACTCTGGCATTATAAGTACATTTTACTTAATAGAGGCTTAAGTCGTTCAAGTTATTATGAAGTTAGAAGCCTACTTCTACATCGTAGAGGGAGTTTCTTCGTAAATTATATATGGTCTTGATTATTAAGTGCTTTTAATACATTTATTCATCACTTTAGGAATAACAAGGTGATAAAATTGACATAATATATGGTAATTGTATTGCCGTCCCTAAAGAATATATAAATGGATGAATCTATCTATCTATTCAGCCAGTAGCTGGGCAAAGACGACCACTGCTGGGCAAAGACGACCTTTGTAGCGCATTAGGCGAAGTTCCGCCTACGAGGGTTGCAGGTTTGATCCGCGCCGCGGGATAAATATGTGTGGGGTGTTTCTATGTATTTTTTTTAATAAAAGTACTTAATATAAGTAGTAAATAAGTCGTGATGCTCATAACATAAGCTCTGCTTACTTTGAGGCTAGTGGATTTCATATTCTTCTTCATTATAGATAGGCATGGAGCTATGGGGTTTCAGACGCGGTACAATTCAAAACGAATAGAAGCGGAAACCCACTTTTTAGGTAGCTAATCTTTAAACTTACTGTAGGTAAGTTCTTTAGGTTACCAAATCCACCAAACCGAAATCTATGAGCCCGGAATGGCAAGTATCTCAGGTTGGGTTTCAATGTAGGACGATAAGCTCTACTATCGCCAACTTACAACGCCCCCTGGCGAACAAAGCGGGCTTTCACACCCCATTTCATTTTGACCCTACTACGGTAAAAAGAAACTTTAGCTTTTTGTAGTGTGTTGTGTGTTACGTTCATGAATACGATTTGGCACACGACAGGTTGCAAGCCTATCGCCGCCACTAAGAATTCCTTAAAAAAACACTAAACAAAGAGCACGTTCCTAAAGTATTTCAAACTATGGACCAGTCTAAAGTCTTTTAAAACGAAGTCTAAAATACAGCACTAGTTAAAGTTAGGTGAAAATAAGAGATAAAACCAAAAACAAAGCGATGGACCAAGACATCTTTGGGGGTAGATGGAATTCCCCCAAATTAGGGTAAAGAGGGAGTACTCGCCTCACTAAGGTTTGCCCAACTGGCACACTTACCTTAGGGCCTTTCGACCGACAGTTATAGTCGGATAGTTCTATAATAGGCTAAAGCGTCCAGTAAACTTCGTATGAGCGATTCAGAATTTTCTATAGATATAGATATACTTAGCTATACTTTTTGCGTGTTCCTAGCGCCATCTAGTGGTACAGCTCCGAAGTACGTCGCTGTAATTGACATCTCTTATAGTTCAGCTTGTAGTTCAGGCGATGGTAGATAGAGGTCGCCACACATCCATTGTCAATTAATTTGTCGGTCACCCATCCATTTACTGACTATTTATAACGTTAACTTTGACGATCTTCGTATTATAACAAAGCAACAGTTTTCTTCGAGTTACCATAGTAGAGGCATCATGCATGATTACGGAGGATCGATACGCTCACGTGACGGGCTGCAAGCCTCTTGTCTGGGTTTCATTCGATTATAACATTATCGATTAAACTACATTCCATGTTGAAGCTTCGTTATTTTTGAGAACTAAAATTATACTAGTTTTGTCGACATTTGGCCGACGCAGCTTTTGTAAAAGAATAAGCAATAAACGCCTCCTTAGATATGAACCTGTCATATCAACCTGTATGGAATACTAACTTCTGCAAGATGTGGGCATGTATCAAATATGTGTTTGGACATGCCTCTGACTACCCCCCTTAGACATCTTCAAAGGATCTGGAATAAGTAACATAAAAAGATCTGAGAGAATGTCTACCGCACCTTGAGGATACAGTCGTGAACCTGTATTTTTAAATATTAAACTGAGTAAGTAAGTAATTGTTAATACGAGTAGCAAACTTAAAAATACAGAGAAAAATTAAAGTGAAATCTAGATTTTAAATTCATTCGCAGTCTCAATTCCAGTATCTACGAAGTTTAGTTTTCAATATCGAGATGAAAACTTTCCTTTCTGAATCGAAATAGATTCGATTAAATAATGACATTGCACTCAAGTTCTGCCCTGGACGTCTGTAGCATCGAATACTCAGTTTATTGCACACTTTTTTTTTCAAGCATGGTTTAATGTAGCGTTGACCGTAAAATTGCGTTATTAAGTCGGCAGCGAGGTGGGCGGACGATATCATTAACGTCGTAGGCCGACAGTGGATCAGGCTGGCACAGGACCGGGAAGAATGGCAAAAGCGAAGGGAGGCCTATACCCAGCAGTGGGTGAAATCGGGCTGCGGATGAAGTCGTAAGTCAACATAGCTCGAGGATCTCAAAAGGCGCAAATATATAAATCTTGATAGGGTTTATAATATTTGAACCATTTGGAGTTGATAAGATAAGATAAAGATAAAAATAGTTTATTTTGTGCCACACAGAAAAAAAAACAATAAAATACACAGAATGAAGTAATAACATAAATGACAACAAAATTGGCCGCCACTCAGCATATTGTTATAGTAGTTTATGTAACTAAGCTACTATAACGCTGGTCTTCCGTGACGCCAGTCTTCCGTGACGCCAGTTGGGACCTTAGGTCCGTGGGGTTCTGGAGCCCTTCGGGTTTTCAAAATTATTTCAGGGCGTCTGGTCGAAGCGACGCGTGATCTGAGAGCTGGCACATTTTTTGATCAAAGGATCAGCATTGCCATCCAGCGTGGTAATGCCGCCAGTGTTTTGGGCACGCTTCCGACTGACAGTGACCTGGATCAGTTGAACTATCTATAGATCGTTTCTAACGATCCTTAGATAGCTTGACTAATCCTGTTGTATTTTGTAAATATATGTAGTAGCTTAGTTTCTGTAAATAAACCTATTATCAGTAGCAGAAAAAATAATTTATGTAGGTAAGTGCCTTATTAAATACCTAGCTTCGTTTCTCTAGGTGAGAGTATTTATTGGTTTTGTCGCAATATTGAGAAAAAATACAGTTTTTTTTTTATTTTAATATCAGTTATGAATGTAATTTGACGCACACCGCTTCTAGAAAACGTTAGAAAATCTTCACTCCTTCTCTTTGTAGTCCTAATTCGATTGTAGATTTATCGAGTTTCGAACGTGCTCTCAAAAGAATTTTATTCGTTAAAAAGTTAATCTGCGTGGGAATTATTTATTTTATGCTACGGTCGTGTGCGATGGGATTAGAGAAATATAACATAACGGTGACTTACCTACATCGTAGTTACAAAATTAGTACGAGCTTACGAGTTACGAGCATAATCGTAAAGGCATAGAATATTTATTAATGCCCAATGCCAAGGTACAGTCGGCGTCACCAACTGGTTACTCCCCTGCCGCCGTACACACCGCCTTATTAGGGGAGTTACCAATTGGTGACGCTGTACCTACAGTGTAATATTATAGCTATTTTCAACCGACTTCAAAAAAGGAGGAGGTTCTCAATTCGTCTGTATGTTTTTTTTTTTTTTTGTATCTTGTTACGCGATTGTTCCGCCATTTGTTGACCGATTTGCAAAATTATTTTCATGTTTGAAAGGGTATACTCCAGAGGTGGTCCCATATAAATTTTATTCCTGAGGGATTGATAGTTTCCCCGTAAAACTCTAAACACCTTCCCTCCTAGCCATGTCACAAATAGACATCGAATCGACAGCTTGACGCCCTGAGTCACACCGCGTTTCGAGTCAAACATTGAAGTCGGTTTTCTTTTTAGTACTATAAAAACGTAATTATCCTTTTTATACTTTCCTATGTTCAAGTGGAGATTTCATCTTTTTTTAACTTCGTCCAACCACGCCGACTATGTCGTCTGGTCAACGGGCTGGTGGTCTACCCTGTGGTCGATGTGCGTCTCTTTGCCACCATTCTGTCACTGCCTTTGTCCACCGGCCGTCATCTCTTCTAGCTAAGTGTCCTGCCCATCTCCACTTAAGGCTCGCGATCCACATACCTTCGTCTACAATCTTCGTACGACGGCGTGTCTCCACGCTGGGTATGTGGTCGAAAAGCGAGATACCGAGCATGGCACGCTCCATGAAATGTTTTGGTGGATTTTATTTTTTCTCTCCTATGTGGTTGACATGACCTTAGCATAAAAAAACTAGGTAATAGTCATTTGCATACATAAATGCGTTGCAGCAATTAATTGGAAGCCACAAACCCCATTCATCAATTAACTCCTAAAGTTTCGCAATTATGTTCGCTACTATCGATCACGGCCAGACTAATCTAATCTCTATCGCGATGAATTACGGTTTAATGTGCGCTGGGATAAGTTTGATTCATTTGTGGTCTTCTATCAAGCTAGGTGCCTACTCTCATGTGATAAATCCGATACTTCGCTGAACCGCGACTCGGGGATAATAGTTTTGATCTTTTGTAAGAAAGGAGTGGATACGGAGGTGACGAGTGATAGGGAAAACTGTAAGAGAACATGCTGTGCCGACCTCGCATAAGTGGGATAAGGCCAGGCAAATGATGATTCACAGCTTTACTTTCAGATAAATTGGTTACTTTTCTATTAAAGATTATTTTAAATATATTTATATTATAGTTAGAAGTAACATTACCAATGATTTACATCTATTTATACTATGTAAGTAATAAAATTTATAAAAATAAAATTAATATTGCAGGGAAAAAAATATTTAAAGATTTCATCTCATAATTATCTGCCAAAAAAGATATTAGGGATTAATCTTCATAAGATATTGGCAACGTAATTACAGGATCAGCCCCTGGGAACTGAAGGGTCATTGGTAAACTATTTATTTATCAGAGAGCTATTACTACAAGGCTAAAATTAATGAGCTTTCATTTTAAAACTGGCAAGTTTTTTAATGCTAAGTTTTATATTTATTCATTTTTTGCTCAAAGGATCAGCATTGCCATCCAGCGTGGTAATGCCGTCAGGTGGCTTAGCATGAACTCTTATTGCCAGGCAGTTTTTGAACTGCTTGTCAATTCTGACATAAAGAAACAAATCTGAAATTGCGGCGTTTATCATGCTCTCTCGCTTACACATTGTGACTGTACTAGTGTGCAAGCGAGAGAACATGATAAGTTGCGAAGTTTCTTTAGTGAACCGGTTATTCGAAATTGACATTTAGTTCGAAAACTGCCAGGCAATAGGAGTTCATAGTAACCCCCCTGTGTTTTGGGCACGCTTTCCACTGACAGTGACCAGTTATGGATCAGTTATGCTATCTATAGATCGTTTCTAACGATCCTGAGATAGCTTGACTAATCCTGTTGTATTTTGTACATATATGTGAATATTGTAATAGCTTAGTTTCTATAAAAAACTTGTTTTATTTTATTTTATTGAAACTTGGCGGAGGATAGAGCGAGGAAAGTTTGAGGGAGACCTTTTTCCAGAATGGAAGGATATTTTTTGCCAGCTGAATAAAAAAAGTTATATAGAAACAGCTACGTAGTAGATATTTACATAGCATTAGCTGTAGAATCAGTTTAGGTCACAAAATCGTTCAAATGTTATATGGAGATTATTAGAAATAAGTTAGCCATTAGTTTAGGTACTTCTTTGATTTATTTTTTCCTTGTCTCCCTACAAAAGGCAATTTAAGAAATATCAATATAACAATCGTTTGAAATACTTTTAGGTCTATAAGTTCATAATGAACAACGTCGATGGAATCTAAAGGTCAAAGGATGGGAGAAAGTTCCAAACAATATGAAGCCCAAACACGGCCCCAACGAAAATATCGGATAATTGAAACAGTTCGTACGTAAGTAAACATATTATCTAAAGTTACTTCGAATTCACTTATTTCTACGTGTTTCTACTAAGTGATTATTGAAGCGATCATGGTCGTGCTTGCTTAGTCGTTCTTGATAGATCGTCGAAGTTAAGCAACGTCTGTAAGTGGATGGGTGACCGCCTGTGGCATTTTCATCTGAGCGCTACCGCGCTTCAGAGAGCACGTTCAATTGTTGGTCCCGGCTATTTAAGTCGTTAAGCCAAGACGGAGGGCTTAAGGCGGCCTAAAAACTGTCACCGAGCTGGCCACTGACTCATACGAACTTACTTTGATGGGGAAAATATGAATGAAAAGTATTGTGCACCTATTCTGTGTTTAAGTACGACTAGTAATAGTTTAATCATCAGTTGATTTTGCGTTTCGTAAAATTTATATGCGCTTTAATACGTGCTCTCAACGGTGAAGGAAAATATCGTGAGGAAACCAGTTAGTGTTCTTATAGGCGGCGATGAGCTTGCAACCTGTCACGTATGGAATACTAACTTCTGCAAGATGTGGGCATGTATCAAATATGTATTTGGACATGCTTTTGACTACCCCCCTTAGACATCTTCAAAGGATCTAGAATAAGTGACATAAAAAAAAGATATGAGTGAGTGTCGTGAACCTGTTTACGTTTTTTTCTATTCTACTTTGTGCAAAGAATAATGCTTCACTTCGATATATCAAGAACAACCGAGCAAGCTACACTAGCGCTATCCTAATCACCGGTAACTGCCTGCAATTCATTTGTCTGATAGTCCAAGCTACACGATAATGGCCCTATCTCTGAAACAACCATTTATACGGCAATATACCATATCTTTTGCCAAATGAGTGTTTATGTTTACATTAAGCTTTAGTGCAAACTAGTACTCCGTTATGTAAATTGTTATCATGTTTATGTTCCATCTCACTTGTTGATAAAGTGGCCTTGATAAATTCAAAATCAGAATCAGAGAGTAATCATATCATGTCTTTTACCCGTCTTGTCTTCGACTCCAAAACCAAGTGTGCTTTGAGCTCCTACGGCGAATAAATGAGAATTAGTATGAATATCAAAAACATGTGAAATATTTTGAGCGTTATCTGTTGGTTATGTTGATGGTAAGTAGGTATCTAAAGAACCAACTCGTCTCCACGTCATCAAAACTACTTAATGGATATGGATTATGGATGTGGCATAGAGATAAATAGGAATAGCACATACTTACCTGTACCGTGGTAAAACTGTGGTGTTACCCGCGAAAAACTGCGGGTAACACTAGCTAGTCAATTATAATTCCTCTACAAATATAAATCCGAATAGAAACAAAGCCAGAAATGGCTCAACAAACAATTCCGCCACAAAGCCACCACAAAGAAAACTTGTGATTATTTTGTTAGCATCAACATCTGAACATTCCACTGAATGCCGCGTTAAGCGAGGTGTCCACTACAGTGGGGAAATGCGGCTCATCATCATTATTATCTCAGTTCGGTGTCACTCACAGCTGGACAAAAATCTTGAGGAGGCCATGAACGAGATACAATGCCAGTGGGATACCTTGCGGAAGTGACAGGTCGTTGCGGTGACAAGGAGATCATCCTTCCACGTATTATAATTATCGTTGTACTCGTATACCTACGGGTGCTTAGTTTTTTTATCAACCTGTTGTATCCCACAGCTGGCATAGCCTTCCCCAATTTTTTTTACTGGTCTCTGGCGATCTCCCACCACTCTCTTATAGCACCTTCTCTTTTTAGAGCTCGTTTCTCGTCGACTCCTTCCGTTTTCGAGCACCCAAGAGTGCCGGTTTAGTTTAGATCATCAAATTTTTGACGTGACTACGTCTTATAATTCGATAGAGCCGGCTGCACGCACAAAAAAACATGACGTCATGAGGCGTTACCTCGCTCTGAGGCGTTCCATGTAAGGCTTGAAGTGCAAGCGAGAGCGCGGAACGAGCGACAAAGAAGCACAATCGGCCTTTGCGTTCGGCAGCGTTCGACATCCGTCTCTCTCCTACTTGAGTGAGCGATACGTAGACGTTGTCACGTTCAACTATCGTCAGTAAACCGACTTTACAGACAACCAATTATTTCTTTCGATAATCGTAATTCGATACCTATCAAAGGAGAGAGAGACGGTTGGAAGGCATTGGAGAGACATTTGTCCAGCAGTGGGACAATGTAGGTTAAAAAAAACGTAATTGCGACTCAGATAAATTCTATTCAATGTTGGAACTTAAACCACATAGCTTTAATGTGTACGCGGCTTCTACCTGAAACTAAGCAGGGTATCACACCTGCTCGCCCGAAATACCGCACACATGGAAAGGTATACGATGCGATGAAATTTTAAATTTATACGTTTACACGGTACGGCTTATTCATGAGTGGTTTGGGTATACTTGGCAATTACTTTGCTACGGACTTTTCCTACGGCGGAGCCCTTAATAATTTTAGCAGTCACCGCAGCATTTAATCCACTCGTCTGAATTCGATAAATGTGGTATCGATAGATTCGTTATGAATAGAATATTATAGTCCTTATCATCATCATATGGATGTGCTGATCCGTTTTGTGACGCCTTTGTGGAGTCATGTTAGTAGAAGAGTACTTGATATTAATGTAGAGCTATACAAGTAAGTAGTGAGGTAGACCTAGGTAAAAGATAATCAAATCAAATCAAAATCAAATCAAATCAAAATCAAATCAAATCAAATATATATTTATTGAGGAATACAAACAATGTGTACAAAAGCATATGAAAGCGATGATGCCTGCAGTAGCTTTTAGAAGCTGTGTCGCAGACAACAACGCCCTCCTCATAATGAACTATGTAAGATGACGAAAGCAGTAAAAAAGTTAGAAAACAGAGCTAAGATAACGACTTGATAGAGGAAAATACTTTACAAATTCACGCAGAGCCGACCCTCAGTTAGGTAATTTGTTAAGTGAGTGGTTTGTGTACATGCTATGAAAATGAATGGATTAGTATGACGCACTTTACCACAAATTCTTACTTTTTTGGATAATAAAATAAACAATTCACCCACGCTTTTCACCTTTAATCATGCACACGGTTAAACACTTTTATGCGGTACCACTAACCATAGGGGCCGAGTAGGATAGCATTTTAAAAAGTCGTGGGTAAAAATTGCGGCTGCGAAAAATATTGAAAATACTCCACAAAATAAAACACTTATTTTCGAAAATCAGTCATGTTCATTCCAGGATATCTAGAAACACACAAGGAATTGGGAAATGTTGTCAATGTAAGTATTGTTCATCTTGAAAAGACCTATTCAATGATACTACACTTATTGCTATTGAGGCCGGGTACCAAAATGGTCATCCTCTTTTGCACAGCTGAGCATGGTCTAGGCGTAAATGAAGGGAGCAATTTTTTGCTATAATTTATTCAGTCAAGTGATCCCTTGAAATGTAGTGTGACCACTAGTAATATACATTTCTGTTAGTCACACCAGTGTGACAATAAATAATAAATAATGCTGGACTTTTCACACAGCATCATCTAGCCCCAAAGTAAGCAGAGTGTTATGGGTACCAGATGACTGATAAACTACTTATATACTTTTTGTTTGTAAACACATACATATTATACATAAAAACACCCAGACTCGAGACAAATATCTGTAGGTCATACAAACATTTGTCCCGCGGCGGGGATCGAACCCGCAACCTTCTACATCGCAGGCGGACCTTCGCCCACTGCGCCACAGAGGTCGTCAATCTGGTGTGACCACGAGTCTGTCGTCGTATTTTTAAATGTTGAGTAAATTTTAATAAACATATACTTAGGTACATGTGCAAAGGCACTTGGAACTGATGACCCGGATGTTTTCCCCAAATCCAGATATCGGAATAACAATGCTCGTAAACAATTTTATTCACTGAATTTCATTTTTACATGGTTCTACTCGTAAAAAATCATCTTGTGGCCATTTTCTTACAGAAAATTTCTGATGACTCGCTTTAAGAAAGCACACTACGTGAAATTGGTGAAGTTAAGACGGGTCGCTAGTTTTAAATAAGCATTGCAACGAAAAAAAATAGATTCTAAATTATTATCGTCAAATAAAATGCAAAATTCTTCAGCCTACTTCAATTTATTGTGATAAAAAGTCAACGATAGTATAAAATAAATGGTTCACTCATTTATTAAGCAGCATTTACACTGAAGATTTTTGTCCGAGACGATATTGTCATCATCACCATCTTTCTCAGCTCACAGCTAGGCCTCTCTTCGCTTCTGCCATCGTAATCCATCACGTATTCGTGCCATGATTTTATCCAACAAGAATTAATATATTTTTATTACTATTTTTTGGAACGAAGTTCCTTTTCGGACGTTATCTAGGATCAAGGCTAGGCTAGAAAAACAAAAGAAAGCGTCCAATCCAGTGTTCCAGGACACTCGCGTACTATTTTTTTTAATATCAAGTATCAAAAAGCCGTGATGGCCGAATGGGGTTGTACCTCAACTTTCAATCCGAAGGTTGTGGGTTCGAATCTCGGCCGTGCATCAATGGATTTTGCGTTTCGTAAAATTTATATGCGCTTTAACACGTGCTCTAAACGGTGAAGGAAAACATCGTGAGGAAACCAGTTAGTGTTCTTATAGGCGGCGATGGGCTTGCAACCTGTCACGTATGGAATACTAACTTCTGCAAGATGTGGGCATGTATCAAATATGTTTGGACCTGTCTCTGACTACCCCTCTTAGACATCTTCAAAGGATCTGGAATAAGTAACATAAAAAAAGATCTGAGAGAATGTCTACCGCACCTTGGGGATACAGTCGTGAACCTGTTTTTCAAGTACCAACTTAGGTCAACATATTCATGTAGAAACATTGTTTTTAGCTTAGTGTGAGCTTAGTTTAGGTAACTCTGCCACTGACTGCCGTCGAGTTTTACTAAAACGAATCGTGTAAATGCGCCTCAACTTCTGAATATTACATCAACATTCTGTTGTTTATCATTTTTATCTCGAACGAGTTTGTTAATAAACTTCGCTTGTGTACGGAAAACAGATATTTATGTAGACTTTTACGTTTACCAATTTTATTTTGGATTGATGTTGATGTTTTATCATGGCCATGAAGATACAATATTGAATTAGGTTAATTTGTTTTGAAAAAAAGGTGTTTGATACGTTAGAAGAAACGCGGCTATTTGAATTGGAAAACTTAATTTATTGAACATCACAAGCCAAAGGTCTTGTTTTTTACAAAACGCAACGCTTGTGAATTCTAATCTTGCCTGTGCTGCTATCTAGTGAAATTATTTGAGAGGTACAAACTAACAAAAGGAATTACGAACAAAAGGAAAATGAAAATAGCCTTCAATCTACTACATTAAATCTTACGAAATATTTTTTCATGGGACCAGAGTCCCTACATTTCCACCAATTTTTGTTGTTGTAGTTGTTGTTCAAAGAAAAGATGAATGGATTCTAGAAGTGGGCCAAAGAAAAGATGGATGGATTGTGTGAAGGATGACATGAGTAAGTGAGTGTTGAGATGACGGCTGATAGAGGAGAATGGAGGAGGAACACATGTTGTGCCGACCCCACATAATGTGGGAAAAGGGCAGGAAGATGATGATGGTCAAAGAGAGTCTAGTCCTGGAAGAGATCGCTTTTCAGCGATAAGGCCGCCCGTTGTGCATTGTAATACTGTTCTCTTTTCTATTGTATATTGTAGTTGGTAAGGTGTGCAATAAAGTATTTTCATTCAATCATTTATTCAAAAAGATTCATTGCCACCGAAACACTGGCTGTTAACTGAACAGATAAGCTGATAGCACTATTCCTTCACTTTTAGTGGTATACCTCGTATAAGTAGTACTTACTTACCTATTAATTTATGTGCTTAGAGCCGTAAGATCAATAGTGGTCTGATTATTTCATAAGTTCAATGGTAGATGATTGACAACTATCAATTAGTTTATACCTAGGCCGGGGTCGGGTTAAACTGCCACTCGTAGATTAACCTTCAATAACGACATATTTTTCATTATGGCTGCCTTTCTACCATCAGCTGTTTGTTTGAACCTCGTTTGAACTGACTTTTGCGTATCGAGAGTTCAAAACAAAACTACATAGTGTAACTCTTTAGACAAAACATACAAAAACCAAGTTGTAGTATGTGTCAAACTGACTAAATATTGCCATTATTTACATGAAAAAACGAACGAAATAGGCGAATGTTGCCATGTGTTTAGGGCTAAATCGAAGTTTTATCTCTTATCTGTCCATATTTTTTTTTGTTTTTTTTTTATTTACAAAAAAATTAAAGGGCTTTGTCACTGAGCGACTATATCGCCCAATCAGTAACATCTTAGCTTAGTCTTCTTATTCTGCATGGTTTCACTTCATGTACGGGGTGTACATTCGTTGCGCTGGGATTAGAGAGCTTGAAACCACTTGCTATTTTTCTTCTTACTATTTATTCTTCCTTGTTCTTACTGCTAGGTTACTTGCGGACTGAATGCCAGTCAATACAATTTGTACTGTATTTATACTATTATTGAGTCTATCTATCTCTATCTAACATGCACAATGCATCTCTATCTATCCCTTTCTGGAACCATCCATATCTTTCTAGAACTATAGCTATCTCTATCTAACATGCACAATGCATCTCTATCTATCCCTTTCTGGAAATATCCACATCTTTCTAGAAATATAGCTATCTCTATCTAACATTCAATGCATCTCTATCTATCCTTTTCTGGAACTATCCACATCTTTCTAGAACTATAGCTATCTCTGTCTAAAAACTATTATCTCTGTCTAAAACTATTCACTATCTCTTTCTATTTAACTATCTATCTCTTTCTGAAGCTATTTTCTAGAGGAATGTTCTAGTTATTTCTATTTCCTACCTATTCTATGAAATAATATCTATGTAAACTATAAGTAGGTAGAAACTTAAAGTACGAAAACGTAAAACAATCAATACAAAAACTTACAAAAACATAAACATGACTATAAACTATGTTACAAGTATACTATTCTATGTGTCGTCCTGCACATCTCTCCCGCCGTGCAACCATGTTGCAACATCTCGGTGTAGGACGACGTCGTCGATCGTCAGGACCACCAGCTTCCACACCGGTCTCCGCAGAACTCCTCTCGTAGTAGCGTCGACTGCTCTGTATTATTGATACTATATCGGGAGGCTTCTTCAGCGTAGCTTTCTTCGCTACTCTTCTCCAATCTGGGTCTGCTATTGTTTTCTTCTTGGTCCGTTTGTAGTTCACTCTCTGCTTGTTAGCTCTACAGAGTTGTATGAACTGTAGAACTCTGGCTATCGCTAAGCGGAGTCTTTCCCAGTTGGAGAATCTCGTAGCGTCCGGCAGGGCTTCAAAAAGCTTTTGTTGACTATTGACGGCGATGTGATGGGTTCGTTCTTCTCCCTCCGTCTCTATTGTGGTCGGCGACGCGGCTATCTCCGTTGGCCAGGATTCCTCGTTTATATGCAGGAATTCCGGGCCTTTGTACCGTCTATGTTCTCTGTTGAATTCTATAGGTACATCTCTCGTTGCGTCGTCCGCCACGTTCATCTTCGTGGGCACCCATCGCCATTCGTTGACCGTCGTGACATCTTCTATCGCTGCGAGTCGATGGGCAACGTAGGGCTTTTCTATTATTGCAGCTGCCGCCTCAGGATGAGATTTCTCGTTTTCTTCTATAACAGCTTCGGCTAGGCGCGTGCCCATCACGGCGGAATGTGGGAGGTACCAAGTTCTATTTGGAGTCTTCTCTATGGGGGCAGGCTCGGCGTACTCCTTCTCTATTAAGGCTTCCATCTGTTCGTTGTATTTCTTCTTCAGTGCTGCGTCGCGATCTAACTTCTTTTCTATGCCGAAGAGTCGGTTAAGCGAAGATTCGTAGTTGTTCGGCAGGACGATGTCTTTATTGCGCCACAGTAGAGCTGTCTCGTATCTTCCTTCTTCGTTGTGGACTGTTTTCTCTTCTAAGATACGTAATTCTTGCTCTTCTGGATCCGTCTTCGGTCTTCTAGGATTGAGGCCGAGTCCATCCATGGCGAAGTACTGCTTCATCATGTCCTCTAGGTTCTCCTTAGCTGGCACCTCGGCTATATGGGATACGTAGTCTATGTTGCGTCCGAGTGTGCGGGTATGAGTCCCGTGCAGCACCCAGCCCAGTGGTGTGAGAGATGCCACTGGTTGCTTCGCGTTCCCTTTTCTGATCTTCGATGAGATGAGAAGGTGCCAGTTGTCTTGACCGATGAGTATTAGAGGTCGGGCGTTCTCGTAGCTCAGTACTTCTCCGATGCCTCGTAGATGTCGGCATTTGCTGACTTGATCCTTGGAGACCCTTTGTGGCGATACCTTAAGATTCTTCATCGTTCTGGCTTGAATCTTCTGTTGGCGATTGTTCGGACCTTCTATTGTAAAGTTGACTCTTCTTGATTCTGATTCAGCCGTCTTCATGGAGTGGATCGCTTCTATGTGCAGGGGATCGACGGGTCCTTGGGCTCCAATGGCGTTGGCTATGCTCTCGTCGATGAGAGTGACTGTTGACCCGTCGTCCAGCAGCGCGAAGGTGTCGATGGTGCCCTTAGGTCCAGACGCTTTGACTGGAACTATCTTCAAATATGACTGCTTGTTCGACGTCCAGGCGGAGTTGATCGAATCTATTGGCTTGGGATCTGCCGGCTTCTGGGCTTTATCAGCGTGCAGCATCTGGTGGTGCGAGTACTTGCACCCGTTGACGCCGCATGTCTTCTGCCGGCAACTGTGGACTCGACTCCTGTAGCGTAGGCAACGGAAGCATAGTCTTCTATTCTTGGCTATATCCCATCGGCTATTAACATCCGCTTTCTTGAATTTCTCGCAGTCTTCTATTAAATGTCCTTCTATATCGCAGTTAGGACATTTCTTCGTACTTGGCTGACTATCGATGACGTTGTTGACTTTCTGTGGACGCTTGTTTTCCTTCGGTGCTATGTCCTCAGGTAGCGCATAAGGTGCGCATATTTCAGCTTGCCTCCTCATGAATTTTTCGAGCTTCAATAAGGCTGGATCCTTCTTCGGCTGTGTGTCTGCAAAGTCGTAGAACTTGAGGCGCATCGATGGGGTGAGCTTCTCCAACAGGACCGCGAATACCTCTGGATTGTGAAGATAATGGACGCAGTCTAGAGATTCCAGAGTGGATACGGCGTTCGTCACGTGAGTAGAAAACACGCAGGTCTCCCTCGGTGAGTCATTCAGGCGCGGCAGGGCCCGAAGTGTATCCATCTCCAGCTTGGCTATTGATTCCGGTCTTCCAAATCTTGTTTCCAGAGTCTCCATGATCTTCGTTGGGTGCGTGTCGTTGATGAGCAGACTCTGCACGGCTTCTTTGGCTTTCCCCTTCAAGTTCTTCCGTAGTCGGTTGACATTCTCGACTTTAGTATACACGTCTTCCGTTTCTCTATAGGCCGCTCGGAACGGCAGCCATTCTTTGTGTGATCCGCTGAATTCGGGCAACTCGACGAACTTCGGCTTCTGGCCCGCCTTGATGGCGCTGGTGATCGCTGCTGATAAGCTGGAGAGGGTTTGTTCCAAGGTGACTCCCGCCGGTGTTGGCACCGCAGGCTGCAGCAGTGCTTCTTCTATAGGTTTCGACGGGGCGCTATTTCTCTCCAGGTTGACTCCCGCCGGTGTAGGCACTGCAGGCTGTAGCAGTGCTTTGTCTATATAGTTCGGCGGGGCGCTATTCTCTTCTATTCGATGATCCTCTAAAATGGCGGCGACCGGGTCTATTGCGGGGGCAGGAACGGGTTCCCGATGGTGAGGTTCGTTGGAGATTGCTAACATCGCAGGCTGTGCTTGAGTGTTCAGCCAGGTGTCCACTCGGGTGTTGACATCAGACTTGGAGAAGATGGAGGCGTCATCATCTTCATCTTCATCGTCGGTGTCCATGGCTTCTATACGGGCTAGCGTGGCAGCAGCTAGCTGAGCTTGAATGCGCAGAAGGTCTTCTCTCGCTCTTGCTATCTTCTGCGCCTTCGTTCTGGAACGGGTGGACCCAGCGGCGCTCCGGCGCTGCGGGTCCGGCGGCGGCATGCGTTCCTTGCATGGATCCAGCCGTGTCTTGAGCTTCGTTCCCTTCTTCATAGGTTCTATTCGCGATGCCGCAGGCTCGAGGGGAAGTGCTGAAGACGGCGTGGCAGTGCTCCTAGCGGTGTGACTATCCGCTCTCCTCGGCGTGGTGCCACTCTTCTCTGTGGCGGCGGATTCGGCAGATGTACCCGTCGCTGCAGAGGTCTCTATTTCCGTGGTGGTCGTTGTCATCATCGTCGCTGTGGCTTCTGTTGTAGAGGTTTCCGCCGATGATCCAGGTGCGGAGGTTTCTACCATAGTCTCGGTCGCGGAGGATCCAGATGTGGCTGTAGTTCCTTCGGACGAAGACGGGTTCGCAGCCGACGACTGTGCGCAGTGTGTGCGTCCCTTTCCAACGGAGCGTGTGACCGGCATAGTGGCTTGATGAGGGAGTCTTCTATTCTATTATTCTTGAGGCTTCAATCTTCAATCCGGCTCGAAGGACCATTAAATGTACGGGGTGTACATTCGTTGCGCTGGGATTAGAGAGCTTGAAACCACTTGCTATTTTTCTTCTTACTATTTATTCTTCCTTGTTCTTACTGCTAGGTTACTTGCGGACTGAATGCCAGTCAATACAATTTGTACTGTATTTATACTATTATTGAGTCTATCTATCTCTATCTAACATGCACAATGCATCTCTATCTATCCCTTTCTGGAACCATCCATATCTTTCTAGAACTATAGCTATCTCTATCTAACATGCACAATGCATCTCTATCTATCCCTTTCTGGAAATATCCACATCTTTCTAGAAATATAGCTATCTCTATCTAACATTCAATGCATCTCTATCTATCCTTTTCTGGAACTATCCACATCTTTCTAGAACTATAGCTATCTCTGTCTAAAAACTATTATCTCTGTCTAAAACTATTCACTATCTCTTTCTATTTAACTATCTATCTCTTTCTGAAGCTATTTTCTAGAGGAATGTTCTAGTTATTTCTATTTCCTACCTATTCTATGAAATAATATCTATGTAAACTATAAGTAGGTAGAAACTTAAAGTACGAAAACGTAAAACAATCAATACAAAAACTTACAAAAACATAAACATGACTATAAACTATGTTACAAGTATACTATTCTATGTGTCGTCCTGCACACTTCACTTCTTGGTTTCTTCTTCTTCGATTTGATCTTATGAAATTTAATCGTAGATAATATAATCCATAGTTTAAACCACTATTGATCTTACGGCCCCAGTGACACAATAACAAGTGGACAGTGACGTCACAAAACCTGTTTCAGTGAATGAAAATCTGAAATTCGTTTCACAGAGGTATTGTGTTTTCCGAACGTCACTCTACATTTGTTCTGGCTTACATTTTTTGTTCGTAGTTTCGTGTTCTAATGTAGCAAAACTGTCATACATGATTGTGTTCAAAGTAGGTAGGTATAGTAGGTACAAGGTCGGAATACATAGATAAGTAGTTCTTTATTGCATAGGTACCACCACACACAAGAAGACACAAATACTTTTCTTACAACCGGTCTGTAAGTGGATGGGTGACCGCCAGTGGCATTTTCATCTGAGCGCTTCCGTGCTTCGGAGGGCACGTTAAATTGTCGGTCCCTGCTATTTAAGTTGTTAAGCCATGACGAAGGCCTTAAGGCGGCTCAAAAACTCCGTCCCCAGAGTTGGCCACTGACTCATACGAACTTACTTACATACTTACTGCATAATGTGCATAAGGTCCAACAAGTTGACACTTTTAACGCGTTTTCTGCCTCTTTAGTGTTCACCTACAGCTGCGACACGTCCTACAGCATGCCTGTCATGTGCGTCGATGGCACTCCAAGTGTTAATGACAGTCCTTCCATTATTTTAAACTCCTATAAACTGTAATTAGTCTTTATTTAGTTAGCGTTTTGGTTTTAACTGTTAGAAATTGACTGTTGAAATTTACGACCTCTGTAGCGCAGTGGGCGAAGGCCCGCCTGCGACGCAAAAGGTTGCGGGTTCGATCCCCGCGGCGGGACCAATGTATGATCTACAAATATTTATCTCGTGTCTGGGTGTTTCTATGTATAATATGTATGTATTTACAAACAAAAAGTATATAAGTAGTATATCAGTCATGTAGTACCCATAACACAAGCTCTGCTTAATTTGGGGCTAGATGATGCTGTGTAAAAATTCCAGCATTATTTATTATTATTATTTATAAATCATAACAAATTAAACGCCATTTACACGATACCATTCTGGCACACCATTCTTGACTCTGCTTTTTAAAACTCAACGGAGCAAGAGATTCTAATATTCAGTGGTAAGAGGCAAGAATGGTATGCTAGATGGTTTCGTGTAAATCGCGTTTTATCCAATAACAAACTCGCTGGTTGAAGCAAACTTTCAGTTTTAAAATCATAAACCATAGATTCATTTAAACTTTGAACTCACACCTCAACCAAAGCAAAGATCCATTATAAAGTTTCTTCTGTAATAATAAATATACCTACTAACAAAATGATGCCTTGCGAAGTAACTTTAACTTATAATTGGAGGCTAAACTAATCTTTATTGAGTAACGATCAAGCGCATTTTATCGAAAAGTCACTTTAACTCAAATGCTAACCTCGTGAAAGCTCGTGAAAGCTAAAAACACGTTAAAAACATGCGTACTTTCCTTGTCCTTTTCACCATACTGGTTCGAAAGACATGACTTTGATGTAAGAAGACTCAAATGATTGTCATTTACAATCATTGAGTCTTGTTACATCGTCATATTTAATTGAATTTAACGAGACAAAAAATTACGGAAAAAGAGAAAGGACCCCGTAATTCCTACCATTAGGTAATCGAATTAGAAATAAACCACATTTCCATCAGTCCAATTGTAATTTGCTTACATTGAGACCCCTAGCTCAATTATGTTGGTAGAAAATCCGCAAAATTCCGGTAAAATCCGACAAACGGAAGGCATTTGACATCTGCCAATCCAGCCCGAATATTCTCATAAATGCTGTTGTTTTTACCTACAACAGTAGCCTCATGTATATTTATAAGTTGATAAATGAAATAGCTCCTTTAGTGTCAACCCACACACAGTGTTTGCGTATTTTATTCACCATTCGGTATCGACGCCGTAAACGTGGATTTGAACTGATTTTCATTAGTTATGAGTGAGTACCTTGGTACTCTCTCTACATCTCTTGAGATGGCGCTGCTATTTCCCCATACAATTCTGCGTTTACGGCGTCGATATCGAACGCGTAAAAAACTAATACTAGGCACCCTGTTATCAATCAGTCGTATTATCACTTCGATCATATATCTCGATCGAAGTATTAACACGAAGAACAAAACTTTCAAAATGAAAATTGTGTTCTTCTTTTCGTGGCCAGTTTAAAAAAACGCCTAAAATTTTAATAAAGCCACAGACTCTGAAATTAAGATATTTTCCGAGATAAAGCGCTATAATGGACGCAATTACACCATAACAAACGGAACGGATTATGCAAATCATTTCGTTATAGGCTGAAATTCAGTTTCGTTTTGGTTTTCATAATTTTTAGGGTTCCCTTAACAAAAGGAAAATAAGACCCCCTAGCCTAACCCTCCTGGCCAGGGCGTCTCGTGAATACATACGGTCTTATTACAAAAAAGTAAAACATCCTGTTGAACAAACACCATGACACAATGACAAAAACAAAGTATTTAGAGATCGTTTTATATATATATAGTTTGCTAGTCAGTTCTTCGCTAAATAAGTTTTGTAGTTAGACCGTTAAGAGTCTCTCTCTAGAATAGAGTTTGATAGGAAAAAGAACGGTTAGTCCATTGGTTAATACCGGCCTTTGAGGATAATAAAATACGGTAAATACGGTAATGTAAATAAAACAAGCCTTTAAATAGCTTCAAATACACAGAACAGTTTCTGTTTTCATTAAAATTCGTTTGTGAATACAATTTATCTAATTTGAAAATGTTATTTCAAATAAAGGATTCGGTTTTGTGTTAAATCTCTTGCAGAGTAAAGCGAGCAAGCTATGGAGGTAATCTTGTTGCTTTTTGATCTGTAGGCCAGTCAACAACACATTCGTGAAAAACGTCTTATAAAATATACGTAATTTCCTTTATTATGTTTCATGGTAAGATTTTGCGTAAGATTCGGTTTCGGTTTCGGTTTAAAGAGTTTAAGAGATTCGTTTCACAGGTTCGTCATCGGAACCGATTTTGGAACGAATGTTTAGTTTCTATAATATACTTAGCCGTGTTTGTTGCCATTATTCTTCGCGAATAGAGTTCTCATCCCCATGCCATAAAGGAGTTTTCAAAGATCAAATGACGACCTCTGTGTCTGTAGCGCAGTGGGTGAAAGCCCGCTTGGGACGCAGAAGGTTGCGGGTTCGATCCCCGCCGCGGGAAATTTCTCTCAGGTCTGGGTGTTTCTATATATAATATGTATACCTATATGTTTATATGTAAGTATTTAAAAAAAAAGTATATATGTATGTAGTATATCAATTATCTGGTTCCCATAGCTACTTAGTTTGGGGCTAGATGATGCTGTGTGAAAATTGTCCAGCATTATTATTATTTTTAAAATATGTTCATACTTATCAGTTCGTATGTTTAAAGCTATAGCTACCTACTTCACTCTTGGTATCGAGCATTGTAGGTAAACCCATTGCTCAGTAAATGAAACAAAATGCCTTATGTACTTTAATTATTCATTGAATTTCGCTAATTCGGCCACAAGTAGCACATTGGGATGCAGTAGTGAGCTTTATTTATCAACCGACTTCAAAAAAGGAGGAGGTTCTCAATTCGTCTGTATGTTTTTTTTTTTTTTTTTTGTATCTTGTTACGCGATTGCTCCGCCATTTGTTGACCGATTTGCAAAATTCTGAGATTTGAAAATAGTTTTGAGGATAAGCTTATTAAGGAATGGCATATTTGCACCTGTGCCTCTAATTCTTAGACATCTGCAAAGGATCTTAATCATCTGAAGATTAAAATTATTCATCGAAGACGACCTACACTTCAATCTCTAATTTGGAACAGTTTTCAACCGACTTCAAAAAAGGAGGTTTTTGTATCTTGTTACGCGATTGCTCCGCCATTTGTTGACCGATTTGCAAAATTCTTTTCATGTTTGAAATGGTATACTCCAGAGGTGGTCCCATATAAATTTTATTCCTGAGGGATTGATAGTTTCCCCGTAAAACTCTTAAACACCTTCCCTCCTAGCCATGTCACAAATAGAAATCGAATCGACAGCTTGACGCCCTGAGTCACACCGCGTTTCGAGTCAAACATTGAAGTCGGTTTTCTTTTTAGTATAATATATAAAAACGGTACTAATTAATGTATTACTTTTTTCTGCCCATTTAAATCCCCGTAGATCTTTACATCAACCGTGTCATGTGGGATCATTTTTTATGACAAAATGCTTGCGTCTTTTAAAACAATCTGTATTTACCTAATGTAGGTACTTATTTCAACAAAAACTCTGCAAAAAATAGTCCAAAGTGTGTTTTATATTTATTTTTTATGTTTTTGTAAGATTATTTCCCCATATTCGGCAAAAAGGAATAAATGATCTGATGATGACAAATAATCAAGAACTAAAAAAAAACTAAGGCCTTTACATCTATATTAGATGATTTATACAGCGTCAGGAAGCAATCCATGCCAACATTTAACGGAACGCTGTAGTGCCTGGGACATTGTTTGAGATGGAATAGGCTTGCCCAGTACCTATACCATCCTCTCAGCTTATTTAGCCTGGCCCACAGGAAAGACGTCAATAAGTGTAGAGCTGACTAAGCTGCGGGTTTCCTTCACCGTTAAGAGCTCGTGTTAAAGCGCATATAAATTTAACGAAACGAAAAATCCATTGATGCACGACCGGGATTTGAACCCACGACGTTCGGATTGAAAGTCGAAACACAACCCCATTCGACCAACACGGCTCTCATAATCAAGAACAATCAAACAAATAATAAACTTCCTTAATAACGTCAGAACTGCATTGTAAATACGTACATATTATACCTATGTAGGTACATATTACAATGGAGCCAATCACCGTTCATCTTTAGCTACTAATTGCTCGTAAAACATTGCTGTTATCGTAGATAATTAGGTAGTTAATAATGTTATCTATCCATTTTCACTTGTTTTCCTGTTTGGATAATTGGATGTGGAAATCATGAGGAGAATGGCAAACGAAAATTATATTTTCTATTGTCGTGATGACTTTTTTTATTATTACCTCGAAACTTACACAGGCAAGAATGAGGTCTACGATGGAGCGAGCCTACCCAGAAGGTGCCTATTAACTCGTCTTAAAAACAACAGGGTAGTTCATCGGAAATACAGACGCTGGAAGCTGATTCCAAATGTTTGCAGTGCGCATAACAAAAGAACTTTGAAAGCGCTCAGTTCTAATTAGTGGAATATCAACCAGGTGAGGATGGTAATCAGCTGTGTGTCTGAAGTCCCTTTAAAAGAACGGTGAAGGCGGTATAAGGACGTGCAGCTCCTGGGCACACTCACCGTAGTACAATCTGTAGAAGACCGTCAAACTCGCTACCTCGCGGACGATGGCTCCGACTGTCGAGTTTTGCTTCGGCAAGATAGTCTTCACCTCTTGGCTCTGCGCTCCACCGAGTCAAATCCAGCAAGTTGATACCCAAAGGTGGCTGCAATACTCCATACAAGATCGAACTTGAGCTTTATATAAAGTCAAAAGATGACCAGGTGATGATAAGATGATGACAAAATCAAAAAGCATTTATTCCATATGCATGTGTGTTGGGATCACTTAGCTCCGCGACCAATATTGTGAAGAACCAGGGCAATAAAAATGGTGTGCCTTTAAGTTAACTTAACCTCATAATAAATATAAGCTTTGATTTTGTAAAATAAATAATCTGCTCTCTGGTTCAGGCCATCAATAGGATGGAAAAAGAACCACCAACGAAAACAACATCTTATTATACCGAGAATATTTCCCCTACAACATCTTACTAACAAACTAAACTTCAATGAAATTCAGGTGGGCCGGCTATCTCTCTCACTCGCAAAACAAAGTATATACGCATCTCTTTCTCGCACTTGCGCGATTGACGTAAATGGGAAGAAAATGTTAGGAATCTTGAAATTCAAGGTTTTTGCTTCGGGCGTAACGCAAATTATGTAATAAGACAACATTTTAGATCTATACATATAAACATTTACAAAAACCGGCCAAGTGCGAATCAGCCTTTAGGCATGAACCTTCAGTATTGAAGAGCATATAAAGGTGCATTTACACGATGCGATTTTTACTTAAAATGCAAAAGCAAACAAGTTCGTATGAGTTAGCGACCAAACGTAAAATTTTATTATATCAACGAACTTCGAGAACTCATAATTTAAAGTCACTTGCCAAGTGTGAGTGGTTCCGACTTCTCTATTTAAGTAAAAGTTAAAAGTAGTAAGTAGGTAAATATTGGTCTAAAACGTGTTTAGCTAAGCACTGACTAAATAACTATCTCTATAGAAACGATCTCTAAATACTCGTGTGGTAAACGTTTTTTTTATGTGTGTCAACATGGTGTTTCAATAGATGATTAAATTTTTTGTAGTAAGATAAGATAGGATAATTTATTTCATAAAAATTGTACGTACCTACCTACGTGTGTAAAATAGTAAGTATGGTAGGTTTTTGTTTGGATTGTTTATAAATCATATTTAACACTCTCGAGCTTGGAGCAAATGCTGAGGGGTAGCCGTATTTTTCACCCACATAAAATTGTGTAGATTTAAGTACCTATTGTAACTGTTGTATATGATGTGGAGAAAATAAAACTTTACTCTATTCTATTTATTTATTAAGTATTCCGTTGGCTCCCTTTTGTGCGGAACTCTAGAAACGTACTAAATTATAATGAGCTTTAAGCCGCGTTGACACGATCAGAGTAGACTCTGACAAAGTGGACTCTGATACCTTCTAGAACGCTACTTGGATCGTGGCAACCCCAATCCGATTGCACTCTGATTACTCTGGGGCCGTATTCGCGTTCCTTTTTCCGTTCGTTGGATAAATATTCGGATGCTTCCCACAACGATTTCTGACTTTAACGGTGAATTTTTCGGTTCGGAATATTTGGACCTAGGCTAGGACCGTGTTAAAGAGTTTGAAAAATTGGCCCTTGAAGTAAAAAATCGTGGTGGGAAGCATCCGAATATTTATTTAATTTTATTTTTTATTAAAAAATACGGCCCCTGATGGCGGCGGCCAATCAGAGCGTCCTAGTAGGCATCAGAGTACACTCTGTCAGAGTATACTCTGATCGTGTCAACGCGGCTTTAGACGTATCTCGTCAACTTTCTAAAGTCGTAAAATTTTACGAGACTTTAAGTTCGAAATTGTAAGAATCCTGAAAGTTGAGGCTAACAGCGGAAACTTATGTTAAACTCTCATTTTCAATTATAAATGAGGAGATTATTTTTAGTAATAATCTTCTTTTCGACGATCTCGAAGAGTTTGTAAAGGTGTGGTTTAAGATAGCCAGAGATAACATTTTGGGGGAGACTTTTGCCCAGCAGGTGGGACACAGTAGGTTATACTAGGTACTATTAAGACATCCTGTTTACTTACATTATAAATGGATCATGAATTATAATGATAATTATATTTATTTATTTTCTCTCACAAACAAAATAAATACACAATAAAGAAAATATGAAAGTTTTACAGTAGGTGCATTTTTCTGCTGAGATTTCTTAACAGGCGAGTTTTTCATTGAACTAAAATGCTTCGTTCAACCTCGCAGTTCAATAAAACGAAATCCCCACATCCTTTTAAGAGGTTGAACCCTTATCGGCTAGAAAGGTGTGCCCATGTCAGCGTTTTATGGAAAATACTTACGGATAGTGTAGCCAGCAAAATGTTTCTCGTATTTTATAATAACGACATTCAAACTCAAAAGCTTATTGTGTCAATGAAACATGTTGGATAAATAGATGAAAAAAAATGAGGCACGAAACTAATCTTATTTATAACTACTGTGTTTCTTCTAGCTTTTTGAGTCCTTTGATCTCTGTGCAGAAGTTGTTGTTGAGTGGATAAGGGACCATTAAAAAGTAGCATAAAAATACTTAGGTATACCCAGCAGTGGGTTTAGTAAGGTTGTTTGATGCTATTTACTTAGGACCGAAACTTACACAATATTGAACTAAGCTGGAAACACTACGTCTTTAAATGATTTATACATTGGTATTTTCCGCGCAGGGAATTGATTCCCTTTGCAATATTTCTTCGGACGCTCCGACGAAGCACTTTAAAAAATCTTTTCTTTTGATTCGTCCAATATTACTTACTTAATACAATTTTGAGGAAATCTATCTACCTATCTAATCAGCCACATTGACAGCTGGCAGGCACGGATCCAGCTCTCAAAAAAGGTTGTGGGCACATCCATCCATAAAATGGCTAAGGATGCGAGTCAGATGATAAACTCGCTCTCTATAGTCTCGGACTGATTCTGAGTTTTCGGATTGAAACTCAAAAACCAATAACCAAGGTTACATACGCAATCAAAGATCGCAATCGGCTAAACAATTTAAAGAAACCAAGGAGCTTTGTGTCCATTTTCGCAAAAATAGGACCTGTGTGCGAGAACATTGAGACTGACCGACAGACAAACACATTTTTTGGCCAATCTCGAAACTTCGGTCAAAAGGTTGTGGGCATGCCCACCGTGCTCATAACGGTGGATCCGCGCCTGACTGCTGGGTGGGTATAGGACTCCTCTCTATGGTTCTTCCTGTGCAGTCCTTTAGCTACATTAATAGTCTACTTCCTGGTCTTACTTAGCGCATATCTGCTTGGAAGTCCAAGCTTTAAAAAACATTTGTATGCATTCAGTACTTATCACATAGTTAATTACTGAATCGACAATCATATTCCTTCTCGAACAATGTCCCTGGTACTACAGCGTCCCGTTGAGTGTCAGCATAGGTTGCCTCTTGACGCTGTGCAATCATCTATCATCAAGATGTAAAGGCCACTGGTATATTTCAAATTAGAGTCAAGATATTGATTTTCTTTATTTTGTACCTACTAAGTAAGTAAAGTAATTAATATGTGTCTACTACACATATATCTTATTACATAATCCATAATAATCCATCCATACTAATATTATAAATGTGAAAGTTACTCTGTCTGTCTGTCTGTTTGTTACGATTTCATGCCTAAACCTCTGAACAGATTAAGCTGAAATTTGGCATAGTTAAAGGTTGTATCCCAGGGAAGGACATAGGCTAGGCGACAAATCCCGAGGGACCGCGGTTCACACCGAGGGAGCGCAGCTAGTCGACTCAACTTTTTCTGAAACACGCCGTGGCATGTTTTTCTTGATAGACTTTGAGGTTTAATTTGCGCAGTTACAAAATGGATGATTATTTGTTGCAATAGCAACAGAAACACTTCTGGCAACATCAGTTTTTTGTTCAGCCTACGTAGTTAATTGATGTTTCCTGTCGAGTAAATTCGTGTTTACAGAATCAAAAGGCCATTTGAGTCTAATAAATTGAAAAGAGACGCCATTGACATTACTATTGGCGCAAAAATAGCTGACCCGTTTCCAGGGAAACGTTATATTAGAGTTTTTTTATAATTAATGAGCCCATATGCTTTGGAAATAGACACAGCAAGAAACATGTCAAGAAAAAGATGACGGAATGTAGGACATTCTTGGTATTTTGAATACGTGTTTACTGTGGATTTACATCGGTATTCACAAACATTACTATGAGGTCGCGCAGTGCGCGCGGACGCACAGGGTCCCAAAAACCTACTCATTTTGGGACCCTGTGCGTCTGCGCGCACTGTGCGACCTCATAGTAATGTTTGTGAATACCGGTGTTATTTTATGAGATGGTATGACGTTTTTGTGTAAAACTGTGTAAAACTTGAACATTTATCTTTTGTTGTTTTAAATGCGCAAGTTTAGATAATCTGTTTATTGCTTATTCACGCCGAAACGCCGCTAAACGGATTTGGAGGAATCTGATGTCCTTGATTACCGTATATTTATAACTTTTTATTCTAAAAAATATGAAGTAGAGAGACTGTCCAACGTTTCAGCGGCAGTCTTTTCATTCGAATAATACCTTAAGGTTTATGAAACCAATGTATATCTGAGCCAAAAGCTCGGTTTCAGAAAGGATTTGATCAAAACCAAACCATATAGGGAAGCAAATAAGCCAAAACATAACTGCAATAATACAGATTGTTTAAATATTCATAAATGTGTTCTGCTGTAATTAATCCTCGAAGGAGATGACGTACTTGTTCCGCTTGTATCAGGACCTTAGAATAACACATTCGTGAGTGTCTATTTTATATTATTATATTATATTTATATTATGAGCCCGTGATGTCCCACTGCAGGGCAAAGGCCTCCCTTCCTTTCTTCCACTCAACTCTATTGTAAGCTAATGTTGTCCAATGGGGAGAGTAAGAGTCAAGTTCGTCTCTCCACCGTCGCCGCGGTCTGCCGCGTGTTCGTTTCCTGTTCCGTGGGATCCACTCTGTGGTGGTTCGTGCCCACAACTCATCCGACATACGGCAGACATGGCCCGCCCAGTCCCATTTTAGTTTGCCGACTTGACCAAAGCATATGGGCTCATTATTTATAAAAAAACTCTAATATAACGTTTCCCTGGAAACGGGTCAGCTATTTTTGAGCCATTTTACATAGAGTTTATTGCACATACGCAAGATATTTCGCACTTTATGTTGGCATACTCAGAGTTCAACTATTGAATTGTGTAAGTATTGGTATTTTGAATACGTAGGATATACGAGATGGTGTGATAAAATAAGTGAAGTTGAAAGAACTGTCAGTCCAATGTTTACAAAAATTCCACATCGAGTTTGGCTAGAGTATAGGTACCTAGTATAGGTATGCTTAAACCTTTTCAACAAACTAGGAACCAAATTATGTTTGTTGCTGGTTCTTCATAGTATTGGTCCCAAAGGAACAGCAGGTAGAATCACCTAGTTTTATGACTATTCTAAGTGATCACAGCGGTCTTACTAAATAAAGGTTTTTTGGCTTGTTTTCTATATGTCCATGTGTATTATCCATCTTGATTCATCTTGGAACTTGAGCTGATCTCTTTAAAAATGTTTAAAATTAGTTGCAATGTAGGTATATAGGTCAGGTCTTTCATTTTAAACTACACAAACTGACAGGGCCTCATTTTTGGGTTGTATAAAGACGTTTGACCGTATCAATTTAATTCCTAAGCCGATTTAAGTTTTCACTTAAAAATGTATCATTTATTGATTTTTTTGAAATGTTGCATAACTTTTCATCACGAATGGACTAAGTTATACAAGAAGAAACAATCAATTGAAAGAATATTCTTTATCGATTTTCTCGGGATTTTCATAACAAAACAAACAAAAAACATAAATATTTTTTAATTTATTTGTTGAACCCAATTCCTAATTAAGTAAGTTTATAATAACGAAAGACCCTATATGTAATTCTTTGTGTTGCTAAAACATAATGATGTAGCTGTTCCATATTCCCTGTTTGAGGAGTGTAAGTAAGGCCTTGGAGGCGTTCCATCCAAGAGCAAGTACCTATCTCGTAATAACGACATTATTTACATGTTTTACCGCGATATTTGATATTTTCACCCTTTGAAGATATTTTTGGTAAATGTATGTACAAAAGAAATGCCTCTTGAAAATTGGTGACATAATTTTTGTAAGTATTCACAATTTTCTTTGGATAACCTTTTTTTTTAATGATTCTATCCATTGTAGTATACTATCTATCGCAGTTGTGCTAATAATATTATTTCGAGTCTTCAATTTCCACGCGCTAGTAACCTATTTGGGTATATTATGGCATTAAGTAATAATATTCATTCAATGAATTAATGAATGAATATTATTACTTCAAATAAAATGTACGTAAGTAAAGTAAGTAGGTACATAATTTCCTTCCAATCAGAAAGTCTATAATTTCCAAATAATGCCATTAGTAGTCTATCTGTCTATCGTCTATCGCTATCTGCAATTCGATTCTATTCTATTTCGATTTATAGGGTTGGCTTATCCTCACTTGACGCCCTGAGTCACGCCGCGTCCTGTTAGTCGAACATTAAAGTCGGTTTTCTTTTTAGTTTTTAACAGCACAGTTTCTATGGTACAATACAATTGTTCTACCTCACGTAAACGGGTTCGTCATTTGTTACTATGTGCGTAAGCGATACTGAGCGCTCATTCGTCCATTGAGCGGTCCCTAGCTTCCGCACACCAGAAAAAATGTGCAAAGTGCATGTGCACATCTACACACACCATTAACAACCCGCCTTCATGAGGTTGAACAGCTACGTGAATATTACCTGGATAACCATCTGTCATCGCCCGCTTTATAATGGATTTATTCGTCGGTAGGGTTACTTTTCAACGGGAATTACGACCCTTATTTTCTTAAAAATCCAACAAACATTCCGCATTTTTTGTTTTCGAATGTGTTTTCATTGGGATTTTTTTCATAAAAAGTTATAGTTGATTACAATACAATGTCTTTATTACGGTAGATATTAAATTACCTAATAAAAGAGCTGTCATTTGCAAGAGACCCAGCCAAGCCCCCAAGAGTCGGTTAAGCAGGTGAAATGTTGAAAATGATATAAAAACGAAACGCGAGTTTTGAACTCCGCTACTCGACTCGCTTCATGTTTTTGGCCTGATTTTTACGAATTAAAAACCTATGTAAAAGAATAGCTTGCGTGTTAGACGACAATTTAAAATGATTTAGTAAAATCCACTTAAGGCCCGCTTGCTCATAATGCTCTCGTAATTTATCAACCATAATGGCGGCGATTGTAAACAAGAAAACGATCAAAGGAAACCACAGAGAAACGTAAATGGGTTAAGCAAAACATGAGGGCTAAATAATGTCTGAAAATGAAAATGTAACGGTTTAGGTTAAGATTTTTAAAGTGTGATAAGTACCTATAATGTGATGTGATAGTGTTAGGGTCAAAAATAAAAAAGTAAAAAAGCATTTATTCAGTAGGACCGCTGGGATCAGTGTAATGTTCTTAACACAACCCCGTTATAATTATGTTTCCCTAAAAAATTACACTATAATAATATTGATATCATTATCACACTACTTAAATAACTTATCACACTAATCCTTTTAGGTACTTACAATAAAATATGCAAAAGTTTGTCTGTATATTAATGGTACCAACATTTTGAATAGCCTAATGCTATTCCAGGTCACTATCTACGCCTATTCTTCATCCAAATCGATTCACTGGTTTGATTGAAACACAAACATATAAACATGCTCACAAACTTTCAGCTTTATTATATTAGTGGTTTGTGATAATCTGTAAAAAAAATACCTTGGTAGTATTAAGCGGTCGCCGTTTTTGTTGGAACTTTTCCAGGCCTTTTTTGAATTTGCGTTTTATCATAATATCTCGAATTCCAATGAAACATTACTTATACATTCTAATATTAAATATTCTTCGTTCCTTGAAAGCAAAGTTTATGTACAAAGTTGAGCGTCAGAATGAAAATAGTGACAGACAGATGTTTGTTTATTTTATATAGGTAGGATTTGTTTAAGTAACGTAAACATGGACGTGTGACTGAACCTGTATCATCTGTTCCGTATTATTTTTAAGATTAGATGTAACATTACCATCCTACCTAACTTACATAAAACCTTGCCTCTATTAATAGAAAAGAAGAATAGAAAATGCTTTATTACATTTATTTCACAGATACTAAGCTACAAAATTGATCATGAAAAACGATCTATCGATGGCCCAACAGTCAACTGAGCCAGGTCACTGCCAGTCGGAAGCGTGCTCAAAACACTACCACACTGAATAAAAATGATTCAAAGCCAGTTCAGTTGGGATATAAATGCGTCAGCTCTTGGATCACGCGTCGCTTCATCGCCCCTTGAAAGCCTACGGACTCAGAATCTCTAATAATAATTTAATATAAATAATATAATTCATATATATATATAAATAATGCTGGACATTTCACGCAGCATCATCTAGCCCCAAACTTTACTATGGGAACCAAATAACTGATATACTACTTATATACTTTTTGTTTGTCAATACATACATATTATACATAGAAACACCCAGACCCGAGATAAATATTTGCAGATCATACAAACATGTAATGAGAAGAGAAGAAGGTCATGTAACTAGGAGAGTGCTTGGTATGAATGTTGATGGATTTACGAGTAGAGGTAGGCCAAAGAAAAGATGGATGGATTGTGTAAAGGATGACATGAGTAAGAAAGGAGTGAGTGTTGAGATGACGGCTGATAGAGGAGAATGGAAGAAGAACACATGTTGTGCCGACCCCACATAATGTGGGAAAAGGGCAGGAAGATGATGATGATGATACAAACATATCAGGCGGCGGGGATCGAACCCGCAACCTTCTGCGTCCCAAGCGAGCTTTTACCCACTGGACCAAAGAGGTCGTCATATAAGCTATTATTGTATGACATAAGTCAACCACCTACAATTTCATGCAACAATGTATGCTGTTTATATTCTACCTTTCATCGCTAATGATAAAGATGCAACAGTCCCGTCACGAGACATTGTTATGTTATTGTGTACTAAATACCAATCCGATTCGTTTCAACATGCGCTAGTTTCACAACTAGCCTAAAAATTTGTTAATTTTTACAAACATAAAACAGTAATAGGCAACGCAAAAAAAAAAAAATATTTCAATTATCCAGCTATGAACGTACATATCGACTTTCTCACTTTACCAATTTTAAGATAAGATAAGATAAGATAAAATAGTTTAAAATTGTATAAAAAAATGTGATAATTTTTTTTTAAATTTTGAAACTGTTTCGCTTGCAAGCAGTTGGTTATCTGATCCCACTTTTTTTTGTCCTGTTATTTGACCAAATAGAGAGAATTTGAAAATGTCTATCGGTCTTTTATCGACTGCATTTCGGAGAGTGTGCACAAGAGCTCCATAATTTAGTTCCGCCATCCCCATTCTTTTATCGGACCAACAGGTTCCCCGAAAGACGCCACTTGTACATGGTTGATATTCCCAGAGTTCGTACAAAGCGTTTTGAGTCCACTTTTTTCATACGCACTGCCAAACTGTGGAACTCATTGCCGGGTACCGTATTTACCGAAAAGTACAATATAGGGGTCTTTAAATCAAGAGTAAATAGGTTCCTTCTAGGAAAGCATGTTCCATCTTAGACCTCACTACTGCTTAACATCAGGCAGAGGGAGGTCAAATGCTGACCTATTTAATTAAAAAAAAAAAAAAAAAAGAAAGAGATAAAAATCTGTATAGTTTTGTGAAAGCCCTTGGTTTTTATGGTTGGGCCCTATTGTCGCCAAAAAACTTTTTGAAAGAACCCCGCAATACTTCATTGATATTGGTGTTCAAAAGCTAGCAAGGCGGAGGTAACTGCTAGTCGCTTCACAACACATTTTTTAGCGATAGTACCTACCTACAGTACAAAAAACAAAAACCGGTTGTATAACGAATCATCCGGTAAAATAAAAAAAAATTGTATCCTCCAGAATTTGATCACAAAACTGCCAGTATTACGACAGGGATTACTATATAAGTGTATTGTTCGAGGTGCGTTGCGCGGTGATTGATGATCCCGTATTTTGCAGAAAATAGCTTTTTCGAAAATATTTCATGAATTTTTATTTTTCGGGAAAAATACTGATTGTCCCTGTTACTAAGCGGATCATGATTTAATTACGGTAGCTTTGTTGGTGCTAAAGAAAATATTTTTTAATTTGTTCATAAAAAGTATAAGCTTTTATTTATGAAAGAATTACTTACGTTAAACAAAATAGGATCACGTCTGGTTTACTTAGCACGGTTGACATTTTGAGAATCTTTACAAAATTCAAGCTTATTTGAGTATGTCTAGGAAGATGAGTCAGATGCACTTTTTAATACCGTTTAGAGCTGCGTACATAATTGTTTACGAAAAAAAAAATCCATTTGTACATTTTCGGTGTTCGAATCCACGACCTTCGGATCGAAAGTCGATAAATCCCACTCGGCCAGCGTGGCTCTAAGAAAATAACAGGTTAAAAAAAGGACGTCAATGTCGTGGAACACTCGGTTGGAACGAAGTTTGTACTTTGACATTTTGCACACCTTGTGCTCCACTTTTCGCACTCTGTTCATCTTTTTTTTTGCGCACTAGGCATTTTGCACAATTTGTGAAGTTATCAACGAAAACATGTTTTTTGCTTCTCCTGTAAAGTTGTGTTTTTACAGTTATCCTTTTATTCCCTGGAGACAGCGATATGTCGTGACAGTAAAATCGATAGCTTTTTTTTTCTAGCATCCATCCTCGATAACGTACAAAAAGGAACTTCGTTCCAATAATGGTATCACGATACAACGGCCCATTGCCCTTTATATTGGCCGTAGCCGTTCCATATTTTCCCGCTAATAATTTCAGTATTTACCCATAAAATCCTGATTCTGAAAATACCTTGGGTTGCCAGCGTTCCACGCTACAAGCAAGGTAATGACCGTACAATATATCTAGAATAGAGATGTGATACACCTTGCTAAGATGGTTTATAGATCAAGATGACTAGATAGCCGGACAATTTGATTGATTCCTAAACCTTCTTTTCGTCTTATCACTTTTGAACCAGTGACGAGAAAGGATTTAAAGTGAGAGAATTTAAAGTGCGCCTCAAAGAGGCTCTTTTCATTGATAGGTAAGCCGCATTTGAAATTTATCATTTTGTATGAAGTGATAACTTATATGAACTAATTTCAACCCTATTCAAATATTTCGATACAAAATGACATCGTCAAAATTCAATCTTTACCTACTAACCTTTTGTAACAATTTTCATGCAAATTTGTTCAGCTGTTTCAGTGTAAAAAACCAAAAAAACTACCGTAATAAAATTACGTTGTTAGGCCGGCTTTTTGTTTTAAAAACTTTTCTATCTCCGGCTTTTTAAACTTCAACTATTCAATTAGCATTTCTATTTAGATGTAAATACACTATTTCTGAGCAAGCGTTGAAAACTACAACCAACGTGACGGCTGTGGGCTCCTGATTAAATTGTTGGATGGTGTAAATATTTACTTTAAATAGGAAAATGATGAAATCATTTAGATCTTTCGAAGTACCGTGAAGTTCTTCAACATAGAAAGGTTATGAGTTCGAATCCCAGGCATAAATCATCATCATCTCCTTACCCTTATTCCACCATCAACCTTTAGTTCTTTGCTTCGTTTATTTTTTTTACTTACAACATATAGATACGTCAGCACTTTGAATAGGCTTGTACCGTAGAGTCACGTTTGGCATGCTACTATAATTTTTTTTTCAAAATGTAGGTAAGTAAATGTGCCAGATATGAATTTGAATTATTCCTTAGATACACCTGATTTCTTTTTAGGATCTTGAATGCATAGATTTGAGAGAATGTCTACTGCACCTTGATACAGTCGTGAACCTTATTTTCGAAAGAGAGGAAAACTCTATTGATTTCAACCAAGATTCGTATCTACGACCTTCTTTTGCGTCACAACTAAAACAAAGTGTATCTATTGATTTTAACACGTTAACTGTTGAGTCGTGACGATTGCTTTAGTGTTAGCTATGTCAAGGTTTTGCAATGTAATGATAAATAAGTGCTCGTTAAACTTGTGAAAATTGTCACCGATAAAGTACATTTTATTGATAATTCTTATGATGCAATTTATAAAAGACTAAGCACTCGACATTTATAAAAGACTAAGCACTCGACTTTGTTCGTGTTAATGTTCAGTGACTAAAGTAAATTCATATGAGTTAGTGACGGAGTTTTTAAGCCATATCAAGGTCGTCATCATGGCTTAGCCCAGGATTGAATTAAAGTGCCCTCCGAAACACGAAACCGATCACCCATCCACTTCGTGACCTCAGAACGCTACTTCGACGATCTATCAAGAACCAAGCAAGCTACACTACGTTTTATAGAGGAAGGATCATCAGCGTAAAAACGTGCTTAAATGATGTTTATTGAGAGAGTATGATGATTTATTGAGTTCAGCACATCTCTACACTCCCAACCTTCCAATCACACGGTTCAGCTAGCAATACTGCTAAGAAGTCTATCCGCCTCGGAACTAGATTATTGGCAGGTCATTTGATCAACTGGATAATTTCACGATAATTAGAAGTCTTTAACCTACAGGGCCTACACATACTTTTAAAGTACTTCGTACTTAATTCTAAAATTAAAAAAAAGTTGGCCAAGTGCAAGTCGTACTATCAAAAAATCCCTTTGGACAAAATATAGTTACTTATGTAAAAAATGGGTAAAACAGGTACCTACCACATAAGACTTTATATACTGCAAAGTGCATAGCCCGGTCAAATTAGACACTAGTAGACTAACTTTTTTAGCAGAAGTGGGATAATTGGGGACTTTTGATATTTGGTTCATAATGGTGTTCCCAACGATCGTACAGATTTTCAGCTTCATGCGAATTATTGCAAGCTTACCCCCTTTTTTTTTACCTAATTTGATCAGGCTAGCACTAAAGAAATAGACATGGTAGACAGGTACCTACATACACCCGAAAACAACCTATTTCACTCAGTGCGTAAAACACTATTTGCCTTTCCTCAGGCAAGGTAGTGGCCAGGAAAAACCCAGTGACACGCAAATAATGATTTAACTTACGACCTTCATCCATTTTACCCTTCCCTCAAAATTCAATCTCTAGGAACAACAGTAATAAAACCTTTTTGGAGGTTATGGAAATATGTGCCTTTTCACATGCAACTGGACTAAAAACTAAACTGAAGTTGACTCTGCTATTTTATTTAGTTTTCTCGTGTTTTACTAGGTTTTATTATGTAATTTCGGTGGCATTTTACTAATGAAGCCTTGGATACGTAACAGGAGATTTGGCAAATGGAATGGGGGAGTATTCAAGAAGATTTCTCATTTAACGAAAGGAGTTTTGAAATGACAAGCCACCATGTTTTTACAAAATCAAATTGACGTGACATAATACATATTTGAAGTAAAGTGAAACAGTTGCCATTATTAAAAAGAAGAAGAAGGAATAAAAAAAAGAAAAAGAAGAAACCAAGAAATGAAGTGAAACCAAGAAGAAGAAAAAGACAAAGCTAAGATGTTACTGATTGGGCGGTATAGTCGCTCAGCGACAAAGCCCTTTTCTTTTTTTTTTAATAAAAATAAAAGCTGACGTTTGGCTGACATAGTTCCAAACGTTCCAAATAAGATTTGGTTGTCATAGTCACATGGTGATAGTAATAAAAAATCATATTGTCATAATTATTATGACAATAATTTATGATTTTTTTATTTGGTATTTTAGTACCTTTTTTTCCCTGTGTATTTTGGATAAATCCTCTTTGCTGTGTACACAAAAGTGTCAAATAAACAAATTCTATTCTATTCTAAAAGTAAAACACAAAAAAACCTGCTACCTACTTTTTGACATGATTTTGTCCCACCGCGAGAATTAAACCCGCATTTCTAACTCAACTAAGCCAACCACGCCACGGGTCACCGATGAGGATTAATTCAAATTAACTATTAAAAACCATCAACTTTGTTATAAACAGAGTATAATTCAAACATTACGACTATAATAAGTAAAATTTATTCCAATGAATTCGTCTATCTTTATGACTGCGTTTTCCCACAGGTTAATTAAACAGTGGATCATAACCACAGTGAATGAAGGTCGCGTTCACATTGAATACGACACTGCGGTGAGATTGGCGTTGTCCCGCTGGAATCAATTTGTCTATTCTTGTCTATTCCACATTACTACATTTAACTAGCTTTAGTATTACTTAGTATAAGTATAAGGTTGTTTTGTTTATTTATTTATTTATTTATTATTATTAATACTGTCGAAACTTAGCATGTAATTACTTCATGTAACACTGTGTCCTCAATAAAGTTCTTATCTATTTTTATTTTATTTATTTATTATTCATCTTATTTCTTGCAAATGCAAAAATATATAACTGCAAATATTTGTCTTGAATTAGATTGAAGATACCATACTCATACTCGTAGTTAAAGATAATCCGTCTTATTACAAGAAAATGAACCGAGTTTAGACTTAGACTAACTTAAAAACTGTCCCTAGAAAAACGATCTTTAAATACTCTTATATAGAACGCTTTTTTGTGGTAACAGTTTTGTTTTGACATGTGTCAACATGGGGTTCAACTAAGGTTTAACGTTTTTGTAATAAGCAACAATCACAGCACTAGAGGTTTTAATATGAAACCGTACTGTTTATATAACCTTGCTCTATTTTAGCGAAGAAATTTTTTTCATAACATTATTAGCATATTTTTTAAACAATTTAATTTTCTTTTGTTCTGTCTGTGTTTAGAATAGAATAGAATAGAAAAACACTTTATTGTACACAAAAACACATTACAGGAAATACATGAAAACAAGTAAGTAGGTACAATGGGCGGCCTTATCGCTAAAAGATTTTAAGTTTAGATTGACGGAATAAAATGTCAGTATTATACCTATTGTGTTTTTTTCTCATAAACAAATAATAACTAAAACCATCTATGTCGTCCACTGTGATCACAGCTCAACATTTTTTAATGATATTTTGCTCGATGCTTATAAATTATATGTCAGCTATTGTTGCACCTTGTTTCCCACGAGGGCATGGTTCGACTCGAGCTATGAGTTAATTATTACGTTGGTTGACCGCTAGTGGCATTTAAAACTTCATACTTACGATAAATCGTTTGAAAAACAATGTTGGCAAAATGAGACAGAGGTTCGGCTTTCAATCCGGGGTTTGTGAGTTCAATTTCTGGTCATCAAAGAGTTTTTAATATTTTCATTGATTATGGCGCTGATCTTTGGAACGAAGTTCCTTTTCTGACGGTATCGAGGATGGAGGCTAGGCTAGAAAGACAAAAGAAAGGAAAGCGTTCCATTTTACCGTCACGACGTACCTAACCTACCTATCGCTGTCTCCGGGGAATAAAAGGATAACGGCAAAAACACAACTTTACAGGAGAAATAAAAAACATGTTTTCTACACTGATAAAAGTAATACTATAAAGAGGAAAGATTTGTTTGTTTGTTTGAATTGAATTGGCTCTGAAACTACTGGGCCAATTTGAAAAAAAAATTCACCATTAGAATCCTACATTATCCCTGATGATAAAAATAGGCTATATTTTATCCCACAAAAGTTAAGTTTTCCCGAGGGACTGCGCGACACCTAGTCGTTGATAACTTCACAAATTGTGCAAAATGGTGCGCATAGTACCTAGTGCGCAAAAATAAAGATGCGCAGAATGCGAAAAGTGGTGCACAAGGTGCGCAAAATGTCAAATGAACAAACTTCCCAAGTGTTCCACGACACTCACGTACTTTTTTATTTCCATGTATACAATAAATCGTTTGAAAATCAATGTTCATCAAATGAGACTGAGCCAATCCACATTTTCATTGATGTCAGCTGCAAATGCAGATTTTTTTAACCAGTTATAAAAATCGGCAAAGAGATTACAATCTGTCTTCAATATAAACAAAAACATCTAAATGTGTAGGTACCTAACGCTTTCTTCGTTTCTCAGAACACCAACGAGAAATCGAAGGGTGAGTGTCAATCTATTAGGAATTCTCTGGTGGAATAATGTTTAGTCTGATTTACAATTACGTACGCACATTAGCTTTTAGTTATTGGGTAATAGAACTACGATGTCGTAAGCATGGCTGAAGAATCTTTTTTTAGAAAAGTGTAAATCATCGAAACTCACTTACCTAAAACATTTGTAGTAGTAATTGCTTATCGTAGTATATTGATATATAATTAAGAATACAAAGTTCGATGAATTTTTTTATTTATTTACATAATTTAATAATTAAGTACTATTATCTAAGCGTGATCGCAGCTGTCCTACTGAATAAATGCTTTTTGACTATGTATGACTGCCCGTAAAAACTCTGATAAACCGATCCATATCATCATCATCATCATCATCCGCAGCCTTTTTCATCCCACTGCTGGGCATAGGCCTCTCTTCGCTTGTGCCAACCTATCCTGCGCCAGTCTGACCCATGTACGACCTGCTGTTTTTATAATGTCGTTGACCCATCTAGCCGCCGGACGATCCATATCATTTCTGATCAATTAATTTTGACTGTTTTAGTTGAAGTATAAACTGAATTACAGATAAACAGTGCCCTTCTCAGTACAATGCTGATCTTTTTGTATTTCAGATCCATAATGTATAAGGGGGTCAAGAGATCATTGTGCAGGCAGGGAAAATTCCAAAATTCCATTTGCCGTTTGGATGGTAGCAGGGTTAATGTGAAAGGACTCCTTTTGATTTAGTTCAACGGTCTAGGGTTTGTGGTAATTAGAGCGTGGCATTCTGTCGCGTTCGTCGCGTTTATAGCCGATAATGATAGCCTCGTGAAAAATAATGGAATTGATTTGGTTTATCGAATATTTTATGAGTGATTTATTAACTTCAAAAACGAATGTTGGCAATCTTGAGAAGGTGACAAAGAGACATGCAGATACACACTCTTTGGAAGCGACGGATATCAGTGAGCAGCTGATGACATTGACATAAGCAGAATGATGAAGTGCGCATTGTTGTCATGACGCCATGATTAGAAAAAAAGTAAAGTAAAGTATTTATTTATTTATTTATCTAAACATAAAAGAAAAGGGCTTTGTCGCTGAGCGACCATACCGCCCAATCGGTAAAATCTTAGGTCAGTCTTCTTCATCTTCTCTATCACTTCACTTCTTGGTTTCTTCTGGTTTTACTTCACTCCCCGGCTTCTTCTTCTCTTTATTCCTTCTTCCTCCCTTTATTCCTTCTTCCTCTTCATCTTTTTATTAATGGCAACTAACTGTAAACTGTATTAACAGTATATTCTGCAAATGTAAAGTATCTTCACCTCTCAAATATGTATTATGTCACGTCAATTTGGTTTTGAAAGTAGAATTTGTTGCAAGAAATACATGTTATAAAGATGTTATTTTTAAAAGGTTTGAAGTGTTTTTTTTTTATTTTATTTACATGAACATAAAAGAAAAGGGCTTCGTCGCTGAGCGACTATACCGCCCAATCAGTAACATCTTAACTGAATAGCGGGAATTAAAAATTGTATTAGCTGGGGGGAAAATGTTCGTAATTATAAAGAAAATTTTCTGAGAACCACATGACTGACATAGGTAATGTGATTAAAAAAATCGCAGATGAGACATATTTTGAGATCCTTTTCAAGCATCAGGCTTGCCCAGCACCTGAACCATCCGCTCAGCTTCAACTAAGCAAAAAACATACAAGTATTCTATTTTATTCTAAAGTTGACTAAGGCAGATTTAAAGAACCCTGTGAGTGAAATTCGGAGTAATAGACTGTCTCGGGTGTTCGATCGAAGTTCACAACTTTTGGCGCAATTACGACAGATAGCGATGTACAATTTGTCAGCCCTTTTCGGGTGATAGATGATGTTAATCAAATAAGGGGTGATTGATCTAAAAGTGAGTTTTGGGAGCCAAAGTAGCGGAAAGACAATTTTGTTACAAGTGACAGAATTTAGGGCACTCTTGCTATTCAAAACTTTGTTAGACATAATCAAATTACGCCAGTCATTTGGAACTATTTGAGAGCGACATTTCAAAGATTAAGTTTGTTCTAAAGTTGTCTTCCTCAAGGTTGTTTAAACCTACGTCGAAATACATTTCTGGCAAATATTATGAAAGTTCTATAGTAACTTAAGACGTTGTAACAAGAGTGTTCGTACCGCGAGATCTTTCCTCTTACCGAGGTTAATTAAGATTTCCTATATACTCTTTGTATCTTACTATTGGCAGAGATATCTCCTGATTATTTTCAGTGTCTTTGGTGATCACTACTTCTTCTCCAATGTATCGCAATCTCTGCTTACTCATAAAAGATTTATACCTACTTATCACAAATTATAGGTTCAGTTTCTTTCAATTTTGGTATAAAACATTTTTATGTATGACCAACAGCCTCATACATAACATAATGGTTTACTTTGTCAACATTCCCTCAGAGGTTGACGGATATATATAAATGTAAGTGATGGATCGGATCAGATGGCTTCGAAAGCTTGCAACATGTTGTTTTGGCCATTATACGAATTCTTATTAATATCAAGCAATGCCATTGTAAATCTGCATTTGAAATTCGTGATTTTAAATATGGAATATAAGTGATCCAATTTGTCAACCTGCTCTATCCTAAGGTGTCAGTTGGGAAATAAAAGTGCGATTCAGCCAGGTTTTGCAGAAGGTGGATGGATTTATACCTTTCACAGTCGTTAGTGTACTATTAAGTAAGTATAAGTAATATCCCGGCTGCGCCAAAAAATATGGTTTTGTTCGTCTAGTCGTAGATTATCTTTAGTAAATAATGGAGTATCAATAAGTCAACGTTCCTGCAATGAGCTAGACAATATCAGCGATGCTCGCTACATTTGCCTGTCTGTTCCAATCGTCTCGGATAAAGATACTTTTTGATGTAGGTATGTAGATGTAGTTAGAGTCCAGTCTATAAAACTACACCGCCCTTGTCTAGTGCGCAATCGATTTTAAGTCCACATATTTTTTCATACGCACTGATTTTTAAAACTCGTACCTATGTACCATGCATGTAGGCATGATAAGGTTTGTACCCCTTTAAATTGGTTTAGAATTTATTATTTTGAACACTGTTCTTGACTGTAATAAATCAAATTTCAATTACAATTCAGATTTTTAGTTTTAGAATACAGATAAGTTTTCTATATTTATATTTTTTCTGTGCATTTTAAGTTAAATGTAACTCACAATTTTCCAGATTTTCAAAGCAACAATTTCCTTCAAAAGCATCTTATAAAAATACCTCATTATGTTAATACCGCGCTGAAATTCAGGTGAAATTGAAGCTTATAAAACGCTTTAACTCTACAATTTTCCTTGAATATTATATGGAATAAATACTGTATTATAATATTCAGACTCACCAATACAAAGGATAATCCAGATTAAGTCACAAACTTGTATAAAATAGCACAATTCACAGACACGAGACACGTGCGCCCCGGACGAGCGCGTCGCACATACTGAAATGTAGGCTTCGTTTCAGCTAGGGCGGCGGCACAGCGAGGTATTTATAAACATAAATATGTGAAAATTTAAAGGAAAATGAATACGCGTTACATATCAATATGTAATCGACCGATAAAACCAACTTATCATAAAGTTGTAGGCAGTGTTTTAGAAAATTTATGAAATTATTCAATAAAACTATTTTTTATATTAGTTAATTGACAATAAGGCGCGTCCCACAATGAGCGAGGAGCGAGTAGAGCTAGCTTTCTGGGCGAGTGTTTTCTTTAATATGTTTTGTCACTGTCGAAATAGAGGAGGGCAAACCTCTCGTTTTTCATCTTGGGTTTACATTACATCTTTGTACTTTTTTTTGATCAAGGAAATATCGATGGTATTTTGTGATATTGATAAACTTATATATACCACTTATACCTAAGTTTCAGCGATTACAGAGCTGTTGGAGCCCATCTTTCAAATAGGGAGGTAACTTTATTTGGTGAGCTTGTACGAAGGACGCAATGAAAGTGAATGAGGCCAAACATGTATCAGAATCGTAGCAAGTGGAAATCTGTGCTCTTTTCATAAAATTATGAGAAAGAAGCGATTGTATCTGTGTTGTAATAAACATATTTATGTAGTGTGCTACCAAGGTTAGTCTCGGTAGATACGAATGAATGTAAAAACAAGCTGAGCGTTTGCGGTGTACGTATGTTAAACATTCTGTCATCTGTTTTCATGCAAATTGAAGAGATCCAGATGTCATAATGCTTTGCATACATTGTGTGTGGACGCTGTGACCTTTACTGTCATCTATATCAGAAGTCAAACCACATAATACCTATAGCCTTCAGACAAAGGATAGTTTGGTGTTGGGCAAGCCTATTCTATCACTTATTTCCAAGCATTTTACGTTCCCATACCCTTAAATAGCTCATAAAAGACTATCCCTCTGTTATTTTGACTTCACAATTTATCAGAAAGGGGTAGATGATGTTCTTGTCTCAGGCCGTTAACAGGCATGTCTTCATGGTGGATGGCACAATTTCAGGGAGGTCTATACGCCGCAAGGTGAATTTAAGCTGTGGAATGACAGTAAAAAGCTCTCGTTGTGCCTCGCACCGTACCGTCCAGGGCTAAGCGCACCCGCGCGACTGGGGCCGACCCACTGAGTCGCGAGATGTGTCCAATGTTTATCATTACCGTACAGCCGAGCTAGACTCGATACACTCAGATCGTCTCTAGACCTAAATATTGAATAAAACAATCGAAACAAAGTATCTCCAAGGCTCAATAGATTCATCATCATTATCATCCGCATCCAACAATATCTCAATATACTTCCAATGGTACCACAACAGCCAGCCTCGGGACCACCGAACTCGTCCGACTATAGGCTGCAGAGCGCGATATAGAAATAGTCTGAAAATACCTTTAAAACCAACACTACTTCCTCAGTCGGGTAAAAACGCTTATTTTCCGTTCCTCCGCAACACCCAGACTCGGAATATTTATGTGAAGTTTTCACTGAATTGTAAAGAAGGTTACACGCAGATAATTCTAGCGCAGTTCACACCACGCGTGTCAATCAGCTTCATGTCAATAGCGTATGGCTAGGGCCGCAATATGTATTAGCTATACCCCTCTTGTGCCATGTTATGTATTTCCACGGCTTAATTAGATCCAGCACGAAATACCCGTAACTGTTCAGATAGAAATTCGAATATGAATGAATTTACTTTAACGAATTTCAATATTTTCAAATTATTTTATTACTTATTTTCATAAAAAAAATAATCTCATGTCATGTTTCGCAAACTACATGCTCAGCCTTAGAATTCTCAGTTGATATTCTAATCTTCGGATATTCGGATGAAAAGGCCAAACGCATAAAAGGCTATACATTATGCCAGACGACATTACACAGTATCGAATGAAACGCTACGTGACGCTAAAGCTGTTTTGTTTTATTCAGGACTTAGGCAATGTATTCACTGAAGCGGGTGTGGAAAAGAGAAGTTTCACGCGCAAAATAAGTAGATTTATAAATGAAACAGTCATGGTCGTGTATTTGGTTCATGGTCGTTCATTTTTTATTTCAGGAAAAATATATAATATGCGCATTTTAAGATCAGTTCCAAACGACCGATGTAGGAAACGAGTAAGTAATCTTACACAACGAAGAGCTTGCAATCTCGAGTCTGAAAATACGAGTATATGGAAAGCAAACTTTTGTAAAATGTGGGCAAATATGTATTTGTTGAATTTGCCTCTGACTTTCGGAGTTGGAATGTGTGGCTTTTGTCAATGGGGTTAAGACATCTTTAAAGGACATTGAGAGAATAATTACCGTGCTTTGATATACAGTCGAGATACAGTCAACGAAAATCCATTTTACGACCAAAAGAAACATAGCCTCCGCTACCTATCAGTAGGCTAACATGCCCCTAGCAACACTATCACTTTCGGGTCGGGATATGTATTTATTTATTCCTTCTGCAAGTCCGTTTGATACTCTCATCTCATGTTATGAAATAGTTATGTTATTCTGGCCGAATCGGGGTTATTTTCGTATTGACCCGGACTCTCTGAGATTCTTAAGTTGCCATTTTGATAGAAAAAAAATTGTAGTGTTTTGAATTGATCACGAGGGAGAAGACAGATTATGGAAGGATCTAATGAATGATATAAAGAGTTTGAATATTACAAAAATAATAAGAAAAACTAAGCACATAACACTGAATTAGCACTTAAAAAATACAACAAAAAACATACCTACATTGATTGACTTAGTAGGTATTTACTTGGCCAGCTAAGAAAAAAATGATCCAGAAGGCAACGACCCCAGACAAAATAATTATGTTGATTTAGTTAAAGAAAACAGAGGACGATGGTGATTAGAATAAAAGGCGATTAACTTGTATTTGCCATTCGGTAAGCTACTTATGGTAGGTAGTATATCACATGTGCCAAGCGTTATTTTTAAATCTAATGTGACTTTATTTGAAACGACTATCGACGCCATATTTTATATCCTATATTAAATAGCTTTTGAACGTGAGAACGATCTAAAAGGTTAAAACTGATGAAGTCTAAGTTTTCAAATGCTTGAGTAGGTTTTGTGAAAATCGCTTTGATCGTTTTAAAAGCACTTAGATTTTTTGTACTGGCCATTAAATGGCAAATTTTCAAATAAGTGTGGATACAAGAATACATTTTATTCTTGATTCAACACTTTTTGAACAGCTAAGGCTTTAAGTATACGTATAATCATTGCTTCTATAAGATAACACTATTTTGGTCCAAGTATAATGTAAATGTTTGTATGACCTACAGATATTTGTCTCGGGTCTGGGTGTATCTATGTATAATATGTATGTATTTACAAACAAAAAGTATATAAGTAGTATATCAGTTATCTGGTTCCCATAGTACAAGCTTTGCTTAGTTTGGGGCCAGATGATGCTGTGTGAAATGTCCAGCATTATTATTATTATTTATATAAGAAAGCCTATGAACATTATATAAAATATGGTCACGGCTACTCAAAACATCGCTTTGACTGATTTTCACAAAGGTGACAAGGAAAACTCTGCACAAAGGAATCGATGGGTCTTGGGGATTTGCATCAACACAATAAGGTGACAAATACGAATCTCTCCATTGGATGGAACAATGAATGAATGAATGAATGTGTTCATTCATTCATTCATTTCGTTTTTTATTGTACACCAATTAATAACAAAACAACACATAAATAAAACAAGTTAAAAATTAGTACAATGGGCGGCCTTATCGCTGAAAGCGATTTCTTCCAGGCAACCTTTGGGCGGAAAATAAACCAAAGAAGCATAAAAAAAGGACGGTAGTGCACAGAAGTTTCATTTAGAGGGAAACAAAGCTGGAAAAAGTATTTGAATAATCCTAATACATGCCAGGTACATGGAACAAGTGAGAAGTTCAATATTACTGTAAAATTTTAAATTATACATACCTACTCAGGGCTTTATTTTACTGTCTGACTGATTTATTATCGCCGAGCCGAGACAACTGAAGTTAGGAAGCTGAAATTTAGAAAGTTAGTTCAACTTTTTTAGCAGACTCACTTCAAAATTCGAATACAACTCCCAAAGGGTTAAGGGGGGTCTCAAAGTTTGTGTGAAAACTTTTTAAATGACGGTGCGAGGTCTGCTACCTAGGAAATAAGAACTATTATTGAACTGCGCCTAGAACTTTTAATATTTATTACTTTTATTATGATTTATACATATGTATGTTTTTTTTATTGAGTAATTTTAAGTTGAAATGAGCCCTCAAGTCTGTAAAATTGCAGCTTTTGTTTTGAAATGGTGAACAAGATAATATGTAGTTTTCGATTTACTGCAATTTGTCACATATTTTTCGCTATCGCTCCTCATAACGTTATTCATAAAACCGGCTTAAAACTCTTGGCCCTTCTCCAAAATGTCAAAAATAGTAGTTCGCTTAAAATCTGTTTTTTAAACATCATTACAACAACATGTATATAAGTATACATGTTATCCTAAACTTGTAACTATTATATTTTAGAGGATTCTCCATAATAAAACACGGCGTTTTACAAGTTATAGAACGGAAGTGATCAGTTTATTTTTTATCCATAGACATTAATAGAAAATAATTATCTATTACAAATGAGTTGTCTTTCAAACCTATAGTACACAAAATAATGTATAGATGGCACCATTGGCTTATTTTGATATAATAACAATATTAACAAGAAGGCGTCCTAATCAAATACTAGTTTAGGTAATTTAATTCGGCATTGTTGGATTTGACCAAATAACATTGCAGAAATAAAAAAATCATTTAACCATTTACCATTTAAAGTTACAAATAAGTCTATCGATCTAAGTGTTTTTATATTATTATTATTTTTTTTTTATTTACTTATGGAAAACTAACAGCACATAAAAACATAACAAACAAGAGAGTTGTTAGTAACAGAAGGCTAATAATAAGTTTTCACAGTTAGAACTAGTGTAAGCAAATATTGAGCACAATTATAATTCGTTTATTCGAGAATATTGACTTTTCACTTTTCCACCATTACCAATAACCATTAACTTCAAAGAGCTTGTATTTGTGGAAACCATACACAAGAACACAAGTCTCTACACCGAGTTGATAATGCCACTAGCGATTACCATACACTTCTGTGACCGCACTAGAACGTCGCTTGACTTTGACGATCTTTCTAGAACGACCAGGCAAGCTGCACCACGAGCGCTTCAGTAGGTATAAGTAGGTATCTATATAGTCAAAATAATAGAATAGAATATAATAGAATAAAGTTTTATTTTCTCCATATCATATACAACAGTTACAATAGGTACTTAAATCTACATAATTTTATGTGGGTGAAAATACGGCTACCCCTCAGCATTTGCTCCAACAGCTCGAGAGTGTTGGAGCGCTGGTTTTCAGTGGCGCCATAATAACACAAACAAACCTCAAATATTGTGAAAACGTATCAAACTAACGTGTTTGCAAAAACACCGTTTTGGCAAACGTTTAATTAAAAATAGTCATTAAAACCAAATTAATTAACACAATCTCGTTCCGGCTCCGTCTGAGATCTCTCCCACAGTAAACAAAATAATCTGATTGTCTTCCATTGTTCACGAGATTTCAATCTAGAGAAATTAGAAAATGCATGTCGTTAGTCGAGACACTAGGTGTGCTTTTGGCCATTTCTGCTTTTGCAACCAGTTTATTTTAGATCACGAAGTGTCATTTTACTTTATTCTACCAAAGAGATAGTAAAGTAAGTTAGTGCCTTTCACCACACTGGTTCGAAAGAACTAGTGACACGATAAGAAGAAGAAGAAGTAAGTAAGGTACAGGTCTAAAAGCCTCCGTTGTCTTAGCGACTTAAAAGACGAGATCAACAATTTAACGTGCCCTCTGAAGCACGGAAGCGCTCATTTGATAATAAGCGGTCACCCACTTACTTGACCGCTCAGAACGTCGCTAACTTCGACGTTCTAAGCAAGGTACACCACGAGTGCTCTGCTCGCTCGTTGTCGGGCTGAGGGCAGGCTAATCACTTCGTCACAAGAGTTTGCCACTACGCACTTACTTTGTCCAAACAAACCACGAAGTTGATTAGGGCCAACTGTATAAGATCGGTTTTAGTTTACGACAGCTGGACATGCGACAGGAATAGCTAGCGATTGCTTGTACAGTTCGCGCCAAAAACAGATTGGTCGATGTTCACAGGACACGTAAAATTGTTGGTCTCAGCTGTAAAATCTTAAAGCCATGATGGAGGGTTTTATACAGCTTAAAAACTCAGTCATTAAACAGTTGGCTCCTACTCACTTACTCATTTATTAACTTTTAAATCGAACTCCTCAACTCATGTAGGTACACTACCACCGGCACCGGCACAACTTGTGATCGTCACTCACTGTAAGAGTGAAACCCTGACACAACAGAAAACAATTTTTTTTAAACATGATGTGGTATAATAATATAGAAAAAAAAATTTTTTTCAGGGCGTCGCGTCTGGTCGAAGCGACGCGTGATCCGAGAGCTGGCACATTTTTGGCTCAAAGGATCAGCATTGCCATCCAGCGTGGTAATGCCGCCAGTGTTTTGGGCACGCTTCCAACTGACAGTGACCTGGATCAGTTGAGTTATCTATAGATCGTTTCTAACGATCCTTAGATATCTTGACTAATCCTGTTGTATTTTGTGTATATTATGTAAATATGTAGTAGCTTAATTTCTGTAAATAAAGACAATAAAATTTATAATATAGACAAATAAAATCAAACTTTAATGCTGACTGTAGATCCTCAAATAGCTGTTTTACAACGACAGTTACAGGTAATTTATAGACGCTTTGGTTTTCTCAGAATTTTATTAGATACGTTGCGAAGTGTGTTTTGAGCTATCAAAATGTAGGTAGGTATTTGTTGGTATATAAATAATAATTTGTAAAACTCCTGAATTAACAGAGGTTTCTGAGGATGGTCACCAGTAATGTATCATCCATCATTATTAAGGTCAACATTGGTTGGCTTTAGGAAAGGGCCCGGACAAAAACACGTGTTCGTATTCGGTTAAAAGTCGAAACGTTCATCAACAGCCATGAACAGACTCTATACTCGTATATAGGTAAGTTGCGATTGCTGACCTCAAGGCTAAATTTTTCAGTTTTCATACTGAAAAATTCGCCGGAACATTCAACCTAAATATCTATTATCTGATTTTACATGAGATTAGTCTGACTAAAAAAACCAGGAACAAAAACGCTACTTTCACAAAATCTTTGCATTGCCTGTAGGCGACTTGAGATGTATCTCAAGTCGCCTCCGCCGTGGAAATAAATAATGATCCCCTTATTATCCCGACAGAGTCACTGGAAGTAATTATTTACCTTCGCTGGAGTTTTACTTTGATCTTCAAGGAACTACCTTAACCTTATTGTTTTCGCTTAGAAATAGTTTAATAAGTGACACGAATATATCGGCCTCTCAAAAACACTAAGCCTCGAGTGTTCCTACTCTACATGTCTTAGCCAATAAACCGAGGTAACTTTAAACATTTTCTCTAAAAATAGGTCACCGATAAAAGCAGACGAGTAAAATTCGATTTGCATCCTACTAAAACTTAGCTCTATATTTATTAACAAAGACTTAATGAAGATTGATCAGCGAAAAGAAACCGTGTGTTTTGCCTCGCGATTGAACAGGAATCAGCTTAAATAACTAGTATTTTTTTTTACACAATTTTAAGTGATCAAACTGAACAAATGCTGTTTAAAAATTTTATTTTGTGAGCTTGTACCATTATGATGTATTTGGAAGTTTTTTTTTTAATTATGAATGGGTAGGCTCTTGACCTCGTAATTTACACAGGCAAGGGTGAGGTCTTCGATGGAGCGAGCCTACCCAGAAGGTGCCTATTAACTCTCTTCTTTAAAACAACAGGGAAGTGTCTTGAACAAAGGGTTTTTAGGTTCCTTGATCTAAGAATGTCTATCGTTCGGGATACAGTTGATTCTGTTTTATTCTTTTAACGGCCACCGATTCTTCCGAATAGCGTTTCGTAAGTCTGAAACTCCAAAATCCGTATAGAATTTCAAGAGTTTCCTCGCAGATGAGGACACATGGAGAGTCCTTGGGCTGCGCTCAATACCTTTATATTTAGAGTATCCGGTATCAAACGTGCTACAAGACGGAATAAGATTCTAATACACGAGAATTCAGACGAGTTATTTAAAATTGTTATAAATAGAATAATCTATATTAGGCCTTTACATCTATATTAGATGATTCATACTGCGAAAGGAGGCAATCCATGCCTACACTTAACGGGACTCTTTAGTGCCTGGGACATTGTTTGAGATGCTCTCAGCTTAATCAGCTGCCCACAGGAAAGACGACGTCAATACGTGTGGAGCTGACTAAGCTGCGGGTTACCTCATGATGTTTTCCTTCGGTCAGCAACGAAAATAGTCTACCAATTTTTTGACAACAGTTTCTGTGAAATCTAACTATCGCTAAGATTTACTTTTCTAACAAAATGTGTGGTTATTTCTATTTTATTCCGAGGAATAACTTTACACCACGTTTATTAGTAAGGCCCTTAGAATATTAGTACAGAATATGATCTTCAAACCAATAGCAATCGCTAACTAAACGACCTTTGGATAGAGAATGGAAAAACTATAAATTAAATCAAATAATTATAATCAAACCGGATTCAGATTAAAGGGATTCAAGATTCTTTGAAGATACTCTAAAGGGGTAGTTAGATGCACATATTTGGTACCGTCAGCGTCATCAACTTATAACCCCACTATTGATGAATTTCTTAATTCTTGATTAATTCCCAATCTCTAGCTTAAGCAAAATATTTGCATGCCTTAAGTTGGTAGGACATACACTGTAGAGATGATTCAGTCTAAAACTGCACGCCCCTCCACTGAACGTAATTATTTAAATGTGTGAAAAGAAATATTTATTGCAATGGTTGACTTGTGTGCGTGAAGAGTATGTATACAGGGTGTAAAAAGACAACTACCGAAAACTGAGGGGTTGCAATCAGACCATGATTCTAAACTCATTTAGCGGAAAATAATGCAAAAAAATTTTTTGACTTAGCTTAATCATTTTATGTTATTTTCAGTTATTGACTACTAGTATAATATAATAAGACCATACCTACCTAATTATTTCATTTTTAAAAGAAATAAACAATTTAAACTCAAAATCCAGCAATCTACGTAAAAAAACGCGCCCAGTACATACGCAAACAGTAATCTTCAAACGCTGTTTTCTCCGGATATAATGATTTTTAAGGAAAATCCTTTTGGATTTGGTTGTGTCTTGGGATGTTGTACCTACCCCTTTTGGCTTCGGTAGACGTCTTTTTACACCCTGTATATGTATGTATATATATATATATATATATATATATATAGAAAGATGGCGGCGTGTGGTATGTTTGATCGGATAACTTACGGCGAGATCTTGAGTCTTTAATCTTCGATTCACGTCAAATTGCAGGCTATCCCGGACGAGCCCCCAAAAGTTGTAGGGATATTTAGCAAATTGAACGCAAATCACTCACTTTTTACTGCTTTATTCGTTTTTTACAACAAGTAAACAAAACATCATGCTACATCTTACAACTTTTCCACAGACAAGACAAATTGACATTTTTGACATATCTCTAACACTAAAATAAATTCGATCACACTGGCATGAATTAGTAATATTTTTCTACCAAAATTATATTCCACATATAGTATGTAAGTATCTACCGATTGTGCATGTAGAGGTAAATACAGGTAAATACAAGTGCATTTTTAAACTGATTTATCTCTACAATATCTCTATTAAGACCTAATCCTAAGCACATAATAATGTTCCTGCAAATTTTATTTGATTTAGTCTTTCTTAAACTTTCGCGATCACAATTCATCTTTAGAGATATATTTTGTAACAGGATTTTATCGCGTATTACCTTTATTATTTCCCGACGTTTCGGCTGTATTGCAACAACCGTGGTCGCGGGCGAACTGGAGGTAGGTCAGCGGAGCCGACGAAAAGTGGCGGTAGTTATATAGAACTACCCTCCACTAATCTTCAGAAATCTTTATTTGATTTGATTTGCAGTTCAAGCTGCAATATTAGGGAAGTTAACAATTCATGACGCTGACTGTACATGCCTCCATTTAAAATAAACATTTTTGACCTACGTAATAAACGAAGAATAAGCAAAAGCAAGGTAAACCTTACGTTAACGAGCACCGTAAATAAGTAATCAAATAACGTAAATGGCAGAGTAACATAGAAGCCATCTCGGATCAATGTTTTTTCAACTCAATTTCAGGCTTCCGTTGGCGAGCAACGAAGTGAACAGTATTTATGGTAAACAAAACAGGCTTTTATGAAAATACTAGCTGGTACCCGCGACTTCGTCAGCAATAAAAACAGAACTGAAAACTGCTGTTCAGAAGATTCTCTTCTGATACTTTTAAAAATAAAAATGCAATAATAGCGCCATCTCGACCTCAGCCATAGGACAGCGACGCCATCTAGTGGCCTTCAACTGGAACTTCACTTTAAGTCCCCATACAAAATTTCAACCCTTATTTCACGCCCTACATGATTAGTTTTGAAAAAAAAAAGTAGCCTATGTCCGTCCCTGGGACATAATCTTTATCCATGTCATATTTCAGCATCATCTGTTCAGTGGTTTAGGCGTGAAAAGGTAACAAACAGACAGACAGACAGACACATTTTACTACATAATAGATGATGCCACAGGAAAAATTAGATCGCGCTATCGTTGCGTTTTAGGGAACGTAACATATAAACTCGCTAATCCTCTACTTTTCAGCTTAATAATATTAGTATGGATTTCGTAGCCAATTTCAGGTATTCATAATTACGTTAACGAAAACTGACTTCAATGTTGGTCGAAAGAAAAATATATATAAGCGAGGACGAGGTTTTTTGAGTTTTACGGGAAAATTATCAATCCCTCAGGAAATAAATTTATATGTAAGCATCTCGAGAGTAAACTAACATAAAATAATTAATAACTTTAAAAACCGATCCTAAATTAATGGATGTATAACGTTACATAAATAAAGCTGGACTTTTCACACACTAACATCATCTAGCCCCAAAGTAAGTAGATCTAATAGTGTTATGGGTACTACATGATATACTATTTAAATACACTAAATCATTAATTACAGCCGGCAATAACTATACAGGGAGTAAAAGACTACTACCGAAAACTGAGGGTTTGCAATCAGACCATGATGCTTAACATATTTAGCGAAAAAAAAACGCAGATTTTTTTTTAGCTGCGTTTAGCTGCAATCTACGTAAAAAAACGCAGCACGATATAATTATTTTTTCGTAAAATCCTTTTGGATTTGGTTGTGTGTTGGGATGCTGTACCTACCCCTTTCGGCTTCGGTAGACGTCTTTTTACACCCTGTATACTAAAGCCGAGTATACAACATTCTCGTTTTTCTCCTCATTCTCCCTTGTAGTTTTCGACTTGAATCGGTTTTCTTTTTAGTTTTTAAAACGCAATTATCTAGCGAGGTAACATCCATTTTTAATTTGCGCTGGTGCTTGGTATCAAAATAAACATGTATGAGAGGGTTATGTCCGGTGCGATGAATACCGGATATTACTGGCGCGACATTAGGCTGGGGCACACTGGATGAATTCTCAATTTTGTATGCTGAAGTCAATTTTGTACAAAAATCTCAGGTTAAACCCCGGTCGCGCTGGAACACATCCCAAAAATCAAACCCTTAAAAACAAACGACCATTTTTCGTGGCATCATCGCTATCTATTAGTTTGCATTTTGTTAGAGCACTTACATTGTATTTATAAATAAGGTAGGTAAGTAAATAAAATAACCAAATTATCTAGAGAGAGCAAGAAAATTGGAAATAAGAAAGGGTTTATAATGTCTTTTATGTAACAGTTTTTCTTATAATGTAAGCCCAGTGGACCACAGCTTGCGAATAAAATGGTTTCAACTACTATTGAGCCCCTATAACCGGTCAGTCGATATTGCCGAGTGCTCTGCCCCCATTTGCTGTAATTTGTAGCAATCTATTTCAATAATCTGCGCAAATTTCTAATGCGTGTTGTAGAGACAAAATGATTCTATAGTCCTTTTCACATAGGAACGGCTCCGTGACAAGGCTCTTTTATGTTAATTTCTGATAATATTAAAAAGGAAAAAGACATAATCCTCTTTTTTTGAACTTGTATCTTTTAGTATTATCACTAGATTTCATTTATTTCAAAAATTTTCACTGTTGTACAGCGTGAAACCTAAAAAACCTATGTGTCAGGGATACGTTCCTACGTGAAAAATACTATAGTCGCTGGATAACCATTCTACGTCAGATCAAACCACGTTTTCAATTCGCGGGGATTATACGTGATACATTTTTCATGTTCATTGATCGCTGGTTTCCATTACATGTGAAGCTACGTCGTAGACTTAAGTACTACTCGGTGTCTACGTTGTAGCACCTGCTACGGCCGAACGAACAGAAACTTAAAATCGATTGATTCCCGGGATGAACATACGACCTTCGGATTGAAAGCCAAGTCAGTACCCCACTCGGCCAACAAGCTTAAAGCTATAGCTTAAACAGTTCTAAAGAGTCATTGGCAAAGAGCATTTATTCTACCCTTTTGATCGCAAAGTCTTAGTACCCATTGTTTAGGAAACAAATACTTTTTTTATCTTTAAGTAGAGTGCATTATCTGTGGTCGATGGACATCCCTACGCGGACACTATCACATCCCTAGGCGCATCCGGCGACGCCATTACATTCACACACACCTTTCGGACGGAAGTCGTGAAGAAGTCTCGCCTGTCTATTAATTCAAGATTAATTCGTACAACCACTGTACCTTCTTTATTCAATAAACAAAATTGTTACTAAGTTGGAGTTCCGTGTCATTTGAAGATGTTGAAGGAAGAATCCCAAACCCTAACACCCATTACAAAAAATAGAAAAGATTCGAAACTATTGTAACTTGGCTAAGGCAGTCAAATCGACACTTATATCAATATGGTGTCGTGCCAAACCTCAATGCACCTCAACTTCGCTAAAACGCCATTAACACGATACCATTCTGGCAAACCATTCTTACTTTTTGCTTTCTCAAATCAATGGAGCAAGAGCTAATATTCTGTGGCAAGAGGCAGGAATGGTATCGTGTAAATGGCGTTCAATAATCCAAATTGGCGCAATCCCAGATAACCTCAAACACCCAATACCGTCTCCAATTCTACCCGACGGATTAAAAGTTAATTAAAACTCCTGAAATTACTCCATTCTATGCCAATTTGAACCTTAAGCTGTTTGAATAAGCTTTTAATTTGGAAACAGGTGGCATAATGAGAAGAGTTTGGGGAGAAGCTAAATATTTGCTTGTACGGGATAGTTTCAGAAGTGGTAAGTTGACTTTGAATGTAAGTATACTTTTGTAAGAAAAGTTTGTTAAGATCTATTCAGTAAAAAATGGCGTGTACTATCTCTGAGCACGATAGACATTCTCTCAGGCCGCGAACGCACAGCCAGGCGTCTAGCTAAGCACGAGTCTAGCGAGTCGCCTAGCGTGTAGCTTAGAACGTTCTAAAATTTTCGCGACCGGCCGCACTACGCGCTTGATGTCTGGCTAGTCGCTTGGCATCTAGTTAGTCACTTAGCTGGACGCCAAACGTGTATCCAGGTAAATAAAACTGTTTTTTTTTATTTTTTTGACTAAAACACCTAGCGACCCACCACGCAGTGCGGCCACCATGTATCCTAGCTAGTAACCAGGATGCAAGCCTAGCTAAACGCTAGGCGACTAGCTTGACACTAGGCGCCTAGCTGTGCGTTCGCGGCCTCAGATCTATGCAATATAATTCAAAATTCGTTTGCAAAGTTTGTGCGAGCCAATGTATTACACATATTTTACACATACCACCAGGTTGCGGGTTCGATCCTCGCCGCGGGACATATGTTTGGATGATCTACAGATATTTGTCTCGGGTCTGGGTGTTTTCTATGTATAATATGTATGTATTTACAAACAAAAAGTATACATATAAGTAGTATAGCTTACTTTGGGGCAGATGATGCTGTGTGAAAAGTCCAGCATTATCTATTTATTACCAACTTTCAAAAGATATTGAGCGGCTGTCGTCTACTGTGCTTTTGCATCGTTATCCCGTGTACCTACGTATAACATTATCCCCGATTCGCAATAATTCATTAATATTTTATAACTCAATTGCCCTGCTCGACGAAATAAAGGCTGATGGTATGGGCTGTTATGATTGGCGAATCAATAAGTAGGAGCAGGAACTTCAATTACGTTACGGACCATTAACGTGTACCGTATCGAGGGGCTCTTCCCGACTGTGGAAAAATATGCGTTTTGTGGGCACTCAAATCCTTAGCAGTTACAGTTATTTAAAAAAAAACTATTTAACCGACTTCAAAAAAAGGAGGAGCTTCTCAATTCGTCTGTATGTTTTTTTTTAACACACCTAACAAACATTTGTCTGTGATGAGCATGAATCTCTACTCAATAGTTTTACCTATAGTATTTTATAAAAATATTCCTATCAACTTATTAATCAAATATCCTACCGACAATAGATTTTGTGACAAATAGGGTAAAATACAATTTCCTCGCATCTAAAAATGCTAAAAGAAAATGTCGGAAGCAAATAACACTGAAAAGGCTTTTCCGTTGTCGTGTTTATGTCTAAAAAACTTGTCACCGATCCTTTTCGTATCGCACAGAGATCATTTTGCAAAGCTTTTTATTGGATATTTTATTCTAAGGGGATTTCTGTGGGTACATTCTACTTATAGGTACTACAGATAAATAAATAATTAATAAATAACGCTGGACTGGACTTTTCACACAGCATCATCTAGCCCCAAAGTAAGTAGAGCTTGTGTAATGGGTACTAGATGACTGATAAACTACTTTTTTGTTTTGTACATTACATATTATACATAGGAACAACCAGACCCGAGACAATTATCTGTAGGTCATACAAACATTTGTCCCGCAGCGGGGATCGAACCCGCAACCTTCTGCGTCGCAGGCGGACCTTCGCTCGCTGCGCCACAGAGGTCGTCGATAACACACTATAGGTAATTTACAAAAAACTTGCAATGTGAGTTTTCGATGAGTATTTGAGTGTCAATAATGCCATAAACAGTGGTCAGATTTGGATGAAACTTGGTTTATTATAGACTGGGATAGCATTTCTATTAGGCTGTGGTATCACTCGAACGAAGCCGTGGTTGGAATCTATTGGCCATCATATTTCATCCAAGACCCCAGAGCAGAGCCATTTATATCAAGGTACAAGATACCGTTTTTATCGCCACATCCATCAATAGATTATTTCTAGACAAAAACCAGATGTTTTAGAAACTCTGGCGTTTGACCTTTACCAGAGAAAATTATAGATACTCGTCCTTTATCATGTAATTTCACAATAAAACTAACTAATAAACGAAAAAATATGCAAACAGGTTTACGGTTGTAACTTTTAATATTAACTTCTTTTTTTTTCTTTTAAATGTTTGTATGGTAATTATTATTTTTGACATATTTTTTATTTTATATAGTGTATTATTTTAACTTGATTACCAACTATTTATAACATTTAGACGACTTGGATCTTTCTGCTGTGTTTTTGTGCAAATAAATAAAAGTTATAAAATAAAATGAATGAAATACAAAAATAAAATATTATAAAATTAATTAAGTATTTTATTAAGTAATCAATAAAAGTAACTTCAATTATTATTGTAGGCCTTAGATTATTCTTTTTGATCGGTGAATTGAATATATTGTGTGACCTTAATGAACAAGGACCTACCTATTCAGCTAAAGTTTCAAGTTTATGAAACGAAGTACCTAATTTTCAACTTTTGCATGGCTGGATTCATTCAATTATCTCACTAGACCACCTTACAGAATAGAGTACCTATACCTATCTCTTGTAGGTACACTAAGCGGTTTCCTCACGATATTTTCCTTCGTCCATTTTACTCATGCTACAAAGAATCTATATCGAATCGATCGTCAGTCGACCGTGAGGCACGTACAGATAGCGCCTGAAGTTTCTCGCGAGCACTCGCCGTGAATAATTGCTAAAGTTATTTTATGTGGCGCGTACTCATATTTTCTATAAAGTAAATTGAATGTAAGAGCATTGAAGTAGAGATACGAGCCTACAGAATAAAGTGCTACTCGTAAGGTTAAATTTTTAAACTGTAGCGCTTATGTTAGAAATAAATTAAATACTTAGTGCGATTTAAGTAAGGAACATTGAAAACGATCTCTAGACAGTTCAAACGATCCAGGTCACCCAGTCTACTTAATCCACAGAACATCTTTGAATACCAGCATAAAATGCACCGGAGAATGCAAACTAATCTAAGTTCTCGAAGAACTTACTATTTAAGAACTAAATAAAAGTAAAGAGCGCTCTCAAAGTCTTTGTTCGAAACTTGTTCCCGTAGTTTCTCGTGAATAAACAGAATAGTACATGAAGTATTAATATTAAACATAGCTTATCAAGAAGGATATGAACGTGTGTATGAACTGGCTATATTAGGTTTGCATATGAAAATAGCACGAATCAATCACAGGCGCACTGATGAATATACGAATAGTGTAAATAGGCAAATTCTTTTCAAAATGGTTCATGTAGATGCTTCATTATGACACTGACTGTGCCAACATTTTAAATACCTTGGTATGTTGATATTCTAGTCCACAATCTTCATCTATTCAAAGTTTCATCCAAACCTGTCCACTGATTACAGCATGATTGAATACAATCATACAAACATAATCACAAAAATACATAGTTATAATATTAGGTACTCACATAAACACACACAAACAGACTCCATTAGTTAGACTTCCATTGAGGCCATTGTTGACACACCAACTCACAAAGTAGCTCTCCTTCTTAGTCAGATTGTGTGATGATGCAGTGGATCCTGATGCTAAAAATATTACTCCAAGACAAAGATACCTCAGCCTTCAAAAGCTTATCTTGTTAGTGAGGATAGTTTAAGATTTCAATAGGGTGAAAGGGAACACTTAAAGCCAAACACATCAAACTTTGACTTTGATATACCCGATATACTTGCGATATCCCTTTTGTGTACAAACTGTGGGTACTAACTAGTATGTCTACAAATACAACTCTTTGTACAATACGTACAACCGATCTTTGTCTGTCTGAAGTAAGATGCACTAAACGATTGCGCAGGTTTGCACAGGTAAGCTTGATATCACGATGCAACAAACTAAGCTAGTGAGTGAGGCAGCTATACAATGCTGTCTTCGTCTTTTAGGCGTCATCAAAAATAAGTATTTATGTATTCCAGCCTGGAATAGTTATATAGGTACCTGAAAAATACCGATCCGCCAGCGTGATTGAAACACAAGCATTGAAGCAAGTTCGTACTCACAAACTTTTATGTTAATAATATTAGTAGGATAGAGGAAATTGAATTATAGGGTACTTAAGGTTATTTAAGACAGAAAAGCTTTCTTTTATAAAAATATCCTATTGGCACAACCAACACAGAATCGCCTACGCATTAATGTAGGTTAATGACCCGTATAATAATTTGAGCATTTTCTTTCGGCAAATAATCTCGGTAAATATTAATATCTTCTGGCTACAATGTTACTAGTAAGTATGACTTCCTAACTATAGCACCAGTTATTTATAAAATAAATATAATAAATAATGCTGGACATATTAATTATCATCACATCAATTATCATCCACAACTCTACTCACCTGCTGGATAAAGGCTTATCACGTGGATTAACAGGATAGTATAGCTCAATCAAAGAAAATATATGAATATAAGTGTGGCTAGGTATGCAAGAAGAGGAAGGCCGAAGAAGAAGTGGTTGGATTTTGTGAGAGATGATATGAATGTAAGAGGAGTGGATGCACAATTGACGATTGATAGGAGTGAGTGGAAGAAGAAGACATGTTGTACCGACCCCACTTAGCGTGGGATAAGGTCAGGGAGATTAACCAAAAAAAATATTGATAGACTGTGTGAAAGATGACATGGGTCAGAAATGAGTGAATTTTGAGATGACGGATGATAAATCCGAGTGAAAGAAAAACACACAACATAAAAGTGTGTCAAGGGCAAGGCGATGATGATGATGATGTAGCTCAACTGATCCATGTCACCAGCTGTTGCTGTTCGATAACGTAAGAAACTAGTGTAGCTGGAAATCCAAGAGTTATTTACCATCTAATAGGTCAACTGTCTCAGTTCACTGACTTCTGAAATATTCTCTTGTAAATCTCATAAAATGTTTGTAACATCTTAGAATAAACTGAGGCTATTTTTTCTTGGGTTTTATCAGTGTACGTGCTATTTTTTGATATGGTAATTAATTTATACACCGCTATTTTGTAACTACCAAAAAAAAATTAAGGGCAGTTGCAGCAGATGCAGGAAATGATAATGGCATGGTCAGATTTTTTTTATATTGAACTATCACAAAGTCATCGAGGATTTTTGTCAACAAAAACCTAACAAAATTGTGTGAAAACTGTACAAATAAGTATTACAGACAACAATCGCGTACGGATTTTCATTTAAACTATGTTCTCGTATCATCCCCAGTCAGGAAAACCCCAGTAGCTATCCTATATCCATGTCTGACTCGTCTCGTCTCCTTTTTAGGTTATATTTTATTTTTCTCTTTATTTGAGTTTTAACTACATAAATGTGACAGACACTGCGACCATGTTTAAAATTTTTTTGGTAACTAAAAAATTGGTTTTACTTAGTTTTATTGTTATATAAAAAAATACTTGAACTGCCGCGATACAGGCTTAGTCTAGTGCGGGGTTTTTGGTAAATTATTTCTAATAATTGTAATATTTATATATTAAGTTTTATAACCGAAATTCGCAAGCAGACTAAAGTAAGCGATGTCAGCAAGCGTATATTGGGGCTCAAGTGGAGCTGGGCAGGACACTTGGCCAGACGCGGTGATGACGGGTCAGACTGGCGCAGGATAGGGAAGGTTGGCACGAGCGAAGAGAGGCCTATGCCCAGCAGTGGGATGAAAAAGGCTGCGGATGATGATGATGATGATGATGAAGTTTTATGAATAAATTTAATTTAAATTTAATTATTTATTGTACAAATAAAACACATAGGACAAAGCAAAAAGTACAAAAGTACTTACATTAAGTACATATACGTACCTACATTGCACAAAATGATTAGGTGAGCTTAACCCTAACTTTGAACAACTTAGGCTAGATTATAAATACATTTTGTTATAAACCGTTACATTTTTAAAGTTTCCAAAAGAAGAAAAAAATTCTTATGAAGGTTCCATCACAGCTAATAGTTTTGGTGTAAATAAATGGAAAAAGCTCCTCCGAAAACCTATCAATCTCAATCAATTCGGCTTTATCAACGTCAATCTGATAATTGATCCTGATTGAAAGCGCGAATTCGGTCTCATTTCAACACTAGAGTTCGAATCTCGTGGCGGTTCACAAAAATGTGTGATCTGCAGATATTTTCAGTTGTCTGGGTTTTGTGATACCATGGAACTCGTAATTTGAAGGGCTACCCAGTTCACCCAGTAGAATACAGGGTGTAAAAAGACGTCTACCGAAGCCGAAAGGGGTAGGTACAGCGTCCCAAAACACCACCAAATCCAAAAGGATTTTCCGAAAAAAACATTATATCCGGAGAAAACAACGTTTGAAGATCACTGTTTGCGTATGTACTGGGCGCGTTTTTATACGTAGATTGCTGGATTTTGAGTTTAAATTGTTTGTTTCTTTTATAAATGAAATGATTAGGTAGGTATGGTCTGATTATGTTGTACTAGTAGCAAAAAACTAGAAAATAAAATAAAATGACGTAGCTAAGTCAAAAATTTTTTTGAGTTTTTTTTCGATAAATATGTTCAGAATCATGGTCTGATTGCAATCCCTCAGTTTTCGGTAGCAGTCTTTTTACACCCTGTATAATTAAAAGAAAAACCATCACAGATAATAATAATAAATGAGAATCTATCAACTTAAAGAATAAAAAAAAACTTACCACCTTTCACCTGGGTGTCTCTGGGTGTCTGGGGAACTTTTTGTTTTAAGATTTCATACAAAAAGTAGAGCTTTTTGGAACGAAGTTCCTTTTCAGACGGTATCGAGGATGGAGGCTAGGCTAGAAAAACAAAAGAAAGCGTTCCATTTTACCGTCACGACATATCGATGTCTCCGGGGAATAAAAGGATAACTGCAAAAATTCAACTTTACAGGAAAAGCAAAAAACATGTTTTCGTTGATAACTTCATAAATTGTGCAAAATGGTGCGCATAGTACCTAGTGCGCAAAAAAAACACAGTGCGAAAAGTGGTGCACAAGGTGCGCTAAATAAATGTAAAAACTTCGTTCCAACCGAGTGTTCCACGACACTCACGTACTTTTTTATTTAACTTTATCAACTTCGCACGCTGTAAATATACAGAGATGAAGAACTCCTTACATGCGCGTCCTTGATCCCCAATAAACTGTTCTATTGACCTATTTCCTTCAGTTTATTTTAAAATATATTTTATGAGTTCAGTAAACAAGAGTAGAAACGAGATGACATCTCAAAGGGACTCCTCTTCACAAGATGAGTAATGAGAATAGCTCGCAAGTTATAGACAAACCGACGCGGCTGGATGTCATTGGTGGCACTGCGTTCACCCTCATAAAAATTATTAAGTACCTACTTGTAAATTCTTCTTCTTGTCGTGTCACTAATTCTTATAAAGTCACTGTTGTAAATGCGAATATTTGAATGCATGGTCGGATGAATAGAATAGAATAGTTGAATAATTGTTTATTTGCAACACATATACACAATATGGATGTATGGATGAATAGATGAGCGAATGGATGAATGGATGCATGGGTGGATGGATGAATAGATATTTGTTGCTTCTTCGCACTATGAGTAAGTGTTTGTAAGTTAGTTACGTGTTTACCTGAAACTTATTTTGAAGTAACTTGTACCGAGGATGAATTACCGCACCCACATGTTTAGGTTAAAATTATGAAAACCAAACTGAATATTCTTTAGCATTACACGCGTCAGTGTGAGCGTAGCTTTACTCGTATTACTCACAGGGAATAAAGTGGAATTGGTCGCTCCGAGAAATGGCGATGCATTTTCTAAAAACTACGAATGCCGAGTTCTTATTTATATATTAAAAACATTTGCTCATTTCGCAAATGCATTGATGGCAATGTTTTTTTAAAAAACTGTGCTTGATGGAACGTTCATTATTGGCTTACTTTGTACAGCTTTTTATGAAACAGTTTTCAAATTAGTCTTTCTTAAACTTTCGCGATCACTATTCATATTACGTATTTATCGCGTATCTTATTTTATTTTATTTCCCAAAGTTTCGCCTGTGTTGCAACAGCGGGCGAACAACATTTTTTATTTATTTATTTATTTCCTTCCTTCCTTCCTTCCTTCCTTCTTTCTTTCTTTCTTTCTTTCATTCTTTCTTTCTTTCTTTCTTTTTTTCTTTATATCTTCAGAATCCAAAACGGCGATGTTGACACCGGCGCACAGTTTTCAAATAGCAAAGTTCCGACAGCTTTAAAAATTTCCCTAGTTCAATGCAAAAGGAATAAAACGTGAAGAATTTATTATTTCCCCACTCAAGAAAATTCTCTTATTTTGGCTGAGTGGTTTTCGATTCAAAGGTGTGGCTTGAGGGTTCTAATCCCGGCCATGCATCAATCATTTCTGTAAAATGTGGTACGTTGCATACGTGACAGGCAAGCATTGCGCCTATTAAAATATTGGTTTTCTCTCGTTTTCCTCTAATGTTTAGGCTTTTAAAATGCGCACATATTTTCTTTAACTAAATGCGATGCAGTACCGTGACTCGATCCCACACCCTTTGGATTAGAAGTGGATACTTAACTTCACTCGGCAAACACAGCTCTCATCTCATCTGAAATAAATCATTGGTAAAGTTACTCACGTAAAAATTCACGCACTCCACTATTTGACGACCTCTGTGGCGCAGCGGGCGAAGGTCTGCCTGCGACGCAGAAGGTTGCGGGTTCAATCCCCGCCGCGGGACAAATGTTTGTATGACCTACAGGTATTTGTCTCGGGTCTGGGTGTTTCTATGTATAATATGTATGTATTTACAAACGAAAAGTATATAAGTAGTATATCAGTTATCTGGTTCCCATAGTACAAGCTTTGCTTAGTTTGGGGCTAGATGATGCTGTGTGAAAATGTCCAGCATTATTATTTAAACGATGAAAACAACAAAATATTTTTCTTAGCTATCATCCTTGGACGACCTCAATAAACGTGACACAGTTACGAAGTTCGTTAAACAAAGGATACACGTAAAATCTTTTATCCTCGCCAAAGAAATCAGAATCATATTTCAAAGGTTTCCGGCGGTCGTTAGTAGACCCCTCTTTGCCCCCAATAGGCTAGCTTCCTTTGGGGCTAACCCCCTTTTCGGGTAAAAAAACTCACCTACAGCATAGGAAGCAACTTTTGACAGAGCATCCTAAAAGTAACTGTTTATCTGCTCGACAACCTCTGTGGCGTAGTGAGTGAAAGCCCGCTTGTGATGCAGAAGGTTGCGGGTTCGATTCCCGCCGCGGGATAAATGTTTGTGTGCAAATATTTTTCTCGGGTCTGGGTGTTTCTATGAATACTATGTATGTATTTACATTTTCGGGGGGATTCTAACCCACAGCCTTCAAATTGAAAGTCAAGTTTAATACCTTACCCACTCGGCTAACGAGACTCCTCAGTCCTCACAAGTCAAACCCACAAGAGATTTAACTCTGACAAATTCATCCTTCAAGAACAATTGAGAAGTTTATAGATTTATATCTGTCAAAAGTTTCCAGCTAAGATGCTGTCCACGTGTAGAGATTAATGATAATGATGCTCCGGGGAAATCCCGCGGTAATAACAGTTACCGCTAGTTAGGACGCCCCTTTTTCAGGGCATTTTGAGAACTATCGGGACACTCAAATTGCTTACCAGTCGATCAATAAATAGCACTCAACACATTTGTTTTTCAGTATTCTGAAATCTTCAAAAAGTATCGTGACTTTGAAACTGTTTTTTTTTTGCAATTCAGCGGCAGATCGGAAACGATTACTTTTCTTGTTTACGTTTGTCGGATAGTTTTCGAACAGGTTCCCGTCACGGTTGCATAGCATCTGCTAAATCACCGTGCTGCTCCCACTAGGATTCCCTGTGTCGTTACCATCCAAAACGACTACAACCATAACACCCAGAAAAAACTCTAGCCAAATAATTGAACTAGCTCCTTTTCTGCCATTCACCTACCACCAAAATAGTAAGAACATTTAAACGTTACATGTCTTCAGTCCACAGTTCCTGTACAACCGCAAAATGATTGGACATGGTCTTGAACACAGTCTTGAAGCTTAATAAAGCCAGCTATTCACTTTGTGGACAGTGGAGTGATTGGACGAGCTGAGCCCGGAGCTCGCTCATAATGAAAAGCTCATTCACAGTGATGGATCTTTGAGTAGTAAGAGAATTTGTAGGGCAAACAAGGCTTACTTATCCATTGTCTTAAAACAAAAGCGCATGTAAGAGCCTATGTGTTCTAGGACCTTACAGGTAGTAGTTGTTGTTCCTATGTTACACTGAGCACGTAAAACACAAGATTCACTAAGTAAAAGTTTATTTAGATTGTTTACACAAGTGAAGGATAGGCAAATCTTTCCCTTGAATACTGTTGGTTTAACGTAAAATAATGTAAAATATTGACTAAAATTAAAGTGCAGCGCATGCGACTAAAATAAGTGCCGCATGCGCAAATTGCAAATGTATGGTGAAACCGTACAGCTCACATACACGATAAATTAGAGCACACATGGCAAAACCATGTCACCTTTTTGATATGAAATCTATAAATCTAGTAAAACTTGTACGAACAAATTGTAAAAAATATATATTTGCGGAGTCTGATATCCTACTTCTGACTACCATTTATAGACTCTACCCTTGGTAGGCATAGGCCAAGACAAAATGTCCAAATCTCCGTAATTTCCGTCGACATCCCGACGCACTTTAGACGAACCACACGCAGCGTAAAATACGTCGCGCAAGCTACGCTCAATGTGGCCCAGCCAGACGCCATTGTATTGACATGAAGCTACCTTTTACGCAGCACTCTACGTAACTACTACAGCGTGGTAAACAGTGCACCGTTCACCGGCGTAATTTTACGCTTTACGCGACGCAACATACGAGTTTGGCTTGACACTTATTAAATAAATAAATAAATCATGCTGGACATTTTCACACAGCATCATCTAGCCCCAAACTAAGCAAAGCTTGTATTATGGAAACCAGATAACTGATATACTACTTATATACTTTTTGTTTGTAAATACATACATATTATACATAGAAACACCCAGACCCGAGACAAATATCTGTAGGTCATACAAACATTTGTCCCGTGGCGGGGATCGAACCCGACACCTTCTGCGTCGCAGGCGGGCCTTCGCCCACTGCGCCACAGAGGTCGTCGCGATTAGTGCGTAGGGATGTGAACAAAGTGTGTAGAAATTGTATGAAATGCTAAACGCGACGCAAACGTCGCGCATCATACGCTGCGTGTGGTTCAACATACCATCGTATTGCGTCAGCGCGCTACCATTAAACATAAACACGTATGCGAACCTGGTTAATTGTTCAGTCTGATGCGAGTCACGTCAACTGTCGTTGTTGGACGTGATATAGTGCCGGGAGGCGTGGGGGACTTGCGATATTTTGTGGACAACTGAGAAACTTTAAACTTTTAAATGATTCGGCTATTGATGATGAAAAATCAATTCACAAACAAGATCAAGACCTTATTTTACGACACGGTAGACATTCTCTCATATCTCTTCTTCTTCTTTTTTTCTCTCATATCTCTAAAGAGTTGAACATCCTATATGAATTAATCGGAGGCACGTCTATTCGGCAAATATTCATTCTTTGCAGAAGTTAGTATTCCTTAAATTCTATTATGAGTAGAACTGAGCTTAAAAGCTGTATGCTCTAATAACATAACACAGCTAACTATTACTACTTAAGCTTTCAAATCAGTTCTCAGATTTCCCTGCGATGCAATGCTTATTAGTTTCACAGTAGCACCAAAATAAAATTTATCAAGTGGTCAAGGATCTGTCACCAAATCGTGAGTGAACATCTTCAGAACTGCCTTCTCAAGGATCGGCCCTTGATTTATTGTCTGTGGACGGATGGGTTTTATTGAGCAGCTTTTAAGAGCACCCTTTATTTTTACTCATAATGTCAATCTCAATAAAACACCCATCTTTTAAACGGGTCATTTTTGATACGTTCTGAATTACTAGCGGTAAGCCCGCGACTTCGCGCGCGTGGTACCAACGTTTTTCCACTTTGCATGACTATCGGACTACTATCAGATTGATAATCTATCTTCAGATTGTTTTGTTAGCAAAGCGTTGAACCGGCGCCAGGTGTTGTGGCTGATTGATGGAGCACGCAGCCGGGATCGAGTAATCGGATGTGCACGCACCTTTTGTGTGCGTAATGAAGATCGGATGCTTCTAAATATGCCGATCCGAATATTCGACTAACTATGCTTGTCTAGTCTACAGAGCATGGTGGTTCAACAATCACTCAAATATCACTTAAAAGTACTTGGAGTCGCGTGAGTAGACCCACTAAAACTACTTTAGCGATAAAATGGTGATTTTACGAGCTCTTGTAAATCAGCTTAAATGGATCAATTGATGGTATATGTACTGTTTTTATGTCCGAGCCGGTCGCCAATGGTTTCATGGTTGTAAACACCGCACTGTACAAAGTTTTGATGTTGTTGCTCGTTATCTTTGTGATAATGGTTGTAGGAAAACCAAATGTTGTAGGTACTTGTAAGGCCAACAAAGCGATTAATAAGTAGACGCTCGGTAGAATTTATAAGGTACTGAGAAATAGGATTTAGTCTAAAGTTCCCTGAAACGACTCAGAGTGAGAAGAAAAGTTAGCCCCCTAGACATCTTCAAAAAAGATCCTGAAGTATAGTCACGCGTTTTATGTTTACATTTCTTTATTTCATGTTTCGATCACCTGCATATTTTGACTTGATAAAACCTAAACTGTTCAGTTAGGCCCCCAGTTTATTTTGCACCAGGGCCCTTGGCTACCTAGCTACGCCACTGGTTTCGATACCGATCAGAAAATAATGTATTCATAGTAACAGTATAATAAAGCAGCTGCTACACAAGGAGAGTTTCTCGCACGCGAGGCATTTGTTCATACAAGCTACCATATTATTGCCTAGAAGAAATCGCGCTCGCATGCGAGAAACCCTCCTTGTGTAACAGCCGCTTGAGAAAAACTTTATTACAAAACACTAACAGGGGACAGTGTAAACTGACCCGATAGTTTCCGATTTTTTGTCAAAAGCGGAAGATAAAAAAACCGACCATCCGACAGAGACATGTGGCGCAAAATTTTGTATAAGAACAAAAAGTTTGCTACGCGTAAACCACCTCAATGGAGTTCACAAGGGTTGTAAGCACCACAACAAAACGTCGCCATTCTTAAATGGCGACGTTTTGTTGTGGTGCTTCCCTAGTAGACATAAGCACGGGTTGGTTCTATTAAAATATTGAGACTATGTCAAGTCATAGACAAATATTTGAAGGCAACTGTATTAGACACTAAGCAGATGTATTTCTTCTTTTTATAGTGTCAGAAGATATAGTGTCTTTCGATAATGTTTGTTATTATAACAGCTAACAAAGGTGTTTTTAATTCACTAAGTAGTAGTCTACTAAACTAAGATCTTGGTTAGATCCGAACCACATCATTCGATCGCTCCTGACACAGGATTAGTTGGTAAGCCGATTTACTGCATAATCCCTTATTAATAAACGTGGTGTAGGTAAAGTTACGCCGGGTGGAACTTAGGAATATCCATAAAATTTTTGGAGTTACACCTGGCGTAACTTTACACGACGTTTATTAATAAGGGCCTAAGAGTTTACTACATAACACAATATCATAGTAACTCGACGCTTAATTCTATTGAATGTCACACTATCCAAACTGCAAAACAATGTATTCTTCGTGGTATACTCTTTCTTCATTCTTCACTAAATCATAAAAGCGCACCAACAATCAAGGCTAAAGCAAATAGGTAAGTACTTGCCTAATTACTTATAATTTTATGACAACAAGTTTCATACTAATCTTGGAGAAATGTATAAAACAGGTTATCTAGTTATTACTCCCAAGTTCCACGTATACGACTTGTTCGTATACGTGGTGTCAAATCTCTGTCAAAAACACTATCAACACTACAGGTATTGTTATGAATTTTATCGAAATTGTCTTCTCTGGACTTGATTGAATTGCCTCACAAACGATTTTATAGTTTGTTGCTTTGACCTTATACTACGTTCGATACAGTGACGTCATCCGTGACGTAAACAAGCCTTGAAGTGGCAATATCCCTCTACTCACCTTCAAACACAAAGGTATCCACTCTACAATATCTTCTCGCTTTTGAAGTCGAACAAAGGCGATTCAAATCCGACAAAACTCCTTGCTTGTTGGAACTGTGGTCTTTACACTTTTTTTTAATATAAATAGGTCAGCATTTGACCTCCCTCTGCCTGATGTTAAGCAGTAGTGAGGCCTAAGACGGAGCATGCTTTCCTAGAAGGAACCTATTTACTCTTGATTTGAAGACCCCTATATTGTACTTTTCGGGGAATACAGTACCCGGCAATGAGTTCCACAATTAAAATTGTAAAAATATAAAACTTAGGCATTTATATTATCTTACAATTAATAAAAAGGTCTACTATTAAAAAATAAATAATGTATTGAGAAATAATGTTTTTAAGATGTCATACAAGCCTTCCATCTCAAACTATGCCCCAGGCACTACCAGCGTCCCCTTTAGTGTAGGCAAAGGTTGCCTTATAGGCCTAAGTTTAGTTTTTTAGTTTACATATTATTATGAAGGGAAAAAATAAGCGTTAAGGGGCAAAATTATATGCCTAATTGGTACCTATTATTGATTTTAACAAGAGAAGAAGATAAGATTGATTAGGCAATAAACACAAAGCATTATGAAACATCTAGTATTATAAACAGGACTAAACTTTTTCCACTCAGCCTAACAGACCTTGTCGATATCATGGTTGGTATGAATAACAGACATTGTCTTCATTCTTTCTTTCAAGAAAAAACATAGAATTCTTGTTAACACTATCATAAAGGTACAATACACTGTTGCTGAATGTTTTATCATCTTTCTATCCTTATCATGTCGTGATACTCTTGTCGTGTCACTAGTTATTTTGAACTCATCATCTTCCTGCCCTTTTCCCACATTATGTGGGGTCGGCACAACATGTGTTCGTCTTCCATTCTCCTCTATCAGCCGTCATCTCAACACTCACTCCTTTCTTACTCATGTCATCCTTTACACAATCCATCCATCTTTTCTTTGGCCTACCTCTACTCGTAAATCCATCAACAGTTAGTTATTAGTTAACAACTAGTAATTTTGAACTAGATTTGTGAAACAATTTTTTTTGCGCCTCAAAGAGACTCCTTTCGTGCACTTGACACATGTTTTTGAACCTTTTGGATTCATTTGCAGGTTTCCTCACGATGTACTTCTGTTTGAGAATTAAGTGCACATATTTTTTGTACAATAAAAACTCGTTATTGCTCTACCGGATTCGAACGCACAACCTTATAGTGGGTACACACGTACGTACAGTTTATACAACGGATCTAGGCATTCGCGAAGTTAGCCGTTTGTCTGCGCATTAACCGCTTTTTCATACAAAATTGTGTTCTGCGCAGACAAACGGCTAACTTCAAGAATGCCTAGATCCGTGGGATGAACTGTATGCTCGATAAACTTGCTCAATCTCGAGCAAGTACGAACGTGTGTACCCTTGCAAGTCTTAAGACAAATGCTCGAATCCAACCACAAGATTCAAATGTCCATAATTCTTGCTTGATGTTCGAAGAAAGCAAGCAAAAGTCGTCCATTGCTCGAAGAATTTCAAACAATATTCTACGAGCAAGCTTTTACGTGTAGACGCAGGGTCGAGCATGTTTGTAGATAGCCATGCTCGGATGAAACACGGTCGTCGAGCATTTACGTACGTGTGTACCCACCATCAGGATACAAAGGTGGTACATACCTAGTTTTTGAACCTACTTATAGTCAGCAAAACATACACAAATACATAGTTTGAAACCAGAAATGATAAAACTTGAGCTACCAAGCACCTCTGTGGATGTCAATCAAATGTCGTGGTGAATGATGGCTCTATAGTGACATCGCCTTTACTCCGGTTCCCATTGATTATACTATCAATATACTGGGGATAAGAGTAACAACTTATAACAGTATCGACATACTAAAAGTAATCTTTATTTACAGAAACTAAGCTATAGAATAGAATAGAATAAAGTTTTAATTTCTCCACACCATATACAACAGTTACAACACAATACATTATAGATCGTTTTTACGACGATCCTTAGATAGCTTGACTGATTCTATTGTATTGTGTAATTGATGTACATATTGTAAGTAGTAGCTTAGTTTCTGTAAAAACGACATTCTTAGTATAAGTATTCTATTTATTTAAATGCATGCCCAAAAACGTGAAAATTGTAAAGTATGATAGGTATTCCCACAATATTTCCACCTCAGACTTTTGACTCCTCAAATTGCCATCACTGTTCTTGTTCCATATTTATGGGAATTCGTCGCATAAAAAATATACGACGCTTCGTGTATGTTTCAACAAGCGTGGTGTTGAATGTTCATACCCAAGGAGCATCGATAGGTGTAGATAGACGTTCATACTCAAAAGCTCCAAATAACTTTGCTACTCCATATAATAAAGCCCCGTTTAGGGTAGCAGAGCCACAAAAGGCTTCCTTTGTGAATTCCATTAATTACGGCTGTCTTCTGTTTTCATCCATTTCTAATGAGAGCAGGAATGGGGCACAATGGCCTTATGCTGTGACGTCACGATTAGTACAATTGATCATTACGAGGCGTTATTTCGCTGGGTTAGACCACAGTGGAGATAGAATTTTAAAAGACTTAAAAGTCTATCTCCACTTAAAATCCATATCCATACTCCATACCATATTATAAATGACGACCTCTGTAGCGCAGTGGGCGAAAGCCCGGCTGCGACGCAGAAGGTTGCGGGTTCGATCCCCGCCGCGGGACAAGTGTTTGTATGATCTACAAATATTTGTCTCGGGTCTGGGTGTTTCTATGTATAATATGTATGTATTTACGAACAAAAAGTATATAAGTAGTATATCAGTCATGTAGTACCCATAACACAAGCTCTGCTTACTTTGGGGCTAGATGATGCTGTGTGAAAAGTCCAGCATTATTTATTTATTTATTTAATGTGAAAGTAACTCTGTCTGTCTGTTTGTTACGCTTTCACGCCCAAACCGCTGAACAGATTAAGCTGAAATTTGGCATAGTTAAAGGTATCCCAGGGAAGGACATAGGCTACTTTTTATCCCGAAAAAATGAAAAAATCCTGAGGGACCGCGGGTCACACCGCGGGAGCGCAGCTAGTAAAATATAAGTACTCGTCTAATAGCGAACAGTAGCCGACTGCAAAGATATCTCGTAACTTTACGAGCACCAGAACAACTTCATATAAGTCGCCGCTTACACGATGCCATTCTGGCTTAGCATTCATGCATCTTGCTTTCTCAAACTCAATGGAGCAAGACCTAATATTCTGTAGCAAGAGGCAAGAATGGTATGCCAGAATGGTATCGTGTTAACGGCGTCCTTTATGGTAAATTTTAAAGTATTTTTCAGGAATAAAAGTCAAATTCAAATTCTTTATTTCAGACAACCACTTATAAAAAATTAAAAATATGAAGGCTACTTATAAAATGAAACATAAGCTCTTTTACCAAAAGTCTTATTTGTACATTTGCCAAATAACCAAGAGTCTAGCCAAGGTAAGCATTATACCAACCTCATAATAATTCTAATCCACAGCAAATCTGACTATTTTTTCGTCTCGCTCCACTGTGCACAGGACATGGAGTGTAACGTCCGGAATAACAAAACTAATGTTGCCAGCTTTGATAGTTTTACGACACATTTAGCAATTTTTAATTATCATTGAGGTAGCCCCTAACTTATACGAACTTACTAAATTATCCTTAAAATATTATAAATGCGGAAGGTTGTGAGGATGGATGTATTGATGTTTATTACTCTTTCACGCAAAAACTACTAAATTGATTTCGATGGGATTCGGCACAGCGATAGATTAAATTCTGGAATAGCACATATTGCTACTTTTAACCCTGGAAATGTAATTTAAAAATGCCATTTAGCGCCGAATCTTGCCAAATTACGGACCAATGTGGCATGAAAGCTTAGAGAAGTTGGAAACAAAAAATAAAATGAAGCACTCTATGCGGTAATGCTCAGTCTGGAGGTCGAGATAGCTAAAATATTCATAAGTTCTTGTTGAATAATGCAATCCAACTCAAATGTTGGTGATTTTAGTATTTTTAATTTGTTTACATGTTTTCTCGGTGGAAGCGCTGAGTTATCTTACTTGGCAATGTTTTATCTGCAATACTCTTAACTTTCAAAAAGTAGCTATACTTATTTACTGTAGAGTCTACATATCGGGTTCTGTTCTTCCACTCTCTCCTTCTTGTTGTGTCACAAGTTCTTTTCGAACAAATGTGGTGAAAGTAAGAGGTTCCTTTCTTCCTTTCCACTCTCTCCTATCACTTATTTTATGGACTCTTTTCTTATTTAAGTCCTTATGTAACTACCTACTTCTAAGCACTATGTAGACGCATATTTTGTGCAAATAAACTTTATATTATCTTATCTTTTCTTTTTTTTATGTCCTCATTTCCATCACCTGCTTTGTAAATAACTCTCATTCCTCTAGCTAACTGTAAGCGGTAGTAAGACCTTATCTATTTGAACTTGAGTACTTAAAGTTTTACAGCCCCATAAAATCCTAGGTCACTGCCATCGGTTCATTTCCAATAATTGTATTTCAATACCGAAACTCAGTTCCTGGAAGTAGCAGACACAGAATAGATATAGCTTACACCTGTATTTATCAATCACTTTTCGAGTCTGATAATAAAATGGTATTCACGAATTTAATAATAATATTGATTATGCATAAAACCATCTAGTTTCAAGACTTTTATCATAAAAAAAAAACAAAAATAAGCATATTAATAAGTGGCAAGTTGCAGATGCTCTACTACGCTCTACCTTGATGTAATTTAAGTTACCAAGCTCTCGATAATAAAAAAAAACCTAAAAACTATTCACATAATTTTCTAATCCTTTGCATTACTAAAATAAAGCTTAAAATCACAGTAACAAAGCTCAGTTTAATAAAGCACGGTGCAACTTGTGACAAGAGCTTGCGCACGCGCAGGCCACAGAATAATATAATCCAGTACGATCACACCGGGCGACGGGCACGCACGTCTTCCGCGAACCTTGTCGAACGCCGTGATTCGAAATTCGAAGTGTTCTAAAAGAAGGTATTGCTTGTGACGTCACTGGTTTACGAATAAAATGGTCTTATTAGAAGGTCTGGTATAACTTACAAAAAAAGCAGATATTTGTAATTACGGTATTTGTCTATTCAGTGAAAATTATTGAAAAGTTGACTTCAAAGATTTTTGATAGTTTTTTGAAGGAATTTCAGCAAACTTAAAACATGAATAAAAAATAAATCTAGAATGATACTCAGATGTCACCAAATTCTAATCAATTTTTATTTTTCCTCTCTGAGATTCATAATAAAAAAAAGGAACTTTTATGAAAGTGGAGTTCCGTGGTCTCTGCCTACCCCTTCGGGAAAGAGGCGTGATTTAATGTATGTACCTATGTATGTAACTTTTATGAAACTTTGTTGTAAACTAAACCAGTGATTTGATTTACAATACCCTGCTTCGTTTAATGAAACTTTTTTTTTCTAAAGTGAAGTGTTGTCTGGATTACTGTGTGTTTATGAGTGTTAGAGCTTTTGGGTAAGTTTTTTTGTGGGAACCAAGTGATAAGGGATGCTGCATGTGGCCGACGGAAATCATAAACACTAATGTATGTACTGTACTGTGTACCCGTACTTCGGGGATAAGTATTTTTCAGGATTAAAAAAAAAACAAAAACACGATAGCACCACAGAGTACTTTGTTACATAAGATAACACTCATTGATGTGTCTACATACGATACGTAATCTTATTCTTGTTGTATCACTAGTTCTTTCGAACCAGTGTGGTGAAAGGAGTGTAAGTGCGCCTCAAAAAGGCTCCTTTCGGTATCCAGGCATTCGGTTTTTTTTATTAAAAGGTCTATAAGTTGCCAGGAAGAGATCGCTTTTAGCGATATGGCCGCCCATTGTACAATTTGTTTATTTAATATATTCTCTGTATTATGTTCTTGTGTACAATAAAGAGTTAATCTATCTATCTATACTGTGAATCGAAACAGCTAGGTATGTCTAGATCTATTGAGCGGACTGTACCGAGCACTGTCAATATCACTGCCTCGCCCTTCTACTCGGTGCGTGTGATCTCAGAACATAAGTAACTTTGTGTAAGCTATGTCTGTCCCAGTTGGCCGACTCGGCTACAGTGAAAGATAAATACAAAACTCTGTAATTAAAATTAAAACAAAACAAATTCTTGAAACTCTCTGCCAAGTCCAAAGTAAGTAACTGTCAAATAAATTAACTTCAATTTACTGTGAAATAGATTGAAGTTTATTATGTTATTTAGATTATGCTTGGTAGTCGCCGGATTATAAATGAATGAAGGCATTTGTATGTCTATTTTTTATGTTTTTTTCAAATACGAACTTAACTTTTGCGATTAGCGGCAGATAACCTTCATAACTAAAATCAAGGCAAAATTACCGACCTAAAAAAGAATTAACATTGTAAATTGAAGTTTCCCCAAACGACTGAATAATATTTTATTCATAGCTAAAGCACTTTCTATCCAAAAAATGCAATATATATATATTTTTTTTTTATTGATGAATGGGTCGGCTCTTGACCTCGAAACTTACACAGGCAAGAGTGAGGTCTACGATGAAGCGAGCTTACCCAGAAAGTGCCTATTAACTCTCTTCTTAAAAACAACAGGGTCGTAGCTCAGCAGAAATACAGACGCTGGAAGCTGATTCCAAATGTTTGCAGTGCGTATAATAAAAGAACTTTCGAAGCGCTTAGTTCTAATAAGTGGAATATCAACCAAATATAGACAAATAAAAATCAGATCTGTTCATCCGTTTGACTTTGGGAGCTACCTATAACAACCTTACCTCTTTTTGTGCAACGATTTAAAAGTTGAGTTTTCACACTTTTTTTTTTTTTATTTCCTAAAAAAAAGAAAAGGGATTTGTCGCTGAGCGACTATATCGCCCAATCAGTAACATCCTTAGCTTGGTCTTCTTATTCTTCATGGTTTCTTCTTCTTTTCACTTCAAATCTTTCTTCAAATATGTATTACTTATGTCACGTCAATTGGAGTCAATTGAAAAAACATGGCGGCTTATCCTATCAAAACTCCAACGGAAATCTTTCGTCAAATGAGAAATTTTTTGAATACTCCATTGCCAAATCTCCTGTTACGTATCCAAAGCTTCATTAGTAAAATGCCACCGAAATTAGATAGTAAAACTAATCGAGAAAACTAAATAAAATAGCAGAGTCACTAGCTCCTTCAAAAATGGCGAAAGAAGTCCTCACACTTTTTAATGTGCAAAAGTTTGAAAATATGTGTTTGCTACTTCAACTGTACTTGATGCAAAATTTTTATAAAATGTACGCTGAATATTTAGCTGAACAACATTTTTGACTGAACCAAAAACTACTCATACAGAAAAACTTTTTTTTAATGTTTCTTTTTAGGGTCGGTTCACATCTGACGGAAGATGCGTCGATCGTATTCAGCGGTCTTCGAAATTAATCATCGCATTCATCGCGCATCATCGGTTAAGTGTGAAATTTTGAATGTTTTCTCATATAAGTAATTGTCTGTTCTGGCGTTACGCGACCGATAATACGCGACGCATCTTCCGTCAGATGTGAACCGACCCTTATACCGTACGGCGCCTCTAGTATATTATTTACACATTTAATTATTCTCGTAAATCTCATCTCCCCAGCAATTACTCTCATTACAATATCACTGCTAAAAAAACAATAACCAATTCTGGTTCGAGCACCGATCTGGATGCCGGGCCACGCCCTAATCGATGTCGGAGAAATTAAAACGTATCTATTCGTAAGTTACTGGCTGGTTTAATCATAGCCGACTGGCGCCAGTAGCTGAGGCATCTATTTTTAGTTAAACGTTTAAGTAGTACTTAACATAATTATGATAAGGATCGTAGAAAAGGGTAGTCACCGCCTACTCCTGCGTAGATTTTATGTAAAGCTCTATTCTAGGGTTAATCTTTTGAAAAACGTTGTACAACTAAAATAACAACTGTACTAGACCAAAAAAGGGATGGTGTGATGATTAAGAACGGAGTAAATGTTGAGACGATTATTATAGAAGGAAATGGAAGAAAACATACCAAAACTGGAGGTAGAGCTAAAAAGCGTCTAGTTATTCTAGCCCTATCTATTTCTGACTAGGTCTATGGTTAAATGGGTTAAAAATTCTGTCCATGCATGTAATGCTCCCATGCATAATAAGTAGTGGAGGTATTTACGTATCGAGTACCCAATTGTTTCAACGGCGTATCTAGAGCTAAGCCAACCTGTATGGTTACTATTATAAATAGTTTGACTTGGTGTAAGTAGGCTTCAGATTTAAATAATAACGACTGTTTGGATTGTTTTGATTGCATTAACACGAGCTCAATGATGAAGGGATACATCGTGAGGAAATTAGTTAGTAGGTATTTGTAAGACGACGGCCTGCAATCGGATTTTATAATGTAAAGGATAATTTTTGGTCGTTAAGCCATGACAGAAGCTGAAAAAAAGATGGATGGATTGTGTAAAGGATGACATGAGTTGGAAAGGAATGAGTGTTGAGATGACGGCTGATATAGGAGAATGGAAGAAGATGTGCCGACCCCACATAATGTGGGAAAAGGGCAGGAAGATGATGTTAAGCCATGACGGAAGCTCTAAAGCAGCCTAAAAACTCCATCACCTGCCTGCTTATCATGACATCTTTATCTCTATAGCAGAATAGAGTAAATGCCATTTGAGTTCAGACAATATTGAGTTTTTTGGTAGTAGAAGAAGATGCTTTCGTCTTACCTCAAAAAAACTTAGGCCTTTACATCTTAGATTTATACAGCGTCAGGAGGCCATGCCTACACTTAACGGGACGCTGTAGTGCCTGGGACATTGTTGGCTTGCAGCACCTAAACCGTCCTCTCAGCTTAATCAGCCTAGCCCACAGGAAAGACGACGTCAATACGTTTGGAGCTGACTAAGCTGCGGGTTTCCTCACGATGTTTTCCTTCACTGTTAAAAGCTCGTGTTATAACGAAAAATCCATTAATGCACGGCCGGGATTCGAACCCACGAAGGTCGAGGTACAGCCCCATTCGACTAAGTCGTCTTACTTCAAATGTCACTCTATTCTAACGAGATAGGGTGCCCTACTCATACGAATTTACTTTCTTTGGCACATAAAAAATAGCACCATCTTAATCATAACATACTTTGTAAGAGTTAAGTAATATATCTGTAAAATGTATTTTTATCCAAAAAGTTCCATCATTTCCCTGGAGTTGGAGTTCTGTCAAAACAAACTCTCAATCACACGCGTACAAACTTTGTGACAAGCAAACATTCTGTTTACTTTTATATGAAATATTTACATTTATGCTGGGGTTTACAAAACAAAGATTTGAGATAATTCTAAACCAGATTAAAACTAGAGATTAGAAAATGATACATTAAAAACATGTTATCTAGTACTTTTTGTTAACCTTATTTTTTTTACCTTAATTAAAGTTAGTTAATTTGTCTATTTTTAATTAAAAACTATCATTATTGACATTATCATTTGACATTAAGTTTAAGGACCTGGATCAGTTGAGCTACCTATAGATCGTTTCTAACGATCCTTAGATAGCTTGACTAATCCTGTTGTATTTTGTAAATATATGTAAATATATAGTAGCTTAGTTTCTGTAAATAAATAAGTTTAAGGTGTGTGAATATTGGAAATTAAATACAATAATGACAGATTGGGTGAAACGGGGCGGCGGATAGAGACCGTTGGAAGAGTTTGAGGGAGACCTTTGCCCTGTCACTACAGGACAACATAGGTTGATTAAAAAAAATACAATTTTAATGGTACTAAGGATACAAAGTTGTGTCTCTTGTACCATCAATGGTACAAATCAATGGTTCTACTGAAACTTACACCGGTATTCACAAACATTACTATGAGGTCTCACAGTGCGCGCGGACGCACAGGGTCCCAAAAACCTACTCATTTTGGGACCCTGTGCGTCCTCGCGCACTGGGAAACGTCATAGTAATGTTTGTAAATACCGGTGTAAGGCAATGTATCCGTTGGGTGTACGCTTCGATCATAAGTCGACCTACGTCATACGTGTAGGAAATTTCGAAGACGATTCTTGATGAAATGATCAAACTGTAGCGTTATTATCTAACTCAACTGGGAATGGACATGGGCTTCATTTTGACTTTTGAAACTCATTCTGGACTTCAATTGTCATTTTCCTATTATGTGATTGGTTGAGCTCTATTGGGATGACAACTGGGAATGGATTTAAAGTTAGACAATATGGCTGCTGGTCCTACTGAATAAATGTTGTTTGACTTTGACATGATGATAGCTGTTAATGTATAAGATCGCGTGCAGGGTAAGTTTTACTAAGTTCATCATTTTAAACTCAGAGCTTTCGACTCGTTTTCCTGTTTTTCTAACCATAACCGATGATTTTAAGTAATTGCTTAGCGATTGAAGGGTTATCTACCTTCGTAATGGCCCGGGGGCCAATTAAGGCCTCTTACGGCCGCTTCATTCACAAAACTGCTTCGGCCACGCACAGGTTAAGATTAGTCTAATTCGAGTTAAGAGGTTTGCCGGCTTGAGACTTTTTAGTAGTAGTTTAGTAGTATAAAATGCTCAACATGTACCTAAACGAAAGGTCAATGTCCTTTTGACAAAACTTTTTAGAAATGGGTACTTATTTTTAAAATCTTGTCACGAAATGGGCGACCCGCGCTTAAAAGGGTATGATTAGTTCTAATTATAAATTGAGTAATTTACTTGAATTCTAAATTAGATTGTTGACCTCCGAGAAGATTTTAATAAGGGACTTTAATTAAGAAATTACACTGGCAGTTGAAAAGGTTCTCGATTTTACATTTATTTTTTTACCAGAAAGATAATTTTAAGTAAAAATGTGTTTTGATACAATCACTTGTAAGTAGGAGATAATAATTACTTAATTAGTATAATTCACTCGCTTACGTTAATTAACTAAGCGTAAGTTGTGAAAACTATTGAAGAAACCTTTGCCCAGCAGTAGGACCGAGTATGTTAGTTAAAAAAAAAACTTAATAGCTGAACATGCTTTAGGGCCACTACTATAAAAACAAGAAATAAAAAAATCAGGTTTAAGATATTTATTCTCAAAAGAATTACATTAAATTCACTTATATGAGAACTTAAAATTACTTACATAATATTATTGTGTGCACGAGCATGCAGCATAGTAGGAACGTTTCTATGTAGGAAAGTAGCACATTTTAAAACACAAGGTAGTTAGGTAGGTAGGTACTTAAATATTGAAATAATATATATAATAAAAATGAAGTTTAAAAAACATTATTCGTTGTTTTTGCCTTCTCATGAAGAGAACACTCAAACTATTTCAGCTAAAATACAACAATCAGATCGTATGCTTGATGTAAAATCCCCTTTAGCTCACGCAGTTGAAACCATTCAACTTACAATTTAATTTAATAACCCTTTTGTTATGGAACAGAATATTATAAAACTCCATGTTTCTTAATAAAAAGCGTGAGATTAAATTAATGCTATTTAGACTAAAAACATACATACATATATAAAATATCACGCCTCTTTCCCGAAGGACTACTTCTATTAAGTTAGTGGGCGGAGGCTTTTACGCTTCTATGAAGCCAGATGCAAGGTAGTGGTAATGAATATCTTACTATCAAATATCCCTACAAAGGGCAAAATTTTACCTCAGAGAGAGGTTTTGAGGAAATTATAGGTTTATTTTGAAGCAATAAAAACAACTGCATTTGGGCCGGCTCCACACGTTGGCCCTAATATTGGCCCTAATCGCTCACAGCGATAAGACTGCCCATTTTAAGTAGTCTCTTGTATCTTTGTTTGTTTTTTGTAATGTACTTGTGGTGTACACCATAGTATGTTCTGTATAAACCATCATGTCATCTCTCGGATCAAATGTCACTTCGTCAGGCAAAACGCGATGCGCACTGTAACCTATGAACCCAAGGTCTCAACCTCAAGTGCAGGAAGTACAATAGGAAGCGACCTGTCTCTACTCCTTAGAACGCTATCTATACTATAGCTAAAGCCTGGTACATGTTTGAGATTGAAGGTATTAATCATTTTCGCTTCAGTGGAACATAGCTTCACATCTAAATACAAACCCAAACACCACATAGGTATTTAATTAAGCAAAGCTTATCGACTTAGCTCCACGTTCTATCTGAGGTCACGAACCGAAGCTTTACCGAGCAAACATCAGTACAGTCGGTCTAAAAAGTTGATTGTATTTATTGTTTTACTATAAAAAGTGTGAACCGCGAAGATACGATATCGCATCAATAGAAGATGATGAAATATGAAAAGACTACGACTAGGTACAGTTCGCCCAACGGATCTAGGCATTCGTGAAGTTAGCCGTGTTTGTCTGCGCAGTGAGCCCTTTTTCATACAAAATTGTGTTCTGCGCAGACAAACGGCTAACTTCACGAATGTCTAGATCCGTTGGAAGAACTGTATACGTTACAGTGAGAAAATATTGAATGTTGAGATGACGGCTGATAGAGCAGAGTGGAAGAAGAAAATCTATTCTGGCGAACTCTTGTCAGAGCTCAAGAGTACTAACGAGTTTGCAGTTTTTAAAAACAATACAGTATGAAGGACCCCCTTACAGGTCGTCGATTCAAAAGCTTTAGGCTATAGAATAAAATAGAATACTTTTATTATCATAGGTGTAACACATCTCTATATATAAAAATGAATCCCTATATCCCTTGGTCACGCCATCACGCGTGAACGGCTGGAGCGATTTCACTATTTTTTATTTTGTTGTGTTTGTTATTGTCAGGAGAAGGTTCTTATGACAGAAAAAAAATAAAAAATTGCGCGGAAAAAATGAATCCCTATATACCTTGGTCACGCCATCACGCGTGAACGGCTGTCGCGCGGGTCAGGTAGTTAATAAATAAATTAAATAAATAGGACTTAAATTACTTAGTGTATATAGGTCGCCAACCTTACCGGTCATTACTCGAAAGTTTATCAATAAAGAATTATTTTCAATATTTAATTTACCACAGTATGGTATCATTTAACCACAAACCGAATACCCCAACGTCCTCACAGGATGTTGTGGTGGATACAAATGTATTGAAAACCAATGAGTTGTTACCGACATCAGTGACCACGACGGAAGCTTAGGTTTATGGTCTGTAGTCTGATGACTATGGATATAGGTTGGTCCGTCACGACACATACATAGGTGAAAACGTCACAGTGCGAAGAACGCAGACGCATAATAGTCCATAGATTGTTACACTGTTAGTACTAGGATTTTAATATTTTTAAGTTCTTTTATTATGCGCACTGCAAAAATTTCGAATCAGCTTCCAGCGTCTGTATTGCCGCTGAGCTACGACCCTGTTGTTTTTAAGAAGAGAGTTAATAGGCACCTTCTGGGTAAGCTCGCTCCATCGTAGACCTCACTCTTGCCTGTGTAAGTTTGAGGTCAAGAGCTAACCCATTCGTCATAAAAAAAAATTTGTCAATAATTTATTTTTTAAACTATCATGGTTATCAACACTATTTACACTATTAACGGGATATTTACCATGATTCAATTTATTTGGAGTTTCCCGATATTTTTTTTTGACATTCATTATTTTGTGTAATTAATTAATATAATTTTTTTTGCAATTCATGATTTAAAATTTTGCATGCCAATGTTATTTGGTGAACTATGTGATACCTATATTTATCTAAGACCTTTTACCATATTTCGCAATAAATGATTTGATTTGATTTGATTTTATCTACAAGTAATCGCAACAAAAAAGCATTAAATACCGAGATTATTTAATCAATTATCAATGATTGAAACCATACTAAATCTATGTGACAAACAGATATTGGTTTTGCAGGTATTTGTTACAGATCGGTGTTGTTGTAAAGGCTCGATTTTCTTTAAAATGTATCGAAACAAGAGAAGTGCGCTTTAACACGTGCTCTAAACGGTGAAGGAAAACATCGTGAGGAAACCAGTTAGTGTTCTTATAGGCGGCGATGTGCTTGCAACCTGTAACGTATGGAATACTAACTTCTGCAAGATGTGGGCATGTATCAAAGATGTATTTGGACATGCCTCTGACTACCCCCCCTAGACATCTTCAAAGGATCTGGAATAAGTAACATAAAAAGATCTGAGAGAATGTCTCCCGCACCTTGGGAATACAGTCGTGAACCTGTTATTATGTTACAAAAGAAGTAGGTACTTGGTATTAAATGTTATTTCTTTGCCAGGTGGAGCCACATCGGCTTCGATGGGAGAAAATGCAGACGAAAAACATAAACCTGAGACAAGAACAAAGCAATAAAGAAAGCAGTGATATTCAAGTAAGTGGTACAGTTATTTTACTAGAAAATTAATTAAACTCCATTTACACGATGCCATTGCCGCTTGCTACAGAATATTAGCTCTTGCTCCGTTGAGTTTGAGAGAGCAAGAATGGTACGCTAGAATGGTATCGTGTAAATTGCGTATTATTATTATATTATTATATTATTGAATAATTACTCATGACTTCGATCAAGAATGATGCACTGTGTCTGAACCAGTTCTATAGGCGGCGATGAGCTTTTAACCTGTCACATATGGAATGCTTAGGTACTTCTGCAAAATGTGGGAATGTACCAAATATTGTATTAGGATGTGTCTCTGACTACCATCTTAAATCTGCCCCCTTAGCATGTCGATTGTCTAGGTACCGGAGAATAGATAATAGTACATTATGGTACTAGTGTGTAATATTGGTGATTACCGCCGAGGCAAATAATTGAGACCCGAGCCATCGGCGAGGGTCTTAATAGTGCCGAGGAAGGTAATCATCAATACACACGTGTATCATACGACGTTTTTCAACACTCTTGTGAATAAAATAACAATAAAAACTAATTTCAAACAGTGAAAACGAGTTGTGAAAAATATTTCGCTATTGCGGGAAAAATGAATCAGTTTTCCTATGCGCGCGCATTGCGATCGGCCACAGACTATATTTCCGCGCCGCGCACAGGGTTTGCGCCTATTCTACCACGTACAAAATGGGGAATTTAAAGTTTTCTTTTATTACAGAGAAAACAAAAGTTATATTTGAGTGAAAGTTTTATTTATTAAACACGTACGACTTAAAATTATCTATTTAAATAAGAAGTTGCATAAAATGAGCAAGCAATAGGAACATTAATTTATTTGTTCTGTTGAACACGATCTTTTTTCTGAATAAAAACTTTTTTAAGAACAAAGCAACTCAATCAATAAAATTAAAAAAAAAATCTATTACTTACTAGTGAGTTATAGTAATGAAAAAGTCACAGTTTGATTATGGGTGTCATTATGTGCCTAATTGCGGTGACCATAGAGCCACTTTATGAGCAAGTGTGTTGAAAAAATAATAGTTATAACATTAGAGTGTAGACAAGAGTAACTTTTATCCACATTCTTCCCGTTTTATGCACACTTTAATGTCATTACTGTCATTTAAATCTATTCTCCGGTACCTAGAAAAAGCCATGTTAAGGGGGCAGGATTACACAAAAGAACTGAAAGAATGTCAACGTTAAGGTCATGTTTTTTTATTAAATCAAAGTGCAGTTTGCCAACATGACGCTGAACCATGAAAAAAAAAATAACACCTACCTACTTTAAAATTTTAAGTTTCAAAAGTAAAAGGTCTTGTGAACCATTGGGCTTACTGTGAGCCCTTTAAGCAAAGTTCCCTTAATAAATTACTTTGTGAATTACACACGAAGGTAAAATCCCTAAAGGCCTTTTCATTAATTCCACCATGTACATTTATGTTACTTTTATCAAAGTACTTGGCAAAGCCTGGGGCTACATTTTGAAACATGAAAATGCCTGAGCATAAACGACCTGTATTGTAATGGATTCAAAAAACAAAGAAACAGAATATAAATCAGCCTATGTAGGCACCTGTAGGCTAGATTTAATTGCCATCATTACTTATTTCTGCAAAGAAAAAAAAACAATGTTGCTACGAGCGCTACCTACATAATCCCTTTAAAAAGACTTCAACGCGTTACGTGCTACGCAGCCATTTTATACCTAGTTCAAGTCTGTACCAACAGATGGCGTTGAACTTAACTTTTGTTTATTTGGATTTTCCTGGTTTTCAGAAAATGGGCCGACAAGAGCCACATGAGTCGTTGACCCACCTATGCCTGAACCAAGTCACGCCGCCCACCATCGGTTCTTCGTATTTCGGTCAGTATGCAGTGTGAAAATTAAATGACATTTAAATTAAGTCATACCTACCTAGGTAGTTCTTTTGAAGATGTTTAGGTACTTTTTTTGTACAATAACATACTTAGAGCTTTCAATCATCGAAGCTGTTATAGGTGTAGATACTTAACTTAAATAAAACTTTATTCTATTCTATTCTATTCTAACCATGATAGTTTAAAAGGTAGGTATGTAAAAAACTAAAATAGCTTGCAAAACGTTGACCGTGACTCTACTGGACATCAACGTAGATCCGTACTTAATGTATTTCTGCCCTTGGCATGCCTAGTGTGGTGATCATAAATTGTGTCGATGGGAGGTTTTTTTTTAAATTGCCTGCTAACTCTAAGCAACGGTTTCAAACGTATCGTTTTTAACAGTTTGAGATTCTCAAAATACTATCTAGCCCATTCTGTCTCAATACTGACCCATTCCGACCGCTGCATACCCCTAATTTTTTACTCATTCGAGTCACAAAAAAGGCTTCGATGCACACATGGCTAATGTATTCATTCATGCTAGAGCGAGATAGACAATCACATCTTTGGTTTCTAACTAAAAACACTTTAGTTCAACTTGATTTGCTTCACTGATAGTGTCTCTACGGAAATTTTTGGCTGAAACTTCTGAAAGCTTAAAATCAGTTACGTAAGGTATTCGTTCTTGTAAAAGAAATACTTGAACGTCAAAAAAAAACGTTTCTTTGTTTGTGCTATTCGTTCCTGGCGCCGGTAGACGTTGGTCCGTGATCTGAAAACAAAACATAGATAACATCTTTAGTCTCAACATTTCACATTAAATTAATTGAATTTTGGTGTGTGTTGTGAGAAAGTGAACTGTGCATTTTCAAGCTGGATTCAAGAAGGATATTTGGCCTGAATGACATTTATTTTGGATTGCAAAGTAAGTTATTTAAGTTTAAAGGTTCCTGTAGCCTTTATATGGTTCTTAAAATCTTCTAGCATAAGATTCAAGATAGGTACATGTCAAAAACAAAATGCGTAACACCAAAAGAGCCTTCGCTCGCATATTAATTCCCATCAAATTAATCTGAAAAATTAAAAAGGGTCTTGACTGCTTAAGTCAACATATATGTACGAGTATAACTTTTTTAACCTCAAGTTATGTGTGTCAAGAGCAACAGTTGGTATTAACTGCTATGTTATGGATTTGTAGCAAAGATAAAAACTAACGTAAACTTAATACATTTCATGCGTTACATAGTCTAGTTGATAGATGGCGCTAGTGCCTATATCTTTATGACTACCAGCTTAGTTTACAGTGTCACCAGCCTATCTGTTAAGTTGAGAGCATCGCTACTGTAGTGCCTGTGTTATGTGCCTTCCTTTTTACTCTTGCTCAGTTTTATAGTTGGGAGTTGAAAATTACTAATCTATTTCATCTGAACTTGGTGGCACTTTATCTTTTTACAAGTTATGTTTATGTTCAAGTGTTTGCCTAAATTAAGGATTGTCATAGCAATCATCATACATAATGTAGATAGACTAATATGGAATTATAAATGAATGGATACATGCAAGAATTGATATATGGTTCTTCATATTTTTTTTTCTTTTTTGAATGCTGATTTCTTTGTTGAGCCCCTAAAATTGCGTGCGAATAAGTGAGGTCAGCGCTGACGCATTGGTACCTGAGCCACAGAATACCGCGCTTCCTTTCCTTTCTGTATTCTGTGGCTGAGCATTGTCTAATATTATAAATAGCTACATTAATTGTGGATAAGAAAAATAGAACAGAATAGGTTTTCACGGTGTTAGCTGGGAAGGAAAAGGAGTAAAACCTGTAAATCGTTCATCTAAATCCATTCACATCTTTAAATCTATGAACACTTTTTGTCCATGTCAGCTACAATGCTAAAATGACCATGTGCTTATTTTTTGTTTATGTTGAGGTTTATTTATGTAGGTATATGTATTTAATAGTATGTGTAAGTACTATATTCTTATTATTTTATTTTACGTAACTTATTGTACACCGCCGTTTTTCTGTATAACTTATCCAGTCCATCCAAAGGTTGTCTGGAAGAGATCGCTTTTAGCGATAAGCCGCCCATTGTACCTACTTACTTGTTTTCGTGTATTTCCTGTAATGTGTTTTTGTGTACAATAAAGTGTTTTTCTATTCTATTCTATTCTAAAACCTAGTTTTAAGACAATTCTAAGTGTAATAGACACTTTTTGACTTTATTGTACCAACCCCATAATAATCTACAGGGTGTATTTAAAACAAACAGCTTTCAAACTTGACCTGTTTCCTAAGAACATTGCCTACATTATCAACTTATTAAAATAACACACTATCAAAAACCAGATCATGATACAAGGTGAAAAAGGATAACTCCCACTAACTATTAAAATAAACTTTTCCAAACACATGAACATACAAATCATTGCTTTTTCTGTTATAAGAATCCTGCCTATGGTAGGTATTAATTTATTATTTCGATAAAAATAACAATTGAAAACTTTACTTCAGGAAATTAATCTGCTTCTTACTTAACTCTAATGTTGTTATGACATGCATATCATCATATCATCATGCAAGTCACACACATTTTCTATTATACACGAATTGGCCTGAAGTTGTGCAAGTTTAATAAGTGAAAGTTAAACAGACATAAGCAACTTATGCATGCTTTTGTCAAAATCGTTAGCCAGTATGTTCCATAACAGTTTTGTGCATTTGTCTTTTACACCCAGTATAAGTAAAACGTACCATACTATTATTAATCATAAGTGGTGCTTTATTAACCACGGAACGAGTATGATGCACCTTGAGGAGATAAACGGACTGACATTTTGTTTAGGATATTTCGAAAGAAATTAATGATGGCTTTATAAATAGAAAATGTAAAGGTGACTGCGAAAAGTTCTTCTATTGTAGCTATTAGTTCCCCTTCGGATAAAGATGCGAGTTGTGGAAACATAGACGCCCTCCTCCACTGGACTACATCACTCCAGCAGAACGTCTACCTCCTGGCCACGGTCTGCAGTGGCTGACTTGGAAGTCTCTCAATAGACTCCGGGGTCGTACCCAAGTTGGTCGCTGTAGATGTAACCTGGCCAAGTGGGGTATACTCGACGCAAACAAAGCCCAGTGCCAGAGCGGGGCCCTCACACAGATGCCGCACTTGCTCTCCAGCCCACGATGCCCCAGTACCTGCACCCGGGAACAGCTCAATGAGGCAAAAGACGAGGCCGTAGAGGTAGCTAAATACTGGTCTAAAGTTATACGAGAAGATTAGTTCAACAAGACCTAGTCACAGAAAAAACGGATGAAATGGATAAGAAAATTAGTTGAATTTCTAAATAAAACAGACAAGGCTTTGACTACTGATAGGTAGGTATATTCTAAGGTGCTGAGCTCCCTCTTAAAATAGTACCGAAAATTACACCCATTCGGGATTTGAACCCACATGTAATAAGTAGGTTTTTTTAATAGTATATCCACAAATGTATGCCCAAAGTTATACAATGCTATGTGGGCGGACAGTTGGGCCATGTCGTTTAATCGACCGATTAATTATATCGTTATAAATTAGATTAGATTATTTTAAAAGTGTGATTTATGTTTGTTTGTTTCGAAATTTTAAGTAACAATGAGAATTATATAATTACCAGCTGCGCTCTCGCGGTGTGACCCGCGGTCCCTCGGGATTTTTTCATTTTTTCGGGATAAAAGGTAGCCTATGTCCTTCCCTGGGATACATCTGAAATAAATGTATTGAATTTGAATTTGAACTTGTCACTAACTTATACAACTTACTTTTTAACCGACTTCAAAAAAGGAGGAGGTTGTATGTTCGGCTGTTTGTATGTTTTTTTAATGTATTTTCACCGATATTTCCGTCAATTGTGGACCGATTTCCAAAATTAAATTTATTATAACATAGTAGAATTAATTGAATACTTTAAATAGGTAATTATTGCACGTGTATATTCTTATTTTTCTCTTTTTAGTGTGTAGAAGGTTCGCCTGTTTGTGTTCTGTGAAGTCGGTTCAATTATTTTTTTTCAAAATTTTTTTTTGTGAAACTTTACACTCGAAAGAAGTCGGAGCATACATTAGCTCAATCAAAAACGACTTCCTCGTCACGTCTATATAAAAAGTTAATCATGTAACACCCACGTAATGGCTCGTTTGGTGTCGGAAGGGAATTGATTGATTAAAATCGCTGCAAGTCCGAAAAGTACTTACATGGTAGGAAATTAGGAATCTCAGTTATTTTAGTTTCTTTATAAAAACTGCCTTATTATTCAAAATATTTCTGAGTAATTCACGTTTTGAAAGTAAATCTTGATAATAATGAATTTACGATATCCTTCAGAGGCTGCGATCTAACTACCTCGAACAAAGAAGCACCTTGCACGCTTCCCGGCCCCAAGCTGTAGTGCGGGCTGCGACTTTATAAATATCACTTTATAGGAAATTTCCGATGCACTGAATCTTAGGGAATGTTAATGCATATTGTTTGAGTGTGTAACATTGAAGTCGGTATTATTTTTCGATTTTTGATTATAAAAAATACAACCCAGTCTAACTACATAATGTATTGCTAATGTAAGTTAATAAAGAGTTTATGTTTGTAGAGCAATTCCTGAATCCAGCCTAGTTTCTTCCTTCTTCTTGTCGTTTCACCAGTTTTTTCGAACTAGTGTGGTGAAAAGATTATACTAAAAATAAGTGTGCCTCAAAAAGGCTCTGTTTTTTTTCTGTTTTTTTAATAGGTATGTTTTTTTAATCAAAGTCAAAGTCAAAAAGCATTTATTCAGTAGGACCGCTTGGATCACTTTGAAACGTCTTAAAACTAGGTGATTCTACTCCTGTTCCTTTGCGACCAATACCGTGAAGAACCAGGGCAACAAACACGGTTTGGGGCCTAGCTTTTTTTAGGTGATCCATCTTAGATCTAAACTTAGGCTAATTTCTTAACTAACTTAGTTAATAGTGGCTAAAGTAATAGGTATAGGACATTCAAAAAACAAGCTATATTACTCTTAGTACCTACCTCGGTGATTCGATCTAGTTTTACCTAAGTTTTATCCCGGTACCACGTGAAGCTGCGGGGGGCGCTAGTAGTTTATATCAATAAAACTTCTTGCATCGGCAGCCTGCACTACACCCTGTGGGGGTGTGTATCCAGGTGCGCGGCTTCCGTTGCAGTGCGTCCTTGATATTTGCAACCCTCCGCAACAGTTGCCTATTCTGTGTCGGCAGATGTTGCTTGACGGTTGATGCACTAAAGATGGACCTGCTTAGAAGACAAAGATAGATAGATAGATAGATTAACTCTTTATTGTACACAAGAACATAATACAGAGAATATATTAAATAAACAAATTGTACAATGGGCGGCCATATCGCTAAAAGCGATCTCTTCCTGGCAACCATTTGTATGAGATAGATAGATCAATATCTCCTACGCATTTTACTCAAAATATAACCATATGGATGAACAATAGGGGATATAATTTTTGCGAGCTTAATTTTTCGCAATATTGGTTCATGAAGAAGAACCAATTATTGGTAAAATCCAAATTACCAATATTTATTTTATCCATTTTATTTTAAAAAGAAACAAAATAATCAGCTTAACTGCCAAAACGTTAGGTAGTATCAGGTCGTTATGAAACAAACAGTCATCAACATTCAATTAATCATAACAATCGTGGATAATTAGATGTTTCGTGTAATTATTCTGACCCTGTAATGATTGATGTAGGTCAACTAGCGTTTGTTGTACGATTAGATCTCTGATCACGCCCCTTGTTTTAGGAAAAACATTATCCCACTCATATAATAAAGCTGAAAGTTTTCGAGTTTGGTTGGATGTTTGTTAACTCCGGAATAGCATATAGGCTACTTTTTATCCAGAAAAACGTTTCTGAAGACCAAAAAATATGTAAAAGAATAACGGGAATATTGCATAAAAACTTTAACAGTACTCTGTTTGACTCAAAGAGCACTGCTCTACGGTTGCCATGACAACCAATAACTTTTGACTTTTCAAAATGGCGATGTCATTTCGTTCTACTATGCTTTGAAAAATTTTTAAAGACAGCAAATCCAAAAATGAATTCAGTGTTTTCATGGGTTGGATTTGAACAAGGTAGTTCTATCTCTAAAGTTTGTATGACGAAACAATGCGCAGACGAAGTCTCGCCCGGGTCCACTAGTGATCTTTATAAAGAAAGAAGAAGAAGAAGCCGGGTAGTGAAGTGAAACCAGAAGTAACCAAGAAGTGAAGTGAGAGAGAAGAAGAAGAAGACTGAGCTAAGATGTTACTGATTGGGCGGTATAGTCGCTCAGCGACAAAGCCCTTTTCTTTTTTTTTTGTAAAAAAAAAAACGAGTTCATCTTAGTATCTATCCGCGCCAAGCGCCCCGAACTGTCAATTCAATAGAGGAAATGCTGAGATTTTGAAAATGAGTACCTATTACTAATGCAATACATGCACACGTAGGTAAGACGAATCTTGCAACGATCATTTTATTTTCATTTCACATTATTTTGACCTTATTGATTGAAATAATATAATCTTTCAAAGGTCACATTGAATTTACCTCCAATTATTTTGAAGCTATAATTTCGGTGTTGCCGAGTGTTGCGAACTGTAATATAGCTTACTTATATTTTTTTAATGATTTACAAAGTGTTTGTGTAGCCAACTATATAATTACATTGCTAGTTATATGTCTACTAGTTACTTTGCTTTTGCAAATATTAGGTATGCAGTGAATATTTCACGAGGTTTACAAATTGAATAAAAAAAAAACACTTTCATAGTTTTAATGGATAAAGGTTGTTTATGATCAAAACGCTAATCGATAGAGGAGCATCTTTGAGGCGCACTTTAATCTTTTCACCACAGTGGTTTCAAACAACTAGTGACACGAATACAAGAAGATTACATTGTTTAGTATTTTTTAATTTCATTAGATTTAGGAACGTTCCATGACTTTTATACAAGTTTTATATTTTTAAATACCTTTACCTATACAACAAAACACACAACTAACAGACAGATAAGGCGAAATTAAAAGGATGTTTGTTTCTATGGAATTCTAATAAGTTAAAAAATTAAGTGGAAAACGTAATTTTTCTGCATTTTATACTGGAACAGAACACATATAACACCCCTGTGACGTCATAAATTGCTTCATCCCCTTCATGGTGTAACAGTGATGTTGACCCAAACCAGTACATTACCTGAAGACGTATGTAATGATTACACATCGGTTACGCCACGACACGCTCCGCGGCGCGTGGCGTGCCGCTTCGCGATGGGTGACCAGCATTCGTGCGTTTTGATGGACAAATTAACTTGTAGATTATCTACGATAATTTTTATTGACGGCCAGTTTAATTTTATTTTTATGTCTTGAAACAGGGCCGAATCACAGACATTCTCTTGTATAATTTTTAGAGAATTCAAGATTATTGGAACGTGTTTCTGACCTCTTTGTTTCCATATTCCCTTAGACATTTCTAAAGAGCATGTGCTAAATGTGCTTCTGACAATACACATTCCATTTATAATGATTAGTAAAAAAAATATAATTAGATGATTTTGAAGATTGAAGTTCATTCTTCCCCATGGCCTCATGGAAAGACTCGTCTTCTAAAAACGGTATTGCACAGTTCCGTATCTTGCATCGTTACTAGTAAGTATAATTTGGGTAAGTTGTAAGTGGGCAGAAGATTGTAGATAGATAAAAAACGCCCACAGAATATTCAATTATAATACATATTTCTTAAATCCTAAGAGCTTTTACCAAAATTAAACATGCCAAAGCTTTTGTGTGCCATAAGCCGCCATTTTGTAAGCGGGACAGCGAGTGTGATTTGTTCGGTGTGTGAGAAGTACAGAGCTATAGATACGCAACGTCATTTACAGCGCCAAAACAGCCTCAGAGTTACTTAAAAATAAAACAAATAATAACGTTTTGATCAAAAAATGGTTAATATTTTTAGTTGCAAATTCGAACACGCATACAATCTACGATTGGGAAGGAATACCTAATGTCAGGTTACCTCATGAAAAATTTGGAAAAACCTAATGAAAAAAAAACTTAGGCCTTTACATCTATTATTAGATGATTTATACAACGTCAGCAGGCAATCCATGCCTACACTGACCGGGACGCTGTAGTGCCTGGGACATTGTTTGAGATGGAATAGGCTTGCCCAGCACCTAAACCATCCTCTCAGCTTAATCAGCCTGGCCCACAGGAAAGACGACGTCAATACGTGGAGCTGACTAAGCTGTGGGTTTCTTCACGATGTTTTCCTTTACCGTTATGAGCTCGTGTTAAAGCGCATATAAATTTTACGAAACGAAAAACCCATTGATGCACGGCTGGGATTCGAACCCACGACTTTCAGATTGAAAGTCGAGGCAACCCCATTCGACCAACACGGCTCGGAAAAACCTAATGATTAATCTTCTAATTAGTAAAGACGTGGGGTCACCGTCAAGAACTTTGTGTAAGAAGTAAAATCTATCCTGACCATACCTGGAACGTAGTTTTTAATCCCTATTAACGATATTTGATATATCTTAACAGCAGGGCGAGTTTTTGCTCTTATTCTTATTGGATAAATTAACTTCAGGAAATGCATAAGCAGACGCTATGAAATAAACTGTATGGAAGAGTTTTCTGCTTGAACGACGAACGAACTTTTTCATTGATATTTATAAAAACATAAGTAGTTTTTTTTAATCATTAATCAATGTTTTGCAGACCAAAACTTTCTTAGATATTTAACGAAGACAGAAATCTGTAGAAGCCTGTAAAAATTACGATGATTTATGTAGGTAAGTACTTACTCACTTTATCTTTGAAAAAACAATTGAAACACTTGTAATAGAAATAACTTTCAATAAACCGGTTTCCCGCCTGGAGGCAAACATATGATAGTGAAAACAGAAACGTCGATTACTTTAGTCGGATGTGAAATTGCAAAATTCTTTAAGTTTCTATACATAACAAACTATTCGATTTCTTTCATCAAGTTTTCTAGATCGAAGCTACGTTGTGCAGTAACAAATTCATATTATTATGGATTAGTCTACGTTTAGTACATACAAATGTTTTGGAGGGCATGTTACAGATAAATTGGTTTGCTTCGTGTTCTCTTAAGTACTAAAGAGCTCCAAATTTTATTTGTGGGTTGAAAACAACCTCTTATAATTTTTTTAAGAACAAAAGTTACATTTTAAATGTATAAGAAACGTTCTAATTTTTAAATTCATAAAAAGAATTGGAAAAGGAGCCGTGTTGGTCGAATGGGGTTGTGCCTTGACTTTCAATCCGAAGGTCGTGGGTTCGAATCCCGGCCGTGCATCACTGGATTTTTCGTTTCGAAAAATGTATATGCGCTTTAGCACGAGCTCAAAACGGTGAAGGAAAACATCGTGAGGAAACCAGTCACTGTTCTTATAGGCGGCGATGGGCTTGCAACCTGTCACGCACGGAATACTAACTTCTGCAAGATGCGGGCATGTAGCAAATAGGTATGTGTTTGGACATGCCTCTGACTACCCCCCTTAGACATCTTCATAGGATCTGGAATAAGTAACATACAAGTCTGAGAGAATGTCTACCGCACGTTGGGGATACAGTCGTGAACCTGTTTACGATTTTTTTTTTTTAAGAATTGCATAGCCTGAACATAAGAACTAGGATTGAATAAACATTTATGACGACCTATGTGGCGCAGTGGGCCAAGGTCCTCCTGCGACGCAGAAGGTTGCGGGTTTGATCCCCGCCGCGGGACAAATGTTTGTATGACGTACAGATTTGTCTCGGGTCTGGGTGTTTCTATGTATAATATGTATGTATTTACAAACAAAAAGTATATAAGTAGTATATCAGTTATCTGGTTCCCATAGTACAAGCTTTGCTTAGTTTGGGGCTGGATGATGCTGTGTGAAAATGTCCAGCATTATTTATTTATTTATAGATTTATCAAACCTTATCAGAGGAAAGTAGGATTCAAAGTACCTAATAGAAAATAATAAGCACCCGATGGTCAGAGAAATTCAGACACAATGACAGGTTGTCAACACTTTCCAACTTTCGACTACTACACAGATATACAGCGAAAATTTTCCCATAGACAAGACTAGGGTATGTAGCCAGGTTCTCAATTGGGGGCTAGGCAGGGTCCGGCTTTATTCGCTTACAATAAACTAATGTTAAATACTATTCAGACGATCTCAAAATGAGGGAGTATTATCAACCAGTGTTTTTCCGTTCCACACATGAAAAAGTATGCGAGTGTCGTGGAACCTCCGTGGAACACTTGGTTAGAACGAAGTTTCAACTTTCAAATTTGGCATTTGTCAAATATTAAAATCCTAGTACTAACAGTGTAACAATCTATGGACTGTTTTGCGTCAGCGTACTTCGCACTGTGACTTTTTGATGTGTCGTGACGGTAAGATCGACCGTTTTTTTTCTAGCCTCCATCAATACCGTCTGAAAAGGAACTTCGTTACAATAAAAATCATCATATTTGTTACAACACGAAATTGCATACCTACTTTTTGACAACCGTCTGTTGCCAGTAATTGGTATTGGCCGCAAAAGACTAAAAATTTTGCGAGTGCTCAACAAACGCTCTCACCCATCTACTCGGTACCTGTAATCCTTTAATAGTACATTATGGTACTAGTGTGTAACATTGGTGATTACCGCCGAGGTGTTTTTATGAGCCGAGCCGTTAGGCGAGGCGCATAATAGAACAGAGGACGGTAATCATCAATACACACGTGTATCATACGACGTTTTTCAACACACTTGTGAATAAAATAACAATAAAAACTCATTTTCAACAGTGAAAACGAGTTGTGAAAAATGTTTCGCTATTGCGGGAAAAATTAATCAGTTTTCCTATGCGCGCGCATTGCGATCGGCCACAGACTATATTTCCGCGCCGCGCATAGGGCTTGCGGCCTATTCTGCCACGGACAAAATGGGGAATTTAAAGTTTTCTTTTATTATAGAGAAAACAAAAGTTATATTTGAGTGAAAGTTTTATTTATTAAACACGTACGAGTTAAAATTATCTATTTAAATTAGAAGTTGCATGAAATGAGCAAGCAATAGGAACATTAATTTATTTGTTCTATTGAACACGATCTTTTTTCTGAATAAAAACTTTTTAAAGAACAAAGCAACTCAACCAATAAAATTAAAAAAAAATTCTATTACTCACTAGTGAGTTATAGTAATGAAAAAGTCACAGTTTGATTATGGGTGTCATTATGTGCCTAATTGCGGTGACCATAGAGCCACTTTATGAGCAAGTGTGTTGAAAACGCAATTTACACGATACCATTCTGGTATACCTACCATTCTTGCATCTTGCTTTCTCAAATCAATTGAGCAAGAGCTAATATTCTGTGATAAGAGGCAAGAATGTTATCGTAAAATGGCGTTTTAGTTTTAAGGGGTTCGTAATGTAAACAAGAGCTTCGCAAATTGTATACCCCAGTCCCACCTGCCCTGGCTAGTTCAATAGCCAGGTTCCTCAGTGGTCAGCGGAGCCCGACACATTACCTGGAGCGCTCAGCCATGACAGACGTATACCACCATTGTTTAGACCATAGCTGTGACAAGCAAAGAAGTAGACTATTGGATATTTTCACCTACTTATAATTTATTATGCATTTTCTTCAAATCTAAGGTTCCCACCGAAGATGGGTTTGCATCATATAAATCTCTGAAGTTCATGCGTTAAGGGTACTGAACGTGTTAAGATGGCAGGTTTTTGAGTGACGAAAATTATCGACACTTCATAATCAGCAGTGATTTTAAGTGCATTTCTTTCCTTTTTTTTCTCTTTCGCTTAGCGAAAGGGAATAAATTATTTAAAAAGTGCACTTCAGGAGGGATCTTTTGCACTATTCCTACTAATTATTTAGTTTTAGTTAGAATCTTCATTTTAGTAATCCTAGGTCAGTTAACAAAGATGGTATTTCCATAGAAGGTAAGTTCCAGCTAAGCTCCTTCCTTCGCTGTGGTCAGCGGAGCGATGGCATATTACATGATGCACCCGCGTGTGACCGACTGTATCGCACAACGTGTGGACAATACAATATTTAGAACTGGCATGTTGAAAGAGATTCAAAAGAAAGAGGAAATTAAAAATATATGCTTCGCCAATCCTCAATAAGGAAAAAAAAAATCCCCTGTAATATAAGTACTTATGTAGTTAAGTAGTATACCTTACCTATTCCATCTTAAACAAAGGCACTTCAGCGCAGCGTCCCGTTAAGTGTAGGCATAGGTTGCCTCCTGACGCTGTATAAATCATCTAATATAGATGTAAAGACTTAAGTAATAGAATTTACCTCGCGTATTCTAGGAAATAGTTGATTTATTGCAAATAATTTAAAAAATTTGGTAGTCATTTGTCCATGACTAAAAGAGTTCAATAAATCCTCAGCTTTTGTTACATAAATAAAGATGTTTACCATATAAAGAAAATGGCAGCTGTCCATCTATTTCCTACGCATAATAACGACATAAATAAATCTACAATTGGTCAACATTAATCCGACATTTGAGTGGTACTAATTAGCGTCGTTTGATTTGCGATTTCGCTATGGAAACTTGAAATACTGGTGTTTCACGTAGACCTACTCAGCTGGAAAAGCACTCACATATCTTAGTCCTTAGTATACCTACCTACCTATCTAGACTTGAGACGAATCTATCTATTTAGCCTATAACAACCTCTGTTTCGTCACACTGCTGGGCGTCTCCCCCAAATCCAAGTCAAAAATATACCTTACTTATATTTTTCTGCAAAGGTTATATTATACTTTTTAAACTATTTATTTCAACGTGATAGATAATTTAATAAACTTATCTCAGAATCAACATATCAAAAACAAAACAAAAGTAACCAACATTATTCGCTCAATTGAATTGCTAATAACACATTTTCAGGTCAGTCGCTGTTCCCATGATTTGCTTACACAATACAACTTAAGCGTAAGTGAATGACTTTAAAACAATAATGGCACGGTTTTATCATTGTTTGCTCATTAATTTAGAATGCCGGTTCTGTGTGTTCTCATGTCTACGTCACCGAGAATCTCGACCCCCCAAAGAAACCTAACAAACCTTGCTTACCTTCAGTATGATAACTGCGCTTGAGCCTCTCTGTGCTCTACTGTTCCGCGATAGACCAATCAGAGCACGCGCTTTCGTTCGAATTTTGAAAAATTGCGACCGCGATCTTTAATTATTTCCTCTTCGAGTTTCAAATCTTTTTCGAATGGGTTAAATATATTCTTTTTTTGTGTTTGTGGCCAGTGTTTGAATGGTATTTAAAAGAAATGGTGATTAAATAAAACACATAGCGGTCGATTTACATAATTTTAGTGAATAACAGTGATTCTTAGTGTGTTTATTGATGTGTATGGTTGAAGCACATGTTTGAAATGTTATGTTAGAGGCTTCCACGAATTCTTTTAACAGTATAAATTACTCTTTAATACTTTTGAGGCATAGAAAATATCCTTATCTTTAATCAATTTTAAAACCAGTAGGCGCAAGTACGTGCCTACCACTGCATTGTATAGTTTCCTAGCAAATAATGTGATAAAATTCAAAATCAGAGTAATATTAAAATAATTCTAGAACCAACAATATAAATTAAATTAATAAAATTTAAGAGTAGGTACCTAACAAAATAGATCTAATGTAATGGTTTACGTATTAATCACGTATTTTTATTCAAATAATAATAATAATAATGCTGGACATTTTCACACAGCATCATCTAGCCCCAAACTAAGCAAAGCTTGTACTATGTGAACCAGATAAATGATACACTACTTATATACTTTTTGTTTGTAAATACATTCATATTATACATACTCGTAGAAACACCCAAACCCAATTATTATACAATGAAATGACTCACAAATTATTACAAATCAAAGTAACGCACATTTATTTTGCGTGCACTAAACGAACCATCAAAACGATTTCCCAAATAAAGACCTTCTAACAAGAATAGAAAATGCCATTGTCCTGCAGTCACACTTGGGTGGTTTTTCACAATAAGCTACAAGCTATAATTAGTCAAACCAAACAATACGGTATCGAGACGTGTGAGGCAATTAATAAGAACTGTTAGGCCTACTTTACCTACAGCCTACAGAGTAACAATGTTGCTAGCTCTCTAGGAAAGTATTTGTAGGTTTAATAGGAAGAAATCTATTAATTTATCAGTAGCCTTAGACTTACCCAGCAAAAAATCTGTTCTATGTTGTTCAGAACGATTTGTTATGTGAAACATAAAAATCAAATTTGAAGTTCACGCCAAAACGCTCGTCGGTGTCATGGCGGCTGTTATGACGTCACAGCTCACACGTCAACATCAAATACTACGAGAAAAAAATCGGAAACTGAGACTGCGTGTAAGCTCAAAGGAAACAAAAGGCACAGTTTTGCTCTGTACAGCGAGGCGGTTGATAATCTAAGGTCTGTACTGAAAGATGACGTAACCTGCTCTGATTGGTGTACAGCTATCATGGCGGATTGTTGTATTTTGTAAATTTATTTTAGTAGATAATTTAATAATCTCGACATTATTAGGAATAAATGCATTTTTCTCAATCCTTGAATCCTATTTTATTATTGACTAGCTGCGCTCCCGCGGTGTGACCCGCGGTCCCTCGGGATTTTTTCATTTTTTCGGGATAAAAAGTAGCCTATGTCCTTCCCTGGGATACAAACTTTAACTATGCCAAATTTCAGCTTAACCAGTTCAGCGGTTTGGGCGTGAAAGCGTAACAAACAGACAGACAGACAGATAGACAGACAGACAGAGTTACTTTCACATTTATAATATTAGTATGGATAGTATGGAAGTATGGATTACTGTCATCATGCCTATTACACTAATAAAAGTTTAGTAAAAGTTTGTCTATTTCCGGAAGCCATAGTTGTAATTGGATATGTATGATGTCGACTGGTGTTCGTTTAACTATGTTGGTAACCTTTTTCAGTGGTTATCCTCTTACCAGAGTTCCTTCAACCTCCCTAAAACAAATACAGCAGAGACATACAGCTTTGAATATTAATGCAATGAAAATAAAGATGGGTTTGTTATGTTAAAACTTCAGAAAAATGTGGGCTTGATACCTTGATTTCATGTATTCCAGGGAATATAGTCGCAATCATATTAATATATTTTTATTCTGAAAAATGCGCGAGTTACAAACTTTATGGTCCTCCAGTGGTCAGTTACACCTTAGGTATGAGATTTACGAATGTGTAGGTATTTTTGAGCGCAACAGATGGTCAAATAATCGAAACAACAACAGATGTTATGCTAAAATATAATACATTTCCGTATACAACATTTATGATACAGGTTGATGATAAAATTTATTTTAAGGAAAATTCAACTTACGGAATGCCACTAACCTAACCTAACCTATGCCTACACTTAACGGGACGCTGTAGTGTCTGGGACATTGTTTGAGATGGAATAGGCTTGCCTTTGGAAAACTCGCACTTGCCCAAAAAACGGGCCAAGTGCGAGTCGGCTCTATCTCTCTATATATATAAAAACGGCAAAAAAAAATCACGTTTGTTGTGGGAGCCCCCTTAAATATTTATTTTATTCTGTTTTTTAGTATTTGTTTACTACTACTAACTTAACTATCACGGTTCATAAGATACAGCCTGGTGACAGACGAACGGACACACAGACAGACAGACAGACAGCGAAGTCTCAGTAATAGGGTTCCCGTTTTACCCTTTGGGTACGGAACCCTAAAAAGATGTCAATTTGTTTGTTGGTGTGAATGGTCAGGATCAGTTCTGTGGTCATGATAATACTCGTAGGTATAATTAATTTATATAATTTCCCTTTATTCCATAAGTAGCATTTTTATATTCCAGACACCTAGTAATTCTCATTTTTATGTGTAACAAGAATCGAACCTAAATATTGAAATAAAACTGATATAACCAAAGTTATCCGATCTGTAGGCGTCAATCTGCATTGCAAATGCAATGATTCACTCAATGCGATTTCATTTGACAGACGAGAGCTTTGATGTGAAGACTATGCCTCATGAGAATTCCATTATTATTATTTTGCAGTCATCATTTTTTTTTTCTAGTCGTTCGTGTCCCACTGCTGGGCAAAGACCTCTGTCATCATTTATGTAAAAGTAATTCTTTAAATAGGAAAGTTATTTTTAGAAAGTAGGATAAAATAAAATAAAACAGCCTCTATTTAGTTTACTTAACTAATTATGCTCTACATTTTTCACTTTACTAAACTTAGTTACTTATTTTAAGCATTGGATTCTATTGCCTCCGCAGTAGACGCTTCTGTGGCGAAGGCCACCCCTGAATTTCCCCATTCATCCCTCTCCCGTTCGTCTCAGAAAGTTGAATTACTTACTTTAATATTCTTTTGAAATTACACAGGATCACGACTGTTTCCCCGAGACGCGGGAGTCATTCTCTCAGATCTTTTATGTGTTCCTGATCCTTTGAAAATTAGTATTTGAAGAGATTCAATATTAATATCGATTGATTTTTGTTGTAAAATCAATTAACGACTTATAAGCATCATCGTTAAAATCATCACGAAGCTAAAGTAAAATGAATTGTTTATTAATATTATAAACAAAATGTTGCGCTTGTCAATAAATTCAATTATTTGTTGTCCTGGCACCCACTGGACAGGGCATTGTCTCAAGAAAGAGAAAGTCGCGAGATTTATAGAACAGATGTAGAGGACTTCATTGCAAAATAGACTAGAGATAAATCTAATACGAGTATAATAAGCACGTATATTTTTGATATTTCCCAACGACCCCACTTACCTCATCAATGGGGCAGATGGGAATAAAAATTCTTAACGACAATACTTACCTCCCCATCAGTGGGGTCATTGGAAATAAAAATCCCAACGACCCCACTACGCCAACCAGGCAACTTTTTGTTCGGTGTTTGTTATAGAACCATTTTTGCGCTAACTCGTTCTTAGCTAGTTTTATTTATTCTTCTTTAAAATAGCACCTTTCGTGTCACCAAAGAGGTTGTTAATTAGTACAAGTATGAAACTGGAAGCTTAACTTGTCAACTCGGGTTACGTAAGTTCAAACTAGAATCGAAGAATGTACCTTGCTTACTCGTCAGAGCAAGCTTCACTATAAGTGGATTAGACTGGGTGACAGATGCGAAAAATGAGTGGGATAAAATGCTGCTTATTATAAAAACGTAAAACCTTGGTTGAACCCCATGTTGACATTATGTCAAAACAAAACTGTTACCACAAAAAAGCGTTCTAGATAGTTTTTTAGTTAGACTTGGTCTATACTCGGCTCATTTTCTTGTAATAGGTAAGCCCCAATGAGTTTAAAAAAACTTGTATTCTAAAGCAATTTTTTTGTTTTTTTTTAAGTCTTTCTAAAAAAATTTAGTAGGTACCTAAGTATCTACTTATTTAAACTGAGCTGTTTATTCATACTTGAAGAACATTAAATAACTCTCAATGATTACTTTAAAGTCAAATCATTTTTTATATAAGTAATAAGTATGTTACATAATAATGATTTAAGAGTTTGTCATTGTAAAGCAAAAACGCAAATCACATTGCTGTCGACTTATGTAAATCGATTGTCAAACATCGTTCGAAAAATTACATACGCATTATGTATCTACTAAGTACTTACCTAATAATTGTGCTAGTACGAGTAAGTACATGCAAGTAGGCTGAATTTTACATTTTACATTCTATTGTTAGGGATTTTTTTATTTACTTTCAATATTTGGATCTATGTGATCATATTGGTGATTGACTTGAATTTAGTGATTTTGTTGTATAAAAAATATATTTTGTAAATATATTTTTTTAAAGTATATAGTAATTATATCAGTTATCTGGTTCTCATAGTACAATCTTAGCTTAGTTTGGAGCTACATGATGCTGTGTGAAATTGTCCAGCATTATTTACATCTGAAATATAGGAATTTTGATTGAATAATGGAGGCAGTTAAATTCTTATTCTGATTCTCGATATTCTTTTATAACTTTCAATAGTTACCAAGGGTATAAATATGAAATATCCATGAACAAAATTTTTCGCAAAGAATTATGAAACAGATAAGAACGATAAGTGTGCAAAATGTTGTCAGCTGCCCATACCTGGCCAATTTAATGGACTCCTACGCAAATACACTTCGCTGTACGTAAATATAACCATAAAATGACATCTTTATAGGCTTCGTGGAAGTAACCATGAAACTCTTCTTTAATCTTTGAAAGTAAGAAGCTTCGAATTAAGTCTTATTTCTAGAATAGTAATATGGTCTGGTCTGCCCACCCTTTACTTCGATTTTCTATTATCTTTTTATCTCATTTAACCTTCTTGGAAGCCTTAACAAAACATTTAATCTGTGTCTCACCTCAATTTAAAAACCAATCAACTGTTATTACCAAAGAAAACGAAAGAAAGAAATGAACGTAAAATGGAACCAATCATCATTATCTCAACAATGTGATGGCAAGCAGGATCGTAAGGAAAGTAAAAAGAGTTAAGAGGGATTCAGCTTTAAACGACGCGAAGGAGAATGCACACGAAGCACATACTATGAAGTTTGCTAACATTCTTGAACACAAAAAAGTTTCTAATGCACCAGACATGGCGGAGTTTAACGTTAGCAAACTCATAGCTGAGCTATCCGAAAACACTAATGTACCGAAAGGTGAAATCGAAAATATACAAAGGAGACTTCTTCAACAAGCCAACGAAATATTGAAAGTAAACGCATTCGCCAATACCAATCCCATTCAACCGGTTCCGGAGCCACGCATCGTCAATGCTACTCAAAAATACGATAGCAAACCTGTCTACGGCAGGCCCATACAAAGAGATGACAATCACGATACACGCAGGGATATCATGCGTGCTAGGGACAGTCTCGATGCGCAACTAGTTCCTGAGAAGCTTGAAACGGACGGTGCATGTGGAATGATAAACGGTGCCGGTGGTCAGAATGAGAATAAACTAAGGGTCGGAGCGACGCCGGCGCAGGGAAGAGCTTTTTTCTACGGAACGGGTTCTGCGGCCCGCTTGGCGGCCAGTGCGCGCGCCGCTCCCACAAGAGGTGAATGTCTTTCCATTTTTGAATTCAAATTTAAATTACAAACTCATGTTCTGTGCATGTGAACTATTTGGTAGTGATGAGTTTTATACGGATGTGAATGGGCGAAAGTTGAAATTGGAATTGTGATCGTAACGGTTATCGGTTCATTGTACCTACGGATTGTTCGGTATGTGTCCTTTCCTTAGTATGCTCTTAGCTACATTCTGATGGCTCTATGAAACTTGTATTTTATGTATGTGTTTAGCTTTAAAAAAGTTGTTCATTATTCTCCTAATTGGGGCAAAGCTTTGCATAAAATGTGTGGCAAATGTAAATGTTGAGCTTTCTAATACTGATAAATGCAACTCTCAATATTACCCAATCTTAAAAACTCATAATAATGTTTTCATAGCACGATTCCTCTACTTTTCATAATACTGATTTGAATTACGGCTTATTATTTAATCGTACGAGCTTTGAAATACGCACTATTCTAAAGACCATGACGATTTGTAATGGTGCAATGTGGTATCAGAATTATATGTGTACAAGGCCTTCCTATACCATTTCTATATACGCACCTGACCAATCAGACACGGGTTAAACTTTTACATACTCGTAGTAAGAAGGTACATTATTACTTTATCATAAGTAATGTGACTGTCTGTCAAAGCATTTGGTGTCAAAATCCTTCATACTTTTTGTGAACGTTGTTGTCTGAACTGTTAAATTTTTTGTTCTGCTTCAGAGAATCCGGTTCAAATTGTTACTGTTAACATCTAGATCCTAAGTAATTGTCCAACAGTCCCGCATATCGAATGAGCTGCCAGACGTAATCCTTGTGGTGCTTAGAATATTTAATTTTTCTGTAGGATTCGGGTTTTCGTTTTCAAACTTTTTGCAAAGCATCCAAGAAGTTCACAGAACATATAGGTAGGTAACTCTTTACAAAATTGTTCTTCTTCTTCTTCTTTTTATTTATTTATTTATTATTTATTTTATTTACAAAAAGAAAAGAAAAGGGCTTTGTCGCTGAGCGACTATACCGCCCAATCAGTAACATCTTAGCTCAGTCTTCTTCTTCTCTCTCACTTCACTTCTTGGTTACTTCTGGTTTCACTTCACTCCCCGGCTTCTTCTTCTTCTCTTTATTCCTTCTTCCTCTTCTTCTTTTTATTAATAGCAACTAACTGTATTAACAGTATACTTAATTCTGCCAATGTCAAGTTTTAAATATGTATTCATGTCATGTCAAGTAAAGTCATGTCAATTTATGGTAGGGTTCGATTTTTGAATTGATAGAAGAAAGCGCGGGTTTCAGCTTACTTGAAGTGATCACAATACATTATTCCACAGCACAATATTCAAGTTTATTATTTCAGCAATTTTCTAGAGCGTTAAAACCTTGAAATAATTATTTTGGTAAATTAATATTGTATCATAATCTAACAGACATTAATTTTAATTCTAGCCTAGTTATGATAATTTGTTTACTAATTAGTCAAAACTTACGTTCTAAATTATCTCATACAAACTCGTGACTACACATAGGTAACCCTATAATTTTCTTTGTAGGTAACAGACTAGCTAGAGTGTTCAATAGTGTTTATTAGGCGGGCCCTAGACAATTATATTGCGCAATTAAGCAACTTTGCAATATTATTGACAGTTTAGGGTTAATATTGAAGATTGCGCAATGATTGAACGAAAGATTGTGCGAGTTTAATTTTTGTTGTATTTTTTGTCTTGTAGGGTCAGTATTGCGCAATATTTTTTAGTTTTTATATGCGTACGGAGTGAAATGACCGGCTAAAATTATTGCACAATTCCTGTTTTTGTGCAATATAATTGATCGATTGGTTTCAAAGCTCCTTTCAATCTTATTATACAATAAAATGTATTGTGCAATGTTATTGTAGGTCTACTCATAGTCGAATGTGGGCGGGCATGTGCCAAATAAGCACGTCAATGTGACTACCTTTTAAATTCTTCGAAGGATCTTGAGGATAAATGCTTTTTTGACCTAACCTCAATCTTATCCTCAAACTTAAGACATGTTGAGGATGTAGGATTACAATATCCAGGTCAGTAGACCGTATAACAGCTGTCGGCTTAGCCTATTGTCTGACAGATGTCAAGGAGTGGTGAACAATGAGACATTTGACAGTTGACAGGTCATTCGGCGCTTTTGATTTACAGCTCAAGGTTACAAGGAAACATTTTTGTGCTTGAGTGGAATCAATCAGTAGGTAAATGTACCTAATATGTTACGGTTATAAAATGGCAGAGGCGTGGTGGTACTGAGAAGGGGCCTTTAAAATATCTGTTTGTTTCTATGACGGTTCCTTTTAAGGTAAATTAAAAAATCTTATTCAACTGTCATTTGACGTCCACATGCGAATTATTGAGATGACAACACAAGATGGCGATTTCATATTGAAATCACCATGAGAAAAAAACTTGCCTTAAAACATTCATATTTCATACCAAAAATTAAGAATAATAAAGTTCTAAATTTAAAAGTAGCTCTACTTAATCAAATTTGGAATTCAAACAACAGAAGAGCAAAAAAACGGTCAGGTTGAATGCACCTGCCTTGGTAGACTCCCCCAATTCTAAAACATTATGCTAATTTCGACTTTATTACGTTAGATTAAGATTTAAACGGCAGGTTTGCACCTTAACCTTGATTCACCACCTTTTCGTATATGTAAGCTCTGAACGAAATGTTATAAGTATTAACTAGGTTTTTCATATAAAAGTAGTTTTATTTACTTGACACCTATATTAGTAGGTATACAACATAAGTACCTATAACTCTGTTAAAAGCTAGCTATAAAATGTTCTATAATTTAATGTTTTCACGCAGTTAAAAAAAGTTTTGTACACGAGCAAAAAAATGCTGGCAGTTAAAATAATATGAAAGAAGAAAAAAATTGCTTGTTCTCATTTTGAAATTGCAGACATCCAACAAGCTGTCAAGTCATGTCACCTTTCCCGCCTCTTGTTATTTTTTAATTCATTCGGAAGCCATTTTATTGCTTTTCCATTGTTCTGTAATTTTTATCTTTTGTGCAACATTTTTATCGCGTGTATTGTGTAATATTTGAGTTACTTCCGTTTTTATCAGATTTATAAAACAGGTCTGTCTTATGTCGTAAAACTTGATTAATTACTGTGTTTTAGTGGGACTATAAAATTGATTAGTTGTTACGTAATCACAATCTGATTCTAAAACTCAAAGCTTGATAAATAAATTAATAAGTTCATAAATAATGTCCACCATTCTACGGGATGCAATTTTATAACAATAATTTTAAAATATTTTCCTATTACCAGATTACCTCCATACACCTACTATACATCCCCTGTGTATCACCAGTGGGTGCAACCGGTCTAAATAGATAGATAGATTACCTCCATAGACCTATACATCCCCTGTGTATCACCAGTGGGTGCAACCGGGCTGAATAGATAGATAGATTACCTCCATAGACCTATACATCCCCTGTGTATCACCAGTGGGTGCAACCGGGCTGAATAGATAGATTACCTCCTTGAGTTTGTATTTCCTTTATAATTTTTACCTCTGACGAACTCTGTGGGGTAGTGGGCAAAGGTCCGCCTGCGACGCAGAAGGTTGCGGGTTCGATCCCCGCCGCGGGACAAATGTTTGTATGACCTACAGATATTTGTCTGGGGTCTGGGTGTTTCTATGTATAATATCTAGTATTTACAAACAAAAAGTATATAAGTAGTTTATCAGTCATTCTAGTACCCATAACACAAGCTCTGCTTACTTTGGGGCTAGATGATGCTGTGTGAAAAAGTCCAGTGTTATTTATATTTATATTTATTATTATCTGTACGGTAAAAAAACATTTTATTTCATGGGAAAGCGTTGAATAGAACACTTTTATGAGCTGAGAGCTCTATGAGAACATAGAAGCCTAGTCATTACAAAAAAAAAAAAAATACTTAACCGGATTTTATTACTGGTAACTCTATCCCATACAAACCGTTGCATGTTCGTAATTTGTAGAACAACCACGCGGAGTCGTTAGGCTTCCCGATTGAGGTTTGTAGGCGCGAAAACTATTTGTAACTCGATATAAGTATTGTTTTGTTGGTAGGTGAAGGTATCATGCTAAATCTATGCTCAAGATAATATTCTAAAGAGGTTTTATATGAGAGAGAAGAGTTCAAATACGTTAAACTTATTTTTGAATTGAAGGCCAGCTGTACTAAATACTTTCTGAAAGAAGGACGACTTGCTTCTTGGTCGTTTTAACGTAATGGTCAAATTGATTCAAAGACATTATTACTTGAGGACTAACTATTATAAAGGATGTTTAGCTTTCAAAACCATTTTAAATTGAGGACGTTTTGCTGTCAGAGCATTTTATATTACAGTCGATGTGCATTTTAGCTTCTAAAAGCTTCTGATCCTAAATGTCAGGATGTAGCCATTGGTCATCCAATCCCACAAGAACCAATAAGTATAACATGGGGTTCTTAAGGGGTTCAGTTTTTAAGTAGGTTAGTTCTTAAAGATATTAATATTGGAGCGTTACTTTTCAAGGACAATCTTTTTAAAATGCTTTTGTGCGTCTTTCTCGCCTACAGATAGCATTTTTCAACCGATTGTATCTGTACATTTACTCTGTACAAAATCTTGGTCAAAGCGTCATCTATTTGTAATTTACATGCACTACATATACCTAGATCATGAGCTAGTTCATGATCCGACTTGCACTTGATCGATTTTCGGGTGTGCCCACAACCTTTTTTGAGAGCTTGATCCGCGCCTGAGAAAAAGCCTTTTATTTGAATCGCTGCCATTCTGCGTTTTAGTGAAATTATTGCATTTATTATAATAATAAATAAATAATGCTGGACTTTCCACACAGCATATCTAGCCCCAAAGTAAGCAGAGCTAGGGTACTAGATGACTGATTATACTACTTATATACTTTTTGTTTGTAAATACATACATATTATACATAGAAACACCCAGACCCGAGACAAATATCTGTAGATCATTGGTCCCGCCGCGGGGATCGAACCTGCAACCTTCTGCGTCGCAGGCGGGCCTTCACCCACTGCGCTACAGAGGTCATCATTATCCCTCCACATTTTACAGAACGTTACAAACTAAACCGTTAGTCAGCTGGTCGCGGGATCCAAACGTGTTTGTCCTCGAACTCTCCAAATTGACGACCCGCAAAAAGTCGATTCGATGATAATCTTATTCGTTACAGTATTCATCTTGTTTTTGTACTATCTAGTAGCAGTGTCGATGATCTCTGCAAATTACGAAATGGTTGAAGAGCCTTTTTATTTAGCACCATCTTGTTAGGTACTTACCTACACCTTACCTAGGTATATCCATGCCTACTATTTCACCTTCTTACTATAACATAAAAGATTGTATAAAAATATATAAATATATTATATAAATATCAGCATTGCCATCCAGCGTGATCAGCATTGCCATCCAGCGTGGTAATGCCGCCAGTGTTTTGGGCACGCTTCCGACTGACAGTGACCTGGATCAGTTGAGCTATCTATAGATCGTTTCTAACGATCCTTAGATAGCTTGACTAATCCTGTTGTATTTCGTAAATATATGTAAATATGTAGTAGCTTAGTTTCTGTAAATAAAACATAAAAGTATTTTATAAAAAATGTATGAACAAACTTTTCTAGCTGTGTCTAATTTGCTAGTAAAGATTAAGGCTGAGGCGAGTTCGTTTCATGTGATTATTGATCAAGATCATCGTTGATAATACTTATGTGTCAACCATAATGTAATTATAGCCTATAAGGTAAATAGGTAAATAGGAGTGCCTGACGTATAAATATAATAGGAAATACCAGCTACACTATTTTTCTGCTCAACCTTAACTAGCTTTCCTGAAAGTAAGCAAAGATCAAACTTAAATTGATTATAATGCCATGGGAAGTACGAGTATTATTATATGCATCTACCGACAAAGCTGTCAGCAAAATTATTCGATACTTCCAAGCTGCAATAAAAGTTTACATAACATAAAAACATACCACTGTCCGTTGAAAAGGTCATGAGTGTTGTTGTTAACAGCTGATGTCTCCAACTGCCAATTTTCTTTTCCTTGAGTGTCTAATAAAGTTGTAGGAAGGTTAACCGCCATCTTGAATAACATGGCCAAGCAGAGATTGAAAGTGGCAGGCAACATAAAAAATACATCTTTGTTAGGTACCGACAGTTGAAGCTGCGACTGAAGGATCCCTAGTTAGTAAACTATTAATTTTCATTCACAGCCCGATTTAGCCTACATATTATGAGCATATAGTTACGGTCAGTGTCACCATGTTACCAAGGAACAGGAGTTGGATCATCTACAGTTTTAAGACTATGCTAAGTGACCCAGCGGTCCTACTGAATAAATGCTTTTTACATTAACTTAAACCAATAAATAATTCGTAACCGCCTAAAAACGATAACCCTAACGCCTTAAAGGGGTTTTCAACTGCGTTGGCTCGTGCAGGCGGGGTCACCAGTTGGTGACGCTGCTTTTACCTCCCTATCACTACTTCAATCAACTTTCAATCCGAAGGTTGTGGGTTCGAATCCCGGCCCTGCATCAATGGATTTTGCGTTACGTAAAATTTATACGCTTTAACATGTGCTCTAAACGGTGAAAGAAAACATCGTGAGGAAACCAGTTAGTATTCTTACAGGCGGCGATGGGCTTGCAACCTGTCACGTATAGAATACTAACTTCTGCAAGATGTGGGCGTGTATCAAATATCACGAATAAGTAACATAAAAAGATCTGACAGAATGTCTACCGCACCTTGGGGATACAGTCGTGAACCTGTTTACGTTTTTTTACGTTTTTACAATCAAGCAAAGTGCGGTAACAGCCCAAAAAGCTAACTTTACCAATTTGTCCTAACATTCCACGTGTCTCCAGGCACACTCGAGGCCGTGCCGCCGTATAGGATGCCGCCGGCACCGGAGGCCCTACCTGGAGCCCCAGCCCCTTCAGTGCCCGCTGCCCTGCACACACACTCCAACAAATTCCCTGTAAGTATTTTATTTTCCTTAGATATATCCTGATGACCGATATTCGAGTTTACGCAATAGCATACTTTTACAATGGCGATAGAATTCAAAGTCATTTAAACTCAAATGTAGCTTTTCTGTAATCTACTGAGTCAAGAGTGATTGTATTGTATGTACCACTGAATTTCGTCAGTTTTTATTTTTGCTATATCTGCCCCACCCACAAAATTAACCCTTACCGTCATATTGTAGCCCTATGAGCTTGGCGACAATTTCTCATTTCTAATCCAAGCTATTTCTCATTCTTAAGTCAGGATTCCAGGCTCTACAAGATACTTTATTAAACAGGTCTTACGCCTTATTTTACGGTCTTCCGTTTCCAGTACACGCAGCGTCAAAATTGTATAACTTTCAATGAAATTAATCGATTCATAATTTGGCACTTATCTATTTTGTTTTATTCTCTATTCAACACGTGTCAGAAAGCCCATGACTGTCTAAAATATAATTATATTGCATAGTTATTCCTTGGTCTTGCATTAGACATGTACCGTCAGCAACAAAGTAGGACTAGTCTCATATTTTAAAATGTCACGTGAGATCTACAAATATAAAAATCACTAATCTGTTAAAAAAATGTTTACCTGTGAAACGTTTAGGTGAAATTTTGCCCAAAATTAATATCAAAAGTTTATTATTAATAACTTCTTATTTATATAACTACTGTCGCTGACTGTACTTTCCTCAACTAGTCATACAATGTTACAAGGGTTACTGACTCGAGTTGTCGCATGCAAATGAACTTGTGATTTAGTTGCGATTCATTGCAAGCTCTTGGCCTGCCCTGGACACTTGACAAAGCTCGCAGGAGCAAAGGAGGCAGCTTATTCCTACACTCAACAGGATGCTGTAGTGCCTGGGATATTGTTTGAGGTGGGGTAGGCTTGCCCAGTAGCTAAACCATCCCATTCTATAGGAATTATAATAAGATGTTCGCCAGAGAGCATAATCAGCTTTATGCTAATAAAGCAGATTATGATTCAAAACTTTCTTACTCAGAAAAAGAGTGACTTGCAATGTTTTTGTTGAACTGTTTATATTTCCGGTTATCATAGAAGCAGATGTTAGTAACAGTTATAATTGAATGGAGTATGAAATAGCAAGCTTTATCTAAGTAAGCTCTGTATTCTGTGCTTTTACTTAATCAACTTTTTTTATCTAATGATTATGTATCATCATCATCATCATCATCAATAGCCTATTAATACCCACTGCTGGGCGTAGGCCTCCTCTCTAACCCGCCACTTCTCTCGGCTCCGTGCTATCCTCATCCATTGTAGTCCATGCTGACTATGTCGTCTGACCAACGGGCTGGTGGTCTGCCCCGTGGTCCATGTGAATGATTATGTATGGGTTAAGAAAAAAATATCTGCATTTGCCCAAAAGTAGATCTTGAAGACTGTCTGATTATGAAAAGCCTATTCTTATCAAACACAAAGAAGTTTCGTCTATGAATCGTTCAAAATGAATCTGGGCAAGTATTTTCCATCTCCACAAGGTCCTAGCATGTTAATCCTGAAGGGTAATATATAAATAGGTATAATAGGTTACATCCTGACGCTTATGAAAGGAACAAGCAGTCACAAACCCTTATACCTAAAACCTACACTTATATTGCCCCTGCGGTAGTCAGCCAGCTCATTAGTCATTACGTTATGGAGAATGTCACTTTTGACATCAATAAGGACTGTGCCCAGCATCAGCAGTAGGTTAAGCTCGTGATGATGATTGTTGTTTGATCAATCTGCGCATATCCGCGATTTCCCTAGTTATGTTTTTACATTGTGTACGTGTAACGTGGGACCCAGAGAAAGTACCTTTTGTTCTGTCACTTATAGATTTGCCATCATCTATATAGGTTGTTGATATAAGATATTACATCGTTTATCATTTTAATGATGTTATGACAATGTTACCTATTGGTTTTGTAAAATGTTACTGTGTGTGTATGTGTGCAGTTAAAGTTGCGTCTTGGAGTTTAGTTTTACATGGTGGGTAAGTAAATCGTACCTAATATAATCGGGTGAGAACAAAACGGGTGAAAACGGGGCTGGGGGAGAACGAACCAGACCCAAAGCAAATAACTAGCAAAAGATTTAATTAATTATCTAATAACAAATACTTAAGTAAAGTACCGATTACTCAGAAAACGAATTACAAAATGCCCTATGAACTTAAAGCGATAAATTGCTGTGTTTGTACACTCTCACAACTCATATTTATATAAAATTATATAATCTTAACGATAAATTATATTACTCAGAAAACGAATTACAAAATGCCCTATGAACTTAAAGCGATAAATTGCTGTGTTTGTACACTCTCACAACTCATATTTATATAAAATTATATAATCTTAACGATAAATTATGAGTCGAGTATTAATGAAGTAAGTTTGCAATCAAGTAATTTATTGTATACAAGAAAGTTTAGGAAAATATGTTAATTCCGTAAAATACTACACCGTGGAATGCTTATTTCTACAAAATATGAGCATGTCCCATGTATTTAGATATCCTCCACTCATTGGAAATACAGTCGAGGTTCTGTTTTATTTCGTATTCATGATTTTTCCTTTGCAGATAGAACGCGAGGTGATCCTCTCCTCTGGAGACAAGAACTCCAAGGTGCCCATCCTCCAGGAGGCGAGGAAGCGCGGCAGGCTCGGGGCTGTGGCTCCGGATACGCCGCCAAAAGCCTTGTCAGCTTGGACTCACGCTGAGGTAAGAAACAAGAATTTCCTACTAAGAGTATACTAAGCACAATGGATCTTTAGCTTTCTGAAGTTAGGTGCAATAGACGATTGCGCAGGTTTGGTAGAGTAAGCGAGATAGCACAATTTTAGGCGTCATCAAAAATGGGTTCTGCGCAGCTACTTCAGAGAGCTAAAGAACGATTGTGCGTATTATAAGTTCGTATGATTCAGTTGCCAGCTCTGGTGACTGAGTTTCAAACCTCCGTCATGGTTTTACGACTTATTTAACCAGGACCGACAATTTTATGTGCCATTTGCTTAAGGAGTATCGTTTTATGATAATTATTAGTTATTTCCCGATGTTGATAACTCGTTCTATGCAAACTTTAATCTATAAATATAAAAGAGCTTGACCTGACTGACTCATCATCGCCGAGCCGAAACCGCTGAAGCTAGAAAGCTGAAATTTGGAGAGAAGCTTCTTTATATAACAAGGACAAAGGCGGGATTTTTCGAAATTCAACCCCCGAAGGGTTGAACAGGGGTGAAAACGTTTGTATGAAACTTTTAAATGCGTCGAACGATTTGCTTGAAACTCAGTTTGAATACTAATAACTAAAAATAAATAGACCTGTGTTTCAGGGTTTTTCAAAAAGGGCTGAATTGGAGTTTTAAAGTTTCATAATTTTTCCTTTCTGGGGTTGCAATCTATATCCATGCATATTATCAAAATCTGAATAGCAAGCTGAGAAGCTGAATTGATGAATAAAGTTGTGATAATACGCTCTGAATCGTGTCTTGAATTGCAGATATTTTTCCTTGAGTTATACTATTTTATTATGTTGGAATTTGTTAATTTATGGTACGTTACGGAAGGTATGCTTTTATGAATGGCTTCATGAGCTTTTAAAGAATATCATCAAGGAAATCTACTTCCTCTATCGTTTCCGATGATCCTTATGAATAAACATCGATGCACATGCACTGCCTAAAGGTGAAGGCACATTTGTCAGCATCGTACGCACCATACGGTTTTCAGTTTCCACAAACCAAAACTTTTGTATCGGTCGCAGTTTCACTGTAGTATTAAGAATCATATAAAGTAGGCAGAGTTATAAAGATAATATTTGCTAGATGGCAAAGCACTCACTCTAAGCTGTGTCTTGTCTCAACCTAGTCGCTCTAAATTGCATCCCATAAAACTAAGCCAAGAGCTTACGCTACAGTACTACACGATTTAGAAGTTCCATCAACATTGTATTGACAAAGGCTTGAGTAAAAGCTTATAAAAGCATGAGAATTTAATTAAATGCTTCTATAAGCTTTAACCCGGCCAAATAAATTAATAAATAAACCCACATGCCACCCTCATGCCCGACACAGAATCAACTGAAGAGTCTAGAAAATATACAAGTACTTATCATCATAGCTCATGATTAGTCCGACTGTGAACTCCGACAACCTGTAAAACTTTAATTGTAACTGTTTATTTAAATTTTCAATACTTTGTTTAGTACCCCGTAGTAGTATTACTTAGTAGTATACCCGTGAGTTGTGCGGCACTGTACCAGGTTGGTAAACAGTCTTACTTATAGCAAACTGCAGTGTCTCTGATCAAGATCACATAACGGCTCATTGCTCCAGATTTAGAACTCTGAGGAGTTAGCTGTAAAACGATGCAATTTCAGCTGAGTCGACAGTAACAGTAAGTTATTCGTCCAAATTAGTATAGTAATCATTGAGTTATACGCCGCTTACACGATACCATTCTGACATACTATGTCAACAATAATTATAAAATACTAGCTGACCCGCGGCAAACGTTGTTTTTCCATTATATCGCTATTAAAAAATAAGGGTGAAAATTGAGGATTGTATGTATTTTTGTATGTTGTATCATAAAAAAATAGAAATTAAAATTTTTGTCTAAAAAATAAAAAAATAAATTTAAGGGTGGACTACCCCTAACATTTAGGGGGATGAATAATAGATGTTGGCTGATTCTCATAGATACCGGATAAGCACATAAAATTTCATCAAAATCGGTCTAACCGTTTCGGAGGAGTATGGCAACGAAAACTATGACACGAGAATTTTATATATTAGATTAGATAATAAGTTAATAATATAATAAGTGTTGACATACTTATAAAATAATCAGCAAAAGTTGAATAAATTAAAGCAGAAATATTTATTACTAGTGGACCCGGGCGCGACGTCGTCTGCGCATTGTTTCGTCATACAAACTTTAGAGATAGAACGATCTTGTTCCAATCCTACCCATGAAAACACTGAATTCATGTTTGGATTTGCTGTCTTAAATAAAAATAAATAAGTACCCATCTAAGGAGTTGGGTAGTTTTGAAAAAATAATAAATATACATAGACATAGACATAGACATTTATTTATTTGCCACTCAAGCACACACAAAATACAGTAACAAAATGAAAACAAAAAAAAAAGAGAATACAAGTAAAAAACAAAAAGCCTGTCATATACGTGTTTTGCTATTTATTAAAAAAAACTTATTTATGCATCACACCCCACAAATAGTCTTTTAATCTAAGTAATGAAAATAACATTTTTATGTTGGTATCACAAAGCAGTCTGAAGTTAGTTGATAAAAGTTACCGAGTCACTCAATGCTTGTAACTTAAAGCTCAGGGCAAGAAACGCTCTCGTCACGGACAGTGGTCACCATTAAGGAATGCGAGCAGGTTCCACTTGTGCGCAAGATTAGTATGATCCACCATGTGTATACTTTTATGTGGTCATTCGTAGCCAATAAATCTGAGTTGGGTTAAGTTCCGTAAGTAGTTTAATATGGTCGTTCATAGCCAATAGAGTTGTATCAATATAAATAATATAAATATAAATAAATAATGCTGGACTTTCCACACAGCATCATCTAGCCCCAAAGTAAGCAGAGCTTATGTTATGGGTACTACATGACTGATATACTACTTATATACTTTTTTGTTTGTAAATAGATACATATTATACATAGAAACACCCAGACCCGAGACAAATATTTGTAGATCATACAAACATTGGTCCCGTCGCGGGGATCGAACCCGCAACCTTTTGCGTCGCAGGCGGGCCTTCACCCACTGCGCCACAGAGGTAATGTAATGAGGACAAAATAATCGACATCATTTCATAGAAGTTGATGGCTTCACGGATAGCATCCCGTGATTCATTAGGAATACAGATTTCGGAATAAAAAGTAAATCATAGGTAGGAGATACCTTCGTGACTTTCTTCCAAATCCGTTCAGCCATTTCAGAGTGAATGAGTAACAAACATACCGATTAATTGTAGCGTTTAACATTTAGTTTAAATCTTTAAACTCGTCTATATTGCAACCATTGTATCGTATGGAATACTAACTTCTGCAAGGTGTGGGCATGTATCAAATATGTGTTTGGACATGCCTCTGACTACCCCCTTAGACATTTTCATAAGTAACATTAAAAGATCTGAGAGAATGTCTACCGCACCTTGGGAATACAGTCGTGAACCTGTTTACGCTTTTGTATTGATACTGCTAAAAACAACAGTTTTAAGAACCTACTATGTAGTTATTGAAAAAAGATGACACAACTTGAAAGCAAGCAACCATTTTCTCCCATCAACAAAGCTTACTTAGTGGTAAGGCTGGTTATGCAGCTCCGCATAATAACTAGACAATTACCTGTAATTTTATAAACAGTTTATGAAATGCCTCGTCCTTGGTATAGAACAAAAAGGCTATAAAAATTCATGGCGCGGCGCGGCGTGCCCGCCAGTGTACTGGGAAACAACGGTCGTGGGGAGGAGCGGGCTTGCTACGACGAATTCATTTCTTAGGTCAATCATACGATTTAGAACACATCCGTCAGATTCCACTTTCGTCAGAAGTAGTTTTTTGTATAATTTCAGTTCAGTTTCGTCATGAATGACGGATGTGGATAACTTCTAATGACCCTTTCGTCAGATTTATTTATTTCTGGCGCTTCGGCGGCCGCTGCCGCGGCACACTCGCTTCGCTCGCTCGCCTTGCGCATGGTTTTTTCACTATCCTAACATAACCTAACCAACGACCCATTTGGTTAGGTTAGCCAGAAATGTAGAATAATGGAATCTGACGAACGAGGAATCATCCTATCGTCAGAGGTAAAAAAAATCTGACGAATGTAGAATAAATAAATGATCTGACGAATGTGGAATCTGGCGGATGTGTCCTAAAGCAATCATACAGGTATGTCACCGTTACCAGAGTTGGTCATAGAGTTAGGCCAACTCTAGTGACGGAAGCTTTTTACGGACAAGTATAAATGACGATGTGGATAAGAAGAAAGGAAGAAGTACTCTAAACACAAATGAAGATCATGAAATCGAATCATCTATAATATTATAACATAGCTTTTAAATATAAAGAATCCACGAATTTAAGCAATAAAAATATAAAGATTCATACAAATGTAAACGATTTTTGATGCACGAGCCACAAATTATTAACAAGAGAAAGTGAAATACGATACAGATATCGTGGCTAATCAATGTTAACGTTTAAAACTATAACAATGATGTTATTTTATCAATTACAAACCACAAGAAGATAGTTTATAATAGCTAAGCACTAGACAGAAAGGTCTTCCAGTGTTTTTGTAGATAACAAGTCTATAAGTACCTAATGTATCCCCATAAGACTTTTTAGTAATCAATTCTAGATTCAGGGACTAATAATTAATTAATAAAGTAATTAATTAATTATACAAACTTAATTACTTATTTTTCCTATACAAAAGTAACGAAATAAGAGTCTTTACGTTACATTACACGCTCGGCTCACGCACGACATTCGTCGTAGCAAGGCCGCGCAGACAAAGCGCTCGCGTCGGATGGGGCGCATCCGGTCGCAGTCCCGACTCCGCCGCGGGCACTAGTGTGGAACCACCTTTATAAAAACTTCCAGACAACTTCGAGATTTAAAAGTTGTGACAAGTCAAAATGTTTCTTTTTTAATTTTGTTCAAAATATTGGTTCTTTTTTTAATTTTGCGCGTGTATTGTTTTGTGGTTTACTTACATGTAAAGTTATATAATTTTTCAATGTAACTTAGTTTTTTTTGTTAAATAATAAAACAACGGAGCAGTGATTTAAAAATGTGCGTTTTTCTGCTGTGAGAAACAAATTTTCTGCTGTGGAAAAGAATAAAATGGTTGAATTCGCTTTGGGAAATGTATGTAAATGTGCAGTTATTCTATTTATTCTTCAAATCCTTCGTTTTTATTCTGGTAAATGGTGAAATACGTACCTACTTGGTATTTCATCATTATATTATGATTAGTAGTATAGTATATTTTTAATTAAAAATAATTGACAATAACCCATAACTTTTTTAATTATCATTCAAAATAATAATTTAGTAGGTACTACCTACTAAACCTTTGACTTAATATTTTAATAAATGTTAGGCCAACACCTAAATTATGCTCTCAAAATTCAACAGCTAAGCGTTCTAATAAAAAAAATTATAGTTAAATATTATTTTAGCACAATTCTGTACTTATTTGGAAATAAGCACAAATTACACATTAGTAGGTAGCTTTTAATTTCGAGGGCATTACATTTTGGTTAAATGAAGTACCTTTCACCACACAATCGTACAGTTAACCACCGTGGTACCGACCGCGGTCTCGATACGCAACGCTATTGTTAGCTTTTCCCATACAAACTATCAACTGTCTGTTCATGCAATTCCCATACAAACTTCGCAGATAGTTCATACAATTTGTATGAGAGTTCAACCGTCTAGCGGTGTCTTGTCTAACAAATTATACATGTTGTATCGCTCTAGATGGTTATTTCGATAATACTACTCAACATTCTCCTGTTAATTAGATAACGTCATATTTGCAAAATATCTTTCATCAGGTTCTTGTTCTTGCTAAAACATTAAACTTGGTGCTTCCATTAGGATCTTTTGGCAGTCTACCTTTAAGTTTGATTATCTATAAAATGTTTTTGCGTCGATCGATCATCGTAATCGTTGGTGCTTGCTATAAGATTGAAAGAAATGTATTTAGCAGTCAACCGACCATTCCATAACACAACATCAATCAATGATTTACTATTTAAAGTTCCTGTTTCAGAACCAACAAGCCGGTCCCTCAGGTGACTTCCGGCAGTACCAGGAGTACGGTTACGCCATGCACCAAACCCAAAGCCCAAGGAACGTTCAAAACTACGACTCTCCCAAACCACCCGTCCCAGCCAAAACGTACAAAGATGTACAAAGTAACTCACAAATGATTACAGTAACTGTTGAAACAGGAAAAGACAATACTCGTGATGCTCCTAAGAGCAGCAAATCTGTCAGCAAGACCTACCACACCCTCAAAGACATGATCTCAAGCCGGTTCAAAAACAAAGACAACGAAGAGAAGAACAATGAACCAGAACCAAGTCTAAATAACAGCGAAGAAAGAAAACGACCAGAGCCAGAACAAGTAACCCCTAGTAATGGCACCAGGAAATTAGACCAAGGTATATACGGAAGGCCAGTTCCACAGAATAGGCCAGAAGTTCAGACAAGGCCTGAGGTACTTAACCGACCAGAGATGCAAAGACCAGAAATACAGAGGCCAGATATGCAGAGTAGGCCAGAAATGCAGTACAGTCATGGAATGACCAATATGTACCCTAGCCCATCACCACATAGGTACTTTTCCTTTTTGTTCTTAGTCTAAAGTTTATTATCTATCAGGAGTTTCTTCGACTGCAAGGTTTGCAAAGAGTGATGAATCTAAACCAAACTTTCATTTCAGGCAAATGATGCAACAACAGCTCTTACAACAACAACAACTGTTACTAAGCCAACAAGCTAGAAGCCAGGAGATGTTAGCATCTCCTCACCAGCATGCAAGAAGCCAAGAGATGCTGGCATCCCCCCACAGACCCCAGGCTTTAGGAGCCGATGCTCTATACCAGCAATATGGACCTCCTGGGCGAAGGAGTGCGATGTACCAAAGAGACTTGGATGTGCGGTCGATGGCAAACTTCACTTCTTTGAAAACTGGCCCTCAAAGTCAGGTGAGTGTATGTCAAAGTCACATAAAAATACTTGAGGTCTCTTCTGGTCGGTTTTACTTATTCTGTTTAACAGAAGAGGAAAATTATTGATTTCAGTATGCAACAATCAAGGTATGAACAAATTCCACATATTTCACGCTCATTAACCATAATAATTCTACCTTATAAATCGAGAATGCATGAAGATCATTTTCAACCGACTTCAAAAAAGGAGGAGGTTCTCAATTCGTCTGTATGTTTTTTTTTTTTTTTTGTATCTTGTTACGCGATTGTTCCGCCATTTGTTGACCGATTTGCAAAATTATTTTTATGTTTGAAAGGGTATACTCCAGAGGTGGTCCCATATAAATTTTATTCCTGAGGGATTGATAGTTTCCCCGTAAAACTCTAAACACCTTCCCTCCTTGACGCCCTGATTCACACCGCGTTTCGAGTCAAACATTGAAGTCGGTTTTCTTTTTAGTATTAAAAGGTAATTATTACAAGGTCACATCATACAACAATTTAGGGTCTAGCTAAACAATTTGTAAATAAATAATATTCCATAGGTGGTTTTGTTATATATTGTGATGTCCAAATCTTTCGGAGAAATTGTAAATCTGTCGTCATGGCTTACCTAACCAGCGTTTATAACTAAAGCCGTAGCGTAGACGATTTCCACAAGTGCCGCAAGCACTAAGTCTAATCATCATTCAATTTGTCTTCATAATTTAATGATAAACGAATAGTTATTAGCTTCAATCGATCCACCATCAATGTTAGTAATCAAAAGCTCATGAAAACGAAATCTCTCTTTAACAGGGACTTCTAATGATACAGCAAGATTCTAACATGATAAACAAGACTTTCTAAAAGCTTTCTTAGTTTCATCGACTGCAAAAAGAGTTCATTGTTGCGCATGTTGACGGCTAAAATCTTTATTGTTACTAATTGTGTTATTGTTCTCATGTCAACAAAGTTTTTTCTCAAGAAACATATGGAGTAACTCAGTGCTCATTAGTTTGGCAATAGCCGGTACCATATATGACCCTGTCACTACCGTTCAACTGTGGTTCAGCTAACCTTTTGAAAACAAAACAATCTTCACTTCGAGGCAAACGTAGTGTAGGATTCTTGCGACGCAAAATCAGCGGGAAGCTAAGAAATCATGCTCATTGAAGCTATGTTAGTGATGAATTGCTTTTAACTGATGATGATGTAAAGATGCACCTACTAGATGATCATACACGCAATTAGATTATTTTAGTCTTTTTGAACTGACGTCGTAAATTCGTAATACCAGAATAAATCATATCATGAAATCATTTAGAAGAAACCTGTTAAAAAGTGATTGGATCTCCCAATGCTGAGCAAGCTAAGTCGATATGGTGCAATGGTTTCCCAACGCCTATTCTTCAACCCTATAATTCCCAGTAGAACAAAGGTGTCTTTCTTCCCAGCAATTAGTGAGGTCCCACGATTGTAATTATAACGCACCTAGTTGCCGACACCGGATTTTTACGATTTCATTATTATGGTGGTCGACTTAGATTTTGTGAGTCTGACTTTGTTTACCCTCGGTCATTTACTTCTTTATGGTAAAGAGGAATGGTATTGAAGACCAAACAATTGGCAAAGTCCTTGTTTTGACTTTTTCATAGTTTTATCTTTCTTTTAGAAGAATTTGCGGTAAGATAATTACTAACTGTTGATTTAATCGTGGTTTCACCTATTAATCAGTGAATGAATCAGCGGAAGCCAACATTATATATATTCGGAACTTCCTCCGCATGTTCGGCAAATGAGATATTATCTGGAACGGTGCTTTGATATCCTTGATGCTATAAACTTCTTTGAGAAAGGAAATTGCGAACTTGCCACTTGTTTTACTGTTTTATGGTACTTTGATAATTATTGCCTTTCACTTTATTGATTACCAAAAGACTTTGGAAGAAATGTATATTGAGTTAAACTTATTAAGCTTTCGTGATTTGACGACATAATTAATTTTTGAATAAACGGGTAATAACGGGTTTTTATGACGTACTTGTTTTATTTGGTCCCGACGTTTCGAACGCGTTGCAGCGCTCGTGGTCACGGGAGAACTGGTGCACGGCGAGTCAGTTTTTTCTATTGAGGGTCCGGATATACCCTCAATTCATCCTCAGAATCAGATAAGTCCACGTTCATACTGCGACACACGACACTGACCGTATCAACTTGCGGCAAACACGTTGCACCACGCACACACTTATTAATGACGGGACCACGACCGCTGCAACGCGTTCGAAACGTCGGGACCAAATAAAACAAGTACGTGATAAAAACCCGTTTATTCAAAAATTAATTATATTGAGTTAGTTAACTATCCTTACAAGCTTAACCTGAAAATATTCAACATACCTTTTACTCATTTTTCTAGCTTTTTAGTCTATAACTACAAAACTTTTTACAGTATGAACACCACTCACGACCAGATCTCAGAAGCCCACAACAGTTAGAGCGAGAAGTAGGGAGACAGAGAGGGTTAGTAGACAGACGCGCCACCTCTCACCCTCACCTACTAGACGAACCTCAACCCCGACCAGAACTGACTACCCCTCAACACGACATGTCTAGAAGAGGCTCGCATGGAAACCTTCTCGACCCCACCGCAAGTCCAAGAAGACACGATGAAAGGGAATCCGATGACGGTGGCTTCAGAACTCATCTTCAAGCTCAAGGAAGATCAAGCTTCGAAGAAAGAATGAGAACCAGCGGTAGATCAATAGAATCAAGAGCTCATGAGAACGCTTACAGGCGCACTCCCGATAGCCATAAAGAGAGAAGAACACCTGATAGTCAAAAGGAGAGACGAACCCCAGACAGCCACAAAGAAAGACGAACCCCTGATATGCACAAAGAAAGACGTACTCCAGATAGTCACAAGGAAAGAAGGACTCCGGATCTACACAAAGAAAGAAGAACACCAGATAGTCATAAGGAAAGGCGAACTCCTGATTCAGTGGCACAGAAGAGAGATGAAGGGAACAGTCAGCACGATGAGAGTGCCAGTCAGAAGTCTGCCGATAGTGTGTATAACTCCAGCGGTAAGACTGAAGCGTTTCATCCTCAGCCGTCATCGTCGAGACACACTCCAAGTAGGATAGAGGATCTAAAGGCTCATGGGAAAAAAGGTGCCGGATCTGGTGCTAGCTCAGGTCAGTTAGGTATAGTACAATTTCGATATACGTGAACGAGCTAAACCATTTTGATGTTTGTTCGTTTTTTGAAAACAATCTGTTAACTTGGTATTCTAGTTTTTCAAAATAACGAAACAAGCATCCATGAAGCAAAAAAACTTTGTTCATATAAAAAGTATTTGAATATTTTACCGAATTTTATATCGTGAAATACGATCTATTGGCCATATTCTAATATAATTTTTATTGGCATTCAAAACATAAATCAAAGAAACCAAACAAAGCCATAAAATTAATCTTCTAATTGGTTGTAAACATTATTTTATAAGGACATAAAATATTATAATCCTATTCATTTTAACTCACAAAGACCATTTCAAAAAAGTTATATAAAGTAGGTTTAATATTCATATAAGAACGAATTGTAGTTTTCCCCTAACACATTTACGTTAGTTCAATCTTCCCTTAAAAATATTGACAAGAGCAGCAGCTAAAATATTTCTAAAACAGCCAAACGTATTCTAGATTACGACAAGAATGGTGGACAGTCCTCAAACGTGGATTCAGGAAGAGGCAGCGTTGCTTACTCCAGTGGGAGAAGACCCGAGGCTCTGCATGATACGTCGGCGGACTCTGATGCTGTTGCATCCAGGGTACCGCCGCAGCCAGGACCTAGTCAGCAAGTTGCAGGACCAAGTAAGAAAATCACATGACACTATGTGAGCGTATACCTAGTAATTTAGTCTTGCATCATAGTGTGGGGACAGGCAACTCTGACATCGGAAGGCTTTCATGGAAACTCATCATCATTATCATCATCATCATCATCATCCACAGCTTGACTTCACCCACTGCTGGGTATAGGCCTCCCTAAGCTTGTGCCATGGAAACTAAACATAAATTCTTCCAGGTGGTGAGAACGAATGGGCCGACCTGGTAGAATGCGAGCTCCGTCAGATCCTGGAGCCGAAGCTGGCCGGCATGAGGCTGGACTCCTCAGGCAGCTCTGATAGCTCCGTGACACCGCCGCTGCCACCCTTGTCGCCTTCTTCTGATATGCATAAGAGGAATAGGTATTCACTTTTTAAACTCGCACGATTAAAATGTGTTGTTTTCTCGTCTCGTTATTAATAACAGTAAAGGTAGTTTCGCCCTGGATTCTATGGTACCTTGGTTAGTTATTAATAGCGAGGACAGGGAGTCCTAGTGTGAGATCAGACATTTCTTTTGGCTCGTCCACTAATGTCAGGTCGGCAAAGCATTTCTTCTACCACGTTGCTCAATTCTTTCTTTCCCATATCGTCTTCCGCACAATAAAATTTATCCATCACAATGTGACTGTTGGGTATCAAATATCTTCCTTATAATTATCATGTTTCGCACAGTCCCTCACAATGAACGTTATTTTATCCTTATTCCTGAATGTTCCAGCCTCCCGGGTCGTGCTTCCGAGTACACAGACGAGAGACGCCGCGGCCGCGACTCCCCTCGCTGGCACTCGCACAAGAAGCATTCTTCCAAACGTGACCATCACTACAAGAAGCACTGTGAGTTTTACTGATACTGCTAAGTTTTGAAGCGCTACTGGTCATGGTTTCGCTTAGTGATTTTTTTGTCGAAGCTGTAACAAAACCCTTCCCGGGCCTAAAAAAAATAGAGAAAAACGACGTTTTACACGATTAAAAGATGGGTTTTATCGTTAGTGGCGACAGAAGAGCGCAATCTTGTTTCGGGGCGGTCACTACGTATCTACTCGTATATTCTATGCGGCCACGTAAAGTTCACAGTCCCGATTATAAGTCGGCCTTGAACTTCAAGGCTTGAAGTCTCATCTCCCACCAACTCCAATGAAATTACTCTATTGGTCTTTTGCCTCTTCTTGGGCTTTACACAGGGAATGTTCAAATTGCGTTTTGCTGTTTCCTAATCCCCATCTTCTTTTCCAGTGTTCGGTCTAGACACCACAGACATGACATCGACAACGACCCGCAGCCTCGACCTCTCCTCCCTGCTGGACGCACGCTCCGACAGTGAGGGCTCGCGGGGCGCGGGGGGCGCGGGGGACGCGCGCGCTATCCGCCGACAACTGCGCGGGTTAGAGAACATGTATGGAGAAGTGCTGCAGCTGCTGGGGGTTAGGAGGCCGCCCATGCACGCTCCTTCTTGGGAACCCAGGTTAGTTTACTATGAAAACAGGTCTTCAGAACCTCCAGAATATTTATAGGATTGGGACTGTCGATCGATTTCTTGAGACCCAAGTCATAAGGTCAGTATAATATGGCAATAGGATCACATAATGTTTTTCAGCTTCCAGACTTTTGTTCATGGCTTTTTCCTCTAATTTAAAAGGTTTGCTGGTAGAAAACTCTTTTAGGGTTAAGCTCGCCTTTGTACAATGTACTTCATAACATCTTTTTCTTTGTGTATTCTATTGTGTACAATAAAGAATTACAGAAACATGCTTGAACCTTGGGAACCTAAAACCTGGTTTAACTACCACCAGGTTTTAGGTTCCCGTCCCCTTAAGATTCACCACGACTACAAGTCTATCCATATTTTGGAATTATCAATCTTCCTTCCAGATTATCTTCAAAACGTCGTTACGGCTCCATGTCATCTCTTCCATCCAGCTCGGTTAGCAGTCGACCGACGAGGGACAAACGACGCAGCTCCAATGACCATAGGAAGAAACATGATCTGAAGGTTTGTTTGAGAACTTTGTGAACGTTCATTCCGCTTATATCCCCATGTTACTTAAATCCATTGATGTGAGTAATCTTCAAGGTCATTTAAGTGGAGAAATTACCGAAATATTGGACCAAAGGCGATCATGATTTTCATTAACGACCTCTGTAGCGCAGTGGGCGAAGGCCCGCCTGCGACGCAAAAGGTTGCGAGTTCGATCCCCGCGGCGGGACCAATGTTTGTATGATCTACAAATATTTGTCTCGGGTCAGGGTGTTTCTATAATATGTAAGTATTTACAAACAAAAAGTATATAAGTAGTATATCAATCATCTAGTACCCATAACACAAGCTCTGTTTACTTTGGGGCTAGATGATGGTGCATGAAAAGTCCAGCATTATTTATTTATTTATTTATTATTAGTAATGGCACAGGGCCTAACGCTTGTTCTTAAATAATGTATTGATTTTCGGTCTATCATGACGCAGCTATGAAGTCTCATGGATTCATTGCTGCTAGCTTAATACTATCTGCTATAATTATACATCATTCTGTTATCACTTTTCTGATGGCCTCCAATAAACATTATCTTCTTCTTATCGTGTCACAAGTTCTTCCGAACCAGTGTGGTGAAAGCATTTTGAGTGTGCCTCAATGAGGCTCCTTTCCTGCACTCAGCAAGCAGGATGAACTCCATCCAAGGATATAGCCAATTTGCCTGCCTAAAAGGATCCTTACTGTTCCAGGGTATAAACAAGCGGTTCCAGCGGCTAGAGTCCCACGTGGTGACACTGGCACGCTCAGTGGCACACCTCTCCAGTGAGATGCGCACGCACCACCTCCTCGTGCAGGAGATAGACAACATCCGCGCAGAGATAGCGGCGCTCAGGCATATGTACAAGTAAGTAGAGCAAATATTATTCCTCTTAGTATTTCCAGAGCGGAATGGAAGAGGAATACAGAAGGAAATAAATAATGAAGGAATACAGTAAATAATCTTCGGGCTACTTCTTCTCTTATATCCATCCACATACAATACCATGTCACTCTTCATCTGGTCACATGACATTCTTCTCCTACCCCATTGTACCATGCCTGCCTGTTGATTACTAAGCTGATCCTCGCCGAGAAACTATTGACTACCTATGTCTTTCTCATTATGAGCTGTGAGTAGGTATGCTTTAAGAGGGCTTAGGTGCTAGGCAAACCTATTCCATCTTCAAAAAACTTATGTTTCCAATAACATTAGTTAGTTGATCATGAACATTATTTCCAGGTCCCAGCACCACATCCGCTCGGGGCACGCGCGACATTCGGATCCGTTCTCCTTCAGCAATCCCGACCGCGTGAAGCGACTCACCAAGTTCTTCGGGGATGAACCGCCGCTCATGAGACTGTTCCTCAAGAAACTAGGATATGAGGTATGAATGATTATTACAAAAATAACTTGTAATAATTATGATAAAGCGATGAAAACATATTGCTGCTTATTACATAAACGCTAAACTTTAGTTGAACCCCATGTTGACACATATAAAACAAAACTGTTACCACAAAGAAGTGTTATATGTACGATTATTTAAAGAAAGCTTGTTGAAATTTTTCATACTGTAAATAAGGGTATCTCAAGGATACACGTTGGGTCCTAAGCTCTTAAAAGCTTATGAAAGTGATAAGAAAAAGTGTTATAAAAATTAAGCTTTACTAAATAAATGGTCAGTCAAATGTGAAAATATGTAATTTCAACTTCATAATTTCAGAAATACGCAGCCCTGCTAGAGAAAGAGAAGGTAGGAGCAGCAGAGCTTCCCTACGTGGGAGAAGACAAACTGCGAGCCCTGGGGGTGCCTCTCGGTCCTCGGATGAGAATCCTGAAGGAGGCCGGGATACACCAGGACCTGCATCATATATCCAGGGATGATCATAACACCACCACCACTTTAGCTATCGTATAACTAAAACTAGACAGAAATCTAAAGATAATGATGAGCTGGTGACGAATGTTACTACTTTAAACCATATAAAAATAATTAAAACACGGTTGTTGTAACACAGCTGAAAATAAAATAAGAAAAGTCAGCGAAAAAAGTGCTGACCATAAGCGGTCTTTGAACCAATAGCGATACTGTAATGGTATTTGTGTAGGGGTGCCTCATCTACATATTTGTGCAAAGGGGCATCAAAATCTGACCCTGCAGAGATGAGATATACAGGCTGGATTTTTAATCATTATAGTTACAGGAAAACGTTTTTAGAAGACCATGCATAACTTTTTGAGTATTGCTATTGAACCAATAGTAATACTGTAATAGTATTTCTGTATAGATACTTCAACTTCATCCATATGCAAAGGCATCTTAATCTGACCCGGCAGTTTTGAGATATACAGGGTGGAATTTCGAGACTAGCTCATAGGTCAGGTACCTTAACCGTTCTAGTTACAGGAAAACATTTGTAGGAGGCTATTTATAACTTTTTGAGATATTCAAAACTGCATTTACATATTTTGGAAAAACAGTACAGTCAGTGAAACAAATGCTAAAATCAAAAAAAAAAAGTATCAAAGATTTAGGACGTGGTTTTTTAACCAATTTTTATGCCCTTTTGCATATGGATAAAGTTGAGGTATTTCTACAGAAATACCATTACAGTATTGCTATTGGTTCAAAGACCGCTTATGGTCAGCACTTTTTTCGCTGACTGTACACTTTTTCCAAAATGAGTTAGTGCAGTTTAGAATACCTCAAAAAGTTATGCATGGTCTCCTAAAAACGTTTTCCTGTATAGCTCAAAACTAAAGGGTCAGATTTTGATGCCCCTTTGCACAAATATGTAAATGAGGCATCCCTACACAAATACCATAACAGTATCGCTATTGGTTCATAGACCGCTTTTGAACAGTCTCCTTTGGCATAGTTAAAGGTTGTATCCCAGGGAAGGACATAGGCTACCTTTTATCCCGAAAAAATTAAAAAATCCCGAGGGACCGCGGGTCACACCGCGGGAGCGCAGCTAGTAACTAATTAGTATGTTTTAAGATTAAAATAAGTAAAGTTTTAATAAAAATTTTCTATGGCGACTTTGTACTTACTGATTAAAAACTTATGTAATGTAAGAAGTAGGTAAAATAATTGTAAAAGTACCAGATGGGTACTTAATAGTATAGACCTCTATTAGGTAAAGTTTAATAAACTTACGCACTCTGAAATGGTATGCCAAAGAGATTATTCAGTGTGTGTAAGAATGTAAATATATAGGCAAGTACATTATCTAATCATTTTATACAACGACGTATAATTAAATTATGTATAAGCGATTTATACTCATAATTTAAGATTTTTGTAAATGAGATATTTTAAGCGAAATAAAAATAAGTAAGCATGATTGGTATCAATTTTATTGTTTATTTGGGTCAAACTAGATAACAGGGCATATTTCAACTTCCAGCACAATACTAAAAAGTAAAAACAAAACTGGGGCTGAGGCTCCAGCTTTCATAAAGTGTATCAATCAAAAAAATATTTATTGTTTAGTGAGTGGTAATTATCGACTTTAGAAGCTCATAGCTAAAAATACCTACCCATCTATTATTGAGCGTACACACACAAAAACACATTAACACGAGCGTATGTGTTCATTATCTTAATAGCAAGTATCTAATTACTCATTATAATCCTAACAAGCATATAACAAAGGATATAAGTAATACTTTGGGCCTTAATAGTAGTAAAGTAGTATAAGTAGGTACATAAGTTAGCAGTTGTTTTTTTTTTCAATTTATGTAGGTAACTCCTTAAAAATATAAAATTATGACAAACTTTTCTTTGTGATTTCGAAAGAAATAGAGCGATAATGTTGATGAACTTTACCAAGCACACAACAGTTACAGCCCTTATCTAATAATATTGATAACGTCTCCGGGTCGCGGGTCATAACGTCTGAATGTTGTCTCGTCCCGGACACTTGGAAACTATTATACGAACGCGTATAAGCAATCATACACACACTACACAGAAAAATGAAAAGTAAGTTCGAATGAGTTAGTAGTGGTCAACTTTGTGGCGGAGTTTGGTTTTGTCACGCACGGCACGGCCTACGGACTTTATAGCCGGGACCGACAGTTTAACCTTCAGTCACCGAAGCGCTCAGTTGAAAGTGCCACTAGCAGTCAACCATCCACTTTGTGACCTCTCAGAACATTGCACCTCTTTGACGATGACCTTAAAATTGTGTGAGATGCACATGCACGTTCTCTATGCGCGTAAGTTCGGGAACGCATAGACGAATGAGCGTTCAGTATCGCTTACGCACACAGAAACAAACCTACACACACAACTAAAAGCAACCCACGTTCGTGCTGAACACGCGTATAAAACGCGTTCCACAAATGCACAAGAACTCAAGGGGCAGGAAGTCTCAATTGCGGGGCAAGGAGTTTCCATTGTCTACGTTGGAATCATTAGTTAATCTGGCATTGTGCGGTCAGAACCGTGTCAGTGGTCGCTCAGATCTTGAGTGGGCAAGATGAGAGTCGGTTTTATGATTCTGGCTGTGTTGGGCTTTGCGGCAGCGGACAAGCAGGAGATCGCTACTATTTCATTATGTGATGATGGTAAGTTCGCAATACATTCATTTTAACCTTGGGCCTTTACATGTTAAGGTATGTAGGTACTTACCATGATGGTTTTCCCAGCACCTAAACCTTCCTCTCCCCCGTCTCATCTCATCCAACCAACTCATTATAAGATAATTGTTTAATAACTTATCGATAGGAAAGACACGGTCGATATGTCTTGCTTGACTAGGCCTAGGCTTCGTGTTTCCTCGCCATATTTTCCTTCATCGTGTTAATGAGTAATTATTGGTTTTCAGTGGATCAAAGCCAGTGCACAGTTAATGAGGTCCGCATCGACCCGTGCAAGCCCCCGCCGCACCCCTGCCAGTTCAAAAAGGAAAAAAACGCCACTTTGGAATTCGACTTCACTCCTAGTAAGTTTTTCTAAAATAGGTACCTATGCATATTTTATATTTTCATATCTCAGGTAAGAACTAGTTTCTTGTAGTTCCTATTGTTCTGGTTTACCTATAAAAATACGATTTTTTTACTAAAGGTGCATTTACACGATGCAATTTTTCGTACGATTTGCTAAGCCTCGCCCATTGAACGTGCCGACGAGCGTCGCGCTATCTATGACAAATCGCATACGATGAGCGTTTACTCGTGGAAAATTGCCGTGCGATACGATATCGTATGGGTTGAAATCGTATCGTGTAAATGCACCTTTAGATTTTTCTAGATACTTAATAATTAATAAAGCGTTACTGTACGCTGCATAAGTACCTACCTACGCTCAGAACCGTAAATAGGGCTGTGCCAGCGGTGCGGGCCCTGGGGGGGCGCAGAAATGACCAGACCAGGCCACAGCAGCGGCGTTAGGGTAGGCGTGGTTGGGCGCAAGACAAGGGCCTCAGGCGCCTCCGGAGCAGGCAAAGGAAATGGTAGTTAGCCGGGTGCCCCTTTGCATCCGGCGGCAATAAGTAATTGATGTTCCAAACCTAACCTAATAGGTAGGTACTATCGACAATAACTAGACGTATTGTCTCGATTTCTTCTAAAAATATGCAGCTCGCTTCGCTCGCCCATTAGGAAGCTCCCTTCACTAGTAAATTGCAGCTAGGGGGCGCCACCGTAGATACAAAGTACAAACAATATCTAAAACCGGCCCTGCCAGGCCACTAGAAATATTTCAAGTGCGCAGTTATAGAAGCTTGCACTGGGCGCATAAAAAGCTATTTACGGCTCTGCCTACGCTCCGATTCCGACCTAGTGGACGCGTAGCTTTATAAAACCCTCTATTCACTAGGCAAAAAGTACCGCGCAAAATGTTGCTTGTCAAGTCGTCATGTTCTATCGTTTGAGCTGATCTGTTCGTTTCCAGATTTCAATGCAAGAAACCTGAAGACCGGCGTGTACTGGACAACAGGCGACGTGCCTTTCGCAGGCTTCGGGTCTGATGACGCGTGCCTCTACACCACCTGCCCCACGGTTTCCGGCACGAAGCAGCTCTACAGATACAACCTGTATCTCAAGAAGAGACTACCTTCTGTTAGTATTTAATCTAAACAGTCAGAGAGATCCCACTGTGCACATTTGGTTTGCCAGTTTGTCCAAAGCAGTGTCTAAGTCTATATAGTTCTCCGCAATTTCTGTCTGAGCCATGAGTTCTGCGCCTCGTGGGATCAATTCTTACATGTACCTACTAACACAAAATCACGCCTCCTTCACGTAGGAGTAGGCAGTTTTCGTTCATCCGTGCCGTGGCAGAGACATAATATTATGGCAAATATCGATCACAATTACTTGTTTTCTGTGGATTAAGAAGGTGTGTGAAACGAGACAGTGCAACTGTCAGCGCTCATGCTAATTGAAATAGACTGTAGGACAAACATTATATTCAAATTTTTTATTTTTTTTTAACACTTTTGTAAGCTTTTGTTACTACCCTCTTTATAACAATTGAAATAAATAAATCTTTAAATCTTGAAAACACAAACAAAACGATCGACTAAGCAATGCGCGTCAGCCAGTCGATGACTTGGAGAACCCAGGATGAGATTGTCCAGTAGCAGGAAGTGGGCAATTACGAAATAAGCAATATGCATGAGTTGAAAGTACTTACAATACAAGAGCGGGGTCAAGACCTCAAGTATACTCCACTGTGATAGCACCTCATTTTATCATTCATTTTCACTGTTTGAATTGATACACAAACATAGTTAGTTGGTATAATCTACTTACCTACTACAAACTTTCAGATGAATACCTACTTATTACAAAAAACTTGTGACTCTTTGTGACGTCATATATGCTTTTTTTTTTTCAGGGAACGTTTCAGGTTAAGTGGAAGGTTTGGAACAAGGACAATGAAGCTGAAAAGTGCTGTTTCATGACAAAATTTGTGATAAAAAAGAATAAAAAAACAACTTAATAATAATAAGAACTTATCTAAGTAAGAAAAATAGTTTTTTTTATGTCCTACAACATAAACAGCCTAACATTGATTATCCATCTGATCAGGTTAAGGCCGATTAAGATGACATGATGGTAATTATTCCTGTTATTTTTCCATTAATTGATGGGACTAGCACCATTGCGGCCGAGTAGCAATCACTAGAACTAAGGTGTCGGTAATGAAAACCAAGAAAGGTTCAAAACTAGACCTAGGTTGCACTGATGATAGTTTTCTCGCTTCGCTAACGCTTATACATTATACCTCCGGAATTAGCATGATGCTGCTTGCACACGAGAGCAGCACCAATAGGGCAGCAGCAATAGTGCAGCAGCAAATAACAAGCTGCCTGATAAAGCATGCTGTTTGCTGCTGCCCTATTGGTCTTCCTTCCTGCCCTCGTGTCCAGGCACTATGAGGAAGCAATAATTGCCATTACTTCTCTATTTTTAAGATTTTATGTAGGGTATTGGGCTGCCCCCTGCCTGTAAATCAATGTTAGTGCGGCATGGCCTGAAAATAATAAAAAAAATTGGCTGATGGCGTTGGAGATTGACAGTGGAGAAAAACTTGTTGTAGGTCCAGCCTTCACAAAGGCATAATTATCTCAATAGATAACAGCAAGGAAATTATGATGATAAAATACCTACTTGAATGCCAACAATTTAGTAAGTAGAATAGGGCGACAGGAATATTATTTTTCTGTGGAATATGTTCTCTTAGATCTACCCCACAGAACAATAATGATCTACCCCTCCGCTAGGAATAGGTAATAGTGTTCCGTGATCTACCCTCAATGTTACCGTAGAAACTAGCAACAACAAGAAATAAATACAAAGCATTGATTATGCGTAACAAATTAATAGTTTATTTAATAATCGACGTAATCATTGGTATTCAACTGTGTAAACATGTATGTAGGTATGTGGTGATATAAAGTAGTTCAGTCCGAGTCTATTCACAGAGAAAATATGTGGTTTCTTCTGGTGATAGTGTTATTTAGCGCTGTTTACGCAGACCCCGAGTACGTGACGAAGAAGTTTTGTAAAGATGGTAAGTTTGAGCCCATCTATATTTTAATGATCCAAGATTTTAGCTAAAAATGCTGGTACTACCTAGTTATTTTCGTAAATGCAAAATTCTAAAAATCCACTTTTCAATCAGTTGACAGAGGCTACTCTTAGATGGTCTCAACTGCCCGTGGTCCCTCTGGAATTAATACTTCACTTTCCCAGACTAAAAATAAGCCTAATAATAAGGTAGGTATAATTTACGTTAATCCAGGGCATAAGATACAAATATCCAACTGTTTCAGCTTGCTGGATTGGGAGAAAGAAATATCCATCCAGCAATCTAAACTTTCGCATTTAGTAGTAAGATATTTATCTGCATATAGTAGGTACCTACAACAAAGCAGTCTTCTGTGATAGTTATCTAGGTTATCTTCGGAGGGCACCAGTTGAACTCTGGAACGTGATGGAATCATTTATTTACACCTCTCTCTCGACCGGGTTCAACCTTTCTCTCTCTCTATGTCTATCTCCCTCTCTCATCACCCAGTCACCCATATCACCGTTCAGGATAAAGAGGTTGAAACTAGCTCCAACATAGAATATATCGAATAGTATTTATTTATTTATTTATTTATTTATTTATTTACCACTTCTTAGTAGTAGACAGACACAAAAGAAAGCTACGCCCCAAACGGTGCTCGTTGCTGTATTGGTCACGAAGGAACAGGAGTAGGATCACCTAGTTTTAAGACTATTTCTAAGTGATCCTAGTGGTCCTACTGAATAATTAATGCTTTGTGACTTTGACTGTTATTTTAGCACCAAACAATCACTTTTAAGGTAGGATTCAGAACTCGGCAGCAGGCAGCATGCTGTCGCGACAATTGTTGCTCTGTTCGCATAGAAATTCATCTAATTTTGACGTACGTATGTACTATTGCAACGGCATCACTGGTTTGTCGCGGCGGCTTGCTGCCGATACAATACTGTGCTGCCGCAACAATGCTGCCGAGCTCGTTATGTAATCTCATATAAACTATGAAGAATATATAGGGACCAGTTGTGTCGCGGCAGCATGGCGCTGCTGCCGAGCAGCAGGCACCATGCTGCCGGTCTCACACCTTCATAGTGCCAACACTTCCCAAAGTCTACAATGACCAGACCAGACTACCTTGTCCTTGATGCAAAAGCATTGTACAACGCTCTAGCCATACTAAGAGGGCTGTATAAATATTATTCTCATAAGCTAAGTAAGTATTTCATCTTGTCTCCAGTGGATCAGAGCCAATGCTCCGTGTACAGTGTGGTGGTAGACCCCTGCGAGCGAGGACCTGCCTTCTGCTCCATGAAGAAGAACAAGAAGTACGGCCTGACCCTCAACTTGGAGCCAAGTAAGGAACTTCTGACGGTATCATAATAATAACACCTTCTTGATTCGCCTTAGCAATCCACTCCAGGATATGTGGCTCCACAATTTTTCCATGTCCACGGCTCCACGACGACCTCCCGCAAATAAAATAATCTAAAAGTGCCTATAGTTTATTCTATCTATCGAATGGTTATTTTGAGAATCAGCTTAGCAACAGATCGTAAACGTGTACAGCACTTAACTTACTTAACTTACACTTACACCTAACTTACGTAGTCTAAAGGCCTAAATATGCATTTGGCACGTGTAGGTACATGGTACCTACCTACTTAAAGAGACAACTCTTATTTTCAGAGTTCTCAGCAAATCAACTGAAGCTATCCATAATGGGAGATGTGAATAACGACGGCTCCTACTCCACGGAGATCCAGCCGGGTAAGACAGCCTGCGGGCTCCTCTCCTGCCCGCTGCAGGCCCTCGAGAGGAGAATCTTTGATGTAGACCTGGTGCTGAATAAGAAAGCTTCTGTGAGTACACAATTCACTACAGGAATAATATGTAACTGATACACGAAGTTGTCTGTCTGTGATCTAGATGCCAGATCCAGAAGATGGGTTTGTTATGACCCCAACGATCTACTTGGATCCTTGCCTGATCCCTCTGGGGTGCCGTAGGTATCAAAAACCGAGTACCATAGACACCCAGACCGAATAGATCTGCAGATCATGCAAATTGTCTTTCGCAAGGATCAAACCCCCACTTCTAGCGTAACAACCCAGTGTTCCACCATGCCACCCAGGTTGTCATCGTGATTACTGTGAAAGCGCGCTTTATTTTTTTGACAGTTTGTGCGAAATAATTTTTAATATGAACTTGTAAAATTGTTTTTTTTTCAGGGCAAATTTCCAGTCAAAGTGAAACTGTGGAATGAAGAAGACGAATCTCAGGCGTGCTGTTTCACTTTTAACGTGAAAGTGAAATAACTTGCATGATTACCTACCTACTTAAACAATTTATTAATACTTACTTACTTGTGTATTTTTATGAATATAATTACCTACTTAATTCTGTCATTATCCTTAATTTTGTTAAACGTTTCATACTGGTTAAAGGTCTGCCCTATATTTTACACAAATTTTTAAGTTAGTTTCAAGTCCTCTAAAAAGGACACTCGGATTCAAATCTACGACCTTAGAATCGTAACGTAGTGCCGCTTCCACTAGACCAACTAGACGGTAGTCTAGTGATACAGGTTTGATCTACCTAGATAAGTTATTTTGCTATATTTTTTAACTTATAGGTTTGAGATCGTTTCTCGCGGAATCTATCTATTTCGGACGTGCCCTCAATCAAAAATACTATAAGTAGATATAACGTACAAAATCAAAGCTAAATTCTGTCCGTATGACAAAAAAGTTTTAAGTTAAATCGAATTACACCCACCTAGTAATAAAGTTATAAATCCTTAAAAAATATCTTAAACTTACGAACATTTGTCATGAAAAGCGTTAAATGCCTAAACAAAATAACGGCCCTGAGCAGTTATTTACCGAGACGATTTGCTGCGCTGACACAAAATCTACGGTGCCCTCCTATAACGAGCGGTCAACACTTTCTCACAGAGGTCACAAACGTTAACAGGAGATCAACGCTCAGACACAATAAGTACCTACTAGAATAGGTATTAGGTACAATTTATTGTTCAAATTGTACCTAGCTATTGATAACTATACCTAGCTCGCAGCTTCTATACAATTTTGGGAAATGTTTTTGGTGGAAAATAGCGTCGATATAGACTAACTTGATTTTTTACATGCTAACTGTAAATTTTTAAAAACATTGAAAATTTATTGTGGCTTTCGTCCATTTCTTAAAAAACATTAGTTTCCTGAGAACCTTCTAGATAAGTACGTACCTACAAAGGAAAAGAAAAGGTAAGGTTCCGGCGCGGAGGGGTCACAAGAAGACAGTTAATAGGCACCTTCTGGGTAAGCTCGCTCCATCATAGACCTCACTCTTGCCTGTGTAAGTTTGAGGTCAAGAGCAGACCCATTCATCATAAAAAAAAACAAAAAAAAACAAATCTATCTTTTTTTATTTTGTAAGTAAATTTTAAGAAGATTTTTTTTATTTTCGGGGTACCTATCAACGTCAAAGTCAAAAAGCATAATAAACAGTAGGACCGCTGGAATCACTTTGGATCGTCTTAAAACTAGGTGATTTTACTCCTGTTCCCTCGCGACTAATACCATAACGAATATCAGCCTTCAATGTGGTATGTATGTACTATTGTCTCACTAGCCTTCCACTTTTGTTTGAAGAACAGGTGTAAATTCTCCGTTCATAGCAATTCATTACGAAGATTCCACTTCCATTGAAGTTTTTGCGCTCCCCCTCCCTGTCTAGGTCTGCCTAGAACCGGGACCTAGGAACGGTTTCATTCCTGGTCTGTGGAATGTGGTGTGAATGACCGCTGCTGAACTTAAAAAGGCTTTCACATTTCTCTCTTGCTAAGGAAATATCTATCTAAGAACAAGAAGTCTTTGGTAGAAAGGTTTTTTTAGGAAGTGATTCATAGGACCACTTAGGGACCATCACACGTTCTCATGTGTGATGATGAAAGCCGAAAGAACATGAGCTAAGTATAAGCTCTTTTGAATCGTTTTGCAAAATAACAAGTAAAACAATTCTGATGACACGGTACTAATTTTGTATTTAGTTTGAGACAATCAGGTTTATTTTTCAGCTTTTGAATACAAAATTAGCTTTTGATTCATGTGGTGCTCCTTCCTCATCATTTTAAGCGCACCGCCAACATTGTTCCTTTTAATAAAACGTATAATTAGTTACCCATATTTTCTTAAAATAACAGTGAGCTGTGTGTTTTACTATTAAATCTTTATAACAATCACAAACTAAAAGACTATTCAATAAAGCGCTATGCGCAAAAGCTCATGTTTTGTTCTCATCAATCATATCACCAACAGCACGTATCAATTTCTATGAAAACAGACTTTCCTAATGTCCTCACAACACGCAAAAACTAAACGCATTTGCCTTCTAAAATAATATAATAATTTAAGAGGTATACCAGCAGGCTATGGTGCACGCAGGTATGAACTAAAACATAACGAAAAATGCAACAGTATCAAACTTTCTTTCAAATCACGTGAATTAAGATCCTTTGAAGATGTAGGTATACGAGGGCAATCGATAATTTTCAGAATTTAACACCCCTACGTCACTATTTGCCCGTCGCCGAATGCTTACTAATTTCCTCACGATGTTTTCCTTCACCTTGTAAAGCTCATGTTAGTGTGCATATTTCTCATCTGTGTTTGTTCATATTATGATTGTAAGCTGTTAAGTGAATTTAAATAAAATTAATTAATAAAAATAAATACGAATCCAAAATCGATCCCCAATGTTAGGGCTAACTTATAGCATCGTATCATTATTAGTAGGTGCCTAGCAGAGTATCGTATTTAGCTGAAATGACTACGCTACTTGCTTGGTATTCCTCTGCTACAAATGCTACAAATATATAATTAAACAGTTCAGTCGTCTGTCCGTGCGGTGCGGTGGCTGGAGGCGATATCCCACAGTATTTTGTGGGTAAACTTTCCAACGAATTTATTCAAATTACAATTTTTCTGCGGTCAGTGAACATGATCTAGTCAAAGAATATTTAGACAGATGACTAAGCTTTTCCTGTGTTCTCTAAAACTTAACAAGCTACCTCTACATAGACTATGTATACCTACCTTCATTTATTTTTGCAAAGAAAAACGACTTTCCCTAATATAACATTTTCTCTTCCAATAAAAAATACATTTAAACTAAGTAGGTATTATCCGTATTATGAATTAATTTTTACATCAAAAGTGTTCTTTACGAATGTAAAGAAAGAATTAAGTTTCTCTCAATTTATTTTATTTTCCAAAGATCTAAGAACCGAGATAATCATTTCTTTTTAAAACTACTTTAATTATGGCATACTAAACGTTTTTTTTTACTATATACTTATTGAAAACATTAGGTCACCAAATCACGAGAGTTTAAGTAGTTGAATTAGGTAAATCCCAGATAAAATATACAAAAAAAAACCCTAGTGGCATAGTCGCACGCATGCTCGTCTACGACGAAGTAAAAGCTGCGAATTCGATTCTTGCGTTTGATGATAACATGATCTGCAGCACGTCACTACCGAAGTCATCAAAGTTAATTGTGTAAGAAAAGTGATGTAGGTACAAATCGTAAAAAAAAATCTGTAAAAAAAATCAAATCGTCTCTGTAACCTAACTACTCTATGCCATCCGTCATACAGGTAGATGGCATATCACTTTCCCACGTTAGCGTCGCCCCCGCACCGTACTCTCACTGTTACTATTCCAATGTGGATGAGCTGGCTAATTACTTTACGTAATGGTCACTTTTCTTTTTTATTCATAACATTGAACTTATTTGAATTTGAAACGCTTGAAGTGCCAATCCGTAGCAGCACTTGAAACACTTTATTTTATGAGCTTTTACCACAGAATACAGAGGGCTTTTACTTGCCAGGGTGTTTGTGATGTGTAATCAAATAGGTAGGTAGGTGTACCAGTTTCAGAAAGATTGAGCTGAATTTTGGGCATTATTGCTGCTTATTATAAAAACGTAAAGCCTTGGTTGAGCCCCATGTTGACAAATGTCAAAACAAAACTGTTACCACAAAAAAGCGTGCTATGTACAAGTATTTCTAGGGACAGTTTCTTAGTTAGACTTGGTCTAAACTCGGCTTATTTTCTTGTAATAAGCCCCGGTGACTATCAATCTCTTGTGACAGCTAGCTGATCTGACGATGGAGTGAAGAGTTCCACAAAGTTTCGGAGCAAACAGACCGATTGAACTCAGCATTGTATCGGCCGTATTGGGCAAGTTCCGAACACCTCCAATTTAAAAGCATGTCAGAGATCTGATGATGGATTGAGGAGCTCCTCATGAAAATATTCGTGTTTGAGTTCATTGAATCGGCTGACATTGGCTCTGTCCCATCTCTACCTCTCTAAATGAGGAAATATGTGTGTCAACGCGAGCTAAGGATGGATCCGTGTTGGTCGAATAGGATTGTACCTCGACTTTCAATCCGAAGGACGACCTTCGGATTGAAAGACCCACGAGGGTTCGAATACCGGCCGTGCATCACTTTATTTTTCGTTTCGAAAAATTTATATTATTATGCACTTTAACACGAGCTCATAACAGTGAAGGAAAACATCGTGAGGAAACCCGCAGCTTAGTCACCTCCACACGTATTGACGTCGTCTTTCCTGTGGGCCAGGCTGATTCAGCTAAGGGATGGTTTAGGTGCTGGGCAAGCCTATTCCATCTCAAACAATTTCCCAGGCACTACAGCGTCCCGTTGAGTGTAGGCATAGGTTGCCTCCTGACGCTGTATAAATCTAATCTAGATGGAAAGGCCTAAGTTTTAAGGATGGATCCATATCACTGACTGATTACATAAACGACATCTTGTATATTTTCAACAGAGTTTCTGTGGGCGTTTCAAGCACGATTTTTCAATCTCAAAGATCATAATCGACCGATAAAGTGCTCATTACAGCAGGTGTTCAATCAATCAAACTATGTGTCCGTCTGTCTGTGAACAACGGACAAATCATAGTAATCGGTAATTACACTTTCTAAATCGGTTTAGTCGTTTTATTGTGATGAAAGTTTGATGGACCACCGGTAAGATCTGATAATATGTGATTAGACGCATGCCTTGTTATGAGTAGCCGACTCTGTCTTCACTCGCAAGAAAAAGGTAGGTACCTACTTCATTCACCAATTGGTAACCTCAACCGTGGCTCATGGCAGCGTGCCTAGTGCAAGGGCACTTCATGACATGACGCTTAACAGCATGAAAGTTGAATATAAAAACATATTTTTTTTCGTCACACACAATACATAGGTAGTAGGTAAAGTAACCTACAACAAAAATAAGTTACTTACAAAAAGCCTCAACATTTGCTCTAGCTAGCAGCATGTATGTTGGTTTGTTTGCTGGTTTTCATCAGTGAGCTCTTGAGTTCAATGGTTTTCATTTCGTTTTTTAATCTGGATCCGGAGCATCTCATTCAAGTGAAGGCAGGGGTTTTTTTTTTAGTTTTCCCTTGACTGATTCAACTTTTATTTTATTTCGTACTGTTCCCAATGGGTGGGAATAATGTTTCCTATTTACACAATCATAATTATTATCATAATCTCTAAATTTTTTATAATATATACTTATGACTATTCTGTTTATATTTTAACTTCTTTTTTTTAATACCTATATTATTTTCCGTTTTTATTGTGTTTATTTTTCATATGTTTCCTTAAAATAAACTATGTACCTACTTACTTCAATTTTATAATTTCGTCCTTATTTCTTTTTAGTACCGTTTTAGCTATTGGTGCACAGTATTCTAAAAATATATTTCTCTGCTTTTCGTTTGCAACGGAATGCAGGGGGTTGTCTCAGATGACTCACAACAACCAAGGCAATGAATAATGAGTTCATTACCAATTCAGGCATTGTGCCTAGACTAGGCGGCCTTTGTCGACCCAAGACCGGATTATTGGAAATAGTTACACGGTTCTAGATGTACCTACCTTCCGAGATATGAGCAATTTTTTTTTTCTAATAGAAAGCTAGGTAACCTACCTATTCTGTGCTATTAGTAAGAAGGTTACACCATTTATAATCTGTGCAATTTGGGAGGATTTAAAGCGTATTGACAGCAGCTCGCCATGATGACCTAGAGTAGAGGCCAGGGTCGTCTGGACCATATGGCGGGCCCGATAAGGCAGCATTGTGCACGCAGCAGTTAATATATATATAGGTACCCTAGGTACGTAAGGTATTGTCTGGGCTCGGTATTGTATCTGATACTTTATGGTAAGTAGGTCGGTACCTACTAGCTGTACTGCCTCCCTCACTAATGGTAGAAATACCTACCTATGCTCAGATCCCATAATTTGTAAACTCAACTCATCATCTCAACTAAAGTTCATCCACTGCTCCACCCAGGTACCTATGCCTCCCTTCTTTTATGTCAGCCTTGACAATATTCTCAGACACAGACCAACAGAACAGAAGTACCTACCTACCTGCCTAACTCCTTTTCTTCATATCCGTGCTAACAGATATTCAGTAGGTATACCTACCTACCTAGGTGTACTTACCTACTATGCTAAGATGCAAGATAGGCAAAAAGATACAGGTAGGTAGTTAGGCTACCTATCCACATAGTTCCAACATTCTAAGAACTTAGCTGACAGGAAGTCACTAAATTCAGAGATAGGAGTAAGTTTCAGTGGCGTAGCTAGGTACCTAGCCAAGGGACCTGGTGCAAAATAAACTGAGGCCCTAACTGAACAATTTAGTTTGTGTGGCAAAATGTAAACGTATTTAGAAACTTTGTAAAAACTTACGATTTGGTTCGTCATTTTGAGCCCAGTGCCCACATACAACCACGGGTAGAAATGTTCCCAATCAAAAGCGTGGACTTGTATATAATCTGTGCATGGCTCAGAAAAATGTACGGTTTGTACCTTCAGTACGATGTATTATAAGTGCTGTGCTGTGCCAGGTTGCACCAATACGCGAAAGGACGCTATATTACGCAAATTCCCAGTGTGTAGTCAAAGACTCAAAAAGTGGCTCGATTGTATAAACAGTGATGCGTTGAGAAACAAGAGCTTGAACGAGATTTCAGGACTCCAAGTGTGCCACAGGCATTTTGAGGCCCGATTTGTGACTCCTAAATCACGACTTCGACCGATACTGCAAGATTAGTAAACAGGTTGCTTACTGAAATGCAAAAAAAAGCACATATTAAATATAAGAAAAAATTGTAGAAACAAAATAAATGAATCTTTGTACTTTCGTTGTTTTCTATCAGCACAACACCTTCCTTCCCATAATGCTGGCGCCTCACATTGGCTTATGACTTGGTTCCAACGTTGGCTACGAATAGAATGGCCAATAATTGCAACCAAGATTGCGGCCTCATATTGGCTCCAATTTAATTGGGCAAACACTCATGCCAAGATCATTGGAAGGTTGGACGTTTGAGCAGGTATCATTTAATCGTCAAATTTATTGCTAGCAAGTCATGTCGGACGGGACACTTTTCGCTCTGGCTACTTACGCCCACGCATTGAGCACATATTATTATTATTTAATTACTCAAAGAAAAAAGAAGCCAAGGAAAAGGCGATTCTGGATGATAAAAATGCACGCTAATCGATCTGCTAGTACATTTTTCTTTTTGTGGTATTTATTAGCTGGATTCCATAGTGCTTCTTCTGCTCGATATAATTCAATGAACTCCAACACTTGTTCATTCGTCCACTCGGCGTTCGGAGAAAACATATCGCAGCACGTCCAACACTCACATCGGCAGAGCGCGTACTGATGCAACCAATGTGTGGATCGAGAAGTGACGTTGGACCCAAGTTGCCCCCCTGCCTACACACTTCACTCCCCTCGCCTTTGAACTTGTACAAAAAACCGACACAAGTCGGGTTGGCATTGGCTATTGGACGCAATGTTCCGTTTTTATCCAATAACGTTCAAAGATCGATCCTCACATTGGTGTGTTGGATCCAACAGTATAACTTGGAGCCAACATAGCCAATGTGAGGCGCCAGCATAAGATAGGAACTTAGATAAGTAAGAATATCTAAGGATAGGAACGAAAACAATAGTTAGGTAGGTACTACCCCAGCTAATATGGTAGAATGATCATTCTGCTCAGTGCAGTAAAAAAAAAAAAACAAGAATGAAATATAAAATTAAATGTCATACATCATTTTCTGATAGCCAATCAGGAGTAAGTAACTACTACATAGGCTGTGACACAAGTCTACTCATTCTGCTCAGTGCAGTAAAAAAAAAAAAACAAGAATGAAATATAAAATTAAATGTCATACATCATTTTCTGATAGCCAATCAGGAGTAAGTAACTACTACATAGGCTGTGACACAAGTCTACACCAAAATGTTCCTGACATGTCTATCTGATTTATCTCTACCTAATCTGTGCATACAACCTCTACCTACCTTATTTCTGCTCTATATTTATGGTCTTTGTCTTTGGTCTCAACAAAGACAAAGGGACTATGTAATACTGCTAAGTAGGGTAGGTACCCTACTTAGCATGCAGTCAGCAGGTGTTTTGTGCCCCTAAAAAGGTTGTACCTCGGTAGGTAAGAATTTATTGTCTGTGGTTTTAGGGACAGATGGTCAATCGATCAGCTGTTATCTGTTTTTAGCTGCAGCTGCTGTTGTTAATTGATATCAGAAATATCCAATGACAGCTGTTTTTAAAAATGTAAGTAGGTAGGTAGGTACCTTACCTACTAGGTAAGTACCTATCTACTTAGGTAGGTACTTTAGGTGGTAGGTGTATCAATACAAGAATAGGTAAGTATGCCTACTTATTTTATTCAGAAAATTACGTAGGTACCTACCTACCTACTTACCTGTCTACTTTTCAAGTTTTCGCCTGTCGTCCGAATGTCTGTCTGTTTGTCTTTCGTCCTTTATCCGTCATCGGCGCGCGGCGCGGCGACAGCCTGTCGCAGGAATTTCAAATTCAAATTCCGAACGCCTTAGTTCCCCCTGCTGCCGCTACCGCGCTCGCTCCGCTAGTGTCAGTTGAACCGTCACTGTGAAAGGTCGCGCGCGCTGCTCGCGTTATCATCAGTTCAAAACTCTTCACGCAAACGTATCGATGTTTGTGATCATAAATATTCGCCTGCAATCTCTGTGAATTTATTGTGCTAGTGTGTAAGAGTGTACTGTGTGTTGGAATCGTTTTCTCGTGGTTTTGGAACTGAAATCACCCAGTAAAACGTTGAATTAACGGAACTGGTTTCGGATTTGCCCGCGGATAACTAGAAAACTATTGGGTTTTTCGGTGAGTAGCGTTTTGTTATGGTGTTTAGTGTTTCATGGTGAATAACGGCTGTTTCAGATAACAATGGGAGCCTGTTCTGTTCGGTAAACTACCTACCGTCAATTGTTTTCCAGTGAGATCGCTGACGTTACTACCTTACCTACCTCCTTCTAGTACCTACCTTACTGCTAGTGCTGCTAACTGCGTCAGTAGGTATTCTTACATAATTCCATAATTCACTATGTTCTTGACATCCTTTGATCACAGGTAGGTATTATTTACTTCCCTCTATCTATCAGCCCAGCCACGGTGGGTGGGCTGATAGTTTTCATAGGTGGGTGACCCACCTATGAAAACTAACCAAACAAACAAAATCCTAGAGTTAGCCGTTTGTCTGCGCAGAACGAACACAATTTTGTATGTAAAAAGCGTTCACTGCGCAGACAAACGGCTAACTTCACGAATGCCTAGATCCGTTTGGCGAACTGTAGGTAGAGGTACATAGGCTGTAACGCACACACTTTACAGGTAAAAAAAAATTACACAAGTTTTTTTTTTTTACCTGTAACGTGCTGAAAACTTTTATTTTGGTAAGGTAACAGATGCACTAGAATTTTCCATCTAACATGAGCACTTACCTGGCAGGGAGCCAACCTAACCAACCTGCTTAGGAGTAGCTATAGGTTGGCTACCATACCTGTTCCCGAGGTCGTTGCCCTCGGCGACCACAGGACCTCCGCTGAGATGAAGTTACCGATGTGATAGATAGGCTCTCACTGCATAAACCTACCTACCTACGTGCGTAACAAACTTACCTCAGTAAGTAAGTTCGTATGAGTCAGTGGCCAACTCTGTTGACGGAGTTTTTAGGACGCCTTAAGGCCTCCGTCATGGCTAAACGACTTAAATAGCCAGGACCGACACTCTAACGTGCCCTCCGAAGCACGGAAGCGCTCAGATGAAAATGCCACTGGCGGTCACCCATCCACTTACAGACCGTTTCGAACGTTGCTTAACTTCGACGATCTATCAAGAACGACTAAGCAAGCACGACCACGAGCGCTTCCCATACAACCATTTTTGTCGCCGTTACGTTAACATGACGTAACAATTTTCGCGTAACAATCATTTTTGGTTATAAATTTACGTAAATCTCTGTCGTCATTACGAAACATGTGTCGTTAAAATGTCGAAAAGTGGGGATCAATCGTAACAGTATTTTTTGTCGCATCGTTTCGATTCCATGTTGAAACATGGCAACCTTATTGTGTTCACTTTACCATTCAATGGTTCATTTCATTCATTCCTCTTTATAATCTACCCAGATTTATGAACAGAAATTTTGAAGTGTACTTTTTTAGTTGAAAGGTGTGTTGTGACATTAATTTTATTTTTCGCCGCCATCATAAAAATGTGAGTACCTACATTATTCTGTAATATTTGCTTGTTAGTCGACCTAAAATACTCTGCGAATTGAAATTCATCGTGCAGTTTAGTGTAATTTAACCAAATTTACCGATGCGCCTGTAGGATTTGATAAAATAGTTCAAATGTTTTCTGTTATTGTGATCATTTTCAATAAAAAAAAAGTCAAAATACAATATTTTCGAACCACATAAATGATTTATATTATACTGTCTATAAAAATAAGCAAAGTGTATTGTTTTTAACTAATTATATTGGATAGTTATGTAAATTTCAATGAAAAAATATGTATTTACTTGATGATAAAACTTGACCCACAGTTACGTTAATATGTTGAAAAATTTCAAAATTGTGTCAAGAACTGTTACAGGGCGACTGTTTTATAAAATGGAGTTTTGTTTATTTTATGTTCACAGTGGTTCTCAACATGCCATTTAATGAGGTTTCTGCGGAAGAAGGGTGGGTAGATGTAACCTACCTATTTTGACCTCGCTCATTGAAAAAAACGAGATACAAGCTCTATGATGCAATGAACACAGCATTCCAGAGAAAAACTGGAAGAAAATGAAATGCAGAGTAAAATTAGGAGACATTCCTACATTCGAAAAAGTCCTCCATTTTTTAATGTGATATAAAATTCAAAAAAATTAAACTTGGATTTTCATTTTTATTTTAAGAGTAGGTACCTTCTTAACCTTTTTTGTGTGTTATAAAACAATCCATACTAATCTATACTCCATACTAATATTGTAAATGTGAAAGTAACTTTGTCTGTCTATCTGTCTGTTTGTTACCTTTTCACGCCCAATCCACTGAACAGATTAGGAAAAAAATTGGCATGGATAAAGGTTGTATCCCAGGGAAAGACATCTTTTTATCTAGTTTATCAGTCATCTAGTACCCATAACACAAGCTCTGCTTACTTTGGGGCTAGATGATGCTGTGTGAAAAGTCCAGCATTATTTATTTATTATTTATTATCCCGAAAAAATGCCGAGGGACCGCGGGTCATACCGCGGGAGCGCAGCTAGTAATTTATATTCATCTGCACAAACAACCAGTCCCTGAGCACCACTAAAGCTTGAGAACCACTGGTTTTCTGTTTGGACAAATCCAACAATTAGTGTCGTTATCTTTACTACAATTACTGTTACCTAGTGTCGTCAATGTGTTGACAATTTACTCAAGTTCACACAATGTGTCAAGAACAAAATGAAGAACAAAATGACGAAAATTATCGACACAAAGCACACACACTATTACTGTAATGTTTTCGATACAAATTGTCAACACCTTTAATACACGCTGCAACCAAAATCATAAGTTACGTTATTGTTACGACAAATTGCAAATTTGCGACGTTTTTAAAATTTTGCGACCGAAAATGGTTGTATGGGTTCCTTACCTCAGTAGATACCTAGGTATAAGGTCCAAGAATGTAAGATTCACATTAGGTACACAATAGCTGAAGAAGGCAGTCGCCGTGGTCGAAAACGGTTCGGACGTCATTATTATTACAGTAGCCGCTTTTCCAGTATACAATATTGTAGATACAAAATTGTCCATTATGCGTATCGGAACGAACGGTTTACTTTACAAATTCATATAGGTTTGACTAACTTTTTACAAAAATAAATAAAAGTAGGTTTTAGGTAATTTTTTTTTTTTTTTTAATGATGAATATGGGTCGGCTTTTGACCTCAAATTTACACAGGTAAGAGTGAGGTCTACGATGGAGCGAGCTTACCCAGAAGGTGCCTATTAACTCTCTTCTTAAAAACAATAGGGTCGTAGCTCAGCGGAAATACGGACGCTGGAAGCTGATTCCAAATTTTTGCGGTAATTCCTAATCCTAACTACCTACCTACCCAGAGTCGATTTATCAATAGGTCTCATAGTCTACGCCGAAGGAAATGCCGACCTATACCTACCACCTAGCTTTATTATACTTTATCAGTAATTACCGAGATAAAACTACAAATAAGTAAGATTAAGTTTTACGCACTTTAGTTTTACACCTATTATTATTATGTACTTAAATGTAAACAGTAAACTAAACACTGAAATGATCCTTGATTCATAATACAGTGGAATGCATTCGGTTCGGAATCGACCAACAGCAACCACTCACAGTGCAGGAATTGATCCGAATTTCTTGCACTGTGATTGGTTTCTGTCGGTCGATTCTGAACCGAATGCATTCCGCTGTATTATGAATCAAGGCCCTGAGCTGCATTAGTAGAAGAACTGAAAACTCTTGTAAAATAGTATGTTCTTCCCACGTTCTTCCATGCAAAAGATCTTAACGCGCCACACAATTTGCTCGACTTCTTGGCCTAGCCTTCATCATTTTAACTCAGAGGATGATTTGGGTGTTGCAAAGCTTACCTACTCCAAGTTTTTTTGAAATGCGTAGAACTTTAGCAGTTTTATATCAGGTTGGTAAATTAAATAAAAAACGGCAGTTTTTAATTTGGCAGAACCATGGTTCAAAGTTCTTAAAACTGTCTACTTTTATGGTAATTCTATAGCCAATTATCAAATTAGTGACGCCATCATTCAAATTGGCTTCGGAATAGGTCGCGAAGGATTGCTTAATTGCCGATTACAATGATGGATTGACCAATAAGCCTTCCTGTTTAAAAGTTTAATGTCTTGCAACTGCAAACCAGTTGTAGGGAACCGGTCTTTACCAAAATAAGATTCTCTTTCAAGTATTGATGCCTGTAGCATCACGATACGTAGTCACAACGTAGTGCAAAGATATATTATTCCCTGGGAGGAATTAAAACACAAAAAACATGTTTATTGTATTTCATTTACATGTTTTTGATACACAGCTAATATAATGTTAAGAAGAGAAGTTTTGAAACGTATTTTATACGTTTCAAAACATAATGTGACAGGTGGATGGACCGTACAGACAGACAGACAATGGAGGATTAGTTGGGTCGCGTTGGATGCGCATTTCAGACCTATTCATGAACCGTTGTGATAGAATCCGATAAAAAAAAAACACCTCAAATGATTTCGGATCAGATTCTTGTACGAGTACCTACCTACTACTTACTCGTAATGTTTAAATGAAATTCAATCCGGTTACAAAGTATAAAGTTGTCATCGAAGCGCGCTGGCGCCTTTTAACCGGTTTAAAAAAGGAAGAAATTTAAATTAATTCTCTCCCGTTCTTTCCCCATTATAAATAAGAGAGACAGAGTGAGGCGCCTGCATGCGTACTATGTCATCAGAAATCGGAAACTATGGGAATCTACGTATGAGAAACTCATTGTACGTTGTACCTTCATCAAACAATGAATGCGTGCGTAAATGTTGTGTTATGTTTTATAATGGCTACATTAGCTAATAGCTGGACGTAGTACCACCGTAGTATCCACATCCACCTCAACACATCTAGAATTCTTACAATATCAGTCCTCGCGAAGTCGCGGTACACATGCAGCGGGTGATGCACGAAGTGCTGCGAGCGAGGGTGTGGGGCTAATAACAAATATGTAGTTCCCACAATTGGGCTCTTTCAAATAAACGATTGGTGCCGGACTGCTGCAGTCCGGGTATTGGACGGCTCACGGACGGCTATGATTCTACATACAAAGGGACTCGCTTGATCGTGCGAGAGCAGTGCGACGCACGTTCGTTGGTTGGCCGGACGGCGGAAGTCCAGTAATCGCACGATCAGGCGTCGAGTCCTTTAGCTTCCTTCTGCCAGCAGTAGCCAATATGCCCTTAGTTGACAATAATGTTGGCCCAGGCCCAAATCAAAATCAAGTGGGTGTTATTTAATTTAATCCGTATTTGGTCCTCGTACCTCCCAAATAAATGCCTTATTTGATAGACCCAGATAGAGGTATCAAATAAGGCAACTTTGTTTTATAAATTCGTGTATTGACTTATTTGCAAATAAATAGCATTGTTTTTGTCCTCAATTGACCTATTATGGCGTTGAGCAAAAAGATAAGTGTCAGCCTACGCTAACAAGTCTTACAACGAAAGGGAGAGTTGCTATGTAGTTCAATAAGGACATTGGTTCTATTATTGAAGGTCACCTAGTTATTTGACTTGGCCTGCCCGACTTCTCCCAGTTAGATGGCTGAGTCCATCTTCTTCATGTCGTGTCACTAGTTCTTTCGAACCAGTCCATCTGGATTTTTGGATAATTACAAATGATTTTTGACTTTGTTACCTAATCATGGCGCATCTACATCTTAATATCGAAGAATAACAAAATAAATCTATAACCTAAAAAAATATGTTTATGTTCGGTTAACATGATAAGTAGTTTAAAGAATGGTAAGTCGATAAAAAAGTTGCAATGGTAATGGTACCCTCCATTATATATTTTTTTTTATTATTTATTCTTCTTGTATTTGTTTCATTCTGTCTGTTTTCATTTACCTGTGTACCTACCTATTTATGTTCTGTCCTATTTTAAAGTTCCGTTCTGTGTTGTTTGTGCGCGTCAAATAAAAATCATTCTATTCTATTCTATAATGAGGACGACACTCAATACCGTCAAATTCATGTGATTCAATTTGAATGGACCAATTAGTATATTTTGACCATCCTATCTTAATAACTCTGGGCGTGGGTGAAATAGTGTTGAGTATGAGTAGGTGCAAACGCACATGCAAACGCAACAATTTATCAGATTGCAATATTTCAGTATGGATCTGATGCAATAGAACCAGTTAGCATTTCAGGTAATCGTGAGAACTAATCTTTTGGAGCAATCATTTTGAAATCGCTGCATGCGATCGCACTCGAAGTTGCTTTAGTATATAAACTGATGACGTCCTAGTCTATTTCGGCCAAGGCAATTTTTCTCCTTACTCCTTTGGCGCAGTAAGCCACAGTGAGTCTTGGCCTCCGTTACGAGAACTTCCAGCCACATTCCTTTGTCCATTGCTGTGCTATGTGCTTCCAGTTGTTGTCTTGTAATTCGCGCAGACCAGCATCCGCTGTTTTTTTGTCTGGATACGCGTATTAATACGCTTTGATACGCTATTTCGTGATTTCCAGAATCATAATATTCACACAACGATATCAAGTAGGTACTTCATCATCATTGGCAGCCCAAATAATAGCCCACTGCTGGACATAATCCTCCTCCCTCAAACGCCAGCAGGTAGGTACTTAGTCATACAATTTCATAATAATGTGAATCAAACTAAGGAATTTCTCTGTGGGTTCAATGATTTCGCATTGGCATCAAAACCTGCTGGAAACGGCGAAAGACTAAGTTAGGCCTTTGACCTTACACATCGGCTAAAAATATAATTTTACCGAAAATACCGGTTTCAGGCACAGGAAAACAGTTCACTGGAAGTGATTCGGATATTTCATAATGATTCATTTCAATGTGATACGAGTTCCATTGATTGGTGGTTCTAGACATAGGAATTTATCACACATCCATTGCCAAAAAGATTTCGGTGATTTCTAAAAAATAGTTTAAAAAAGTAGTTAAAAAAGTAAAAGCTCATATTTAACATTAATAAAATCTTTTTCATAATCTACTTTGGTTAGATATCTACTCAAAGCGAAGTCTAAACAAGTAGCAAAATCAATTTAAAGCGTGAAATACGAAGAAAGGCAAATTCAATTACAAGTGAATTTAAATTACAAAGTGAATGCTTCTCTAGTTCTTGTTGGCAAGCTTGCAAGGCTTGCAAGGCTGCAAGTGTTGATGCGTGGACACGGCAAAAACCCAGGAAGCGACCGTTGATAAATAACTTTTCATGACCTTTATGAATCCACCTACTAGTATTATATTTATTTCAGAACCATGGGTTGCTAACAAAAACAAAAAAATTGCAAAATAAAAACACGTTTGTCAAAGATTTTCTTGACAAATACCTGAAAACTGAACTCATAAGTGTTATATCTCTTGTTTTATGGTAGTAATTAATTAATACTCCAGTTTATTTTATAACGCAAATCCTTTTATTATATCTTTTTATTCTAGAACAATCCTTAACCTGTCAAAACATTACATACAAAAAGGCGGGAGCGATGACAGCTCAGACATTGACAGATGTAACACTCTCCCCTACTTAATAAAAAAACTAGAAAACAATAACAAAAAAAAGGACCTCGCCTTAAAATACACAACTGTAAACTTAATCTAATGTCTGCCCACACTTTAATAGTTGGTTGGAATGTCGTTTCCATTGTAGACCATCTACTTCAACAGTATAAGTAACACCTGGTATTAGGACATCAATAACTTTTCCTAGAGACCATTTATTTTTGTTTTTTCTTAGATCTCTTACCATAGCCTTCTCTCCTTTCAAAAAAGTTTTGAATACATTTTTACTACTTATAGTTTGCTTTACTTGATCAACATCTAAATTGTAACTAACCGGATTTGGTCTTAACAAAGAAAAACGACATCTCAACTCTCGACCTAACATTAATTTAGCTGGGCTTTGACCAGTACTTTTATGTACAGAACTTCTATAATCAAAAAGGAATAAATTGCATGCATATTCGACGGTGTAACCACTTTGTACAATTTTAGTTACATGTGTTTTAAATGAGTCTACAAACCGTTCAGCTAACCCATTTGTAGATGGGTTATAAGGTGGTGTAAAACTTTGTTTTACTCCTACAAGTTTACAAAAATTTTTGAACTCACTGCTTGTCCATGTTGGACCATTATCTGTAACTAAATGCAGTGGGTATCCATATCTAACAAAAATATTTTTAAATACTTGTATAGTTTTCTGTGCAGTGATGTTAGTCATAACAACTGCCTCAGGCCATTTTGAAAAAGCGTCTACAATCACTAAGTACATTTTGTTGTACAATGGACCCAAAAAATCAGCATGTAGTCTGTGCCATACGGTAGGTGGTTGGGGCCACACAGTTAATTTGACTTTTTCTGGATTTCTGCGATTTTGCAAACAAACTATACAATTACTAGTTATATTCTCAATTTCTTTATCCATACTTGGCCACCAAAAATATGATCTTGATATTTCTTTCATTCTAGTAGAACCTAAGTGGCTAGCATGTAACTCCTTCATTATAAGATCTTTCATGTTTTCTGGTATAATAACCCTGTAGCCCCATAACAAACAATCCCTATCAGTTGACAATTCGTTTTTTCTTATAAAATATGGTTCATATTTCTCACCTAAATTATTTGCAATAGGCCAGCCATCTCTACAATATCTTATAATATCACACAAAATTTTATCCTTCTTTGTTTCACTTTGAATAGTTTGCCAGTTCAATGTATTCAAATTAGCCTCATTTAAATAGTTTACTGTATTTGTTTCAAACGTTTTATTTAACATTTCAGAATTTTTTAAACAGTTATCCTTACTAATTGTAACACGTGACAAGTAATCAGCTGGATTGTTTTTGGATTTTATGTGTTGAACTTCATAATCAAAACTATTCAGGAATATTGACCAATACTGTAACCGTTTTGCTGCCATTTTAGGTATACCATATTTTGGACCCAATATTTTTGATAATGCCTCATTATCTGTTTGTAATATAAATTTTCTACCATATAAATACTCATAGAACTTAGTAACTCCAAAAATTATTGCATAGGCTTCTTTCTCCAAAATGGGGTATTTTATTTGAGCATCATTTAACTTTTTACTTGCAAATGCTACTGGTTTTATTATTTGGTCTTTGTCTTTAACTGATAAGATAGCAGCTACTCCACATTCAGCAGAATCACAAGTTAATATGATAGTTGAATTTTGATCGAAATGGGACATTGGAACTGTATTCAACAATGCTTTTTTTATTTCTTTAAATGACTGTTCACATTCAGTTGACCATTCAAAATTCTTTAGGCAATCATACAATGGCTTTAAAATAATTGCCATATTCTGCAAAAATCTGTTGTAGTAATTAACTTTTCCCAAGAATGATTTTAGCATTTTAACATTTTCTGGTCTCGGTAATGATAGCAATGGTTCTATTTTACTTTGAATTATTTTTACACCATTTTTATCAACTTCCAATCCAAAAACATCCAGTTTTTCAACAAAAAATTTACACTTGTTTACCTTTAACCTTAATCCTGACTCTTTTATTCTTTGAAGTACTTGTTTTAATTTTTCATTGGTTTCTAATAAAGTTTTGCCGTACAAATATATATTATCTATGTAGACAATTATATCTAGGCCACTCAGTCTTTGTGAAATGAGTCGTTGAAACGAGCCTGGACCTGTACTAACACCAAAAGGTAAATATAAGTAATTAAATATTCCTTCTTCAGTAACAATTGTAACTAACTTCTGAGATTCATCATCTAATGGAGCTTGTAAATATGCCTCTCTCAAATCTAATTCACAAAAATAGTTGTTTCCCTGTAATTTCATCATGATATTGTCTATTGTTGGTAATGGATAGTGATCAATTTTTAGATATTTATTTATTGTTATTCTATAATCTCCACACAAACGGACGGTTCCATCTGGTTTCAGGACGGGCACTACAGGTGTTCCCCATTCAGAATGTTCAACTGGTTCAATACGTTTATTATCTAATAATCTTTGTATCTCATCTTTTACTTTGTCCTTTAAAGCATATGGAACAGTTCTTACAGGCATAAAAATGGGTTTAACATCATTATCAATCACTAAGTGAATTGGCTCTCCAGTAAAACAACCCATACTTGGCTCAAAAACTTCTTTAAATTCACTCTTTATATTATTTATTAGTTTATCGCTGCTTGTGGATTCACAAATCATTTGTTGAAACCTTGGTGGCCATAGTTTTAATGAGAAAAGCCAATCCTTACCAATTATTTTTGGTAATCCATCTTTTACAATAAATAATCTTTGGTCACTTACTTGTACAGACTTATAACTCACAGTTAGTCGTTCAATCATTCCTAGAGGTGTTGAAGTTGATTGGTCAAAGTTTGTGAAAATTACATTCCCTTGTTTTATTTTTAAATCTGGAAAATAAAATTCTTTATCAGACAAGGTAATTGTGCTAACATCAGCTCCTGTATCAACTTCAAACTCCAGTACCTTTCCATTCACATCCACATCCAATGTGGCAGATGGAATTTTTTCCTTTTTATTAAAGTAAAATATATCATAAACCTCAGTGTCTTCCCCAATGTCTCTGTTCTCTTCAATATTCCTATCCCGCTCCGCACAGTCCACACTAGCACTTTTCACTACATTTACATTCTTCATCTTTATTTGTTTGTTTTTATTACACACTCGAAATATGTGACCTTTAACACCACATTCACTACAAAACTTATCTTTTAGAGTACACTCAGCTTTGAAATGACCATTTTTACCGCAACAGAAACATGTGATACTTTGTTTGTTCAGCGGAGCTGTGCTGAGTCTTGAGCCGCTGGTACTGTTCCTTGTATAGTTTCTTCCATGTAATTTGAACATTTGGGATTGCTCCTGCTGTTTCTCATGCTTGAATGTAAGGTTATATGCTGTCTCTACTGTTTTACCAATTGTAGTCAAAACTTCCAGGGGTTGTTCAGCTTGTTTTAATAGTTCAAATCGTACAGAATCACAGTAAGTTCCATTCAGTAATCTCTCTTTTATTTCTTCATTTAAATTTTTAAAATTGCAATTTTTAGATAACTTCTTGAGATCTAAGACATACTGCTCAATTGTTTCATCTTGTTTTTGAGTCCTCTGACGAAATTCTGCTTGATGTATGGCTGCATTCTTTACCGGATGATAGTGTTTTCGCAGTTTTTCACAAATGTTTTCGTAAGTTTCATCGACTGGTGGTATTGGTATGCATAATGTTATTAGTAAGTCATACACACTAGTGCTCAGTTTAGTGATCAATAGAGGCACTTTCTTATCTTTGGGAACATTGTTTAGCAATATAAAACACTCTAACTGTTGTTCGTATGCGTTCCAATTATTGCCGCCTGTGAACACTTCTAGGCTGGTAATAGAGTTTTGAGTCATAGCGCCTTTATTTTCATCCACGTAGTTTCTCAAGAAATTTCGTATTTCATCGATGGTATTCGCAGTTGAAAACAAGCTTCTTTTCGACAACTTGTTAGCAATGGAGATTAGTTCTTCTTTGTTGTAATTTTGTATCCAAGACTTTTTCCCTTGCTGGATGAATTTATTAATCTGATCCATCAATCCACACACAGAGTTCGTTTCACTCGTCGCCACTGTTATATCTCTTGTTTTATGGTAGTAATTAATTAATACTCCAGTTTATTTTATAACGCAAATCCTTTTATTATATCTTTTTATTCTAGAACAATCCTTAACCTGTCAAAACATTACATACAAAAAGGCGGGAGCGATGACAGCTCAGACATTGACAGATGTAACAATAAGTAAGTACTCATAAGTAGTAAAGTACATGGGATTATATCATTTGACACAGGAATTAATACTTTACTAGTCTAACTAAAGTATCCTGCAGAGGCAAGGTCGGTCTGTATTCGAAGGCGACACCAGACTTTCAAATAGGTCTGTGGGTTAAGGCGACAACCACAATGCAATCAGTTAGAACAATCACAGTCTACCGGATATCCGTCTGGTTTGCGAAAACCGATTTGAGTTTCCTATCTATCAACGTGTGACTAAGGTCAGTCCCCGAAGTGTGAAGGCTTTCAGGCGGCATAGCTCGTCAGAGATATCCACTAACTCAGACGAACTTACTATATTGGGACAAATTACTTGGAAGGTCAAAAATTTTTCAAGTCAGAATGGATGTTGTGCTACATGGCCATATTTTTCAAAAGACTAAAACTTATGCTGTTATTTCATACATCATCAGCCCTTCTCATCCCAGTATTGAGTGTAGGCCTCTCTTCACTTCTGCCATTCACCACTATCCTGAGCTAATCTCTGTCATGTTCGACCTGCAGATTTCACTATGTCGTTGATCTTGTCGGTGGTTGATCTATAATTCTTTACAATCTATCTTGGGGATACAGTCGTGAACCTGTTTTACGTTTTTTACAATCAATCTTCTGAAAAATCCCACCCACATGTGATATGTGTTTTAGGGCAAGGCAAGTAGGTACCTCGTTACATAAATATTACGTATGTCAACTTACTTTCGTTTCGTGTCGTAACGGAGAATGTAATTATGCAAATAGATTGATTGTTTCATACATTGAGATCAATTGAAGTGCTCCAGTTCTTTGATTGATGAAACTGATACTACTTCGTAATTGATCATTTATCATGAATAGGAGCAAATTAAACTGTGATGTGATTGTTTAACTAGCGTAAGATGAACGTATTCTTGATAATAAAAGGAGATTAACTAAAATTGTCTCTAGTAATAATGACCCAAGTTAATAGTTCGCTCTAGAGTTCTTATGGAAGTACTTAGTTTATTAATCATCCCAAATGTTGTTTTTAAGGTTCCGTACCTCAAAAGAATAAAACGGAACCCTTATAGGATCACTTTGTTCCCTACTCATGTGTAACTTTGATGTATGTAGGTAGGCAGCAACTAACAGTTTGTAGTGTTATACGTACCTATACCTACTTAGCCCTTTGTACGGAACCCTCGGTGGGCGACTCGCACTCGCCCGATTTTTTTTTTGTGTAAACGAAATTGAGGTTGAAACTACGGCACCGCGCAAAATCCTATTCATTCATAAGATGTCCAAACTATCGTAAAAGATAGATCATTTAAAAATACCTGACAAGATAAAGTAACCGGAATTTCATATTCACAGCGATTGTTTACCACATGCAGTGAAATGAAAGGCGTGCCGGTTCGATTCCCGCGGCGGGGGAACTGCTTTCGCCGTCTGTCACATCTGCATACAATGCGGCTTGTAGGTCATAGATCTGTAGATACAATCATGCTTGATGTATTCATAAACAATGGTAAAGATGTCTATTACAGTATGCCAGTTACTCGTAACGTAACCTGTCTCAGTTTTCACAGAAGTCTTATACATCTACTGGCTGCGCTCCCGCGGTGTGACCCGCGGTCCCTCGGGTTTTTTTCATTTTTTCGGGATAAAAAGTAGCCTATGTCCTTCCCTGGGATACAACCTTTAACTATGCCAAATTTCAGCTTAATCTGTTCAGCGGTTTGGGCGTGAAAGCGTAACAAACAAACAGACAGACAGACAGAGTTATTTTCACATTTATAATATTAGTATGGATAAGTAATAAATAATAATAATAGATGCGTTATAAAATGTCAAAAAACGTACAGGCTTTAAAATCTTACTAGAAGTACATACATAATTTATACAGCGCCAGGAGGATTCTACCTACACGAAATGGTACGTTGTGCCTGTGACATTGTTTGAGATGGAATAGGCTTGCCCAGCACCTAAACCATCCTAGTTCTTATCCATATCCAATCAAGGCATAATCCTGACAGCTTTTCACACCAGTGTGAGCCCAGTGCACGAAAGGAGCCGCTTTAAGTCTCACTTAAATCCTTTCACCACTCTAGTTCGAAAGAACTTATGACACGAAAGTGGAACTGTGGATCTCAACGCGTAAAAGAAATGTGAGACCAAACATATTAATACACTAGATTTCATACTGCAAAATATTGCTTAGCAATCGATAGTGTAAAGTGAAAGGCAATACTAGATAAAACAATATCAGTCCTTATCGCTTATCTGTTTCACTACCAGCACAGGTGAGAAAGCTGGTCTATATTACTTGGTCACTCACCTTAAACCTGGTTTCTATGATGGTTCTCAAGGTATACTCTTTTTTTTATTCGTAACTTGCTTCGTATGTCCGATAGAATTTTCTAAATCATTCATTGATCAATAATTCAGAAGGATACCTAGACGAATTTTAGTATCATCCACACTGCAACATGCTTTCAAGTAATGCAATAAGCATGAATTATCAAATTCAATGGCGAATAAAGACCGTGAAAAAGAAGGTAACCAGCTAAACAACCACACACTGCCCCTTGTTCTTAAACCACATCCTGCAGAACTGTATTGAATGGTGTCAGGTGCCAGCGACAGGTACAGCGGGTGTTGTATCGCAACCATTGCTGTGAGATTGCAGATAAGGTAATTGTGTTCCGTTCTCGATAACGCAATGGAGGTAAAATTGCAAGTGATTGCTTATCACACAACGAGGTCGAGGAATACATTCTGATGTGAATGTATTGGAAAGCCACTCGTCGAAACTTGGTTTTAAGTTTATGAAAGAGGCTCACTCTCTAGCTCACTTCATTCAGTCTGATTAGGCTTTTTTGTCTTTCGAGATGATAAGTAAGCGTCAAAGATGAATGAGCCAGATAGTATTATCATCATCAACATCGAAGACGAGACAACATTGCCGCATATGATCGACCCCATACTCGACTGTGAAGGCTATAGAAAAGAGTAACTCATTAAAAAACTCCAAAATCAGTATTATTTCTAAATGGCGTTGACTCTTATATATATCTTCATTGGTATACTCGTAATAGAACAGCTAGTTGACATTGGCTATCTGCGTTCAATGCTGAATTAAGATTAAGTAGATTTCTCACGTTTTCTGTAATGAGACTGTGGTTTATTACTCGTTTGATTACAAAGTAAATATCTAGTAAGTAGACGTTCTAGGCTTTGAAGATGGGAGATGTCTAAAGGGATTGAAAGGGATATGTTCAAATCAAACACATATTTGACTGACACATGCTTATATTTTTAAGAAGTGTTCAATCTCGATTGATTAGAATGTCTATTGAGCCTTGATACAGTCGTTCAAATAACACCGACGAAAGAACGAACATTGTTCTTACCATAAAAAAAAGACAGAATGGAATTTAAATCCCTGAAGAATCTCAAAATGGTCATTTAACACACCCGAAACCATTCAATTTAATCGCAAAATCCATCTTTACAAATACAATACATATACAAAGTAATTGAGGTTTTTGCGCCACACAAAGAGTGGCGCCATTATTTTTTCATACAAGTAGCTACATAGCAAAATACACTCCAACGTCCATCCTACGCTTAACCGCAGGTAGTAGCAGGCACAGCCAGGGTTGGCAAGCTGTGGTTTCTCCATAGCTTATCAATGAGAGATTTGACTACATTTACGAGCTTGATATTTCACTAGCTCTTTCCTTGCAACTGTTCTATATAGAGTTTTTGTTGTTTATCTGCATTATCCCACTGCTGAGCAAAGGCCTTCCCTCGAGTTTTCCAGGTTTTATCTGCCATTGTCGCTGAAGGTATCTAACTCGCGTCATCACTTGCGTAGTCTACCTTACCGTCTCACTGTCCACTCTAGCCGATTTAGCCCACAGTTCGCCCTGCATGCGGCAAACGTGCCCTGCCCAGTACGCACGGTACTATCATTTGAGTCACGTCAGCGTGGATAAAAATATAGCTAGTTCAGTACCTACCTACTATATACAACCTGCTGTTATCATAAAAAAATTACAATATAATGAAGTGTTTGATAAACTCCAGTTACGTGAAGAAGAATTTACAAAACTATAAATCCGCTGATGAGGGCAAGGTCATCGAGCTATGTCTGTTTATCAACAAGGCTTATCAATTTTATCAAAACAATTGGCATTGCTCTGAATTCATAACTTTATGCAAAATATTTCATTTAAATATTCATGAAGTAACAATTTATTACGTGTAGGACGAAGTTGACTGGCCTCAACTAAGTTCAGTAGCTCTGCCTAGAAAACTGAAACATGGCACCACGTGAGCGAAGACAAGGGCAGAATCTAGCGACTATCGGATCAGTCATCAGGTCCAGGCACTATTCTATTCGGTCAACATGGCTCTCAGCAAGCCTTTTTAGCTTTGTAAAACTGAGAAAGTGACAACCCTTCCACCTTCCTAATACGACAAGCAAGAGTAAGCATAAGCATGTCAAGCGCCCGCTGCGCCTGCGCACGGCCGGGGGCGATGTGACGCAACCGTGCGTGCCGGTATGTCCTAATTGTTATCTGAAAGCATGGTTATAGGTAATCTGTAGGTACGCTGTAGGTATTCAAATTATTTTTAATTAATAATTTATACGTCCCTTTGGTCGCGCAAACAAAACTTATAGAGCCTGTAGCTTGTCACGTAAACTCACGTATGAGATGCTCATTCCTGCAACTGATGACTCCTGATGACTTGATGGTGATGGTAGGAATGTTACTTGTCACGTAGGGAAAACTGCAAAATGGGCATGTGCCTAGTATTTATTGTGCGCGTCTCTGATCCTAATAAACAAACAAAGGATCTATAGTGACTTTGATCTGTGAGAATGTCTACCATACCGTACCTTCGTTTCATTAGTTTTTAAATAAAGTACTTTCACTGAATTTATGTTATGTTTGGCGTATTTCATAAAAAAGTATCAAGGAAGAATACTATTGATGTGGTTTTACTATCAATAAGCAAGTATCGAAAGATTGTATATCAGCGATACGAAAGCAGGAACTTGTAAAGGCTGATAAAGGACCAGAGGCCGGTCAGGTTATTGATGTAAAAAGCCTTTTTTTTTTACTAAAACTAGTTTTATTGCTTTAATACTAACGTGAATGGGCAGTGGCAACTATAAAATGAGCGCTTCCGTGCTTCAGAGTCGGTCCAAACTATGAAGAAGGCCTAAAAACTCCGTCACTACAAGCACGACGACGATGTATCGTTTTTAGTTTTAAGATCTTAAAATAGACTTTTAACGCGGCTGTTTATCATCTTCAAAAGCCTTTGAAATGTTAATGTCTTCATAAATAAAGATTATCTACCTTAACAATTCAATATGTACCATTAACCTTAACGCGAATTCATTTAAAATGTTATTAACTTGTTCCGTATTCCCCTGACATTAACGATATCACAAACCGTTTACAGTGATTGTCAAGTCTGAATACTAGCGGAATTCTTATTACTTTATTTCTGTTAAAATAATGCTGACAGAATACCATTACAGTATTGCTATTGGTTTGTGGTCCACTTTCCATAAAACTTTGAACAGTCTCCTTTCAATTAGAATTTACGGTGGTTTTATTTTATTAAGTAAAAGTTTTTGTCTGGGTTGGTGATGGAGAAGGTGGCTGTCATGCAGTATAGGAGATCAAGGAGGCTGCCCTGGATATAACTAATTCTTCCGACAAAGGACTCTCTTAAATTAAAAAAAAAAAAGATATTTAAATATAATGTTTCTGTGACTTCCAATACCTAAAGACCCATAATGTTGTTTTCCGGGAGTTTTTTTTTTTACTTTTCACACAACTTTATCAGCCCCAAAGTAAGCAGAGCTTGTGGTATGGGTACTAAATGACTGATATACTACTTATAAATGAACGAATGAATGAATGAGAATTCTTTAGGACTTATATACTTTTTGTTTCTGAATAAACACATATTACACATAGAAAACACCCAGACCCGAGACAAATATCTGTAAGTCATACAAACATTTGTCCCGCGGCGGGAATCGAACCCGCAACCTTCTGCGTCGCAGGCGGACCTTCGCCCACTGCGCCACAAAGGACGTCCAATATCATGTAGTTGTTGTGTGTAGTTTTCTTTATATTGACCAGGTAATTAAAAAGTATACATAAGTATTATATCATACAATTATCTAATTTTTTAGTTTTAAAATGCATAACTTGCTAATTAAACCGTCATAAAGTTTACGGTTCGTGCAGCAATCATTCGAAAGGTGGATCTCTCACATTCTCTTCCTAGTTCCGGTTTTCTTTTAGAATTCAATAAAATCTAAAAAGAATATAAATTAATTATGCATAATATGCATATTTAAGGTATGATTTTCCAATGCTTGATTAATATTTGTGCCGCGAATGCGATGAATTTGCTGTCTCATTCGTTTTGCGCATTTCTTAAAGCGCATAATATTGAAATTTTATTAGGGCGAGCGTCTGTCTACTCTAGATGTCGTGAAAGATCTGGGAGAATGTTTACCGTGCTTAGAGATGCAGTAGTATAGTTGTCCTGTTTTGTTTTTATTATATATTTATATTGTATTTACGAGATGGAAACAGTTGCACGTTTCCTTCTTTTTGTTTCACTATCATTAGTCAAACGAATTGAATCAAATGCTTCCAATCAATCAGCTGATTGCTCAATTACCAGGCCAATGACCTGTTACGAAATATTGTATTTTCTCAACGGGTTGCTGAATTGCAAAGCTTTTCTTTTTGACACCAAACAAAATTATGACACATTTTTTTAGATATTACCTATGATTTTCCATCTCAAACAATGCCCCAGGCACTACAGCGTCCCGTTAAGTGTAGGCATAGGTAGCCTCCTGACGCTGTATAAATCACCTAATAGATGTAAAGGTGTAAGTACCTATGATTAAAGATTCCTTTATTTCCAGAATTTCGCGATGGTGTGGTGATAACGGCGTGATGATGAGGCTCGATGCTAGTGATAAACAGCATCGGTACCACAACCTGCTGAACGATGATCATGCCAGTGAGTATACCACCGCTAGTCTGCAGACCCAGCTACTATTTTTGTAGATTGAAAAAAGATCGATTGGAGAATCTCGTTCGTTCTTCATTCAAACGGTGAATGTTTGAATTAAGAACGAACGAGTATTAAAATCATCATTTTCACTCTCTCTTTTAGAGGATTGAGATCATCCGTAGATATCCTGACTGTAAATCATCTAATATAAGATTCAATGTGTGATTGTTAACAAATAATGGTAGAGATCTGAATGCCAATTTCTTAGATTACTTACAACATAAAGGTACATAGGTATCTGTATTCTGTGATAAAGCCAAGACAATCAATATTTTTTACAAGCGATAAATGAATTGATAGTCGGAAATCTCGCAAAGTGTGAACCGTTAATTTGTACTGTTATCTACACAAATGCAAAGGTTCTTGCTGAATAATGTTTTACTTATTGTTCTGCGTTCCCAGGGCTCGTTGCAATTAGCTTTACATGCGGTACTGTCGCTGGGAAACTTATAAACAATCTAGTCAAAAGATATATAGAAAATACTTTATTGTACACCACATGGACATTACAGAAAGAACAAACAAAGATACAAGAACTTAAATTTTCATTCAAAGGTCACGTTTTCGTGAAGGAAGAGTTACGTGATAATCAAGTTCATCTACATATGGTTCACATAAAATGTTGTTAGCAAAATATAAATGTAGGAGCGAATTGTTTGAACTGTTTGTGCGAGACTGGTGCCGGAGATAGGTTTATGAACGACTACACGGTTAAACACATGTTACTTAAAAACAACAACTGCATTGTGGGCAAAGTGCTCTCACTACACGGTTAAACACATGTTACTTAAAAACAACAACTGCATTGTGGGCAAAGTGCTCTCACTACACGGTTAAACACATGTTACTTAAAAACAACAACTGCATTGTGGGCAAAGTTTTACAGTTACAAGGAATTATGTTATTAGTATCTAATTAAGTTTCACGTAAGCGCTAACTAAAAAGAGAAGTAAGTACTTTACTTCGAACGAAACAATATTATAAATTAGATAAAACTGTTCGTCCAAACTTGCAAATCATACCTCATTTTACATTAGAAATTTAAGTTGTGTAGAAAATTCTTCGTCTGTTTAGTTTACTCTACTCGTATTTGCATACATATACTGTATAGTGTATACTTAGTAGCAACCAAACAGGATTGAACTAAATAGACTTGTCTAACAAGTTGTTGCAATGTGTTCTCGACTGTACCTCATGCATGGGAATGGTGAGGGAATCTTGTTAACCTTTTGCTATCTTTTGTAAGATAATAAGGAGAATACAATGTGTACAACTCATCACGCTCTCGAACGACGTAGACAGGCAAAAAAATATTGTTCTGAAATCTATATTATTTCACTAGGTAGAGGATCTCCCTCCACTAAATAATCTTCCAAGCTATCTGCCGTGGTCGTGATCACAGGACTTGTCCCGGAACGCGTTCAGATTACGTTTTCCCGATGACTTCGCATCGCCACAAACTCAGACAACCGCACGTCTACCTAACTAAAATAGTGATTCAAAGCTAAGAAAGTCTTTCAAGTCTCTTACGTAGGACTCAGTCAAAAGTCTTATTCCTCGGTTTGACTATGGACAAGGTTTGACTCATTTACATGATACAAAATAACTGCCAAATCAATATGAAAACTTATAACCCCACAGAAAGGCACACCTGACTTCCGCCGCTGCATCCGGTGTTTTGTGGGGAAGCGGGCCCGTGACGTCACGCGTCGGTGACCAGCCCTAACTCAGTTAGGGTTATAGGAGTTCAAGTGATCAGATCAAACTGATCAATTTATCGTTGGGCTCTGAAAACAATGTAGGTAGGGCAACGGTAGTCGAGTTGGCAATTAATCAATTGCTCAGGAGAGGATCTCGTGAGAATACTGGTGTATTCTATGTTCCACTCATTACTCTGTCCCTCAGAATTTCCACTTTTCCCCCAAGGCGTAGCAGAAATTTCCTTCAAATCATTCGTGTTAAGTGTTGAGATGACGGCTGATAGTGATGAGTGTGGAGTAGAAGATAAAAACCTATTGTGCCGATCCCACACAATAGATCCACGATGGGCAGCGAGCGAGTCGAGCGAGGTGATGATGGTTCATGCAAGATCCTTTGATGTTTTCGACTGGGATACGAAATGGAATTTGGGTTAAAAGTCGAAGCACAATCAACTCTGAAACAGCAAAGATATTAAGTTTCCATAATTGTAAAAACCTTGTGATTTTAAAGGAACCCGTCAACACCATATAAAATCCAATAACACATTTTACAAACAATATGAATTCAAATGAAACGCGATCCGCATGCAAAGCAGACATAAACATGAATTTTAATCGTTGTAAGCATCAGGATGTCAATCACAGTGTTTACTGCCTATTGTGAGCGAGACTATCACGTTGGACACGGCTGTTGGCTTTCAGGTTCACAACATACGTATCAGTGACGAGATGGTTCTAAAGAAAAACAACATACGTATTAGGGTCCAGTGACGAGATGAAATAAATAAAGTTCGAAAACATGTTAAGTGCACGAAAGGAGGCTCTGAGAGGCGCTCTCATAATCCCTTCACCACAAAGGTTCGATAGAACTAGTGACACGACAAGAAGGGGCGAGATGGAACGTGGAGTGGATGACAACGACAACGAAGATTCTTTGAAGATAAACCTACGTTGTAGGTTTGAAACTTCCTTGGGTTCACATTACACTTTAGTTCCAGTGATTGCTACTCGATCGCAATGCCGCTGGTCCAACAATCAAGCCATCAGCAATCGATCGTAATTTTTTTGGGGCGATGATGAGTACTGAGGGCGAAGATAGGACAGGTCAGTTAATTTAACTTGCCAAAATGGATGTTGGTATTCTTAGTTTCCTAATTGTTTCTTGTCACAATCACCTTATAGTGCCGATGCTAAAAATATTTGTACGGATTTCTGCCTCGTTGCGGACTCAGCACTGATGAGTGTGTATTTAATTGAGGGGTTTGGATATTGCGTTACCGTCGGTCGCGTGCGCTTCGGTGGCACAGATTGTTTGTTATGTCAGCGCATGGACATAAAAGATCATCACCATTTTCATCATCTGCCCTATCTACTGGGTTAATTACTAGTTTCTTGCATTCTGATACTACAAAGACAGGATGTGGTGTATGACAGCTAAGATTTTTATAACTAGGGTTCAAAAAGAGCAATAAAATGTTGTCCTAGCTAGGCCATTTTATCTTGATACTACTTTATGTTGAAGGCAGAAGGTTGCGGGTTCGATCCCCGCCGCGGGATAAATGTTTGTATGATCTGCAAATATTTATGTTTCTATGTATAATATGGTATGTATTTACAAAGTATATATCAGTACGTAATATATCAGTTATCTGGTTCCCATAGTACAAGCTTTGCTTAGTTTGGGGCTAGATGATGCTGTGTGAAATGTCCAGCATTATTTATTTTATTTATTTATGTCAATTAATAAATAAATAAATGAATTATAAATGAATAGACGTTTGAAGAACTCCACAAGCTTCCTGGCCACAGCTTCCCAGGGAGTCCTATAAAATAGCTAGAATTCAAGTTTTTAGCTAGCTTGACCTAAAACCTATAATTTGCTACAGTTGACCGATCAAGATTTATTTTACGTAACCGTTTGACCTGTTCCTCTTGAAGACTTGTTCTTACAACTCCAACCGCAAAGCCATTAAGCATCAAATAAAAACACTTGATTGAAATTGCAGCAACTGATTACAAATAGCAATTATTCCGACGACCTTGAAGATCAAGAAAGTGCATAAATTACTGTGACAGGAAATAAGGATTTGCAATGTGGTTCATTTTATGTTGAGGTTGTTTTGTGCAACAGAGAAGAAATACCTCGTGAAAAATGGAAATAATATAATCAATTTGTCCCATTTAGTACTTGCAAAAACATAGACATAGACATAGACATAGACATTTATTTATTTGCCACTCAAGCACACACAAAATACAGTAACAAAATGAAAACAAAAAAAAAAAGAGAATACACGTAAAAAACAAAAAGCCTGTCATGTATGTGTGCTACAGCAGCAAAAGGGCTTCGACTCAGCATAATGCCTCGCCACAGCGAGGTAGCGAGGCGCTGGTATTCTGTCGAAAACCATCGGTCAGCCAATAGACCCTGTGAGGGTATTTATGTGGAGTGTTGTGTTCCATAAACTAAATAAAATATAATGCTTGCCAAGTAAAAAGTAAATACAAAAATTAAGTGAAGGTGGTTAAATTGTAATATTCGGTACTTACATAAATATTTAATAACAAATAAGCAAAGGTTGAAATAAATTAAAATAAATACATAAAAAAAACAAAAGTAAGTAGGTAACTTTACCTACCCTCTAGCAAGTGAAGGGCGCACTATTACTATTTATACCAGACAACCCAGTTTTTTGTTCATCAAGTAGAAAATATTTGTAACGTTTTTTAAAAGTGTACTTTGATGTCAACAAACGCAAAGGTGGGGGAATATTGTTCCAGCACTTGGTTGCCTGGTAGCGAAAACTTCCCCGAAATGCCACAGTTTTGTGCTTACTGTAATGCAGCAAGTTTCGTGTTGGCCTCTTACTGTACTTGCTATTAGGTTGGCGAAGTTTCTCATACAGATATTCTGGTGACTCGGACTTTAACACGGAAAACACTAGTGTTGCAAGGTGTAAATGCCTCCGCGAGGCCATATTAAGAGTGGAAGCATTGTTCAGGTATGGTTGAGTAAACATGAATGAGAACTCTTTATTGTACACCTTAAACTATGAAACAAAATAATAAGTATAACAAATAATGACAATGTACAATGGGCGGCCTTATCGCTAATAAGCGATGTGCCAATTTAGAAAGCAAGCAACTTATACCATTCGATATTTTTAAATGAATGCCTAAAGATCTGAATACTTGTCTTGTCTTCTTGCGATACAGTCAAAACCTGTATAATTATGTTTACGTGATGATTATACTCGTAGTATAGTAGGATAGTAAATAATTCATATAAATTGTTCGAAAACTAATACTACTAGACAAACGCACTACATACTTATCTCTAGTCTAGATAAAGTTATAAACATCGCTCACGTGTGTCTAGATAACATAGGAAAACTAAGTTCATTGTCATAAAAATTTAGACTGATAAGATCTATTATCCATACTATCCATACTAATATTATAAATGTGAAAGTAACTCTGTCTGTCTGTCTGTCTATCTGTCTGTCTGTCTGTCTGTCTGTCTGTCTGTCTGTCTGTCTGTCTGTTTGTTACGCTTTCACGCCCAAACCGCTGAACAGATTAAGATCTGAAATTTGGCATAGTTAAAGGTTGTATCCCAGGGAAGGACATAGGCTACTTTTTATCCCGAAAAAATGAAAAAATCCCGAGGGACCGCGGGTCACGCCGCGGGAGCGCAGCTAGTTAATAATAATTTAAAAGTATTGTAAGTGACTGATTCCTTGATGTCATCTTATATTGTTTATTATCTAATAAGTTATTTATGCGCAGCACCTAAACCATCCTCTCAGCTTAATCAGCCTGGCCCACAGGAAGGATGGTTTAGGTGCTGGGCAAGCCTATTCCATCTCAAACAATGTCCCAGGCACTTCAGCGTCCCGTTAAGTGTAGGCATAGGTTGCCTCCTGACGCTGTATAAATCATCTAATATAGATGTAAAGGCCTAAGTTTTAAGTTTTTTAATTTTGCGATAAGACGCGTGTCCACAACGGGTATGGCGCCACTAAAAACCAGCGCTCCAACACTCTCTAGCTGTTGGAGCAAATGCTGAGGGGTAGCCGTATTTTCACCCACATAAAATTGTGTATATTATTTAGATCTATTGTGTAGAAAAATATTATTAGGTAAGCGAGTACTCTACAGCGTACCTAAAAAATCACCGTAAATAAGCAGTTGACCTTTAACAAAATATTGTAAAACCACACCTATTAAAGTTTCAATATTTGCAATATCAGTATCTAAAATTCTGACATGGCAGAATCAACGGATTCTTATTGAACAGAATGATGTCAAATATTGCATCATCATTGACCTTGTCCGACGCTGATGGTCTAATGATTTACATAAATCACAAGCACATAGGTAGCTAATAAAAACTGTTTACCTAAGATTTCAAGTACACGTAATAATATAATGAATAGTATAGGACCCAAATAGTAGTAGACCAAATAGTATAGCCACCGAGTGGCGCCCCGATCCAGCGAGAAGGCGACGCGGCAGACCGAGACGGAGATGGCGGGATGAGCTCGACCAATTCTTACCGGAGTGGATAATTACGGCTCAGGATCGGGATGTGTGGAGGGAATGGGGGGAGGTCTTTGCCCAGCAGTGGGACACGAATGACTAGGAAAAAAAAATTATTATCAAATCGACTTTGACTTTGACTTTGACTTAAATAATTGGTTGTCTGTAAAGTCGGTTTACTGACGATAGTTGAACGTGACAACGTCTACGCTTCGCTCACTCAAGTAGGAGAGAGACGGATGTCGAACGCTGCCAAACGCAAAAGCCGATTGTGCTTCTTTGTCGCTCGTTCCGCGCTCTCGCTTGCACTTCAAGCCTTACATGGAACGCCTCAGAGCGAGGTAACGCCTCATCACGTCATGTTTTTTCGTGCGTGCAGCCGGCTCTATCGAATTATAAGACGTAGTCACGTCAAAAAAAAAATAGGTCCCAATACTGATCCTTGTGAGACAATTAAATTAAAATAACTACAAATACAAAATAGCAAAGTTCAATCATCAAAGTATATCGTGGCGTTTCTTTTATTGAATTGAAACAAAGTGAAAATTAAAAGGAAATACAGTTGTCAGTTGTTCAATGTTAGTACGTAATCGTGAGTGAGTACCATATTCAGCTCAGAAATATAAACGCTGGGATTTCCAAGAATTTTAATGATTTCTGTACATGACATGCGGACTCCGTCCGACTTACCTTCGTTTAAACTTGCTTGTGTAGCTTCTAAAAAGCAAACAAGGTCTATGTACTCAAGTGGCTCGTATTTCCTTGGTTACTGTTAGTAAATCCTCAAACAAAATATCTGAAATATTTACTTGCGTTTCTCAACGAATGTGCCCAGAATTCATTCACACTACTTTCTATCCTTTTCACCTGGAATAGAGTCTAGGTTTAATTAGCTGCTTTCAAATTTCGAAACCCCATTGTGTGTCTGCCAGCGATGCTCCACGCATGCGCGTCAGCCTTCCCTAACAAACGACAAGATCCCTAGAATATCGCCAGTCACGACTTTCTACTTTCAACTCGAGTAGATAAGGTTTCTTTTAAATTATCTCATCTTTACTTAGTACCATATCGTCTTATGTTAAATCAGCTGTGCGGCCCCAATTGATAATTCAGTTAGATGTGCTGAGGCTGCCGGTAACGTGCATAAGCCTGATTTTTCCAAAAACATACATATAAAATCAGTAACATGTACATTTGTGGGAGTATTTGAAAGTCTTAATGTATGCTCCACATTTTTGCCACGTGTAAAGTGCGTGTTATGCCGTCTGTGAAGTGAAAACCAGTGCAACGTGACAGTTTTGATAGCAAATGTTATTTTGGTCTGCCTTAGTTTCATTTACTAAACAAATTAGTGCTCTTTAGAAGTGATCTGATAATTCTGTAGAAGCCATTTCGTCGGACATGCTAATTGAATTTGTAGGTGCGCCATGATCGGTCAATATGGTAGAAGGGTTCAACTGGTTCGACTATTGTGATCCTGTTAAAAAACCTATCAGCTGATTGGTTATTTAAAATGATATGTATAGAAAACAGAAACTGGTGTATCGCTAATCGCTATACCTCATATAATTTCATGTTTTACTGAGTGATGACTATTTTCTTAAACTCAAACCGATCTAGTAGAAATAGTGAATATCTCTATCTATCTAATCAGCCCACATCTACCCACTGCTGAGTATAGGCTTCCTCATTTTCACACCACTCTTTTCGATTCTGCGCCAGTGGAATCCATTGCCTTCCCGCTACCGCCACAATATCATCAGACCATCTGGCTGGTTGTCTGCCTGGTGTTCTAAGACCCTCGCGTAGCCACTAGTCGATAACTGCCTTTGTTCTACCATCTTCTCAAGTGTCCTGCCCATCTCCACTTTAACTGATTAATCCTCCTACCCACATCTACTAGTGAATATCTAGTGAATATAAGTAAATTTAAGTAACCCTGTCTCGTGGAAAAGCGTCAGCTGTGGTTCAGGAGCCAGTTCTCGCACCTATGAAGCTACGACCGATGTAATGATTACAAAAACAATAATAAACCGTTCGAGGTGATCCCAACGCACTGCAGTCCTGCTGTAAATGCTTTTTGACTTTGACTAGCTAGCATTATTTCGCAATCTAAAACGTTCGCCAATAACACAATTTTAACCGAAATCGTGGTTCTGCAATGACGAGTAATTTTGGTACAATACTAATTATGATTAACCTCGGCTCTGATGGTTGTGCTTTTTGTCAAGGCCATGCGATTTTTGGAACGGGTCGAGGTTGTGTAGACCACTATGTTTTGTTTATTGGTCTAGGCTTGTTACATTTGTTTTACACACGCGCTTATCTCCTGTTTCACGCATGCTTTGGTAATTCAAACCCTAACTAACCCACTCTTTATATGTGTAGGTCTAGGTCCTCCATTATGCTTATCAAGAGCAAACTAAGTAAAATGAACTCCCGACATAATCAAACGGCAAGAGATTTTCTTAAATCATAGCAAAACAAAACCATCTAATTCAAACTTGCAAAAAAGCCCTCTTTTTGCAACAGACGGAGGTTTAGTCGTCGTAGTAAACACCAGCCATACATCTATTTAACTTGTTACTATGACAAAAGAGTACACGAATATTGCACATAAGTACATAATCATTATCATTATTCCGTGCTCTAATTTTCAACATCTTGATAGTCTATTTTCCGTAATCATGGGATTAACATTATGGTTGGGACATCTTTTGATTGCTTTATCTCATCAAAAGATGTCCCAACCATAATGTTCTTAATATGATAAAGCTTATGTGTATATTTTTGTAGCAAAATATTCCACATGAGAATCCAATCTTATATGACATCATGCTATTAAAACCATGAACTAAATGACCTCTACCAACTGACGTGCATTGTAATAGATTTCATGTTTACATCTATCTATATGTCTGCATACGTTCATGTTCCGTTGTTCGGACTATTGCTTTAAGCCGAGAATACACACACCAGTGAATACACATACCTGTGCAACTGCACACTATTATCTTCTCTTTATGAGATGTATATGGTGTGTTTAAAATGAATATTATTATAATCACTATCAGTTAGCTCCTCGACAATAGACAAACAGACTGCTGTTTCCACGCCATTGGAGCGAGCAGTGACGTCTGCGCACATTTGATTACCTGTTTGTAATCATATCCATAGCTTGCAATATTAATGCTTATTCATCCATATCTTTTGTCTGCACAGATCAGAGGAGTGCTTTATAAGTTTTAGTCATGAACATCATTTATTGATTTTAGCCCGGTATCACTTTATGCTTCTTTTTAGCCCGTTTTATTCACAATTTTGTCGATATCATCGGTCGAAAACGCTATTTTTTGGTTATTTTTCACTGTCAACGATCGGAGTAATCCTTTAACTTAGATACTTTTATATTTATAGAACCAAATAAGAAGGTAATGCACATGAAACTAATTAAACTTGACTAACTTTATTCATTGGTTACCTATTTATTTCTAGCGTTACGAAAATAACAACATCATAGCCAAGGGAACCGTAAAGATACCTAAAATAGATAACATATCTATCGATGTGTGAATCACGCAATATTTACTTTCCATTTATGAAATTCGCAATGATTTTTATTCACCTCACACCGTCGCGTGCGCACAATGTAACATTAGAAATTGAAATCATGGGGTGCTGACGTCACGTCCGCTCACCATGGGATTAAGCCATCACAAGTGGTATTTTATGGTCATCATTAAAGATAATATAAGTGTAACTGAGGTCGTTTATTTTGAAGTGTTTTCAATTGGGTTATATAAAAATAATAAAAGAACTTTCGAAGCGCTTAGTTCTAATAAGTAGAATATCAACTAGGTGAGGATGATAATCAGCTGTGCGTCTGAAGTCCCTGTAAAAGAACGGTGAAGGCGGAATAAGGTCGTGTAGCTCCTGGGCACACTCACCGTAGTAAGAGGCTCACGACGATGGCTCAGACTATCGATCACTACCAGCTTATTCTTCCATGTAAACGCACTTTTACACTTTTCTAAAACACGTCACTGGGTTTATACGTCAGACTTTCAGACGCCGCACTCTACGTTTCTGGACGTCTACACTAAAGTGATAAATCCGCTATTTTGCTGAATGCTCGGACGTTTTCCACTACAAGCTACATTCAACATTGTATTCGGCCGATAAGAGCACGAACTCAGTCCGAAACTAGGACTGAGTTCTTCGCTTTCGACAATCGATTGATACATTGTCTAGAGGCTCTGATATCTTTTACTACATTTACTATTCTCGTTCATTTTGGCAGCTTATTACTTCCGACAACAAAATCCATGGGGTTGTTGCCAAGTTTAGTGCCGACTGTCTAGACATTTCGGCGCCTAGTACGGAAACGATAAAGTATAGCGGATATTGCCCCAAGTTTATTCACTTTATCATCGTTTAATGCCATTAAGGATTTTGAGGATGGTTGTTTTTCTTGGGAAACCTTTTGGAGACTTTACGGTTACTTATTCATAACATTGTGTTTTTTTATATTGATTAAAACAAAGGGTTTTCACTTGCACCCTATGTCTGTGGTGTAACCACTCTCTCCAATTATATTTGACGACTATAATATTCTTATTATCAGTCTATCTTTAGCACTTACAATTACAATCATTGCAAAACATCTAGTAAAACCAACAGCAATCTTCACGTCACAGTTATCTCCAATAGATCACGATGCCCCATCAGACTCCAACAGCTCTATTCCAAAGGTAGACGGTTTAAATTCTATCAGCAACTCACCGACGCTATCTTTTATTTTACCATGGATCTTCTCACGAACTTTAACTTTCACACTCGTGAGAAAAGCGCCTTGTTTGCGAAAAAAAAGACAATTCATCTCAGTCTAGCGTGAGATTTTGTAAACGGTCATTTCCTTTGCGTGATTTACCATGTTACATTTTGCTATTTACTTCATGCAATATTTACGTTAAAGAGCATTTACACGCGATGTTATTTTTGGGTCGTTTTGCAAAGCCAATGCCAATTAGCGGCCGAGCGACGCACTTACTACGTCAGAATAACTAATGTTACTATAAAGTAAACTAATCAGACATATTTATTTACAGGAACTAAGCTACTACATATTTACATATATTTACAAAATACAACAGGATTAGTCAAGCTATTTAAGGATCGTTAGAAACGATCTATAGATAGCTCAACTGATCCAGGTCACTGTCAGTCGGAAGCGTGCCCAAAACACTGGCCGCATTACCACACTGGATGGCAATGCTGATCCTTGAGCCAAAAATGTGTCAGCTTTCGGATCACGCGTCGCTTCACTATAAAGTTATGACATATTTATTAAACATCGCTATAATATCGCGATTGTCAGATAAAGTCGAAATAATGTTGATATTAATCACCATTTAAATTAAGTGCCATTACCGGCCGCTTAATTTGTTTACTCGCATAATTTTGCCCATTATATGAATCAGTTAACCTTTACTTGTCAATTAAGTGTTCAAGCTTAATTTACTTTGCTCTTATCAAAAATGAACACTTTCATAAGTCGTGTCTTTAATAAAAATAAAAAATAAACTATCAGCACAACAGCGCCACCTACCGGGTCCAACTAGATAGAAACTATAGATCAAAAATGTTTGGACAAAGAATTTCGAACTCAAGCTTAGAATTCAATAAGTATACCTAAGATTTAGAAACGATTGTGTAAATTGAACAGCATAGAATTGGAATGTTTGTCCCAATTCCCTACTTCCAAAGAATCCAGTTTCCATGTGAACTGAAGGGCCAAGCCCTTGGCAATCCACAACCGGAACCGATTGAGGCTTCTAGGTCTGCAAGGGATGTGTACAACAGTTACGGGTCAGCTCTCATACAAATGCAAACGGTACAACCGTTAGCCGAATTCCACATTATGCGAGAATTTTACGTGTTTTCGATACGGCTCGTGTGAGACTACCGACAGAGATTTGACCAGCTTCGCATAGTTATATAGGTGTTGCAATTTTGATAACTTCTGATGATTACAGAATTGGACATTGGTATTTTGTTCGTATCTTCCTAACTGTTGTTTTGGTGGGAATGGTAACGAGTCTAATATAGTCTGCTGTTGGATTCCTCATTTGTTTTCATTTTACCACGGTTTTGGAGACAGTTTTTTGTCGTTATGTAAGTTTAGCAAAAATACACACTGAATTTTTTGTCTCGCTCGACCTTAATTCTAAAATAATACTTTAAAATTCCTTATCAAAACTAAACTATTTCTTATCAGTAGTTCGTTCACACGCGTGTACGTTTGCAAACCAAATTCGCGATAGCGCAGACCAAAATAACGTCAGAATGGTGGGATCAAATAACTGAAGTTATATCTCAAGTGCTAAGATGGAGAGCCAGGCTGATCGGGAGTCGAGGAGCTCCAGGGCTAGTAATTCCCCTGGAGACACCATGAACGATGTCTATGCTGCTTGGCGTGAGTGTTTGATAGTCCATTGATATTATTTATTATAATCCTCCTGGCCGATTTCGGCTACGGAGCTGTGGATTTGTGTATTTTTTAAATTATCTATGGGCTTGGATGTTTAGCCCGTATTATGGCTAATATAGCCTATTTTAGCGCTAAAAGTCCGGTTACAAGGAGCGCAAGTTAATATGCCATTTATAAAGTTATAATTTATAATTATATTTCAATCGTTCTGGTGGTCTTAAAGAGTTTAAAACGGAAAAATCGCATGGGGTTAGCAGATGTCCAAGCTCAGAAGGTGATTCTCATAAATGTAGAGTTTTCTGATTAAACCTACTTTTAAGCTTATCAACAATGAGCAAAGCTAATGGACTAACATAATAATGCACAGTTATGCAACAAACGATTACTTGCGATAAACGAAACAGTAACTATTGATAAGTCGCCATAAATCACCTGCAGAGTAAATACACACAAGGCAACACTTTCAACTCCAATGATTCTCGCTCTAGTTTCAGAAAGGATACAGTTCAAAATGGCTTACATGAAAGTCTTATTACAAAGTCCTTGGCCACACAAACACATGAATTAAGCAAGCGATAAGGTCGAAAATAGCGTGAAATTTAAACATGTGTGAATCCATTGTTTTGGAGACAATAGTGAACGCGTAAAGAGCTGAATTCGCGAATGTTGTGACCTGAAAGTAAAGTGCTTTGCACAATCGACCGGACTGTTTGGCAATGAGAACAATATTGTCATCAGTGTGTGATCAATCAGTGTTGCAATGCTTGCAGTAAATCATTTGCATGAACGTAGCAAGATGTTTCACATCTCACGCTTTTCACATGCTTAGCGAAAAGTGTTACCAAAGTTTTCGCTACGTAATTTTGTTCTAATACATAATAATGAATTCATGATAATTGTTATAAGGAATTTCACAAATAACTCATCGCACACGATAATAGTTAAACGCGGGAAAATATTTCTGTCATATTCTCGTAATATTTCTCATGTCATTTAACTTGACAGCTTCGTTAGTTCTTTACATAACTAGGAAGTGCAATGACCATAAAACTTTACTGTTTTATGAAAAGGGCACATTTCACATAATACTTGGGTTCCTTACAAATGCCAGCTCGATTGAAGAGCGTATCTGAGATGACCTTTGAAGACGCAAGTGATCTCTCCAAATAGGAGTGTTGTCTTATTCGGACACAACTTGTTCCCACGCTAAACGAGCTTTATTTAACTAGTTTCAAGGACGCTATATTTCCTGAAAGCCTATTTTGGAAACTTGTGAGCATTTTTCAAAATGTTAATAGCCGCAAGCTTCGAGCAGCCGGAAAATTGCATCACCTGGTGTTTTGCAGTAGTGCCTCTTGAGTAGCCATAATTATGCACAGTACCTTAGCAAACAAAATACCCTCCTGGGTCATATCTGGATTTGTAAAAGATTAACTCAGATTTGTGTTGGAAACGTACGGAAATCTGCTCAGTCAGGCATAGTAAATAGTAGGTATATTTACCACCCTTTGGAACAGCTCACATACACATGATCTTTTACGATTCTGTCATTCGATTATGAAACCAAATGGCTGTATCAATTAAAATGTAATCATCAAACGATTGACCATATTTCCTGAGATAAATAATAACACTCGGTACCAGTCTCTTCTTCCGCATTTCGTTTGGAGTATAGGAAGGAAGCCATGGTGTCAGGCAATCGTATTTGCATACTTGGCACATTTTTTTTACTTCCCCGTTGTAAAACTTAGTGAACTATGATGCAGTTGAATAAGGGTTTTGCATAAATAACCTATCGCAAAAAAAAACTGTCCTATTGTACAAATTAGGAAGTTCCATATTTAGTCTTTTTTTGGTGTGATCAAATTCAATTACGTAGATTTCATCCATCCATCTACGTATCAATGGTACTCATGGTGGTCGAGTGAGCTGTTCCCGGTTCTAGTAGGGCTTCTTGGCCTGAGCAAGGACAAGTAACAGGATGTAGCAGGTATTAAAAATCTAACATGGTCTGTTCTCCTTCCAGATGAAATGCTAGAAGGCGAAGGCGCGGGCCTGGCTGCGCGCGTGGCAGAGATAGAGATCAAGTGCGCCAGGCAGTCTGAGGACCTACTTTGTCTCCGGTCCACCCTCGCTGATGCCCTGCGGAGGCTGAATGCGCTGGAGGGTAGGGCTCCTACAGCCCCGAGCGCGCAACGAAATGGTGCTTATACAGGTAATAGTCCAAAATGTATCCTGTCATCATCTTTCCGACTATAACTTAGTAGAATCAATGAACATAAGATTTATCTAAATACGCAATTTCTATGTTGGTTATGTAGAACAACATACGCAACATTGGAATTGCGTTTTGTAGACATAAACTAAACTTATAATTCGAGGTAGATATTTACATCTAAGCTGGTCAACTGGAATACGTTACACAGAACAAATTAATGTGTCATGAGAAATAATCTTATTGAGGCTTCATTATTTTTATCGGAATATGGCCTCAATCCCAATTAAATTTAGCATAAATATGATAACTTTTACATCCTGAAGATTAACCGCCAACTATTATATCAGTTTAACGGTTTTGTAATAGAAACCGTTGTAACATACATATTTTAAAAATTACGACACTTTGTCCTTTCACTGTCTGGCCGCAAGATTGTTTCCAATAATTATATTATAGCAATTATTTCTATAGACCCTAATTGAACTACTTTTCTTCTTTTTCAGGGTCATCAGGTACACCCACCAGAGAGCTTCGAATAAGGCAGCCCGCATATCGGGAGACAGCCAAAAGAACATCCAGTTATGGATCTAGTGCCTCTTCATTACCACAAAGGTAAACAAGCTGATTTTACATATTAGCAGTATTGGGCTTATTTCATGGTATGGAGAGCACTAGTGTTCTAGTGAAAGCGACTCCAGCCTAATCGGATAACGCAAGAGTTTTTCTGTCCAAAAATGTGTGCTGGCTGCAATATGGCAATACTTTCAAACGCTGAGGGGAACGTCGTGAGGAAACTCGCACGCCGTAGTCCGGTCTGATCGAGGCCGTCCGAAAAAAAAAGCCGTTGAATATAAAAAGTTCGAAAACATAGTGAGCCTCTTTGAAAAACTACTAAAAAGTCAGAAGATTAATGGAGGCCAAAAGATTTACTGAAACGTTAGATGCCTAGCAGCAAGATCTGCGATGTAACCAAAGTCAGGGACAAAACTAGCTCTAGATCGGGTTCAACAAACAAAGGCAGACCCAACAGTAGGTGAAATTGGGCTGAAGGTAAACTCACAGGGGCTTATTACAAGAAAATGAGCCGAGTTTAGACCAAGTCTAACTAAAAAACTGTCCCTAGAAAAGAGATCTTTAAATACTCGTTCATAGAACGCTTTTTTGTGGTAACCGTTTTGTTTTGACATGTGTCAACATGGGGTTCAACTAAGGTTTATGTAATAAGCAGCATTTAAACTAAGTTCTAAACCGTTTTTACCCCTTCCAGACGAGGTCCCCAGCACCAATCAACAGGATCGCTGCAATCTGACTCTCCAGCGTCATCGTCATCTCTTTCTCCCGCGCCTTCTCCCTCCCCCCGCGCCACGCCCGCCCCCCACGTCGTACACCCCCCTCAACCTTACAGGTATGATAATGAAGTCTCTTTTAAAAATCTACAAAAGACTTTCAATCTTATTTAGTGGCGATGTCATGTCACTAAAACAGATAATACGCATCAATTCGGCATGACGATCAACTTTCCGAAGCAGTTGAAAGTAAAGTGTGACTACTTACAAACCAACACAAAAAAAAACAAATATAAGTAACTTTTTGATTCTATTAATTTAAAAAAATAACTAGTTTTGCTTCGTTTTTTAGCCTGTTTACCCTTTATTTATATATATTCATTGTTCTCGAAAGTTCTACTATGTCGCACCTTTGCCAATGTATACGCAGTATGTTGTGCTACCTAGCTGCCTAGTAGAGCTAAGATTTTGCCTGAAACCCCCATGATGGAATAAGAAGTTTTATGATTGTAAATCTATATTAAATTGGTAGCAAAAAAGTAGCCTTTTTTTGAAGAAGCAAAGGCTATTTCCTTGTCTTTTCACAAATATTAAGTTTATTTACATAAACTAAGCTACTGTATATTTACAGTTATTTACAAAATACAACAGGATTAGTCAAGCTATCTAAGGATCGTTAGAAATGATCTATAGATTTCACGAATTATTAACAATAGGATTGTTGTATGCCAAGAAAGGATTGTGGTTTAAAATAGACCCTATCTTTAAAGATATTCAAATTGTTGGTCCTATGCATTCGAAGCTGTAGGCGTAAGCTAGTGTAGCTATCACCTGGGGGTTTCATGGCAGAATAGTTTGCCAGTAGTACTCTGTCGCTAGATCAAGGAATAACTCCACGTCGAGCAACCAGAGTGCTTCACCAGCCAACCTCACTAAGCGGTGGAACTCCACCGGAGACTTCAACGCACAGGGGCTGCTGCCGAGCACCAGGTATGGATGTACTGGATCTTGGAGTATCTATGGTTTCACACATGAATATAACGAATATGAACGCAGCTTAGTCAGCTCCACTCGTGTTGATTAATACTTAATTTCAGAAAAAGGAGTGTTTAACTTTAACCCTCTTTCCAGGGTACGGTAACCTTATCTCAATTTTAAGATACTCAGGAGAAGGCGGTTTCTTTCAATTATGTTTTAAAAAACATGATTGTAATTGTAACCGCAAGTCTCAACAGTTCAAGCAGTGTATCTTGCCAGTAAAATCTAAGCAGGCGTTTAGATGAATACAAAATCCGATGATATTCTTGTGATCTAGGCGCGGTAGACACTCAGATATCTTGTAATATTTATTATTTTACTAGCTGGTACCCGCGACTTCGTCTTCAAAATAACATACTTACTCATAAAACCTCTAAATAGAACTGAAAACTGCAAGAATCTTCTGAAACTTATAAAAATGCAATAAAAGCGCCATCTCGACCTCGACGTAGGTTAGCAACGCCTGCCTTTAAATGGAACTTCCAACTCCCCATACAAACTTTCATCCCTTATTTCACGCCCTTTATGATTATTTTTGAAAAAAAAAGTAGCCTATGTCCGTGCCTGGGACATAATCTTTATCTATGTCATATTTCAGCGTAATCTGTTCAGTGGTTTAGGCGTGAAAAGGTAACAAACAGACAGACAGACAGAGACATTTTACTACATTATAGATGGCGCCACAGGAACAAATTAGGTCGCGCTATCGTTGCGTTTTGGGCAACGTAACATATAAACTCGCTAATCCTTTAATTTTCAGCTTTATAATATTAGTATGGATGCCACTTACTCCAAGATCCAAGATGCTTAGGCTTGATTTTAGATTTTTTTGTTGCTCTTTATTATTATTTGTCTAATGTTGTTTTATTCTCTCTAGATTTACGACGACAAAGTCATTGCTAAACTTGTATAAGCCTTCACAAAATGGACCTATTATGAAGCACGGGTAAGTTTGTCTTAACTTCGGTGATGGGGATTTCTATAAGGTGATGGAAAAGTGCTTGGAAGTATTATTTGAACTTACTTTGATTGGCCTGGTTTCTAATACGTTTGCTCATTGAACTAACTCATCATTGAAAGATATGTGATCACACGACGTCATTTTTACCCGACTTCCATAGATGGCATCCACTAAAACTCCGGAAAGTGGTAATTGTACAGTCAGCGACAGAAGTTCATGAACAATTAGAGATTTTCAAAGCTTAATTTTCATCCTTATTTGTGGGAAAATTGCCTATTTTTTTCATAAATAGTAATGGTGCAAGGCAAAACATCCAATGTAACCTGAATGTTTATGTAAAACCCTTCGAACTTCGAAGATATTGAAGATTCAAATACATCAAATGTTCATGAACTTCTGTCGCTGACCGTACAAGATTAAAATAACTTTACAGAAACATAAAAAAATCTTGGTCTTTCTTTTAGCAAAAAATATATTACTATGATTTTCAGTTTAAAATTAGGTTGCCTAGATCAGTAAACATGCGTTCAAATATGTGTTACAAAATGAGATTGTCATCTGTTGTAGCTAAAGATAAATTATCTCGGTTGACCTTGCCAGTAATGCCTGCGCCTGCTCGACTGCGCACGCGCATCATTGTCCTTTTATGCACATGTCCAATGTGCCCAACATACGCTAGTGGAGGTAAACCACAGAAATGTACTTACTAGCTTTTAATATGTAGCTAGTGATTTCCGAGCAGTTTTTTTACCCGACTGCCAAGGGAAGGGTTATTTATTTCCTTATTGAAAGGCTTTCAAAATACAAGATCATAATTATGTCGATTTATTTTTTGAAAATCGTAAGTTTTTCATTGAATTTTTTCACAGTATGTATATAAAACTTACTAGTCAGGAATAACGGCACCTACCATATTAAAAAAAACAGGTTCACGACTGTATCCCCAAGGTGCGGTAGACATATTAATATAATTTTAAACGTTAAATTATTTTCATCACGTACTGTATTTTCAGAGCTGAGGATATCGTTGAAATAAAGTAAAGTAAATATTTATTGTGCCAATTGTGGTACCTACAGGTTATTTTAGGTATGAAGGTATATACATATAAATGACTTAAAATTTAGCAAAAATGGACACCACTCAGCATTATGCAAGTGCAAGGCAGTATGCCTACACTGCACGAGCGCTGGTATTCTGTGGCACCAGATGCGAGCGCGCGACAGACGCTGCAAATACATGCGCTTGAACTAAGCTATTACCTTAAATTAAAGTTATACAGTTTAATAAATAATTTGAAACATCAACTATACAATCAAGGAAAACCCATTTTAGATACGTATGTCCTTGGCTTCTGCAATGCCTATCATGATGGTATTCTAGAATAGATCAATCACCGCATTGTTGTATGACAATAAAAAATAGACTGTCCACCCGCGCAGGCGCATCCGATTACAAGATAGGTGTGTCTAGTTCAAGTCAGGGTTGCCACTTTTGTACATTCTTGAAAATGTATAAAATGTTTGATTATACTTCAAAACCTGATCGATCATTGATGGTCTGTCTCATAAAACATAGAGCTGACATTATATTGTCTTGTTTACATTAAGACTTTATATTGACTTATCTAGTTATGAAACAGACTTTTTTCGAAAGAATCATAAATTGTCGTATGTACAAAATTTTACATATTGGGAACGAAGTTAGTTTTGTGAGTGACAACCGGCTTGTCATTCACAAAACTAACTTGTCACAATTTGTTGTCACAACCCTCACGTAACATAAATTGATAAACGTGGGAAGATGCTAAAAATCTCTTAAATACTGTTTATTATTATTTATATCTAATATATTTATATCTACCATACCTCTATGGTAGATATTGAGGAGTGTCATTGACTTGCGCAGGCGCAAGGAACAAAAAATAATAAACTATCTTTGGCTTACCATCAATAAAATCATGATTGTTAGGAGTAATGATTGTGTAAATTAATTATCCCCATAAAATAATACGTTACCACCATCAAAGTTAATTGAATAATTGGAATGTCAATTTATTGGGCACAACAAACCCGAACTAAAACTATTTAATATTGTTTAGATCAAGATAATAATTGTGTGACATTAATAGGAATGACAACTGTAAACTTACACATTTCCTTTACAACTAGTTGATACGTCATACTTGATGACTCAAAACACCTAAAAGATAATACATCTCAACCCACCTTGCGTTTATGTAGATACGTCAATGTGAAGCATACATTACCTGCTTTAAAATACTGTAAAAAATCTCGAGTTGAATAAAACCAGCAATGGTTTACTTTTGATTCATTGCTCGTAATCGTAATACGGTCACGGTCTGGCCGTTACTTGAGTGAGCACTGAGCAGTCTGTTTATATTTTCCTTGGTGGCCAGCCGTATTCGCTAAAACCGGTTTTTTCACCGGTCCTAACTTTTGTGACTGGAATTAAAAAGTTTGTTTTAAAAGCGCCATGGATGACAGGTATTGTACGAGTTTATTTAGATCTCTTATCAGTTAATGTGTGGAGGATAATGGTCACGCTGGCAATTATTTAATTTTGTTTTTAGATTATTCCCAATCGCGTTATTCTGATATTGGTGGTTTGGCGCTCTCAGCGTGAGGTATATTATTGTGAGAGGTGCATCAGCTATAATGCCATTTACAACTATGTAAGTCTGCTTGGGCTAAGGCTGTATTGTGAATGTGTGACTAATTTGCATGCCACTAAAACAGCTATTGGCGATTTTTACTACTAACAATTATTTTGTTTTTGGCCAAGTTATTGACTAACAGAAGGGATTGCATGTTTTATGCTACCTGTAGTGTTTGAAAATTGTAAGTCTGGTTTGGTCATCAACGACCAAGATCCGTTCTGTCTCGTTAATTAGAAAGCCGGATTTATAATTACATACTTATATTAAGAAATTACTAACAGCGTGAATGTGTGGCTGTGTCATAAAAATGTATTATCCTTTAAAGTTTAAACAAATAATATTGGCCTTTTTACACAGCATCATCCCCAAAGTTAGCAGAGCTTGTATTATGGGTACTAGATGACTGATATACTACTTATATACTTTTTGCTTGTAAATACATACATATTATACATAGAAACACCCAGACCCGAGGCAAATATTTGTAGATCATACAAACATTGGTCCCGCCGCGGGGATCGAACCCGCAACCTTTTGCATCGCAGGCGGGCCTTCGCCCACTGCGCTACAGAGGTCGTCCTTTGTTTTGTTCATAATTGAACTCGAAGTACCAATACTTCGAATTGGGGTATATTTTAGTCCATTTCATGGTATAGAGGAAAACGATAGGCATCCATACTACCAATTTGGCATAGATAAAGGTTGTATCCCAGGGCTACTTTTTATCCCGAAAAAAATAAAAAATCCCGAGGGACCGCGGGTCACACCGCGGGAGCGCAGCTAGACAGACTAGCTAGAAGAGAAACAAAACCATTATTATGCAGGTACATAAAGTATCTGTCCCGCATTACCTACTTCTATCACCTTCTATTGATTTTCCAGCCCGCACCCAGTGCTGTCTTTTAAACTAATAGCTTATGAAACCGTTTTATCAGATTAAAAAACCGGTTTTATATTACAGTCAATAAATTCGCATATTCTGACCAATAAATTAGGTTGTGATGAGAGCACAATGAAAAATTAGTAAAAAAAATCCGTTCTTCATGATGAAAAAGTTCCACAAAACAAGAAAGCTCCTAACTATCGCCATCTCGTTCTAGCACCAGCACCTGCCAGTACAATGAAGAAGACGGAGCGATGCGGATGTACCTTCGTGGGCGGCCGGTCATTCTGTACGGACCCTCGGAGCTGGACACCTTGGATCCTGCGAAGGTTGCGCCCCCTCCCCCCAACAAACTGAAACTCGAATGGGTTTATGGATACAGGTAAGAGCTAAGTCAAAAATCATTTATTCAGTAGGACAACTGGGAACACAGAATAGTCTATTCTACTTCCAGACTTAATAAACGATTTTTGACTTTGAAGAGATCTTAAAAGAACACAAATCATAAACTGTTGGTTTCTTAACCGGTTAAGTAATTTGTTACGTACAGTATCGATCGTCCTTTGTGAAATATAAATGGCGAGGTAATGCCTGTGGTAATACTGACCGTTATCCAATGTCATATCGATTCCATGAACCAAGGTCACCATTTAGTGGTTATAATAGGAATTAGTCCATTGTTGTCTACCTAATTTGTGTACCAGAAGAAAATCATCATCATGTTTTAAAAAGGGTTAGGTTCGGTCGTAGTGTGCCCACTCTGATCTCTCTCTGATGAGGCAGCCATATCCGTAACTATAAACAGTTATAATGTAACGTGTCCTCCACATTATGTTTCGGCTAAAGTTTGTAGGTAATGAATTTATGTAATTTTTTGTTGCCTTTATCAGCCTCTGGGAATTTTAATAAATTACATGAAATTCATGATAATTTACTTTCAATTATATTTCCCCAGTGGCGTGCTCTACTGATATGACTTCATTATTAAAATTACTTTATTTATCACCATTTTGTTATAGCTATTTGAATAATTAATTCTCATTAGATAGGTACGTTTATTACTACTTACTTACAATAACAACAAAACAACACGAAATCCATTTATGCCTTGTATATGTAGCCTTATCAAGTAATCAGCCTATGTGGCTCCACCCCACTCGAAAGAAGAAGACAAAATAAAAGCACATACATAGATTGCAGCCTGGAATAAAATAAAATAAAAGATTTTATCTCAGACTCTTTGGTCCATAGCCTAAAATTAATTACAAAACCGATTAATCTTACATATCTACTTGACTATCTTAGGACACAGTCACACACAATGAGAATAGCACATCGAGTATCTAGACTATTTTTATCCCAAAAAAAAGTTAAGTATTCGAAATATGAATTGCAGCGTAACTATGCTGTAAATGCTACAATCCCAAGTCACGGTTAATCGGAACTATACGACATCAACTGAAAGTCATTGCCTTATTTACCAATTGAGTGGGACAATTGGTTGTTGTAGCCCACGCGGAAGCACCTAACATAGTTTTTCTTTCCGAAATTGTGGACAATGATTGTCTGCTTTTATCTATTATCTGCCTTTGGCTGTTTCTATTTTTGAGCACGGTTGACTGTGAACTCTACCTTAAAAATATGCCTATACATTAAATGACGCCTCTTGTAAAGGTAGTCCCTGATCTGACACACATATTTCATCTTATTCACTCTCACGACATCAACTTTAGTAAATGAAAAATTTTGATGGATGCATGGATATTCGTTGCTACTTCACACTTGGTCGTGAAGGAACAGGAGTAAAATCACCTAGTTTTAAGACGATTGAATCGTTCCTATTTTTAAGACGATTGATCCTAGCGGTGTTACTGAATAAATGTTTTTTGATTTTGATTCTTATTTCGCTGTTGGCAGGATTTGGATGGTATTTGTTATGGAATATGAAATAAACCCTTTATGGATATATCTTCCGTCGTCTGCCATATAACTCTTCTCCGTTTTGGTAGAAACCGGCTTTCAGTCTGTCTGTATCAATCCCTCTGTGACATCTTTGCAATCTAGTTAGTGGAGTCTGTCAGCGTGTAATTGATCCTTTGTTTCAACAGCCTCGCTCAGCTCCAAGGCTGGGTTTTGTTCTACACTACCCAACCATTGCAGTTCGTCTAATTGCAATTTGAGATCTTCGCACAGATCTCACGCAAAATCTGTTTCGGTTAAAAAATACGATTTGAAGTTGAGGAAGTAGAATCAGAGCGACTTCTATAAGATTGATACCGCTAGTCGCAACACGAAACGCTTACGTGGTAGGTACTAATCATACATACACATGAGTAGAGTAGGTAACATAAGTACAAATCTTAGAAGCAGTTAACAAAACTCTTTGTTTTCCTGCATGATTACCCAGTTTCCGCAAACATTAAGACAAAAACGAGGTAATTGCACGTTTCAAGGGCGCGCCGCTTGACTGACCAACTGTGTATGCTGACTCACAGCAGGTCACCTCGGAGAAATGCAACTGTTGCGTAACCTTTCTGGGTCAAAAGTGCACCAACTTGTATTAAACGCTTATAGCCGATGTCGGAAAAGGAAAGGTCCTGAATGAGTGTCAATGTCAATTGGCATTTATTCAAGGCTAATGGGCCAGTTACCTAGTTAAGCAGCGAAGAAGTGAAGTAGGCCCACGTATTAAGGTTAAAATGTATTCGACTTTGGAATGAAGAAATGGTAGAATTGGGTCATGAGTTGGTATTAAATAATCGCACGCACATCTAATGGTCTAATTAAATTAGTCAAGGTTTTACGACTCCAAGTAGGTGACCTGGAGCTTTTGTGAAATCTTAATTTGAATCAAAAAGGATGTCGAAAAGTACTAAGTAAGTCAATTCTTTCCAGGGGCAAAGACTGTCGCAGCAACCTCTACCTTCTCCCCACGGGAGAGATAGTATACTTCGTAGCTGGAGTGGTTGTTCTATTCAATGTAGAGGAGCAATGTCAGCGCCACTACACTGGGCATACGGACGACGTGAAGTGCCTTGCTGTACACCCTAATAAGCTGGTGATTGCTAGTGGTCAGTGCGCGGGGCATGACCGGCTTGATGCTAGGGTAAGTTGAATCGGTGATGGTGTTATTTCAAAACGCTTTATCTGCCAACATCTGTGCCCTAACTATGCACCGCTGCAAATGAAGTGCGTCAGCAGCACTAGTGCTAAGCCGTTTAAGGTGTGCACCTAGTCTATCAAAGCGAGTAGTGGTTTGAAACGAATGATTTTTAATTCATTTTTTGTGCACAGTGACCAGAATCTAAACACTGAAAACAGGAAACCTTCGACTTTGTTTTGCTTTGCGTTTTTGGGTTACAAGACAAGTTTCTAGGCCCTCTCATCATTATTTTTTTCGGTTTCATTTCACAAGTCCACCATAATATATTACTCGTAGTATTTTCTCATCTCAATGCTCTTATACTGTGGTCAGAAGGCTATTGGAATTGGCACGCACACGGTGCATCAGGTAGGCGGCTCTTTTGCACATGATGGTGTGGAAGCCATTAGTGTGGGCCTCCGCGAACATACCTGATGCACTACACTACAATATCGTAGCAGTCCCAAAAGCATCCTGAACGTTGTACTGGACGCGATTATCGCAGACGCTTATTCGCGGTGAAACTGAATCTTTCAAAGCCAATACCTTGCGAATCCCTATCACATACACTCAAGACATTTTTATCGTGCTCGGTTTAAAATAGATTGTGTATTCCAGCCACACATTCGCGTATGGAACTCCGTGTCTCTATCCACGTTAGCCGTCCTTGGCGCGGGGCAGATAGACCGAGCGGTAGCTTGCCTGTCTTTCTCTCGAGCTGACGGCGGAGCGTTGCTGGCATGTGTGGACGAAGGCGCCGACCATACTATATCTGTGTGGGAGTGGCAGCGACCTGATAAAGGACATTGCTTAGCAGAGACCAAGGTAAAGAAACATGTTTACGAATAACTTAACTTCTTGTTGTGTTATTTCAAACCAGGTTGTAGCGAAAAATCTGAAGTGTTTCTTGCCGGCGCTCTTTAAAATCTTTGGTGAAAGGATTTTATGTGCGCCCCAAAGAGGCTTCTTTCGTGCACTTGACACATGTTTAACTGCACTCAGATTCAACAGTTGTAATGTAACAATTGTCCACTTTTTTAAAGTAGTAATTTCTGATTTATTTGGCCTATCATGGTGCATTTGTAATTTCAATCTTCAACATTGCCCCAGGCATAACCATCGTCTCATGAAGAATTAAAAGAGAGACTTATACTTCTAGTATGTACGTTAAGATTTTATCTCTTCCAGTGTTCTGTAGACACAGTAGTGTCCGTGGAGTTCCATCCCCTGGACCGCAACCAGATAGTGACGTGTGGGAAGAACCACATCGCCTTCTGGACGCTCGACCAGACAAACATGCTGTATAAAAGGATGGGTATCTTCGAGTCCAGGGATAAACCGAAATACGTGACTTGCCTCGCGTTCAATCATAATGGTAAGAGAATTGTATTCTTCTTCTTATCGTGTTATCAGTTCTTTCGAACCAGTGTGGTGAAAGGATTTTAAGTGCGTCTCAAAGAGAAGAGAATTGCCCATTGAAAAACCATATTTTCAATGGGCAGTAGATTGAAAATATGGTATTTTCAATGGGCAGTAGATTTTAAGAGATCTTTCAAGTTCTACCAAGTTGTTGGTAATACTTAATGGATATTAAAGCGTAAATATATTATAGGAATCCTTTAAGGATCCTCATTTTGAACGTTGTTCCAGGTGACGTTCTCTCCGGGGATTCCAACGGTAACATTATAGTCTGGGGTCGTGGCACCAACAGCATCCACAAACTGGTCCGGGGGGTGCACCAGGGCGCGGTGTTCAGTATCCTGTGCCGGAAGGATGGCTCCGTGCTGTCGGCGGGGGGGAAGGACGGGAGGGTGGTCATGTTTGATGCAGAGGTCAATGCATTGGGGGTCGAGAATGTTGTAAGTAGGATATTGACTTACTTATTGGTCGCGAAGGAACAGGAGTAGAATCACCTAGTTTTAAGACGTTTCAAAGTGATCCCAGCGGTCCTACTGAATAAATGCTTTTTGACTTTGACTTTGACTTTGACTTGGTAAATGCAAACAGCATAGCGATTCATACTTGCGGAACGAATTAGAGGAAAACTTTTCGTGGAATTCGTCCAAAACTGGGCCCGTATTCCCGTTCTTATTTTCGTTCGTTTGATGAATATTCGGATGTTTCTGACGCTTTCTGACTTCAAGAGCCAATTTTTCGTTTTGGAATATTTGGTCCTAGGTTAGGACAGTGTTTTAACGTTGATCTTATCGACTGAATACATAGTAGCTCGTAGTAAGAAGCATCCGAATATTCATCAAACGAACGAAAAAACTAACGCGAATAACCCTTCTGGACGTTTATTAAACTGCGATTGGTTTCGGTCATTTGAACAGCGGAACAGTTTCGTCGCGGATGCGTTCCGAAGTATGAACTCGTAGTATAACGACTGTAGAGCGGAGGTATCTGTCATATTATACATTCCATACTTGACGAGTCATACTTTGTTAATAAAATATTTGATTTGATTTGATTTGTTCGACTGGCTCCCCACTGGAGTTTTTTTTATAACGGAATTTCAAACAGTTACATTATAAGGCTTGACTTAAGAACTTGTAGGTATACATTTCAGGAATGTAGATCTTATAATAACTTATTAATAATAGCCTACAGCGTTATCCACAGGCTAACTTAAATATGTTGTAAACAGAAAGTGACTAAGGAAGTCGAAAGTGAAGCTCAACAAGCTAAAGTTGGATCACTTAAAACCGCGCTAGGCCCCAAACGTTTTTGTTGTTACGGTATTGGTCGCTAAGAAACAGGATTAGAAATTAGAATCACCTATATCGAGACTATTCAGAGTGATTCCAGCCGTCCTATGGACTGAATGCATTTTGACTTTGACAATATTCAATAAATATCTATATAAAAATGAATCCCTATATCCCTTGGTCACGCCATCACGCGTGAACGGCTGGACCGATTTCACTATTGTTTTTTTTTTGTTTGTTATTGTCAGGAGAAGGTTCTTATGACAGAAATAATTTAAAAAATTGCTCGGAAAAAATGAATCCCTCCTATATCCCTTGGTCACGCCATCACGCGTGTCGCACGGGTCAGCTATTATTCAATAAAAAAAAATAAAAAAATAAGGCCATTAGTTGGTGATAACAAATGGTCTCCATTTCTCCAGATCGAGGGCCACTATGGCGGCGTGCGCGTGATAGCGGAAGGCCGGGGCAGCCAGCTGTACGTCGGCAGCACCAAGAACTGTATCCTGCATGGAGACCTGGAGCTGGGCTTCTCACCAGCTGTCCTGGGTACGTTAATGATAGACTCCTTTCAGATTCGCTTCGTTCGGACGGCGAACGAAAGAAAATAGTCTGAGAAAGACTGAAGTCGCCTAAGGGGGTGGTAGGGTACACGACTGTATCCCCAAGGTGCGGTAGACATTCTCTCAGATCTTACTTATTCCAGATCATTTGAAGATGTCTAAGGGGGGTCGCCTAAGGGGGGTGATAGGGGCTTAGCAAAAACTTGCGCACTCATTACAAACTGTCAAAATGATGAGGTTAAGGTGGTATGGTACCGTAATTAAGGTTTTTAATCCAGGTTTATTCGGCCGGTATGTAAAAGTAGCCAATAAAAAGATATTTTAGTAAAATTGAACAGCAAGGGTTGTGTCAGATAAAAGCCGTGTTGGTCGAATGGGGTTGTGCCTCGACTTTCAATCCGAAGGTCGTGGATTATAATCCCGGCCGTGATCAATGGATTTTTTGTTTCGAAAAATTTATATGCGCTTTAACACGAGCTCTTAACGGTGAAGGAAAACATCGTGAGGAAACCCGCAGCTTCGTCAGCTCCACACGTATTGACGTCGTCTTTCCTGTGGGCGGCTGATTAAGCTGAGAGGATGGTTTAGGTGCTGGGCAAGTCTATTTCATCTCAAATAATGTCCCAGGCACTGCAGCGTCCCGTTAAGTGTAGGCATGGATTGCCTCCTGACGCTGTATAAATCATCTAATATGTAAAGGCCTAAGTTTTTTTTTGTGTTACAATAGAAACTAAAAGTTGTCTCGATAAAAAAAATCATAAAGATGACACTAAATCGATAATTCATTCCTAGTTTACTGAGAGATTTCTACTTCAAATCAAGTGAAAGTTATATATAATGTGGAGAGCAAAATCTGTAAAGCCTTGTACGGACTAGGCGTTCCTGTGGGCGATCTGACGCGTACTTTGGAACGCCTAGTCCGTACAAGGCTTAAGATTTTTGTGCTTGGATAAACCGAAAAAGATACTTGGAATTTTGGCTTGGATGTAGATTGCATACCCAGTAAGGATATATGCTACTTTTTTCGAAAATAATCATGGGATAGCAATAAGTGATAGTAAAATTAAGTGATGAATGTCTTGAATATAAATAAGAATATTGAATTGAATAGAATAGAAATAAGATAACAGTATTCAATGCAAACGAAGACCAAATGTTTCTTTTCATTAAGTTTAGAAAAGGGCTTAGCCAATCTATTACTTACCTACTTAAGTTAGATTGTAAGTTAGAAATACCTAAGCTAAGTACCAAATGTTGCAGTGCCCCAGCGGGGTTCATATATGAAGACTACAACCATTAAAATATTCTGTTTGTCAACTGTCACTCATTGCTGCACGATACAGGCTTGCCTAAGGTGGAGACCGTTGAAATAATTTAAGCTTCCTAAATAAAAACAAAATTAAAAAACATAAACAAGTAAACAGGTTCACGACTGTATCCCCAAGGTGCGGTAGACATTCTCTCAGATCTTACTTATTCCAGATCCTTTGAAGATGTCTAAGGGGGGTCAGAGGCATGTCCAAACACATATTTGATACACGTCCACATCTTGCAGAAGTTAGTATTCCATATGTGACAGGTTGCAAGCCCATCGCCGCCTATAAGACACTAACTGGTTTCCTCACGGTGTTTTCCTTCACCGTTTAGAGAACGTGTTAAAGCACATATAAATAACGAAACGCAAAATCCATTGATGCACGGCCGAGATTCGAACCCACAACCTTCGGATTGAAAGTCGAGGTACAACCCCATTCGGCCAACACGGCTCCTCGGTATAACAATATTATAAGGCACTTTTTTTACTTTTATTATCTCTACTAAGCTTTCGTTTGTTGTGGTAAATAATAGTACATTATGGTACTAGTGTGTAACATTGGTGATTACCGCCGAGGTGTTTTGAGAGCCGAGCCGTTAGGCGAGGCTCTTAACAGAACCGAGGACGGTCAAACTGAGACTTTTTCATTACTTTAACTCACTAGTGAGTAATAGATTTTTTTTTTAATTTTATTGGTTGAGTTGCTTTGTTCTTAAAAAAGTTTTTATTCAGAAAAAAGATCGTGTTCAATAGAACAAATAAATTAATGTTCCTATTGCTTGCTCATTTCATGCAACTTCTTATTTAAATAGATAATTTTAACTCGTACGTGTTTAATAAATAAAACTTTCACTCAAATATAACTTTTGTTTTCTCTGTAATAAAAGAAAAGTTTAAATTCCCTAATTTGTACGTGGCAGAATAGGCCGCAAACCCTATGCGCGGCGCGGAAGTATAGTAATGCACGCGCATAGGAAAACTGATTAATTTTTCCCGCAATAGCGAAACATTTTTCACAAATCGTTTTCACTGTTGAAAATGAGTTTTTATTGTTATTTTATTCACAAGTGTGTTGAAAAACGTCGTATGATACACGTGTGTATTGATAATTACCGTCCTCGGTTCTGTTAAGAGCCTCGCCTAACGGCTCGGCTCTCAAAACGCCTCGGCGGTAATCACCAATGTTACACACTAGTACCATAATGTACTATTTCAACACACTTGCTCATATAGTGGCTCTATGGTCACCGCAATTAGGCACATAAAGACTCATAATCAAACTGTGACTTTCTCATTACTATAACTCACTAGTGAGTAATAGATTTTTTTTTAATTTTATTGGTTGAGTTGCTTTGTTCTTAAAAAAGTTTTTATTCAGAAAAAAGATCGTGTTCAATAGAACAAATAAATTAATGTTCCTATTGCTTGCTCATTTCATGCAACTTTTTATTTAAATAGATAATTTTAACTAATACGTGTTTAATAAATAAAACTTTCACTCAAATATAACTTTTGTTTTTTCTGTAATAAACGAAAACTTTAAATTCCCCATTTTGTCCGTGGCAGAATAGGCCGCAAACCCTATGCGCGGCGCGGAAATATAGTCTGTGGCCGATCGCAATGCGCGCGCATAGGAAAACTGATTAATTTTTCCCGCAATAGGAAACATTTTTCACAACTCGTTTTCACTATTGAAAATGAGTTTTTATTGTTATTTTATTCTCAAGTGTGTTGAAAAACGTCGTATGATACACGTGTGTATTGATGATTACCGTCCTCGGTTCTGTTAAGAGCCTCGCCTAACGGCTCGGCTCTCAAAACGCCTCGGCGGTAATCACCAATGTTACACACTAATACCATAATGTACTATTAATTTTCATTGTATTGCACATTCCCAGGTCACGTGGACGAGCTGTGGGGCCTGGCCGCGCACCCCGCGCTGCCGCAGTTCGCGACGGCCGGCTGGGACCGTCTGCTGCAGCTGTGGGACGGACTCAGTCACTCTACTGTCTGGAGCAAGGACATCGAGGTCACTCTTGTTATGTTTAAGTAGCTGACCCGCGCGACTTCATCTGCGCATTATTCGGTCCAGCCGTTCACGCGTGATGGCGTGCCCAAGGGATATAGGGATTCATTTTTATATATAGAGATATAGATAGCTCGTAGAAACTCGTGTAAAGTACGGCCAATGGATCTAGGTATTATTTTTGCTATTGGCACAGACAATATACTAGCACTATTGGCTAACGACAAACTTCGTGAATGCCTAGATCCGATCAGCGTACTGTACTATAGAAACTAATTCAATTAGGCATTGAATCCGATGATTTAAATAGCGTTTATAATCTGAATTTTTGAAGGTTTAAAAGTGCGGGAAGTTTGACTATTTATTCTTGATTCATCAAAAAAGGAGGTTCTCAAATTCGTCTGTATGTTTTTGTATCTTGTTACGCGATTATTCCGCCATTTGTGGACCGATTTTCAAAATTATTTTTTTGTTTGAAAGGGTTACTGCCGAGGTGGTCCCAAATAAATTGTATTCCTGAGGGATTGATAGTTTTGATTGAAACTAAAAAAAAAAACTCATCTTCACTCGACGCCCTGAGCCACACCGCGCCATTGATGATCGGTTTTCTTTTTAGTTTTTATGACAAGATCGATTTGCATCAATCATACATATTCGCCCAACGGATCAAGGCATTCGAGAAGTTAGCCGTTTGTCTGCGCAGTGAACGTGTTTTCATACAAAATTGTGTTCTGCGCAGACAAACGGCTAACTTCACGAATGCCTACATTCGTTGGGCGAACTATACATCAGTACACACATCTTGCACATAATCTTCTTACAATTTGTTTTGTTTATCCAGGAGCGAGCACAATGTTGCGCGTGGTCTCAAGATGGCGGCGTCATCGCGGTCGGCTCGCTCACCGGCAAGTGGATGGTGTACGACCCGCAGTCTCGGGAGATGCTGGCCATGCACCAGGACGGGTGAGTATACCGGCCAAGTGCGAGTAGGACACCATCCTACAATACTTAAGTCACGGCTGATAGACGAAGTAACACACGCACTCAACTCACAACCTGTTGTGGATGATGATGATAGAGGAAATGAAAGTAAATTCATGATGTGCTAGGAGTTGAAGTTCTATAATTCCTTTCTTAGTGCTCTGTTACATCGTAAAAGGAATATCCACTCCCAAGTTAAATGTATCTAGGGCCAAGTTTAATTATCAAAACCATAAGGATTGGACTCAGTGGCGTAGCTACCTAATGGCTAGGCGGTGCAGCGCACCGGGGCCCCCAAGCTCAGGGGGCCCTCGGACTTCGAGTCCCGAGAGTCTGGAAGGTTTTGTTCTTAGGAAACTATAGGTATAATTATTTTGAAAAGTAAAACAACTGCATTATTGGATTTTTTTTAATAGTTACCTAGAAAATGACGAATCAAACCTTAAGTTTTTACAAAAAAATAAATACGTTTACATTTTGCCACACCCTGCATATTTTGACTTGATAAAACCTAAACCGTTCAGTTAGGGCCCCGGTTTATTTTGCACCAGGGCCCTTGGCTACCTAGCTACGCCACTGTTTGGACTCTTAGTTAATTAGTCACGTTAGTACCTATACCTACATATTTGAAAAAAAAACTACTTATCTAAGTTTTCCATCAGTTACCTGGTTCTCATACAAGATTTGCTTAATTTTGGACTAGATAGCGTGTGTGATGTCCAGCATTTTTTTTAGTTAACCTGTTGTGTCCCACTGCTGGGCAAAGGTCTTCCCTAAAATTTTCCACCGGCCTCTATCATTGGCGATCTCCCACCACTCCCTCGCAAACCCGTCGAGATCGTCCCGCCAACGCCTTCTCTTTATTTATTATATTATTATAAATGATTGACTCACCAATACAATGAATGTGTATCCAGGTCAGAACCGATCCAAACTATCCAGTACTCCCCGGACAACAAGCTCGTGGCACTCGGCTCCCGGGACAACTTTATCTACGTGTACAGAGTTGATGATAACGGCGCGCGGTACGCTCGCGTCGGCAAGTGTCTTGTGAGTCACACTTTCATTATTCGTTCTTAATAGATATAGTAAAAGTAAAGTAAAGTACAAATTTCGTTTATTGACATAATAAGAGTGTACAAAAAGCTTTGAATCGATAGGCTCCCGAACTAGTTTAAAAACTGTAATTCAGGAGCCAGTGGCTTCCCCAAGTTGAGTTTTAACAAAAAATAATTATGTCTAGGTACCAAAAAAGCTGAACTAAACATAAAAAAGTGAAACATACAAAAATGCTAATAAAATAAAGTAAAGCAACTTTCTGCTCAGTAAGTGGATGGGTGACGGCTTGTAGCATTATTTACTGAGCGCTTCTGTGCTTCAAAGGCGATGTTAAATTATCCTGGCTAGAAAGTTAAGCCATGACGGTTGCTTTAAGGCGGCCTTGATACTCCGTCACCAGAGTTGGCCCCCGACTTGTACGAACTTTTTTCTCTTTTGACGTTTTTAAGGGTATGGAACGAGTCCTAATGTTTCTAAACGAAAAGGCGATCTGCCATTCGGTTTAGAATTTCTTATGTAATAGAGAACCATACATTTTAAACTAGTTCCTACTAATATTTGTATCCTGTTCATGAAAACTCATATAACTTTGTTTTCATGCGACTCTAGTGCACGGAGAAGAAGCGTAGAAGGGTAACTTTATTCATTAGGCCCTTTTTAACTAGGCTTCATTGCTTCGCCCCTGTTGCTCATAATTACCTGATAGTACTTAGTACCTACGTACCTGAAGATTTTTAATGGTTATGGATTAACTGGTTATGTTGGATTGTGATTTGTGGCATTTACAGACTTGATTATTCCGTAGACTGGCTTAAGGTTACTGGGTTAAGCCGCGTTGACACGATCAGAGTATAGGTACTCTGACAGAGTGGACTCTGATGCCTATTAGGACTTGATTGGCCGCCGCCATCAGAGTAAGATCAGAGTGCACTCGGATTGGGGTTGCCACTATCCAAGTAGCGTCCTAGTAGGCATCAGAGTCCACTCTGTCAGAGTATACATTGATCGTGTCAACGCGGCTTTAGCGTCACTAACTGGTATGATGTAAAATTTATCTTTACTTTAAAAGGGGCTACCGATTTGTTACGCTGTCTGTACCAATAGTATAAAGTATATTTCTCTAAATAGTTAATCTAACCTTACTGACATCTAGTGATACCTACATCTAAATACTATTGATGGTTTGAAAATCTACTATTTCTAAAGACAGAACATAGTTTTATATATTTTTTTTATAGTGTTAAACCACACTTAGGTGCTATAACCGATAAAATATGAGCTTGTCAAAAATTTCGATTGTGACGACATGGATTCTGTGGCCGAATGGTAAGGCACTCCGGCTTTAGGAGGATCCCGTCGGAATCGGAAATTTTGATAAGACTTTTCATTTCTCAATGAAGAACATAGTTTTTTTTGTATCGATCCTTTTAGTAAACTTGGCTGCTTGGAAGTAATAGTTACTTGAACGAATTAACACGTCCAAGAGTAGTTAATATAGTAACCAGTAGTAGCTTACAAACACTGAAATCCATTCAACAGTTTTGCTTACCATCAAACTTTATCTACCAAAGAGTTTTTTTTTAAACTAGAATATTTAATTTTTCAGGGTCACTCTAGCTACATCACCCATTTGGACTGGTCCGAAGACAGTCAGTACATTAGAAGTAATTCTGGAGATTATGAACTGCTTTACTGTGAGTACTAACTTAGGCCTTTACATCTATATTAGATGATTTATACAGCGTCAGGAGGCAACCTATGCCTACACTTAATGGGACGCTGTAGTGCCTGGGACATTGTTTGAGATGGAATAGGCTTGCCCAGCACCTAAACCATCCTCTCAGCTTAATCAGTAAGTACTACACCCATCCATACTATCCTACTTCCATACTTAGAATTTTATAAACTAACTCTGTGTGTCTGTTTGTTGCCATTTCACGCCCAAACAACGGAACAGATTAGGCTGTTTGGCATGGATAAAGATTGTAAACCCAAGGAAGGACAGAGACTACTTTTAATTCTTAAAAAATGAAATAATCCCGAGGGACCGCGGGTCATACCGCGGTAGTGCAGCTAGTATCCATACTAGCCATATCCATCCATACTTATCCATACTAATATTATAAATGTGAAAGTAACTCTGTCTGTCTGTCTGTTTGTTACCTTTTCACGAACAACGGAATAGATTGGCTGTTTGGCATGGATAAAGATTATAAAGGTTAAAACTGCTTTTTACTTTTTCTTAGGTTAAATCTCGTAGGTGGCGTATAGCGGAGGTCGAGATACGATCATTTTAAGTTTATAAAGTGAATGAAGATTTTTGCTTAGAATTTTCGATTATTTTTATAGGCTTTCAAGTACCTACTTATGTTATTTTGCTGACGAAGTCGCGGGTACCAGCTAGTATAATAATAACACATGTAATGCAGGGAACGCGACAACATGTCGGCAAGTGACGACCCCGACGTCTCTCCGGGACGTCTCCTGGGCCACCAACACGTGTCCGCTGTCCTTCAGCACCATCGGCGTGTGGCCGGAGAACGCTGACGGAACCGATATCAACTCTTGCACCAGGTAACCATGGCCATGTCTCGTCTCACACGAGAGTGAGTTCGTATGAGTATGGAGCTCTGGTGACGGAGTTTTTGAGCCGCCGGATCCACGTTCCGGCATACCAAAGGTTAAGGCCTCCGTCGTGGCTTAACTTGATAGCGACCGACGATTTGACGTGCGCTCCGAAGCACGGAAGCGCTTCTTTTCTCTCTTCAGGTCTTCTTTGGACCGATGCAGCTTGTGGTAGATCGAACCTCCGAATAGTCACAAAATATCGAATATAATCACACGAGAGTAGAACGGCAGGTGGCAAAATTTCATTCGAAAGTGACTTCAACCCATCGCTGCTTATTATAAGAACGACCTTAGTTTAACCCCATGTTGACACATGTCAAAACAAAACTGTTACTACAAAAAGCGTTCTATGTACGAGTATTTAAAGATCGTTTTTCTAGGGACAGTTTTTTAGTTAGACTTGGTCTAAACTCGGCTCATTTTCTTGTAATAAGACCCATTTACTTTTGTCATCGCAGGTCCCACGACAGCCGCCTCGCCGCTACCGGAGATGACTTCGGCAAAGTGAAACTATACGCTTACCCAGTACAACAACCTAAGGTAATCATTTTCAATAAATGTTTATGCTATTACGCTCAAACGATCTACTGTCCATTAAAAATAGTCATTATTGAGATAGCTCTAGATTAACGCTTAAACTATTTTTTTACTGGAAAAGTGGGATAACTTATACAGTTACTATAAGATACATAACTTCCGCCCGTAGCTTCGGTCGCGCGGCTCCAATATTTTAAATTGCCTAGTGATATTCCAGACTATCTATTCTACATACATATATTCCAAGTTGCATCTACAAACTTTTTTATTAATAATATCAACGACGATGATCCTTGATAATATTATTATTAATGACGACCTCGGTGGCACAGTGGGTGAAAGCTCGCTTGGGACGCAGAATGTTGCGGGTTCATGATCGCAATAAATGTTTGTATGATCTGCAAATATTTATCTCGGGTCTGGGTGTTTCTATGTATAATATGTATGTATTTACAAACAAAAAGTATATAAGTAGTATATCAGTTACCTGGTTCCCATAGTACAAGCTTTGCTTAGTTTGGGGCTAGATGATGCTGTGTGAAATGTCCAGCATTATTTATTTTATTAGGTTAATAAGAAGCTGGATATTTGTACACAAAATAAATATATTTTCGTATATTCCAGTCGCTGTGCCACCAGTACGGAGGCCACTCGTCCCACGTGACGTGTGTTCGATTCCTGCCCGACGACACGCGCCTGCTGTCCACGGGCGGACTCGACACTAGCGTTATGCAATGGCTCGTCGACTAAATATCATTTCATGTCTTTAATATCTTTACGTTCATCCTAAACTGAGGGTATATTAGGAGCTGATTCGATATCGGGAATTATTATTTATCACTAGTCTTTGTGTCCCACTGCTGGGCAAAGACCACGCCCCGTTCATTCTACACATCACGATTGATTGTGTCTATCGCGAATGGGGGGAATTACCTGACTTCATCCACATCATGTGGATGGTTGGCAGTCCACAACTGTACTGTTTTCACGCCAATTCCTGCCTCGCACAACAGACATATGGAATCAGCTGTCGCCAGCGGTATTTCCAGACCGATACGACTTAGGCACCTTCAAGAAAAGAGCCTATTCCTACCTCAAAGGCCGGCAACGCATCTGCAGTGCTTCTTGATGCTGCAGTTGTCTGTGGGCGGTGGTAATCACTTACCATCAGGTGTGCCACTGGCTCGTTTGCCCCCTCTTCCATAAAAAAAAAACTTCAATAGTTGAAAAGGCCGAACCTGGATGTTGAGAACTATGGCCGCAAATCGTTGGGTAGTTTCTGATAACGAATCCGCCGGCCTTTTAGCGATCCATTATCATCCAAACATTCCTTTAGAAAAATACCTGAGAAAATATCTTGGTGTAGTCAGTGGCACATGCCGTTTGAAAGTTTTAATCATTGATAAAACAATTTATATTTAATTAATATACATTCTGCAATTTTTATAAGTAATCTATATTGCACTGTTTGTGATCGATCAAGTTTTACGAATAGACGCACGGTTGTGAAGTGCTTAGTTATTTTTACGTTTCAAAGTACATTTAGTTTTAGGTGATACTGAATATTTTGGCCTAATTTTATAATAATTATACGTAGTCATATTTTTGTTAGCTTATTTTAGATACAATTTGAATACGCGTGGAATGATGATTAAATCCGTCGATTTTAGTAGTTAATGGCAGCACTGCATTTTATATTATGGTAACACGGCTGATATGCAAGATCGAGCTTTGTAATTTTAGTGTTTTATTAAGATGATCATGTAGCATTTTCGCGTTATTTTAAGCCATAATAATTGATGAATGATACAAATTAAGTTTATAAGTCTTCTTATTGTTTGTTAAGCTTTTCGTTTTTGTGTTAAATGTTTTAGTTAGAAAAACGGAATCAGTATCAGATATTTACTCCTAAAAACAGGAAAACTCTGAAGTTGTCATTGTGTAAAATGTTATTTGATTAGATCTTTTCCTATTAAAATGGATATATTATATTTTACGTGATTATATATTTTTTTGAATAGCGACACATTTTGTATTTGTGCGGTTTATTATAACCTAGTCACGAGACTTCACTTCGTATCAAGGAGGTATTCAAGAACATCAACTTTGCTATCTAGAAATAACCTGCTAAAAATCTATTGTCATCTCATTAACATAAGAGTGAAAAGAATAAAACATTCTACAAGGCTTTGATGTTCTCCAATACAGCAGTAAGACTCATCGTGTAGTAGCACTAACGTAGGTTAACTTTGTAAATATTACGGTTTATCCGTCATTTCGATGTGCCTCTAATAAAAATTGTTTACTTATATTATTGTTTCATTCATCATCTTCTTCCTGTCCTTTTCCCACATTATGTGGGGTCGGCACAGTGTGCGTTACCCTAGCTGGAAAGTGTCTCCTAGAGAGATTTGAGAATGAGGAAAAATTAGTGCCTAGTGAGCTATAAATGTGCGCGAAATTAAAAATTTGTGCATATTGTAGTTTTTGAAATAAAGGGAAAAAACGTTTCCAGCTAGGGTAACGTTGCTCCAGCTGGAAAATTCTAAACCAATGGTCGGAGAGAGATGAATTGTATATCGGCAGATAGCTTAAATTTGTGCATATTTGTGCGCCAAAAAAAAAATTTGTGCGACTTGAGGTTTTCGAGATATTGCGTTTTCTAGATTTTCCAGCTAGGGTAACGTTTTGAAAAATCGTGTTTCTCAAAAACTACTGTATGTACGCCTGTAGAAAATATATACACGAGTAGCTCTTAATTTGTGCTAATTTGTGACGGAATCAGATTTAAGAAAATATTTATAGTTTTTGAGTTATCGCGTTTTTTTTAAAAACCTTAAAATGATCGTAGCGTCTTAATTTGACCATGCACAAACTGTATTCGGTCGCTGAAAACTGTATTCGGTCCGTCTCGACGCCTATAATAACCACACAAAATTTCAAAAGTGTACATACCTGCATTATTGAATAATTTAACTAGAAGTAAAAAAAATGGTGTAAAAATGTGTCATAACTTTGAAGTCAACCTACATGAAAACGGCGCAACCCACGATTTGTGCGCTAGACCAAAAATTAGTGCTTCTTATCAAAAAGCATTGTGTAAAGTCTCAGCTTCCTATGTTTCGTATTTATCTCGTTATTTAGCAAAAACCAAAATAGTAAACCCATGTTGGTTAACCGAACAATTTCGAAAGGCTACTAAAAAGCGACGGTTTCATACATAGCGATGACCTTCTTGATTGACCCGTATTATCACTCAGCTGTTGTTTGTACAGTTGCATTTAAACGTTCTAAAGCAATAAAATTAAAACAACCTGGTAAGTATAAGTTAATATACCTACATATACTTAGTAGATGATTTTTATATTTTTACTGATGTGTTTACTGACTTTTCATTTATAAACTGTATCTATAGGTAGTACCTACTGTATCTGTAAGGATATTTGTCCATAAGAAAGATAGATAGATAGGCTATCTACTTAATATTATGTAGATACCTAAAGACGTAAACAAGTGAAAAAACACGAAAACAGCTATAAAAATATAATCCAATATCTAGGTATATTTTTTTACTACGTAAGTAGTTGTTTTCGACTTCAGTGTACTCAGGCACAACAAGTTTGAACCGGTTGATGTGCAAATTTAAGAAGGTCATCGCTATGTATGAAACCGTCGCTTTTTAGTAGCCTTTCGAAATTTTTCGGTTAACCAACATAGGTTTACTATTTTGGTTTTTGCTAAATAACGAGATAAATACGAAACATAGGAAGCTGAAACTTTACACAATGCTTTTTGATAAGAAGCACTAATTTTTGGTCTAGCGCACAAATCGTGGGTTGCGCCGTTTTCATGTAGGTTGACTTCAAAGTTATGACACATTTTTACACCATTTTTTTTACTTTTAGTTAAATTATTCAATAATGCAGGTATGTACCTACACTTTTGAAATTTTGTGTGGTTATTATAGGCGTCGAGACGGACCGAATACAGTTTTCAGCGACCTTGTGCATGGTCAAATTTAGACGCTACGATCATTTTAAGGTTTTTAAAAAAAACGCGATAACTCAAAAACTATAAATATTTTCTTAAATCTGATTCCGTCACAAATTAGCACAAATTAAGAGCTACTCGTGTATATATTTTCTACAGGCGTACATACAGTAGTTTTTGAGAAACACGATTTTTCAAAACGTTACCCTAGCTGGAAAATCTAGAAAACGCAATATCTCGAAAACCTCAAGTCGCACAAATTTTTTTTTTGGCGCACAAATATGCACAAATATAAGCTATCTGCCGATATACAATTCATCTCTCTCCGACCATTGGTTTAGAATTTTCCAGCTGGAGCAACGTTACCCTAGCTGGAAACGTTTTTTCACTTTATTTCAAAAACTACAATATGCACAAATTTTTAATTTCGCGCACATTTATAGCTCACTAGGCACTAATTTTTCCTCATTCTCAAATCTCTCTAGGAGACACTTTCCAGCTAGGGTAACGCACACGTCGGCACAACAGTGTTCTTCCATTTTCCTCTATCAGCCGTCATCTCAACACTCACTCCACATGAGTAAGAAAGGATTCTTACTCATGTCATCATATATTATTGTTTTATTATACAGAGTAATCTCAAGACTAGAAATAAGAAAAAAAAATAACAAATAAAACATTTATTAAATAATAAAATACACGTACTAACTAAATAAGGTAAAAACAAACTCAAAATTATAGTTGATTGCAAAGCGATGCAACATTCAAATTTGATATAATTTCTACATATTTTCAATATGCAATTTAAAATTATATTTCATATTTATTTTAACAACTTCCTTGTACGTCAGGATATTGTAGTATCGACATTGCAAAGTTTCGCAATCGTAAAACAAAAAAACTTAAAAATATAAATTCTTGCTGAACCTAATTATCTTCTAATTGGAAAATATTCATTTCTATTGTAATTTGAACATTATATTTACATATTTAAGATGCATAATCATTCAATCGTCTCATTGACTCGGGTCCTTCCGAAGTAAATTCAAGCTAGATCTGACTCGAGCTTCGAGTCACGATAGAGCATAGTTCTAGAATACGGGCCGTATTTAAGTCAGTTTATGTTTAACGAGTACAAACGGGATTTAGGCCCAAAATGCAATGGAACCATTCATCAAAAAGGATGGGAAAAGGGCCATTGAAAGCCACAATACCGTCAACAAGTTTAATTCATCTATTCAACACCTATATAAGTTGTTCCACGCTATTTGCGGATAGCTCGAGCAATCTCCAAGCGGCTTTAGGGTTCAACTCCTGAGGGTCTCTACAGAGAACCCAGACATAATTGACCCTCATCACCTTATCAGGGTCACCTTCGACAACATTGTTCTTGGAGTCTCGAACGCACATAATCTGCTGGGACTGGAATGTTATGACTAGAACTGGTCCCTGGTCCATCATTTTCCCCATCACCAGGTCGATCTGCTCAATATCCAGGATCTTGGAGTCGAGGTGAAAGCCGAGGGTTTTGCACTGTTTGATCGGAGTTGCGAGGATGTTAAACACGCCTTCGTAACACCAGTCTTTGAGGATATCCAGATCGCCTCTGACCATCGCTTCCAGGATGTTCGGGATGATATCGTTCGCACAGTCTTCTAGAAACTTCGTCGCGGTGAAGTTAGGGTCGATCTTGCAGATTTCAGTAAGAGTTTTGGAGAGTTCTGTCTTCTCGAACATGTTCCCGAAGAGGCTGCCGACTTTCTCGGTGATGAGACGCGACGCGCGCACCATCGGGTTGTCGGACTCTTCGTACTTGATCTTCCAGTCTAACACCTGGTGACGGAAATTACAGATAAACAAATGCTCCATGGACAAAGATAGCGAGAGATTTTTTATCCATACTGTCCATACTTCCATCCATACTATCCATACTAATATTATAAATGTGAAAGTAACTCTGTCTGTCTGTCGGTTACGCTTTCACGCCCAAACCGCTGAACAGATTAAGCTGAAATTTGGCATAGTTAAAGGTTGTATCCCAGGGAAGGACATAGGCTACTTTTTATCCCGAAAAAATGAAAAAATCCCGAGGGACCGCGGGTCACACCGCGGGAGCGCAGCTAGTTAATTATAAATAGTGCACAAATTATTAGTTACTAACTTTAATAAACTTATATACTTATTCATTTCATTATTAGACGCGATTTGACTGTGACATGGTACAAGACACGACCAACGGGTCATTAAATTCGTGAAGTTAACCGTTTTAAAGTTTTTCATGAAGAAGATGCGCAATCAATAGGCGCATTTGAATGCCCAACTTCACGTATTCCTAGATCCGTTGAGCGAACTGTAACTTCCGTGAGCGTGTTTTATAAGTGTCAGATACCTTGTTGACATATTGGTTGTTGTTCTTGAAGTCCTCCCACTGCTGGTAGAACTTGGAGTCCTTGTGCAGCTCGACGCCCACCGTCTCAGTGTCCGGAGCGAAGGTGCGTTCGTCGTCTACCACCTTACATCATGAAACGAATCTTAGGTATGTTCAATTAGGATCATACGTTTTCTTAAAATACAGGTTGATACACGAGACATGAGCCGTGTTGGTCGAATGGAGTTGTGTCTCGGCTTTCAATCTGAAGGTCGTGGGTTCGAATCCCGGCCGTGCATCAATAGATTTTTCGTTTCGTAAAATTTATATGCGCTATAACACGAGCTCATAACGGTGAAGGAAAACATCGTATTGACGTTGTCTTTCCTGTGGGCCGGTTGATTAAGCTGAGAGGATGGATTAGGTGCTGGGCAAGCCTATTCCACCTCAAACAATGTCCCAGGCACTACAGCGTCCCGTTAAGTGTAGGCATGGATTGCCTCCTGACGCTGTATAAATCATCTAATATAGATGTAAAGGCCTAAGTTTTTTTTTACACGAGACAGAATATCTCGTGATCACGAGCATATGTTTATGTTGCAACATAGTGTTAAAATCCTCATATTTGTAATTTTTATTTTATTTGTGTTGTAATGTGTTTTGTGTGCCAAATAAAAAAAAAAAAATGGACCAATCGCAAAGCTCGAACGGATCGAGATTCGATTTTCCTGTTTGTGCGAGAGATTGCTTGAAGTCAATGTCTGGACATTAAATCAGCTTGAATAGCTGAGCGCTTTGGATGGTCCATTTAAACAAAAAAACCTTTGATTCATCCACTTATTAGTTACAAGGCAAGAGCCAGTCACAAAAATATGCTACCACATTAAACAGATCAAACTTAAAACAGGCCTATTTAGCTTGGGTTTTTTTTTCTTGTTTGTATCTGCGACCAGTCCCAAGACTATAACCAGGTGTGGTGTATGTGGTCGTCGTATTAGAGGAAGAGCCAGCGAGTTATCCCTGTTGTTTTTGCATCACGGATTCATGTCATGACGAATCCAGTTCCATGATGTGTGGTCTTTTTAGCCTTTTAGGGTAACTGACACAGCGGGATAGAGAGAAGTTTGAAGCTTTTGAAATGTGGTGCTGGAGAAGGATGGAAAGGATTAGCTGGACGGAGAAGGTTACCAACGAGGAAGTGCTGAGAAGAGTTGAGGAGAAACGGGTTTTGATGAACACCATTCAAAATCGAAGAGGAAAAATGATTGGACATCTTATACGACATGACAGCTTTATCAAGAACATCATAGAAGGAAAAGTGGAAGGAAGACGAGGAAGAGGAAGGCCTAGAATAAATTTCATGAGTCAGATAAAAGAGAAGATCGCTGTCATGTCGTATCAAGAAGTAAAGGTGACCGCATTGGAAAGGGAGAGGTGGAGGAAGTTGCATCATTGCACCGACAAGAGCTGAGCTCTTAAATTTGATGATGATGAGGGTAACTAATGGTAAGCAGCTGTGATGCCAAGTGAGTTTTAGGGTAAAAATAGTTTTATGCAAACATACCTCAACTCGTTTCCGTAACGCCATGGGTGACATGTAGACGCGACCCTCGATGCCTCGTGGTGATATTTCGTTTTTCACTACTGCTGTCGCCTGCAAAGATCAGCCATGATTGTACCATGTGGAAATCTGTGATCTGTACCTACTACAGAAGAGAGGAATGGTTTATTTGTACTATGGCTCCTTACTCTTTCCAAAGTAGCATAAAAGTATACACAAAGTTGGCTTTTATTATCAAGCCTTTGCTGTCCCACAGCTGGGCAAAAGCCTCTCCTGAGAAATATAATAATCAAAAATCTCCTCAATAAATAATTGAAAATTTAACAGGATCACACTGTATAGGTTGAGATAGACATTCTCAGATCTTTTATGTATTCCAGGTCCTTTAAAGATGTGTAAAGGGCTAATCTGAGGCATAATGTTGAAAATAATACCTGAGATATAGTTTTAAATGCAGATGTCGCTCCTAACTTCTGGCCCTTCTCAGCAAAGCTCTCCGCTGCATCTTTCGCTGACTTGGAAATATCTTCTGATAACTTTCCTGCAATTTTAGTTTTCAGTAATTATAATAAATAAATAATAAATAAATAAGCCTTTTATTCAGACGCTAACATAACAGTTCTCTATTTCTAAGCACTTAAATTAATACTACAGCGTCTGCGTGCCCCTTTGGACAAAGGCCTCCTCCAACTGCGACCAACGAGTCCTGTCTCCCGCTATTCTGGACCACAAGCCACCAGCTGTGGCCTTCACGTCATCTATCCATCTTCTGTATGGTCTGCCACGCTTCCTTTTCCTTCCTCCCACAAACCAGCACATTGCAGTTTTCAACCATTTGTCTCTTCCCCGTATTGTATGTCCTGTCCATCTCCACTTTAACTTCCTGATGGCAACTACCACATCTTTTGTCTTTGTTTGTTTTTTTAAAGTGGTAATTCTAATTCTATCAGATAGTTTCTTACCCATCATACTTCTCTCCATAGAGTTTTGACATGTTGTTAGTTTTTTGTCATGGGCTTTATTTGTTGCCCAGGTTTGGCAGCCATAGGTAAGAACAGGCATTACGCAGGTGTCGAATAGCTTTCTCTTTATGGCTATATCTGTTTCCTTATTTTTCATGATGTCCTTCAGACTCCAATATTTCTTCCAGGCATTCCCAATGCGTCTATCAATTTCTTTTGTCATGGCATATCTTGGTGATATAACTTGACCCAGGTAGAGGTATTCATCCACATAGTCTAGCGTGTTGTTGTTTATGCTAATAGGTTCTTTATTACCATTAGTCATGGCTTTCGTTTTTTGAGTGTTCATTGTTAGACCAACTTCACGGCTTACTCTGTCTAGGTCGGTTAGCATTTCTTGGAGCTGTTCGCTTGATGGAGATAGAATTATTAGGTCGTCGGCGAATCTCAAATGTGACAGGTGCTCTCCGTTGATTATTAAGCCATTTTTTTCCCAGTCTAACTGACGAAATATTCCCTCTAACAGTTTTCTGTATTCAGTTTCAAATGCGTGTAATAATAATATGACAAGGCCAATGATGATGCAATAAAGGACAATGCCCATTTTTGTATGGGGAGCCATACCAGCTTGCGTCAAAGCAAATTAACGTTAAAAAATTTTGATTTTGTTTATATTTTCGTTACCAACACAAACATTTTTTTTTCACTTACTGTATTTTTTTCTGAAATCTGTAAAATCCAGTACAAAATGTTGCAAAAAGTAAGGGAAGGTCTCTTAATAACGTTTTCCTGTAGCTACAACGGTTAATGTTCCGTCTCAAAAATCCACCCTGTATATATGTATTTTTTTGCGGTTCAGAAAATGATTATTTTTATCAGTAAATTATAGACAAACAATACTATTGGTTTAATATATCCATGACGCAACGTGGTACGGGCTACGGGCATTATCTTTTAAAGATTTATTATTTAATTAAAGTACTAGTCATCAAATTTTAAGCATTTGTTTATGTGCTTACCGGCTTTCTTAGCTATGTCAGTTTTGCTAGCTTCCTCAATCACACTGCCAACCTTGCCTTTGATACCCTCCAGGGTCTCCTTAAAAACTTCAGAGCCCTTAGAGGCTTCCGATTCTACTGCATGAAACTTTTTTCTTGCTGCCTGCAAGAAATAACTGGTAGATTTTTTGCTTAAACTGTTTGCTGACATTCAAATGATTTGTTAGGTCTATTATGACTTTCCTTGCCCTCCACTCTATCAGCCAACATGTCAACATTCAATCCCCAGAATGAATGAATTAATTAATGTCATTTATTGTAAAAACATAGGTAAAATATAAGATGAAAGTATGTTTACAAGCGTACCACTCTGTCACCTATTAGTATTGGTATACAATAATAATTATTATTAAATTAGGATGTTTGCCATTGCTTTGCATTGCCATTTTATAAATTCAGATAATTAATTAGTTACCTAAGTTTTATTTATTACAGGCAAAAAATTTGTCTAAATTATGAAAACATTTTTCTTGCAACCACAACTTATTAACTCATTCAGTGCCGAGCCCGCCGATCGGCAGGTTGAAGTTCTTCATTCACATGCCGGATCCGCCGATGGGCGGGCAATGTACCAATGTATGGCGGATGGGGGGGAGGTAGTTTTTCTAGGGCGGCGTTCAATGGGTTAAAACAAAACTTTTTAAATGGAAAGGTACTCTGATAGAGCTCCATCCAGCTCTATCTAGGACCAGCTGGTCCTAATGTATATCATCTTTCAATCTGGACTGCCAACATAGGTATCTTCAACATCTACCATATTACTATTCTACCATGTGAGCAAAAGGCTGGCAACAACTAATAGAAATAATCAAAAGTTTAGTGGATTATTTTGAATCATCTGTAAGAAAAGTTACCTTCAAAGCATCAGAGTTCTCCAGTTTTTGAGCCTCTTCCCGAAACTTTTTGATGTTATCTTTCATATCCTTGTTCTTTGCAATATCCTCTCTGATATTCTCGATGATAGATGAGAAGAAACCTTTCCGGGCTGAATATTGTCGGCATTCTTGGATTTTGTTGTACTGAAAGAGTCAATTGGATGTAAATTATTAGTTAAACTAGACCAGGGGTAAAATTGGACTTTGTGACTAACTTGTCAAAGAAGTTCACAACTAAATTTGTATGTGATGAATGAAAAACCTATAATAAATGTAAGGAGTTCATAATAGGATTCAGATAATATACTTTTCTACACTGTAAATCGTGAAAACATGGAATGATTATGGAAAATAAGATGTTTATGAAAATAGAGGTGTAAGGGGCTTACCTGTTCTGATTTTAGGATAGGAACTGTTGGCTTAACATTAACTGGAACGACACATTTCCACCGAGCTGGGCTGTATATTAACTGTCTACACGAATGCTGCAATGGGAGAGTAATAGTTATCCGAAACAACCATCCAAACCAAGGACAGACATCAGTTCATCTAACCTCAAAATATTTACCATTATAACTGCAAAGGCGTAATAAATACAGTTTTTTTGTGGTTTTAAATATGTTATTAAATTTAACAACAACCCGGTGATTTATTTATAGATTTTTACAACATTATCAGCGAAAACTTATTCATTATTTCATCACGAACACCTGTCAAAAGACAATGTTTTCACTGGAAATTTTAGCATAGTTGTCAATTTGACGTAAGTGACATTGACTATTTCAGCCAATCACAACGATACTGTTAATAACGCACCAATTAGGTTTCAGACATATAAATACAAAAAAGTCACCAAAACCTCGTTTTCTTTATCCAACTATTTTTTCAGTATATTTTATTACATTCTAATTGTTTAAAATTGAACTTTAAATCTGTATTCATGAAAAAAAACGAACTCAACGTTTTAAGCGAAATGTTATATATTTTGTGTGTGGCATTGAACCTTTGGGTCATTGCATTGAACAGACTTGTACTGTACAGGACAGTTGTACCATAGACAAGACAGACAAGACAATGTCAAAAAATTAAAAGTATTTTCATTTCCTGTTGACAAAATGTCATTATTTTTATTTCACAACATTTTTCGATTGTTTCACTTCAGTAATTGGATTAGAAATTATTGGTATTAAGTTCTAGACAAATAAACAGATATGAAACATTTTTCAAATAAATATGAAAAATATTTTGTGATGGTCGTCTTTGCAAATAATAAAAAAAACTATTTGTTTCCGGTGTGAAGGTAGTTCCAGAAACGAAAGTGTTGTAATTTTTCATTTATTTTCTGTCGTCATTTTTGGCTAGGAAAACGTGTTACCATTGATGAAATCTTTATCGTTTTGTGTTTCTTCATTCTAAATCGTAAATCGCGATCATTATTTGTGTTTTTCATCGAGGAGGAGGACTTTGCTTAGTGCATCGTCATAGACAGAACAGACAGTGGAAGGTACAGCCAGCGACGTTTACCGACTATCTTCTATCCATATTTACATACCTACGTATAGTAGTAGGTAGGTATCGCAGTCGGCGATCACCACACCACGTTTTCGCCAGCTGGTGTGTGCACTGCGGCTGTAGAATTTGGTTAGAATAGTAGGTTGTAAGGAGTTGATTGTTCATTGAAGTGTGTTGTCCTAGTGTAACATTGGTGATGTGGTGGCAGGTTTGGGCGCCCGGCGCGAGTTGAAGAATCCTGTTGCCAGTCCACGAAGCCAGTTCGAGTTCATCCCATTTGTCAGGACTCGTCCATCTGGGCGTTACTGTTTTATATGACTTTAGCAAGATATACAGGTCAGTGGGACTTTAGTGGTTATAAAAAAATAGATAAATTTTTCTAATTAAAAGTAGTTGAGTACTATACCGGCATAATGTAGCTAGCAATTTTCGTCCACTAAGATATTTGTATTATTGGATACCTAAAATAAAATCTATTTTTTTCTTTTAACATTTGTTGAGAGCACTCACAAAATTTTTAGAGTTCTGTACCCAAAAGGAAACGGGAACTCTATCACTAAGACTTCATTGTCTATCTGTCTGTCTGTCCGTCTGTCACCAGGCTGTATCTTATGAAAGATAGTTGAAATTTTTACAGAGACTAGGTAATTTATTTATAATATAATTATGTCATCTAGACCTAACATATCAATCAATGTCTAGAAATAGCTACAATATTACTGAGCAGTATAATGTTATTTACTGGTAAGTAATAAAATCTTATCATGTGCATGTTATCTACAAAATGACTGGTTAATTGACAAGTCTGTGGTTAGGGCACAATGTGTCTTATAACTTAAATTGTTATTGATATCTATGTTTAACCGATTTCTAGTTAAAAGTATCTAACTTTATTCCTGCACATGAAATGCCTACCCCTACAAATTTGGCCAAATATGTACTTCAGTGTGTCTGTCCTATCCATTTAGATTCTGTCTATCATCTTGGGGAATTTGGGAATTTTACTAGAGAGATTCCACAATCTCAGATCAAACTAAACTCTTACGGCCTTACTAATAATCGTGGATAAAGTTATTCCTGAGTGTAAACTGTCAAAATGTATGGTTATTTTTAGTTTATTCCGAGGAATAACTTTACACCATGTTTATTAGTATGGGCCTTAGTGAATTATGAACAGTGAGTGTAGTGTGAGGACCATTTAAAGAAGTTTTTTAGTCCTGGCACATTGGCAATTTTGATCTTGTGTGATGGAGACACATACCGACTATCCCTTCAACACTACAGAAATGCATTCAAGAACAGACTCCGGTTTTTGCAGAACTAATTATAATTTTTGTGCCTTTTATCCTAAGTGATTCTACTCCTGTTCGAGATAACTGAGCACTTCCATGCAGGAAGACACATTTATCATGTTCTTGATAATGAAGCCATAAGCTATGGCGTTTTTTTTTTTTTCGAAAAAGCTTCGTCACCGGACTTGGCCAGCATTACCTAACACGTACTAAGTTACTTTTTATGAGCCTAAAATTCCCTATTTTGTTATTCGTATTCAAGCTCGTATACATATGCAAATTGCCGTGATTCTCATGTAGATCTCGGGGCTCCAGTTAATCACATTTGCATCGGCAGGCCCTGAAGGGTATCGAAAAGCTTGGACTTAAATTACCTAACCTTGGCTGAAGGTCATCTTTTGAAGCTCTAATGCAGGCAAATTCTATGCTTTCGCATTTTCGCCTAACTACAACACGTCAATGTTACCTAAATTATGTTTTCGATATTTTAACGCAAGAAAGGAGCCTCTTTTGAGGCGCACTTAAAATCCTTTCACCACACTGGTTCGAAAGAACTACTGACACGATAAGAAGAAGATTTCAACGCAGTAGCGCATTCAAAAGTTAGTGTTATTCCGCTGTGTTTATATTCATTAACAATCATCCTAATTCAAAAAATCTATGTTGTTGTTGTTTCTAGCTCGCACTGTCCTACTTCTGGGCAAAGGCCTCCCTTCGAGGTTTCCAGATATCGGTCTTACGCCCATCGCGTCATTGCTAGCGTGGTTTACCGCGCCGTCTCGCTGTCTCAGGGCTCATCTTAGTCATTTTGGCCCACAGTTCCTCAAAAAAAATCTTCTCCCAGTAAATCCTATTTACTAACTATTCGCAAATAAAGTAGCATTAAAAGAAAGTTCACGGAGCTAATTGGTTTCGACGTAACAGAACATAATCTACTACACCCGGAGGGTTGGTACCACAGAACTATACAGGGTGTAAAAAGACGTCTACCGAAGCCGCAAGGGGTAGGTACAGCATCCCAAAACACAACCAAATCCAAAAGAATTTTCCGAAAAAATCATTATATCCGGAGAAAACAGCGTTTGAAGATCACTGTTTGCGTATGTAATGGGCGCGTTTTTATACGTAGATTGCTGGATTTTGAGTTTTAATTGTTTTTTTTTATTTATAAATGAAATGATTAGGTAGGCATGGTCTGATTGCAATCCCTCAGTTTTCGGTAGCAGTCTTTTTACACCCTGTATATCTAGAGTTAGTACAGTAGATTCGTACTGCATGTGTGATGCAGACCTCCCCCACTCACCCCTTTACACCCACTCCTCTCGCGCGTGATCGATATATCCTAGTATGCCTATGAACTATTTGATCATATTACGTGTAGTTGCTGCAAACATGGTATTGATTGTAGACACGCCAATTATACTGGAGCTATAGATGAAGGAGACTTAGATTAAAACTTGACAATTAGATTTCCAAATCTTCTGTCAAGTCTTATTGTCTTTCTGTACTGTATTCCCAATTATAATATGTTTCTTGAATCCTGATCCTCTTAATCATTTTCTAAAATAATAAATTCATATTATAAAAAGCAATGCAAAGCTTCTTCGTAAATATACCCGAAAACATTCCACTTCAGCAATTCCATTTTAGTAGATTCATGTGTAATATGGCTTGGGTATCTACATCAGAATATTACTGAACCAGAAAAGTGTGCATGGTGCTATAAGAGATTGAAAGCGTGGGCCACAATAGATAGAATCCAACACAATTTGCGTCATAAAAGAAGGATTCCTATTGGAAATTTCTGATTGCCTTTTGTTGGCAATTTAAATTGCATTTAGTGTCACGGGTCACTGAATAGCTAACAGGCTTGAATTAAACACAAGGTTGGCCGTTAAACTTCGGCGTGCCTTTATGAATGGCTAGTCGGTTTCCCCCTCGCTTTGGCTTTTCCTAGTCTGGCTGGCGAATGGCGACTATGCAAATTCAACTTGGGAAGGGCTTGTGTAATAATACTGGAACTTTAAACGATTTTTGATAAAAAGGGTTTGAAACGCGTTGCCGGGAGAAGTAAAACTGTGTAATATCTACTATGCATAATCCATCAAAAAACGGCACCACGATGCCGTCAACTATGGTTCTATGTTAAAATAATAAATGAATTACTTTGTTATTACTTTTTTTTGCTCTGAGAGATTATAATAAAATTAAAATTCAAACAAAACAATGAGTGCGTTATCATTTATAAATTAAATGCTATTTAACGGTTTACACTGCATATTTCTATCGCAGGCAAATGGTTTAATCAGTCGTTCAATAAAGCGCCTAGCCATTTGATTAAACGGCGCCGTTCAACTAGCGGCTCATTCAGACTCTTTCTAATTCTAAACCATGATTTACTAGATGAGACGAAAAAAGTCGTGAGTTATCCTTTAGGTCTATTAATAAACAAAAAAAGTATATCAAAGTTGGCAGCAGAAATTTAAGAAGCAAAACCAATTAAACCATCGAAATTCAATTAGATTTGTTTAGAAGTGCTCTAACACATGCCGTGGCGAATTGTTTGGACGCAATAAAGCAATAAAAATAGCAGTTTCTCTTATCACCAGTTCTCTGTTATTAGTTTTGTGTATAAAACGTGATTTTCGGAGGTTTTTATGCATTGCCCATTCACGATTGAAACTCTTCTCAAGAATCAAGAGTTCTGTGTTGTAACGTCAATTTTGTTATGCTGCTTCAAATTCTGTATTCCAACTTTGTTGTGGCCAGAAAGCTATAAGCTTGGAATTAAGCGTTGCGGTGAGTCCCAGTCTCAGGTTGTAGTATGTTTTAATGGCCTACATTGCTTTCATATAGCAGCCTAAAGTTCTCGTTGCGGTTTCAAACTGCTGCAGTTTTCAGACCGAACGACGCTAGCGAAACTGAAAACCGTATCGCCAATATTGCGTTGTAATTGCAAACATATGGCTAGACTGCCGCAATTTGCCGAAAGTGGGTGTTATGTCACTATTAAGGGGTCGTTGTACTTTCCTTTCACATGCGAAGCTCCCGCGACTTGTCTGTATTGGAACTATCTTCTGACGTCACTTGAACTAGACAGCAAAGCATTAAACCATGATTTGTAAACAAGGTCATAAGTATTGACAAGAGGCTTGTTAGATATAGTCATCCTACGACGGTGCTGAAAATCGGTTATTTATATCAAAAAGTAATCGATTTTGAGCACCGCTTCATCAGTTTTCGAAGCATCAACCAGAGCATTCGCCGTCAACTGATATTGCTATTTTACTAACGCTGCCGCATTACGTAGCTACAAATACTTCCAACTATCAGTGTTAGTCCTTTAGCCATTCTAGTTTACCTAAAAAACTTGTTTAACCTATTTCGTAACATCGACATCGGATTGCGAAGCTGTGATGCAATTGAGCAATGAACTCGAATGATAGAGCTAAGCTTACTTCGACTTTGTAATTTTACTCAAGCGTACTGCGCTAAGCCTTTCTCTAAAGTTGTCTTTTCTATTATGTAATCCATTCCTAAAGATTGCACAAACTTAGGGAGGCCTATACCCAGCAGTGGGTGAAGTCTGGCAGTGAATGATGATGATGATGATGTATCCATTCCTTTTGGAAATACTTTGCTTATATTTTATACCTAATTCTTAAGGGTCCACAGTTCTCCCCTCAACTGTATCGCATGGTACATTTAAGAATCTGCTTTCTCCCAGTTTATTTGGATTTTATAATGTCTATGTATGCTTCGTTCGCTGAGCAAACTTTGCTGCAATCTGAATCCAAGGTTAGCTGTCAGCAGAAATGTCACCCTTTTACTACGCGCGTAACCTCGAATTGGAGACCTGTCGAGTTCATCGACCGCCATTTGTGAGTCTTGCAGCGAATTGCGGACACTACCAGCATCTATAATGTGTCTTGCAAGAGGCCACACGACAAAGTTCTTCGTACCTCAATGCAAGATCTCATTAGACTAGCTGGCTTCGCGAACAAATGCTATATTTTCATCTATGGTATGGTCGCTTCGTCCATGAATTAATAAGACATTTCACAAGCTTTACACCAAAGTGCGAAACAGTTTGATCGTGTATCTGGTACGCTTTGACTCTCGTGGGAAACTTGTTATGTCACCCAGGAAGTTGTTTGCGGTGATTGTTGACCTAAATAATGTCATCGGCTGTTGGAACAACGCAGTCTGTAGCATACTCAATCCCAAAATACCTCCGAACGTGACAATCATGTCACTCGCTAGACTACGGTTTTGTAACTTTGTTGCAAATTGCCATGTAGTCGATCAGACCAAAGAAACGGGATGGGCCTATCAACATTATTTCAAATATCGGGCTTAGTCTGTCTTAAAATTCTAGCTAAAGGATATTTTAAACTTAGAGCTGGCCTCTACCCATCGGTGGATGTTATCAGAAGATGATGATCGATGTTGTGTAAATACTAATTAATTGTTTATTTGGCCTCGTCCGCCAGACATTATAAACTAAGTACATCAGCTACGTCCAATTGAACAATACCACTCAATTATGTAATTTCGTGATCATTTCCGAGTCACTAAAGGTCGTTCGATCATTATATCAGTTCAATGTACCATGCATGTCATCTGCCGTATATCGAACGATTTATAGGCAAAATAGACGCACTATATGACGCCTAGACGTGTAACAGATTATAGGATGGCTGGAAGAGCTGGACTCTTCATCTGACAACTTGACATGTCACTGCATTGATTGCAAAGAGTGAAAGAAGGGAAGGGCATTAGCCCTGGATGACAGAGGCTGAATAATAATAATGTATCACGACGTACAAGTACACACAACCAATCTTTAGCTCTCTGAAGCTAGGTGCACTAAACGATTGCGCGAGTAGCTGAGATAGCACGATGCAACAAACTAAGCGAGTGTGCCAGGCAGCTATAAAACACTGTCTTCGTCTTTTAGGCGTCATCAAAAATGGGTTCTGCGCAGCTACTTCAGAGAGCTAAAGACTGGTTGTGCGTAGGTACTGTAATCTAGTAGTTTTTATCTAAACTAGCCTTGCTTTTCGCGCAGAAGTTATTATTACTACTATTATTTAAATTCATAGCGGTAGTCTACATTTTTGATTCCTCTAAAAACATCATTCCGTTGCCCTTAGCCCACGCTAAGTGGGGTCGGCACAATATGTATTTTTCTTCCATTCACTCCTATCACTCGTCAAATGTGTAGCAACAAAAACATTTTGAAATAATTCTACGACGTTTTGTTGACTGATCAATACCTAAACGAAAGATTTACCGGTACTTTTACAAGTTGTGAAACAAGATAAAGGAAGAACTTTTGATTATTTGCTTCCTTTTTTAAGGTTTTTCCGAAATTCGCCACACCGGGCTGTAGTCGCTGTGTCGCGTGTATTTAGAGATCTTGACATTTTAAATCTAAATTCCGACGATGGGATAATGTGGAAAAACTTTGATGTCAAAGTCAAAAAACATTAAATTCAATAGGACCGCTGTGAATAGTAAATCACGCCTGGTAGAAGACTTCCATTTGATATGCGATGGAACGAATTTTAGTTTTGATGCTCAAATCTGTGTCATCCTTCCACTCTGTTGCGAAACCGGAACTTCCCCTTTAACCAACATCAAACGTCTCTTAAGGAAACCAAAGTTTCCCTCTCTAAGTTAAGAGCCTTTCAGTAGTTTTCACATAACTTGGTGGAGAAAGTACCAAACAAGATTGTTTTGATTTGGGTCCAAACTATCATGCTTTTATGATTGTTTTCTTCTTGTCGAGTCACTACAGTATCCATGTACGTTGAAAATTGTAGTGTTCGTAAAAATAAAACTTAAATCGGTACGTGATAAACACCTGTAAATACAAAAATATTGTTTGTTACACTTCAATAATGTGGAGCAGACGAAGCTGCGGGTTTCCTCACGATGTTTTCCTTCACCGTTAAGAGCTCGTGTCGCGCATATAAATTTTGCGAAACGAAAAATCCATTCAGTCGTCTTTCCTGTGGGCCAGGCTGATTAAGCTGAGAGGATGTTTCAGGTGCTGGGCAAGCCTATTCCATCTCAAACAATGTCCCAGGCACTACAGCGTCCCGTTATGTGTAGGCATGGATTGCCTCCTGACGCTGTATAAATCATCTAATATAGATGTAAAAAGCCTAAGTTAGTAGTTTGTTACAAGTTAGATGAGACATTACCACGGTATAAAAATACAATATGTTGTGTGTAACAATAAGTTGCTAAATAAACCATTATCCTAGCCTATTATCGTGAAGCTAAATGCTTTTAATATTTGACCTTATAAATCCAAAGTACCAATTATAATAGCACTCAACCCTTAAACAGGCAAATAATAATAAATTGGATAGCCTCTTACCGGGACCCATTTTCCTTCGTTTTCATAGGCCATCGACCCGAGAGCATCCCTCGCTTCATTTCCAATTTGCTGAAGGTACTCTATTGTCTTAAAGACTTTTGTTCATCCTCTTAGGGTCTCCCTTTTGTTTTATTTTTAAGATCAATCCACTTCTTTCCGCGGAATATTATTTTACCCAGTCCTTGTATGGGTGTATAAATAAAGCGTCTTATTCTATAGAGATCTGTGTGTGTCGCAAACGAGTATAATGCTAAATCGATTCAATGATGATGTGCCTTGTCTGACATTAGAATCGAGAGGCAGCTATGTGCCTCGCAAATCTTATTAAATTGTGTATTACGTTCTTCCCGTATTAAGCTTCCTAGCTCCTATGAATGTGCGAATAAGATTGGATAGAACTGGTTGAAACTGTTTGCGCGGAATCTTGCAAATTTGAACTATTTGGATAAAACTAGCTATAGAATAGAAGTAATGTCATGGAGATAATAAGGCTATATGTCATTTAATTAGTATTCGGTGCGGCGCTTGAATTGTTTTCAAAAGAAAGAAAAATAAACAAGTAAAAAGTTGCGCAAAAAATGCGACATTAATTTTATTATGGTATCCCTGTGACACCTAAATTACTGAAGGGACTCGAGGGAGGATCCATACTTCCATACTAATATTATAGACGTGAAAGTCATCTGTCTGTTTGTAACATTTTCACGCCCAAACTACTGAACAGATTATACTTAAAATTTGCATGGATAAAAGTTGTATCCCAGGGAAAGATAGGCTACTTTTTATCCCGAAAAAATAAAAAAAACCCGAGGGACCGCGGGTGGCACCGCGAGAGCGAAGCTAGTATTATATAAATTGATTATGTAAATTGCGTAGGTGTCTCATCAACGTTATACTCAGTAAATGGAAAATTGTTGAGCTCTATTTTGGGTTTGAGGTATCTTCCCTCTTGAACGATAAAATGAGGAGCGGCAGGTGGCATATTTCAAGTTTCAAAGTACTTGAGAGCAGGTTCAATATTCATAAAATATTCCTTTGTGATTTTGAAATGCATGCCCGTTTTTACTCGCAAAAAGAGAGGATTCTATGTTCGACTGTCGCGTCGATATCATAGGTCGATGTCTACTTACGTCAACTTAATTCAAGGATTTTAATAAAGTATTTTTAATTGAAGATAGAAACTCTAGCAAAACTTGTAAAAACTTCATCCTCTCCTATAATCTATTTTGAACCAAAATTTTTGTTCGTTAGCTTTAGAAATTCAAAACCAACTCCTTAACTCATAGCATGTCCTATCCTATTTATTACTTAAAATCCCTGTGCTGCAATTCAAATTGAAATATCCTCGGCTTAATTCCTACACAAATTTTCACGTTTTCATAAAAATTTCCTCGGGTAGTCAAAAACATTTAATCATACATTCAGTGTAAGCTTCGCTTCAGCAACATTCGCAATTTATCATCTCACTTATATACGCAGTAGCCTGGAGGTTTCGCAGGACGGGGACGCGGGGCGGGGAGGCTCGCATGCGCCAAGCCAGCCTATTGATTATGGGACTCCCCCACCTATAAAACCTACCTATCTGTACAAAATGCATCCTGGATGAAACTTCAGTATGCAAATGGTTATGCGACTCGGAAGCTAGGCTGTTGCTGGTTATTTGTTTCTGACACACGCATCTTGCAGATGATATATCCAATTAGCGGTAAGCTGTCGCATGATTGAGTGTTGTATGCGGTATGCATGTTGCAGGAGCGTCTTCGTGATTGTAGCTAAACGAGAAATTACAAATGTTTACGAGATTAGCAAATTCTTTTACAAATCGGCTGATGTATAAATATGAAGTACGCGTTTGAATATAACAGCTATCAACCATTTCTTGAGTAGAGTTTTGGATCGATTGACTAACTAAAACCATGCAATTTATGAATATTTCCCAGTTCGCGTGTGTCATTATTCCTGGCTAAAGACACCTTAATTTTCAGCATTCAAATGAAATTGTCCTTGACTTCTGTCGCCTTCCGAAACGTTGCATGTGACGTCACGATCTCGTGTCGTTTAGCGTTGTTTTCCAGCTATTATGATGACCACGTGCTTCAGATCTAGTTAACCTTAGTCGCTACCATGTCTTTTGTGCTCGTAAATACACTTGTGTATGGATATCGATTGGCAGCTATTTATCTCGTCTTCAGGTTGTCAAGCCCTAATCTTAATCTCGCGTAGTCTTAACTAGCAGAATTGTAAAAGTCATACCAAACATAGTGATCATGCTAGCTAGAACATTTATTCTCACAGTAGCTTCAAAATGTTTAGCACATAGTCGGTTTCGTATACGAAATGTTTGAAAAGATACTAGAAATTGCTCTATGAAATAAGCGTCCTAGCGGGAGGTCTTGTCTACTTACGCCGACAAATCGCCCACTAACTGTATTCAAATGGGCTCTAATGCATCTCAAGAGCGTTTGTGGTCCAAGTTTCTGTTGTTATCACTTATCTTACTTTTCTTGAATACTTGTCGTCTATCGGGTTCTAAATAGTGTTCCGTTTTATTCGTCACTCATTTTGCTGCTGTTCTTCCGATCTTTAAAAATCTTTTTTCCATAGATTTTTTTATATTTTCGTATGATACTTACATGGGATGGTATTGAAGTGGGATTGAAACAGTTTCCATAAGGTAGATGTTTTCTCATCTTCCAACATTCAAAGGTCCAAGTTTCTTTAGATACTTGCTTTTTTTTTCTTTATTCTTGATTATTTTCTAGTTAAAACATCTCAGTTACTATCCTACACCACGCCCTCGATCTCAAATCATTTACATTCGCGTGGCCAGCGAAGGGTGAAATTTGTCTCGTCACGTAAATCACTCCGCACGCACCTATTCTGATTCACTTCAGTGTGCGGATCTAAGGTTTTCAACTACCAGCTTAGATTTAATTCAATAAGGCTTTGAAGAATCCATTCCAGGTCTTCGTAGTGAAATTTCTACATCGTTTATGATTTTTTATTTGTATGGTTTTTTTTTCTTGCAATGCTTTTCAAGGTGAGGGAAGAAATTTAGTTGCACTTACTAAAGTATAATGGGTGGATTTAAATGTTGCGAGTTCTTTTTGCTATTGCATGTGATTATTAAAGGATATTGAGTAATGAAGATAGATAGAATAATTATTTGATAACACACAGATGTCCCATGCTTAGTAATGTAGCCGAATTACCTTCGACTTATAGTTTCATCTAGAATAGGGGAACTCTACCTTCGGCTTACTCACTTATACATTTTTATAGTTGGAGAGCGTTATCGATCAACCGACATACCAGTGACGTAACAATCACACCATGATTATAATTTATCTTAATGTTTGAACGATAACAAGCTTATCTGATGGGTAGCGGAAGCTATTTACATTATCATCCATGCGGTCTATTGTCGTGTTGCATGTATTTAGGTGGTATTGTGTTGGAATCTATCAATGAATGCATCTGTTTTATTTACAACGGAACCATGTTTGCTCAAGCATTGCTGGTGCCATTAACCGGTCAGACAATTTAGTCTCTGTTAGAGGAATGCGAAAGCTAGTATAACCGACTAATATCCTAGTTCTCTCAGAAATCATTTTAATCTAAAGACATGTTCTTATCGAAATACACCGTTTCTAATTTAATTTTCTTTATCTTACAAGTTTGTTTGTTAGTAGCCCCTCGAGAGCTCTCTGTTTTACCGAAACGTTATCTCAGTCAGAAAATAATTGGCTGTTTCAATCGCACTGAGTTAGTTGAAAGTCAATAGGTTATAAGTATAGTAGTTTTCTTTGTTATTGTTGAAATAAACGGTAGAGCTATCGGTTTTAGATAACTTTATTCATCTTGGCGATAATATAACTTAGTCTTAGCAGTTCCATGCTGTTTTCACTTGCAGCAGGCATCTCCCACGATTGACTAGTGACTTCCGGAAGCATACCAGAATTGTTCGTACACAAATATAACACAGTCACATTATTATGGCAGATCAAATTGCGCCCGCGCATACAAGTGTCGCCTTACAATATCAAATCCGACCTGCATCTAATATCCGCTATAAGGTGGTTCAAGTTATGAATTTACATTATAGTTGCTGTTCCTCATTATTCGATAAAAACCTACGAACTAGCCGAACTAAAGTCTGAGGTATGACAAAATATTAGTTATCCATTTTTGTCTGATAAGTTCGCCTTTTAAACTAGCTTAAGATATTTTAGTGAGTGTGTCGCGTTTCGAATGCATGTTTTGAATACTTGTAATAGTTACACTCGACACGGGATGCAACCGCCGCAAATTGTTGGTCGCGAACGTTTCCTGTTATTGTTTCACGTTGGTGTAGGTTGTGTAAATTGATCGCGAATGTGGGCTAATGAATGCTGCTTTTATTGTATGACATTTTTCCAAGAATACGTATATTGGATAGTTGGTTTCGGTTGTCTGAAAGCAGCGGGAATCGAAGCGTGTAATATTATTTGCTAGCTCCTAGACGCATTCTTGGATGGAAAGAGTCTGCTATTAAAATGGTTTCTTTTTCCATAATGCCTAAATTGCTATCTCGTCACGCCTCAATTGCTTGAGCAGCTAAGCCTATGAAATGGTTCTTCCATTTTCCTAAGAGGCAATAAAAAAGAGTGGCTGATAAAATTTCGTTGTCGATATAATATAATGATGTTTCCTCTCTCCGTGTAATACTGCGTGTAAGAATTGATCGCCTCTGTTATTTTTAAGTTGCTGTATGGAGAGAAACCGCGCTTATGCGTACACAAGTTTCTGCATAACGAATGTACTGGATTTCGATATATCAAATATTTAACTTTTAGTTTGTCTAATTGATATGACAAATTATAGATTACCAAATGTCTGCTTCTTGAAATGATTTAAAAAAAAAAAATCCCACGGAATTGCAGTAACGTAACGATGTCCTTTGTCACTGGTCTTATAAAGTTCAAAATAGAACATTTTTACAAATCAATAATATAATTTGCCCCCATAGTTTCGCAACAATGCAGCATCGCTTGCTCACAAGAGATTTATTTTATTTTAGCAGACGCCTAGGCGCGGTCTGGCGCAGTGCGGCTCCGTATGACGAACAAATGCTGTACCATGCAGTATGTCTGCGAAGTTTTCAGGGCCATTCGAACAATTGTTTAAAACTAAGAACTACAGAGAAATTCTAGGAACATTGTGTGATTTTTAGCTAGGTTATCGCCCCTTGTAAACCAAATCGGTTTAAGAGTCTCCACAACTATCTACTTTAATATCAAAATCGGGGGTCGCAATATAATCGTAAATAAGGTTGTTTTATCATATGTAGCAATTCGCATGTTTTGAAGTAATATCTAGATTTTATGAAATAGATTTTGCGATAAATTTTAATTCATTTCTAATATAAATATTTCAATATACGAAAATATTTTAATCAGAAATGAATCATGCTGTTCCGAGGTAAGTTTTTACATGTGCAGTTTCAATGCATTGCCGTAGACTGCAAGGAGAGACCGTAAAATTGCGAATGATTGCCGGCAATAGCTGTGACTGTAGATGTTGCTTGCTACTTGAAGTTAAACACTAGTAAAAACTCTACATAACGAGATTCACACTGGAGAAAAATAAGCTTCTTAGCATACAGAAACAACTTTCTTACCACCAGTTCTTGATACAGAAATCACTGCCGCCTTGTTTTAAACCACGTTTCTTATAGACCGGCTGATTATAACGATACAGATCTCTGTAAGCATCTTACTAAGTTAGTTCGTATGAGTCAGTGGCCAACTCTGATGACGGTTTTTTTAGGCCGCCTTAAGACCTCCGTCATGGCTTAACGACTCATAGCCGAGACGACAATTTACAGTGCCCTCTGAAGCACTCAATTGATAATGCCACTAGCGTTCACCCATCCACTTACTGTCCGTTCAGAACGTTGCTTAGCTTCGACGATCTATCAAGAACGTCTCGAGTGTTTCGTAGTTCGTACATCGTACTTGGCAGTAGGTATTCAATTACATATCTAGTGCACATTACAATACATTGTTATGCCGAAGCTCCGGCTTGGGGTGGACGCTACTTTCCACGTGCAAAGTGCGAGCACCTTGACCAATCACAGGGCTTCGTCTCAAGGACGGTAGTTTCTTACACGAATCACGGATGTGTGAGTGTGTTTTGCTTACAGCTTGGAATTTACACACAAAACACTCTGTAAGTCGAGTTTAAATAGCGTTTTGAAGGCTATTGAAAATAGTATTTTGTCTACTGTATTTGCTAGTTATATTAAGACTACATTTTAATCGATTGATGAAGTTAGTAATGAAACCAAAAAGGTTTTTCTGAGATGGAAAGGTAGTTTTATTATCTGTATGATACTGCTAAAGTAAAACAAATGTAAAGTTTTATCAGGATCCGTCTATGACGTGCGTTATTTATAGCCATGTATGTTTTTATTTAAAGTTATTTAACCTTGCTTACCGATACCGACATACATTCTGAGAGAAAACGGCAATCGCAATTTGATAGCAACATTGTGTGAATTTATTTTGACGTAACATGTGTGCTTTAGATCTTTTAAACTCCAATATTTATTATCCTGTTTGTTGTTCTACTTACTAGCTTTAGAAGGCTTCTGTTTTTAAACATGTTCACATGTTATGCTCTATTTGAACCAAGGTATTTTTTTAGTTAAGGTTACGTTACGGTTCAAAGAAAGTACATGCCTATTCTATGTAACGTACATAATACTATGAAACTTATTGAGTGCTCACATGATGTAACGACAAATTATTAATGATGAAAGGGATTAATTAGTCAGTTTCTCCCATTGAGTTACAATCCTAACTCGATGGTTTCTCCCTACAAGGGTGCCTGAATGGTGTACACGTGCATTGTGTATATACCATTGCTCTAAATCTTTCAAAGCCCAGATTAATATTACACATAACTGACAGTCTCAAAACTAGTAATTTTTCTGTAGGAACCATCGATATATTGTCCAATACAAGTTCACGAAAAGTTGCGTTGAATACGTCATGTTCAGCTGTCATTGTATTATTACAGAGACATCAGTACAGTGCGAGGAGAGTAGACGTTGCGCTGCGAACCGGAGGCCGGCCCATTGCCGTCGAGCGTGCATGAAGCTAAACACAACTAGAAACACTGCTCGCAGGTACATTTCACACCCAAACAACCTCTGGACTCCTACTACAGTTGTTCTACCTCACGAGTTGGTCTTATTGTGTGTGTACAGTACGCACAACCGATCTTTATCTCTCTGAAGTGCGACTAGGCGAGATAGCATGATGCAACAAACTAAGCGAGTGAGCGAGGCAGCTATACAACGCTGTCTTCGTCTTTTAGGCGTCATCAAAAATGGGTTCTGCGCAACTACTTCAGAGAGCTAAAGATTGGTTGTGCTTACTCATTTGTTTCTGTGTAAGCGATACGCTCATTCGTCCATAGAGCGTTCCCGTTAAACACAGAAACAACTTGCATGTGCATATGGTGCATCTAAACACAATGAACAACACCAACCTGCCTTCGTTAGATAGACAACTGTACCTACAGGCAACTAATTGCACACTATCTCATCACAGAAAGAACCAGGTATTAGTCCAGGGTTAGTAGTAATGTAGAAATTGTCTTGTTGCCAACTGGAGAACAAAACTGGGAGAAATTTTTACCCTCTAATTTCATCTCCTATGCTCGTCGTTTCCCATTTAGAGGCGAAGTTTTTCTAATTTTAATAAACCACCTCCAGAAATAAAATACAGATCCGTATTCAGAGTCCTCACTCAAGCGTGATTCGTGTCTCAAACGATCATGAATTACTCAAGCTTGCGAGATTCAAGTTCAAAGACTTGAATTGCGCTTTCTGAATAATCTGAGCTTTTTCACGAATTTGTTGTATTTTGGTTCTTTTGTGATTTTGATTTTAATTTTAAGCTCTTGCGACTCGATTTTTTTTTCTGTTTCTCGTGAGACACGTTTATACTTTATTGCTGTTGGCAGTATATCGAATTCAATGTTTGCAATATGCGCAGAAACCGATTAGTGCCATTACTCATTGTTATTTATATCTGAAACTATTATAGGACGCCTGGAATTTTTCGTGTAACCTAACAATGTAGACATTTCTTTATCAAAATGTATAATTGACAAGCATGGTGTTCGGACATACATTTGTCCAGACGAATCAACAATCATCTTCGAGTACAAAAAGTTAGAATAAAGTTTAGATACAAGCAAGTTCAGATCGTCGCATTCCCACGTGACAATCATGGTGTTCGCAGGCAGACCATCAATATTTTACAATAACACAAAAATTTGTCCAGTATTGCAACAATATTATCCTAAGGGTACATTCAATAAAAAAATAAGTTTCGCACTGTCGTCAATGCATACAGAGTAGATCGTCGTCTTCCCATGTGACAAGCATTGTGTTCGCAGACCGTCAAAATTTTGCAGTAACAGACATCGGAAGCTGCTGCCGCTGCGGCAGACGTGACTGGTGAGCGGCGCGGGAGCCCCCGCCCGCATGACGCACTTTGCATCCCGCACACAGCCCTGCTAGACGAGGTTAGTGCACCAACACCACGTAGAAGACATGTTTATGGATACACCTTTGTGCATCCATATACATGACTTCTACGTGTATCTAACAGTCTGAGCACCTCAACAAAAAGGCGGCCGGAGTGTGAAAGTGTGGCTGGCGTCGGAGCAGATTGACGAAACCGCGCGGGGAAAGAGATATATTTAAAATCTATGCGTAGAACAGGCAGTTTCGCTAGTGTCCCGCTTCTTCTACATACGTTACGAATGGCCAAATTACTGCGCTGTTATGGTTTTGCATCGGAGTTGATGTGCTACCGGCGGTAGGCCTAAAACTCTGTCACTAAAATTGGCCACTGACTCAAACGAACTTACTTCAACAAAAGTTTTGATTATAAGTACTCAAGGAAAGTTTATGTTCAGAAAAACTAGTGTACATGTGAACATGGGTCGTATCCGAATAATTCTGCTAAATGAGCTTATATTCCCGAGCCCACCTTCAATATAACCATTGAACCTTTTCTGTTTCAGATTCTATGTAAAAATTAGCGAAAAATTGGATATATCAAGAGATCAAGTCATAGTTAGTTTAGTTTAGTTGTACATAGTTATTATCCGCCGCCATGGGGACTCTGAACGTCAACCGGAATGTCGCCGACGCCTTCTATCGGTACAAGGTGAGTTAGACTTGCCCCTGACTACTTACTATCTCCTATCTCTCTCTATACTCCACGTATTTTGTGACTCTTTTGGTGTTAAGGCTTTTGTATGCTGTGTATAAAATAAACATAAAAATGCACAAGCAGCGCTTAAAGGCGGGTCGCTAACAGCAAAGTCGGGGCGCCGGCCGCGTGTTCATTCAACATGTCATCTTCAAAAGATGAGTAGAGACAGGTGGCGAGGGGAGAGCCCCCCCCCCCCCCCCCCCCCCGCCTCGCCTCGACTCTTGACTTTTGCTTTTTTCAACGAGATTCACTCCTCGACTTTCATATCTGTTAGCGACACGCCAAAGATAACCAGGAAATTCAGTCAAGCCACAAATCATTATGTAAGTGTGTGAAAGACGATATGAGTAAGAAAGAAGTGAGTAACTGAGTATGACGGCTGATACAGGTGAATGTGAGAAGAATCCATTCCATTTTCCATCTATTATAGATGACTTAAGTGGTGTCAGTCAGGTAACACTACATGTGGAATTTGAAAATGTCCGTTCATGGCTGAAAATGCCTATACAGGAGTGGCAACCACGACCACATTGCTTGTCGTGTCACCAGTTTTTTCGAACATACAAAGAAGGACAATGGCAGGAGGTTGATGTGCCTAATGTATGTTTGTTCACAGATGCCGAGGATTTGCGCGAAGGTGGAAGGTAAAGGCAACGGCATCAAGACCGTTATTGTGAACATGCCTGAAGTGGCCAAGGCGCTGGGTAGACCGGCCACTTGTAAGTATCTTCTTCGACAAAATGTTTACTCTTCTATCGAAACCATGAAAGCGTAGTCTTATACGATTTATGAAAGGCTAATGCATTTTTATTTTCTTGCTTAACGGTAAAAGGTGTTGAAACAAAGACACCTCTATAATTCGGAGTTATTTAAAAAAAAAACTACTAACGCCATAGAACCCAAATCAATCTCATTATGTCTGTTTGTCTGTGAATAAAGATATGACCATTTGAAACCCGGTTGTTAATAAGTAGAACTAGCGCCACTGCGATAAAGTAGCAATCACTGGAACTAAGGTGGTAATGAAAAACCATGGATTAATAGGATGTAATAGGATTTATTGACGACGGGATTAATATTTGTATGATCTACAAATATTTGTCTCGGGTCTGGGTGTTTCTATGTATGATATGTATGTATTTACAAACAAAAAGTATATAAGTAGTATATCAGTCATCTAGTACACATAACACAAGCTCTGCTTACTTTGGGGCTAGATGATGCTGTGTGAAAAAGTCCAGCATTATTTATTTATTGTTCTGTAGAGGCAGCTCTGGCGAAAATTGTGCGATTTCAGCTATATCAGTTAAAAAATAAGCTAATGTCTGTGTTGTTCAGATCCAACGAAGTACTTCGGCTGCGAGCTGGGCGCGCAGACCCAGTTCGACTTCAAGAACGAGCGATTCATCGTGAACGGCAGCCACGACTCCTCCAAGCTGCAAGATCTACTGGACGGGTAGATATTACTATTTTCATTTACATTCATTATGGACGGGTAGATATTACTATTTTCATTTACATTCATTATGAACGGGTAGATATTACTATTTTCATTTACATTCATTATGAACGGGTAGATATTACTATTTTCATTTACATTCATTATGGACGGGTAGATATTACTATTTTCATTTACATTCATTATGGACGGGTAGATATTATCTTTTACGCCCCTTTTTTATCAATCCTTCTTACTAGTATGACGTTACATATTTTAGATCAAGAAATGATACGATTCTGGGGCCGTATTCGCGTTCCTTTTTTCGTTCGTTTGATGAATATTCGGAGGCTTCCCACCACGATTTTTGTTTTTCAAACGTTAAAACACGGTACTAGCCTAGGACCAAATATTCCAAACCAAAAAATTGCCCCTTGAAGTCAGAAATCGTGGTGGGAAGCATCCGAATATTCATCAAACGAACGAAAAAAGGAACGCGAATACAGCGACTGTTGTATTTTAATAGTTCTGTAATTTCTGTTAAATTATTGTTTATGTGTCGTCTTAAAAACTAAACTTACGATCCCTCCCCCCACCCCTTGTCACACAATGTCACTTGGGGACCTTTACATGTGACTTAGGCTACTTTTTATCCCGGTAAAGTGTGAATTTTTGGAGTTGATGAGTGTGAGGAGTGGATGCACAATTGACGAGTGATAGGAGCGAGTGGAAGAAGAAGACATGTTGTGCCGACCCCACTTAGCGTGGGATATCAGGGAGATGATGATGATAAAGTGTGAATTCCCAAAAGACGGTCTTTAATACCGCGGAATGCAGCCATCCAAATTTTCACATACCATTCTAACATCATTGCAAAAATATGTTTCGTCGTCAGATTCATCCGCAAGTTCGTGCTCTGCCCGGAATGCGACAACCCCGAGACGGAACTGATCGTATCCACCAAGCGGAACACCATCTCTCAGGGCTGCAAAGCGTGCGGCTACCACGGGGTACTCGACTTCAACCACAAACTCAACACGTTTATACTCAAGAACCCGCCCGCTGCCGATAACGGGACTCAGGTAACATCATTTATTTCATTAATGTTACGCGGGACCTCTAAGCCAAACTTGTATCGTGACCCGAGCAAATATAACAAATTCATAAAAAAATATGACTTACCAACATCATATTGCACCCTGGACTCTAAACCCGTAGGACGAAGAATTGCTAGTTCGAATCCCGGACGTGCATGAATGGAATCTGATGGAAAGAAAGAAAGAATGATGGATTCTGCGTTTCGTAAAATGTATGCGCATTACACGAGCTCTTAACGTTGAGATAAAACATCGTGAGGAAAGCAGCTTCAGCTTCACAAATATTGACGTTATCTTGCCTGTGGACAATGCCGAAACAGAGAGGATGGTTAAGTGCTGGGCGAGCCTATTCCATTTAATAATATCTCGGGCACTACAGTGTCCCGTTGAGTGATGGCATAGGTCCTGACGCTGTATAAATCATCTAGTATAGATGTAAAGGCCTGAAATATGTGATATTACAGGGCACTTCTGTGACGGAGGGTAACCGCGGCAAGCGCTCCAAGCGATCCGGACCCGGCGCCGGCGACAAGCCTGCCAACGGCAACCACGATGCCAATGACGACGCCAAGAACGTAAATACACCCTTTCTAACATATATACTTATGCTTATAAATAAGCTGCCTTTGTGACCGGCTGCGCCATATTAATTTTTTGGCGCAGCCGGCAAGTTTATTGACCCAGTAATATAAGTTTTGGTTTCGTTGTTGTGTAAGGGTGACGACAACGTAAGCTGAATAAGCAATCTCATTTATGAAGCACGCTTAGTGAAACATTCTGAGCTTGTGTGTTCAAACTCCTTCACGAAAAAAGGTTCGAAAAAAAAAACAGTTACGACTAAGGGACCGTCTCCACGACAGAAATACGTGGCCAAACTATCCCCGCGATTCTCTCGCTCGTGGAGACTAAACGAATGTAAGCTAGTGTTTAGATACTAAACCCAGTTGGACTTATTACAAAACTGTTACCACAAAGCGTTCTATATACGAGTATTAAACGATAGTTTTTCTAGAGACAGTTTTTAGTCAGTGCTTCGCTGAACTCTTCATATTTATTGTAATAAGACGTTGTTTGTTTCAGGAGAGCGAGCCGGCGACTCCGAGCACGCCCCACGCGCGCAGCAAGCCCAAGGCGCCGCCCAAGGACGACGGGGACGACGATGACGGCAACTGGACCGTCGACGTCAGCGATGCCGCCGTCAAAGCGCGCATGCAAGGTATTCATTACATAATTGTAATTAAATGCAATGATGCAATGAATTAAATAGTTTAAAAAGTTATACTGAACTAATGTTCAGTTATATATCGGGATATTTATCTGGTTCCCATAGTACAAGCTTTGCTTAGTTTGGGGCCAGATGCTGTGTGAAAATGTCCAGCATTATTATTATTATTTATTTATTTACCATGATTCAATTTATTTGGAGTTTCTCGATATTGTTATAATTGTTAATAGAATTAGTTAAGTAGTTCTGACGTTAAACCATGGCGGAAGCCTTCAGGCGTGATACACTAACTCATACGAACTACACGTTGCCTTTGCGGATTCGTCTTAGAGCTAATATTTTTATTCAACGATTGGTCATTATGTCAAAACCTTCATTCCCTGGTTCCAAATTTTGCGGTGTACAGAATGGTATGCTTCCATTTTCTTGTCATCATTCCCCACTCTGTTTAGTATTTGTTGTTATAGCGGCAACAGAAATACATCTGTGAAAATTTTAACCGTCTTAACTATCACGGTTCGTGAGATACAGCCTGGTGACAGACGGACAGCGTAGCCTTAGTAAATAGGTCCCGTTATCCTAAAAATTCATTGAGCATCATTGAGATCAAAGCTGTTAGATATTTAATTAAAATTTTCACTTGTTTCCAGATCTGACCGAGGGCGCAAAGTGCATGACGGTGTCGGAAGACAGCGAGAAGAATGAGAAGCAGCGCATGGATCTGTTCTACTCGTTCCTCAAGCAGAGATCCACCTCGGGCACTATCAACTCGCTAGAACTGCTCAACGAGGCTGAGAGGTCTTTGTCTACTCTATTTTAGAGGGAGATAGTTATGTAATCTTTAAAACAATCCATGTGATTGACAAATTGAAATTGCGGTATTGGCTAAATATATCTCGTAGGTAGTGAATTGATGTGTGGTGTAAATCAGTCTCTTACTATGAGTCCGGGTGAGGCTTGCTTTGTGCGAAACATCCGGCAATAACACGACTAAAGTTGTGATTTTTGCCCGCAAGGACCAATTATTCGGTTCGGAATACTTGGTTCACGGTGCGGACCGAGTTCATAGGTTGCGTTTATCAACTTGTAGTAGAAATCAGCAGAAAAGATGGATGGACTGTGTGAATGCGGATATGTTTGTGAAAGGAGTGAGTTCTGATATGACGGGTGATAGAGGGAAATGGAAGAGAGAAACATGTTGTGCTGACCCCACTTAAGTGGGATAAGGGCAGGAAGAAGAAGTAGAAGAGGAGTAGAAATCAGCCGAGTATCAGATTTATCAAGTAAGGACTAATGGCTCAGCAGAATTTACATCGCTGATCTCTCTCTGCGATGTTGTACAATTAGAATCTTTACTTTAAGTTATGAAGATTTCTCTTCCATCGCTGATGATAAAACTAGCCGAAATGTAATGTTTTCAGACTGGAGGTGAAATCCAAAGCTCCACTGGTCCTGTTCGAGGTTCTGATCCGCGGCTCGGCCTTCGCGGCCGACGTGCGTCGTCACCGCACGTTGCTCGTGCGGTTCACGCGCGGCGACTCGCGCGCGCAGCGAGCCGCGCTGCACGCGCTCACGGCCATGTGCGCCGACCAGCCCGCGCTGCTGCCCAAAGTGCCCGCTATACTCAAGGTATCATAGCAAGCGTCGTCACCGCACGTTGCTCGTGCGGTTCACGCGCGGCGACTCGCGCGCGCAGCGAGCCGCGCTGCACGCGCTCACGGCCATGTGCGCCGACCAGCCCGCGCTGCTGCCCAAAGTGCCCGCTATACTCAAGGTATCATAGCAAGCGTCGTCACCGCACGTTGCTCGTGCGGTTCACGCGCGGCGACTCGCGCGCGCAGCGAGCCGCGCTGCACGCGCTCACGGCCATGTGCGCCGACCAGCCCGCGCTGCTGCCCAAAGTGCCCGCTATACTCAAGGTATCATAGCAAGCGTCGTCACCGCACGTTGCTCGTGCGGTTCACGCGCGGCGACTCGCGCGCGCAGCGAGCCGCGCTGCACGCGCTCACGGCCATGTGCGCCGACCAGCCCGCGCTGCTGCCCAAAGTGCCCGCTATACTCAAGGTATCATAGCAAGCGTCGTCACCGCACGTTGCTCGTGCGGTTCACGCGCGGCGACTCGCGCGCGCAGCGAGCCGCGCTGCACGCGCTCACGGCCATGTGCGCCGACCAGCCCGCGCTGCTGCCCAAAGTGCCCGCTATACTCAAGGTATCATAGCAAGCGTCGTCACCGCACGTTGCTCGTGCGGTTCACGCGCGGCGACTCGCGCGCGCAGCGAGCCGCGCTGCACGCGCTCACGGCCATGTGCGCCGACCAGCCCGCGCTGCTGCCCAAAGTGCCCGCTATACTCAAGGTATCATAGCAAGCGTCGTCACCGCACGTTGCTCGTGCGGTTCACGCGCGGCGACTCGCGCGCGCAGCGAGCCGCGCTGCACGCGCTCACGGCCATGTGCGCCGACCAGCCCGCGCTGCTGCCCAAAGTGCCCGCTATACTCAAGGTATCATAGCAAGCGTCGTCACCGCACGTTGCTCGTGCGGTTCACGCGCGGCGACTCGCGCGCGCAGCGAGCCGCGCTGCACGCGCTCACGGCCATGTGCGCCGACCAGCCCGCGCTGCTGCCCAAAGTGCCCGCTATACTCAAGGTATCATAGCAAGCGTCGTCACCGCACGTTGCTCGTGCGGTTCACGCGCGGCGACTCGCGCGCGCAGCGAGCCGCGCTGCACGCGCTCACGGCCATGTGCGCCGACCAGCCCGCGCTGCTGCCCAAAGTGCCCGCTATACTCAAGGTATCATAGCAAGCGTCGTCACCGCACGTTGCTCGTGCGGTTCACGCGCGGCGACTCGCGCGCGCAGCGAGCCGCGCTGCACGCGCTCACGGCCATGTGCGCCGACCAGCCCGCGCTGCTGCCCAAAGTGCCCGCTATACTCAAGGTATCATAGCAAGCGCAGATTAGTAAGTTAGCGAGTAGTAAAACGTTCTAGAATGTTCGCGATCGCTTGGCGACTAGCTGGTCGCTCGGCGTGTATCCGACTGAGCATACGTGGCCTGCCTGTGCGTTCGTGGCCTGATAGCTTGGCGCACGGCCGGTGAGACATGTCAGCTAAAACGGTTTACATCGCGAAAGGATCATGAGCGAGAATTGGCTAAGCGGAACGGACTCCTTTTCAATAAAATAAGTTTTAATTTCCAACTCTTTCTGCTTGCTTAGTCGCTTTCGCTCAACTGTTTGTTGGTCACACAAGAATGCAGTTTATTCTTCCGAGTTTAACGGAGATCCGCTCAATGTGTAAGCCGGGCCTGCCCGTATCCTTTGCACTGGTAATGACCAAAATACTAATTTATAAGTCTGAATAAACTGCTATAATAATAACACCAGCCAGCTACTATACGATGATGAGGACCTCGTGGCGCAAAAGGTTGCGGGTTCGATCCCCGCGGCGGGACCAATGTTTGTATGATCTACAAATATTTGTGGTGTTTTCTCGTATGTATAATTTGTATGTATTTACAAACATAAAAGTATACTAAGTAGTATAATATCAGTCATCTAGTACCCATAACACAAGCTCTGCTTACTTTGGGGCTAGATGCTGTGTGAAATAGTCCAGCGTTATTTATTAATGTATTGTTATGAAGCTACTCTACGACGAGGACATAGTGGAGGAGAAGGCGGTGCTGGAGTGGGCCGCGAAGCCGTCCAAGAAGTACGCGTCCAAAGAACTCGCGGCCGACGTGAGGCGCCGCGCTCAGCCCTTCCTCGAGTGGCTGCAGCAGGCGGAGGAGGACTCCAGTGATAACCCTGATGATGAAGAGGATATCGAGGTGAGATACCTGTTAATCGAAAACAACTTTGTGCTCACTTCTGTACATTAAATTTTGTACTGTGTGTTTGTTTATGTTGCAAATAAATCATTTCATTTCATATCACACCATCTATCAACTCTGTTAACAAAGTATAGCCCTTAAAGGCCTAAAAACTCCGTTACCAGCCCCCTTAGCATGACCAGTTGACCACGCTATCTCTACTGCAGAATAGAGAAAATTACATTTTCGTTCAGACGATTTTGAGTTTTGAGGTCGTAGAAAAGATGCTTTTGCCTAAACTCTTTTGTCTATTTACTCTATTCTACCGTGGAGAAAGCGTGGTCATGCATTTTGCATTCAATAGCTCTAAGCATTCGTGAAGTTAGCCGTCTGCGCAGTGAACGCTGTTTCATACAAAACTTTCTGCTCAGACAAACGGCTAACTTCACGAATGCCTAGATCCGTTTGGCGAAGTGTATGTGTATATGTTGCGAGCGAGTAGAACTGTCAATGACTCGATCAGGTTGTTGGACATTGATATGTTTAATACCAGTGTTCCCAAGGCAAGGCGATGCCTAGCATTACATTTCTTTAATCAGTAAGTTTAGTTATATTTAAAATTAAGTAGGTTTACATATATTTCTATTCTAAGTATCTATTTTGTGTATTGAGATAGGTAAAGTGCATTCTAGTATTAGTGTTCACATTTTTATAGCTATTCTGTCACTATTAGCGAAGACCTATAATTGGCTCACTGTTTCTAAAGTAATTATTAAGGACACCATGTTATAGCTGTTGGTTTTCCAATAATTAAATAAATAAATAAATAAATATTATATGGGATAACCAGTGGCTATTATTTCAGATTGAGTACGACGACCGCGCGAAGGCGACTCCCATCAAGGCCGTGGCCGAGCCGGCGCGCGCCGCCCGCCCGGCAGACGACGACGAAGTCGATGTCGACATCGACGCCATATAAACACGCCGCTTCGACCTGCCATGTTATATCTCTTTCTATCCCATAGGTTCTACTTTACAATCATCCTGAAAATTACGTAGGTGCGGTCAGCCACAGAAGTTCATGAACATTTGATGTATTTGAATCTTCAATATGTTCGAAGTTTTCGGAGGGTTCTAGATAAAACTTCACCTTACATTGGATGTTTTGCCTTGCACCATTACTATTATGAAAAATATAGGCAATCTTCCCACAAATAATGATGAAAATGAAGCTTTAAAGTCTCCAATTGTTCATGAACTTCTGTCGCTGACTGTGCAGGGGGTATTTTAATTCGATCAAAAAGCCGACAAATCTGACAAATTGCGACGGTAGTTTCCATAATCTACTCCGGTCTTTACAACTATAAAAAGTCGGGTTATTCCCGATATCTTCCGAAGAATTAAAATACCCCCCATGTCAATCTCTATCATCTTTAAGCTCCATATCTCTGTATACAACTCTTCTATTCTTCTAGATTCTAAAATACAAATAAATTTAGTAATGTGATATATTGGTTCAGATTTTTTTTTACACTTTAGCATGGGTGTGGTCGAAAATGGTGTTACTATCATTCTAATTTCTTCGGTGTTTCCAGATCTGTCGTTAATGAAATGATTATAATTTAGCATGTCTTAAAAATAACTATGACTCACAGTCGTATCAAATATAGAAAGCTATGAATTAATATTTTGATTAATTGTGATTTGATTATCTTTCAACTGAAACACCGAAGCTGCATTTTATCCAATTTTAAAAGCTTTTAAACTCAAATATTGAATAGATACTTCCAAAATAGAAACCATAGGCTATATCTCATAGTTTATGGTTAAACTACTATAGGATAGTATACAGTATATAGATATATATACTACAGGTCCTTTCGAAGTCCACGGACCTGATTAAATAATCCAAATATTTTCTCTCGTAACTTTAGTAATGTATTCGAAAGCTTATTACTGGGCGTTTTGATGCAATTTGTTTTCACTATCCAAAACATTATGTTCCTATAGACTTATTTAATTTCTCATATTTTGGGACGCAGTTTTTAACATCGGGAATGAGGCGAATTGTTGTTGAGGCACAATTAAACCAACCTCATAACGAATGGTTATACAAAGCCTAACTTTTGAAATGGCTACCATCAGACAACAGCTGATGTCGGTTGTTGACGTTGGTTCTGCCCTAAGAAGTCACAAAATGCGTACATTCATCGTACGTTATAGATGCGGTATTTTATGAAATGTTTTTTGAAAGTTGATGATATTATTTATATTGTAAAATCTGTTATAGCGCGGGATTTGAAGGCGGGTTTGCAGCCGGTATCTAATATTTTGATTTAGACTGTTAATGCAAGTTTCACCTGAAATTCACTAATGCATGAAAATCAGTTGTAATACCCCATATCAGTTGTAGCTCATGCATCGATGTGCTGCTACGTGAATACTGAAACCATTGCTGAATACTGATCGTGCGTTGGTGAACTCTGGGTTGTTGTTGGCTATGGAATCCCGCGCGTTTTTATATAATTTAGGTTATTTTATGTGAATTGAGTCCCAAAATGCGCCCGCATATTATTGTAATATATAACTTTAGGCCTGCGCCAGATGGACGGGCATCACTTCTCCTTTTTACTATTATTAAAATAGAATATTTTGAAAAATTGCCATCTGACAATTTTATTAGATTGTTTTGTATTCAATACATTTTTGGATTCTGAAGGATTTGTTGGTTTTATTTAATAAAATTACCATTTTGGTTGTAAGTTATATTTACAGGCACTTTACAAAAATAACATTACGTCTAAAATTATAAATACATAGCTAATAAGCACAGTTTTGCAATAGTAAAATAGAAATTTAACATCTCTCTCTGTATAAAATCACGATTTACATGTATTGAGATCTTTAAAGTAAGTAAAGGAGAACATTATTATCTTTTAGACATAACCTCACTTAATTAATTATTAAAATAACTTGACATATTACCAAATGTTACTTTAACACATTATTTTGGATTTAGAACACATCCGTCAGATTCCACTTTCGTCAGAAGTAGTTTTTTGTATAATTTCAGTTCAGTTTCGTCATGAATGACGGATGTGGATAACTTCTAATGACCCTTTCGTCAGATTTATTTATTTCTGGCGCTTCGGCGGCCGCTGCCGCGGCACACTCGCTTCGCTCGCTCGCCTTGCGCATGGTTTTTTCACTATCCTAACATAACCTAACCAACGACCCATTTGGTTAGGTTAGCCAGAAATGTAGAATAATGGAATCTGACGAACGAGGAATCATCGTTTCGTCACGAGGTAAAAAAAATCTGACGAATGTGGAATAAATAAATGATCTGACGAATGTGGAATCTGGCGGATGTGTCCTAAAGCTAATTTTGTAACATTTTAATTGTAAACAATTGAGATGTTACATAAATCATGTAAGTAAAAAATAATCTGCCATGCACTGTGCAAAAGTTACAAAATAAGAGTGTTGTGCGAGTATAGAATAGTTCTTAATTTACAGTCTTGTATATGTACGTAAAACATTGCACATAATAATTGCATTACTTGCTAACTTGGTATAATACGCACAATCGGTTTTCTTTAGCTCAGTGAAGTAGCTGCGCAGAACCCATTTTTGATGACACCTAAAATCGTGCTATCTCGCTTACTCTACCAAACCTGCGCAATCGTCTATTGCACCTAACTTCAGACAGCTTAAGATCCGTTGTGCTTAGTATAAGTCTCTTTAGGCCTTACATTTAAACTAGCAGGCAACCTACGCCTGCAACTGGACGCTACAGGCAGGCAAGCCATCCTAAATCGGCCATGAATAAGTACATTTTACTACATACAAATAATAAGAATCTTAAGATTTATTGACTGGAAATGCATTGCTGATTCTACTTATTCTAAACTTGTTGTATGTATTACGTCGTATACATGAAAATATTACTAGGTATTAGGTATTTATTTCTTATTAAAATTGTATGGTAAATAATTAACTTGCATAACGCGTCACTGGTTATATTATGTCTTGTGTCTTATCAAGGGCTTTTAGGTATACTATAATATACCGTACGGTATAAGACATAAGATATATAAGTGGGTATCAGTGTAAAGAGCTAGCTTACCGTGGTGAAAGGGCAAGGAAATCTTACTAGGTACTTTTTTAATATAAATTCGTTAGTATTGTGGTATTGTGTAGTGTAGAACCTTGTGCTGACGCGTTTGAATATCCCTTTGGGTAAGTATACTATTTATCCTACTATTCGTAAAAAATGCTCACAAAAGTGTAACATTTGTGTTACTACCAGTAGTAACAAAGTGAAACTAAAGAAGCAGACCGTTGGGCATTTTATCCTGCTTGTTGAATGATTGGACCCCCCGGCGTTTGTACTGCGATGGTGGGAGTGGCGACGCTAAACGACGTGATAAAAACGTTCACGATGGTGACGAGAAAGATGCCTAGTACAGTGAAGTTGTTGATTTTGTCCGCTTTGCAGATCTCCTTCTTGTCGTTCACGTCGTATCGGCTGTTGAGGATCAGTCCGACGCCTACTGCGATCTGTGAAAAGTAGGTAAGAGAATGATTTATAGAGCATAGAAAGTTTGTTTGCAAGGTTTAGAAAATGTAGTTTTTATCTGTGTTGTAACTAATCTACAACAGCTAATCTACTTCCTACCAATATTATAAATGCGAAAGTTTGTGAGGACCTACTGTTGTTTGTTACTCATTCACGCAAAGATACTGAATGGATTTGGATTAAATTTGGCACAGAGATAGATTATAGTCGGGACTATCACATAGGTAGGCTTTTTATCCCGGAAAACTGAAGTATTCCCGAGGGACCGTTGGCATCACTGAAGAGTGCAACTTGTAGGTATTTTCATCATTTAGCATGCATTGCATACCATACTGTCTTTACCAAGAAGATTTTGCCCTGAGGCTGATCTCCGTGACGACTTAACCGATTGTGATGAAATTTGGAACGTAGATGCTTTAAGTACCTACTTGAATATAAGCTTATCTAATTTTGAAAAATCAACCCATATAGATGTTTATTTGTATGGAAAATTTTATTCCTTGGTCTGATTCACTTTAAACACAGTGTAAATAAACTTCAGGTAACACTCCTGCACTTGAATCCTAATGATGCGCAGACGAAGTCGAGCGGATCAGCTAGTAAACAAATATTTGACGCATTGTATACATACTTGTATGGTATTTACCAGGATCAAGACTTTTTTTTTTGAAGTGAAAACTTTTTTAGGCGCATTAGCGTCATAGAGGAAATATATAGCGTTAGCAGTTTTGAGATGAGTAAAAAAACTTAGAGGCGCGTGACGCTTACGACACCGGCTTACTACTTAATGACTTGCAATCAATTGTCATCCCTTTAGAGCTCAACCAATCTCACAATACGAAAATGGCTATTGGAATTCTTTGGCAATACATATGTATTGCCAAAAAATTGCTCATATGAGCAATGGGGGATAAAACTTAGGCCTTTACATCTATATTAGATGATTTATACAGCGTCAGGAGGCAATCTATGCCTACACTTAACGGGACGCTGTAGTGCCTGGGTTGTTTGAGATGGAATAGGCATGCCCAGCACCTAAACCATCCTCTCAGCTTAATCAGCCTGGCCCACAGGAAAGACGATAAGCAATAAGGGATAAAGCGGTATAAACTGATATACCGGGATAACCGATTTTTTTTAAAGTTAAGAACCGTTACCGAAACCTCGTTCAAGTTTTCACTTCTACCGGCACTCCCGGAGTGCCACTGAATTTTTATTTTAATTCACAGAAGAAGTATCATCTCACCTGGAAGATGATGCTAAGCGAGATGAAGACCAGACTAGGGTAGTAGTAGGGGTGGCTGCTGGCAGACTCCAGCACGTATCTCAGCTGGTTCGCGTTAGCAGACAAAAGCGCCAGGTCCATCATGCCTTGCGCCAGGTTCTTCTTCTGCTGGTATGTGTTCACGTCGATTGACTGTAAGTGATAAAAATTTAGATTTGATCTTTACTATCCAGGTGATAGTGCCAAAGTAATTTATTAAAGAACAGGAGTCAAATACAAATGCAGGTGCAAGCCCATCGCCGCTTTTTCGTATACCAAATAGTTTTCTCAAGTTGTCTCCTAGAGAGGTAGGTACTTCAAAATGCATATATTTTATGTGATTATGATAGGAATGGAACAATCATGCTACAGGTCCTCGGATATTCCTATTTTATCCAGTAACTCACCGTAAGAACAGGAGAGATGGGCCGGTCATCCACTCCAAATCTGGGTGATAGGTGGTGATCTGAAAAAACAAAGGAGGAGAGTAAGTCCCCGTATGCGTCATATGGGATACGAACTTATCGTATGAGTCAGTAGCCAACTCGTATGAGGATTTTTTGTATCACTAAGAGCCAGCTATCTAGGCTTTTCATAAGACCACTGAGATCCCAGGGGAGTACTATCACTGCTTGACCTTCTCCAAGCGATGTGACGCGAATGCGAGTACGATGCTCATGACGTTTGCCCTAAAGAGGATCCTGGATCCTGACTACTGGGGAATCCCAGTGAGGGTTCAAAAATACCCTATAATAAGTAGCACTTAAGATAATTATAAAGGATAACAGTAATGAATGATGTAAGGTATTCATCACGCAAAACCAATGCAATTTTACACATGCCTCAAACAAAACTTGTTTGTTACCCATCCATGCCATGCCCAGATTCCATTGTAAGTGATCATTATAGGTAGTTTTAAACCTAGTAGATAATATAGGTGTACCTAGGTTACACCTTAAGTTTTATTGTTACTTAAACGTAAACTTAAAGGTAACATGCGATGTTCCGAAAATGAAGTTGCGCGTATGTTATAGGTACATGTGGTGAAATGGAAAGAAATTCCTACCTAATGAATGACATACTTAATAGAACCAAATTGAATGAGGAAGTTCGCTGCTGGTTAAACGTTATACATGTGTGATTGAAACACAAACTTCCAATCATGCTCGAAAAATTTTGAATTTCTGTTATTAGTATGACGAATAACAAGTTCAACGGATCTAGCAATTCGTGAAATATGCCGTTTGAAATGCGCAGTGACGCTTTTTCATACGAAAATAGGTATATGCGTATAAAAACGACTAGCTTCACATCTAGATCCGTCGGCCGTGGTGTTATGTCGTGCATGATGGTGATAGTAGTGTATGCCAATCACCATAAGGATAGTCCGGCACATCGCCGCCCATCCACGGCCATTTACCGTCGTCATCTGTGCCGACACCGCCTTCGCGCATCTCCGGCTCCGTCTTATCATCGTCCAGCCCGTCTCCTAGAACATAGATTGATTTATTTATTGTTTCTTGCACTGTTATCACAAACCCCATACACACTTTGATGACTTAATATTCCCCCATCTCGATTAATATTGAAACAAAAGTTGCCTTTTTCCAACTCTCTCATTTAAAAAATGTTCCGAGATGGCATCAAAGTATCTGTGCCAAATTTTATTGAAATCTGTTCAATAGTTTAAAAGATTAGCGGAAAACCATAGATGGAAAGACCAATACCTAATAAGCTTTGTCCAAAACGGAGACTCTTGAGTTACTCTACCTAAACATTGTCCTACGAACCACAACTTGTTTTTACGAAGAACTGCATTTTATCAGAACCACATCCTACCAGCAGAATGCGGTCAGCGAGGCCTGACCCCAAACCCAGCTCATTATCTTTGCAACCTTATTGTTCAATTTATCAGTCGTGGCGTGGGTAAATGAAACGAAGTCATAATAAAAGTAACTTTGAAAGACATTGAAATTAGCATGCTGAGTTTCTGTATTCTGTAATTTACAGAATTACAGAATACCAATAGAGATAAACTCAACAATCATAGAGTACGTAGAAGACTATACTTATTTCAAATAATATCATTTAAGAAAAGTACAGAAAAAGAATTAACGCAAAGAATAAAAAGCACATGGAACAAATACTGGGCTATGAAAGAAATATTTAAGAGCTCGCTACCCATACCCCTTAAATCAAAAGCTATGAATATATGCCTAGCACCGTGTCTGACATATGCTTGCCAAACCTGGCCACTAACAAAAACACAGATGGAAAGGCTAAGAGTATGTCAGAGGGGAATGGAGAGAAGTCTCCTAGGAGTGCGACTAAAGGATAAAATAAAAAACATAACCATTAGAAAAAAAACAAAGGCAAAAGATATAATAAAAAAGATCCTTGAGCTTAAATGGCAATGGGCAGGCCACTTACAAAGGCTAGAGCCAAATAGATGGTCTCAAATTGCAACCAACTGGATCCCTAGAGACACGAAAAGAAGACGAGGGAGACCAACAAAAAGATGGTGCGACGACATCATAGGAGTTGCAGGAAATATGTGGTCAAGGATAGCGAAAGACAGAACAAAATGGAAAGGCTTGGAGGAGGCTTTCACTGCCATAGGCAGTCCTTACGATGACAAAAATACAGTTTAATAGTGTAGTTAAGTTTGTTAAGATAAAAAAATAAAAAAAAATAAAAAAATATACGTTAATAACTATTATGTACATAGATAAGTTGTAAGGAAAATAAAGCTATTTTTATTTTATTTATTTATTTATGCTGAGTTTATTGACCCAGTGCTATCTATCCCAAGTCATCGCAGGATTACTCCCGAGCCAGAACTACCTGCTTATAGAAAGCCTGTTACCATAAAGTCCTTAGTGAATTAAAAATTGCTCAGGTATTGTAAGTATTGGCATTCTTTTTCTCAGTTCGACTTGTGAGATTCAGGTTTTTTATTGAGGTCGAGACTTTTTATGGCTGTACCGAAATAATTGCCACTGTTACTCCTTCACTCACAAACTTATCTATGGCTACAATTTTTTAATGTAGCATACCAAATTAAAACCACCGTGTTTTGGAACGAAAGATAAATTTAATCATTTATTAATATTTGAGTAACAATATTTTACTTGTTAAACTACCAACTATATTCCCTTAAAGTTTTGTATGTGAGTGGTAAACTCACCAACATCAAGAATGTGTGGTTGGTCGTCCTTCGTCTCCAGCAGTCCGTCGTCGATGCCGGGGTATGCGCCGGTTTTTGGGGGGTCTCCGTCCAAGTCATCCACTTCAGCCCCTGGAAAACAAATAAATATTAATATCTACAAGTACCTTACTTATTATTTAAGATAAGTTTGAGTTCTGAAGGAGAATGATGAAGTTTGAACATCGATATAGGTGATTTAGGTAAATTATTAGAAAAATGGTAACTACTTAGAAACCAACGCAATTTCAATAATGAATGAAAAATAATTTATATATTTTTTTATAGTGTTAAACCTCGTCATTTGATTCTGACTTCTTCGGACAATGAGCATGAGTTCACTAAGTGAAACCCCCATGCAAATGGGTGAAATCCCATCGGAATCGAAAATTTTTACAAGACTTTTAATTTCTCAATGACTGAAAAAGTCAATGAAAACCAAGGCATCTAATTAAGTAAGGCAGGTACCGTCTATCTACCAGTATACTGACTGTAGGTACCTACGCAACATACCAATGTTATGTTGATGACACGAATAAAATTTATGTAGATTCGTTATGCGTATGACTAGCACATAAATAATGTTTGTTATGTAAAGTATCTGAGGTTACCCTATAGGTATGAGGACAAAGACGTATCTAAGTAAAGTACATAAATACAATCAAGTAAGTAATAATAATTTCGAGTCCTTAAGCACTTTTAAGACCTGTTTTGATTCAGTTAACTTACAAAAGTTTATGAAAACTGCGATTTTCTAGTGATTTCTCTTAGTCAATCAGGCTCGTAAGAACAAAACGAAATGTATCAGGACTTTGTCAAAGTTAGCTAGGTGGGTAAGGTCCGGACCACAAAATAAGAATAGAATTCATTTATTTGCGTGAAGTATGGTACAATAAATTACACACAGACTAAGGTTGTTTCGTCTGTGGTCCGGACCTTTGATTTGACCCACAATTGGACCACTGCCAGGGCAAAGGTGCACTCCCTATTTTCAATATTACGTCTTTAATTAATACCTAGGTAATATAAAATATAGTATAAGTAAAAAATATGTAAGTTACTAGTTTTTGAAGCTGATTGCCACCTTTATTGGAAATGAGCAAGCGGTGCTAACCAAGGGCAACAAGTGCGTTGTTCATAAGTTACTTACTTCCGAACGCGTCATGTCCAGCAATCCAACTGATCCTTATTTTCGGAGTCAGACCTAAGATGACATTGTTTAGTTTAGTTATAAACAAAAACAATGATGATCTATAGGTACTTTACCCTTTCACTACTACATATACCCTTATATGAATGATCTCCGTCCTACGGACTCCTACTATTCTTCAAATGTTTTGAGAAAATATGGGCTACACAGCGCAAAATACAACCATGTGTGTAGGTAAGATTAGAAAAATATGCCACGGACGACAAGTTCAAGACAAGGTGAACAAGCTCGAAGAAAGGAGTTCTAACATATTTGGCGCGAGCCCATTATTTCACATTCGTGACAGGCTGCAAGGCCATGTTCGGGATACGAATACACGATCCCCAGATCATAATTATAGTAGTTTAATGACGGAGAACATTTTATTCAACTCATCTGAGATCGCAGCGTTTTAGTGCCCTAGGTATTCCGTATCACAAGCTCTACTACTGGGTATTTATTTAAACTATCTGGGGCTACTAACCTGCCAACGGGGGTTTTTGCTTATCCCTTTCAGGCTCTAGTAGTGGGAGGGAGGAGTTGTCAGTCCTTCTGTTGCCATTCTGAAACAATTATAAAAAAGTAGAAAATGTACCTACCTTCAAAATGTCCATACAAAAGACTTCAACGCGCGCGATTCTACCGAAAAATTAAAATGTTTTTTGTTGTTATAATGTAACTACAGTTCGCCCAACGGATCTAGGCATTCGTGAAGTAAGCCGTTTGTCTGCGCAGAACACAATTTTATATGAAAAAGCGTTCACTGCGCAGACAAACGGCTAACTTCACGAATGCCTAGATCCGTTGGGCGAAGTGTACCTACGGTTTTATTCTACTGAAACCTTGTGTTCAGCTGTGGGACAACATTATGTAAAATGGCTTTGATTATATAATTAACTTTTGTTCAAAAAAACTAAAAAGAAAACCGACTTCAATATTTGAACAACTTATAGGGCGCGGCGTTTCTAAGAAAGAGGTTTTTTTGAGTTAAAATTATCAATCCCTCAGAAATAAAATGTATATGCGACCACCTCGGGAGTATACCCTTTTTTTTTTTTATTTAACCTATACTGTCCCACTGCTGGGCAAAGGTCTCCCCCAATTCCTTCCAACCATCTCTCTCCTTTGATAGGTTCCACCACCCACTATCAAAGGATCGAGTATACCCTATCAAACAAAAACTCGGAGATATCGGTGAACATACATTAAAAAAAACATTCATACAGCCGAACATAGAACCTCCTTCTTTTTTTGAAGTCGGTTAAAAATTTGTGTTTAAAAAACAGAGTTGTTTCAGATAGTATGAAATTATCTCTGACTTCCCGCCTGCTCAGGTTTCTCCTACCACAGTGAAACTGCAATTATTGGGAATTCCCAACCACTTACGAACGTATAAATTACAATATTTACAATGAGTCAAGACGAACGGTTTAATTAAACTTGCAAGTGACGTCATTTCCGTTCTAAATTATTCTTTTTCGATTATGCATGTTGAACTAGGTCGAAGTTATGCGAATGCTGTTTTACTATTGTAATTAGAACAATTAACTAATTAAAGGGGTTAGAGCTCAATTTTAATAATTTGGTAAGATATCTCTTAAAAAATGCCATATTTCGTGTACGAAGTCAGGTTCATGACAACAGGTCAAAAATAAGAAGTGTTTCTTTATTTCTCTTCTCTATCATAAGTTAATTTTGTCATGAAGCTATTCTATGATGTCTAGTTACGCGAATTCTAGCTTGATTTTTGAGGAGCTCAAAATTAAGTAATGGATGTAAGTTTTAGAATTTTGGGTCAAATACATTTTGAATTATCTAACTAATGAGTCTAGTGACCATGTCAATGTCAGCCCGACCTTGGCATCGTTGCCTCTTAAATACTAAGTATCTGTTATCGCGAAACGATAGGCTACCTATTTGTTTTTAGCATAATTAAAAATGCTAAAAATTTTAAAGGAATTTTTGACATTACAAAATGAGTATTCAAAAAATGGGTGTTTTTGTTTAATGCCTCAATAGCTGAACCGATTCACGTGAAACTAATCGGACGAGGCTCTTGACCGTGACCAAATACCTACTTCTGGTTTATTTTTACATGCATTACACAACAGAATTGACTGGCGGAAGCTAGTCACTTACGCACACACAAACACACACACACACACAAACACACACACACACATACAAACATTTCCAGCTGACCAAATTGAGGATAGGCTTGGTAGGCTAGGTACTTTATTGGGGTAGGTTAACTTATCCACTCAGAGGACATATGTCATAAAGACGATAGGCACAGAATACAGATGGTATGAATGAATGAATGAAAATACTTTATTGCACAGTGCACACCTTAAAACTACAAGATACATTAGAAAAGAGAACAATATATTATTGGAATGCACAATATGCATAATATGGTACCTATAGTGTATATAATAACCAGTGGACATATTGAAAAAATTGCAAAATTATACGTAACTTCCTAGCAAGTCACTAGGCAGGTATGTGATCAATCGTTTTTGTGTGTATGAAGGTTATGACAATGAATGCTAACATGTTTAGCCAACGAACGACGTGGGCGGGGTCAACGAACCGATGTAATCATGCATGATTCAATTTTAAACTCGAATATGTATAAAAGTACTTGGGTAAGATTTCAGTATTCTTACATTACAAGAGACTGCATGGAGCTCTCTAATGGAGCGTTTTGGACTTAAATGTTCTCTACTGGCAATAAATGTATTTGTATTTGTAGGTAAACCTCGAAAGTGGTCTTCGTGGCTTAACCCACAGGGAAATAAAAAATAGCCATAATAGAAAATATTGATTAACTCCAAACAGACAAACGTAAAGTAAGTAAGTAATTAAATCATTCTTTAAAATTTGTAGGTGTTATAAAATTATAGATTTAAAATTAAATTAAGTTTAATATGTTTTTTATCCTCTGTCATACATAATAATTAAGAGTAAATAACTAATAATAGATACGTGTACTTAGTTTTCCTGTTGGTATTCCCTTGATATTTGATTTGATGCCAAAAAATAAAGATCTATGAACAACAGTGCTGTGCTAAACACCCACTCACTTGCTTCGTGAAAAATTCCAGAAACAACAGCCAAAAAATGTACTATCAGCGGCAAAAAGATGTCACGACTACCGTTTATGGAGGCTTGTGTTTGATTGTCTTGATCTTAACAAATGAGTCAGTTAGGAATGACTCAAACTAACCAATCTAACGCTTGTTTTTATTGTGAACTTACTACTGTGTAGGAATTATGTTCTGAGTTTTGCAAGCATCAAATCTTATTGTCTATCTTGAAATCCATTCCCAGTTGTCATCCCAATAGAGCTCAACCAATCACATAATAGGAAAATGACAATTTTAGTCCAGAATGGGTTTCAAAAGTCAAAATGAAGCCCATGTCCATTACCAGTTGAGTTAGACAATAAGGCTAATGGTTTTGGAATACGTACTTCTTCAATTGGACAAGACAAAAGGTATTTTGTTCCTAATTAATGTAGTTTGAACTCAATAAAAAAGAATAATGCTCAAAACTTCAGCTGATGGAACGATGCCGGCTGACTGTACAAATAGGGGGATGGTAGTTTTTAACCGACTTCAAAAAAAGGAGGAGGTTATATGTTCGGCTGTATGTATGTTTTTTGTTGTGAAGTAATTGTCTTCAATTTTTTTCAATAATCAATTGTTATAAAAGAAAGATGTCGAACTTAAATCGAATGTAGAAACTGGCACATCATTAAACGTCTAGAAAAACGAGATTATTTAGTTGCAAAATTATTTTATTCTCCAAAAAAACTTTGTCTACATGTTAATTCTTTGGTTTCCGAGAAGTTTTATTTATTAACTTAAATGCACGTTTGCGTGTAGCAACAAACTCTAACAAGGAGGTAAGTAATTAATATTAACTTACTTGGTTCAAATTACAGTTAAATAGATTCTTGCACGAATAACAGAAGAAATGCACTTGGTAAGTAGGTGACCTGCTTTTTTTCTTTTTGAAAGTACGTCCTCATATCTACTCCCAATCAACAATTTTACGAAACATCCAGAACCGAAAAATACTTAGATATTTTGCTGGATGCGTGGGCAGAAATACGGTAATTTTTTCATGTCATTTTACGTTTAATTAATTAGTTAATTAATGGTGACCATGACCAATAATGACCGAGTTCTTAGATGTACAAAGTATGTTATGATCTGCAGTTTACAGGAAAATATAATGACTAAGCATTTATTTACTGTAAAGAAAATATTATCAAAGAAACCGGCTAATTAAATTTGTAGATACACTAAATTTGTTTGCATGAACTTATTCGCTGGGTAAACCCCTATTTCCAGAGGCAATACCTGAGTACCTATTCAATCGTCTCTGAATTTACAGAGAAAATCTTCGTTCGAACTTATGCCATCTCCTTTGTCATTGCTTCAGTTATTTATTTTATAGCAAGCAGTGCAACATATTGTGAGTTGACTTACCTGCTTGGCTCATGTCAAACCTAGCGTGTGAGCTCACAGTATGATTTGTTAAAATGTTTCGCTTTCTTTAACCAATAACTAAAATGTCAGGAAAAAACTATGATTGCATTCTTGAACGGTTTTATAATATGATTCGAAATAGAGATCGTGTCGAGCGGTCGCGTGTCCGTTCATTAGCCTTCGTCGCGACAGGACATCGTAGACACAGATATTTTCCGCAAAAAGTGATTTTATTGAATAGAATAGAATAAAGTTTTATTTTCTCCACATCATATAGAACAGTTACAATAGGTACAAATAGCTAATAGGTATTGAAAACATTACATTACATTTTAAAATAACTCTAATAAAACAGCTTCAGAACAAAAGAATATGAAATCATTAGCACATTATGCGCATAAATAGGTATAAAACGTCGAGTGCTGTCGACGTTTTCCATTGTTTGTGTAATTAACTCTATATTGGATCTACCTAAATAAAGAATTAATGAATTTGAATTTTCAAATACCTACCTATTTGATTTTCTTAAACAAATCTAAAATATTAACAACCAAAAAATTTAGTTTACCTAAGTCACGGATTTAAAAAAATGTTAGGATGGCGAATGATGTAAGTAGGTACTACTACCCCCTACTACTTACAACCTAGGTCCACGGTAAACAAGTGTGTAAGAGAAGCGTGAGTCAGTGCAACCTGAATTCCGCAAAATATCTTTATATTTACGTCAAAGTTGTGACGTGGCGAGCAGGAGAAAGCTTGTATAGCATCGAGATGACAACGTCGGGAATTCCCATTTTTATGACTAATGAGATAGGTAAGTAGGTATTTAAAGAAAGTCTCGTCCTCTCCTGCTGAGCTGAAAGTAGGTTATCATGCAGAAAGAAATATCTAACTTTTTGTTACATACTCATATGATAGGATGCCATGATCCATAGATAGGCGGAAAAATTATCGAGAGAATAAATAAAGGGAGGCTCGCTTAAGTACCTACGGGACACCTGTACATAAACATAGAGCTAACGATTTTCATCCATTTTCGCAATAATTAAATTATAATATGAATATAATATAGAAATTAATGTTTAAACAACAGAACAAAAAACTCTACCTTAAGTACTGCTCTAGAAAATATCCTGTGGCTAACTTTACGATTGACCACTTTTTAGCAATTTTATTTTCGTACTCAGAAGAGTGTTCTTGGTACTTAGTTTAAGATACTTACATGGTTCTTGTCATTATTGATAAGCTCCATAGCTCCGGGTGCTTCGTGAGCATCCTTCCCAAAAACAAAATCGAGAGTCTCTTTGTCGATTCCATTTTTTTTCGGTGTTTCGTTTACAATATCTAACTTTGTGTTCTCCAAGGCCATTTTCACTGACACTTTATTATATGTTTGAATAATCAAATCACTCACACTTAACGTAATGAAAACACTTTTCTTTCCTAAGCGGTACGTCCACTCTCTGACACTGTTTAAAGACAACTAAATAACGTGCTTGGGAATCTTGCTATACATGCAGAGTCTGGCTTCTCTCATGAGTGTATCTCTAAAAATACCTATTCGCGTCTGTACTCAATAATTGTCTAAACACGATTGAGTTTGTTTCGTAACAGGAAAGCTTATGTATATTTACATTGATGTAAATGGAAACCGCAGCAAATATGATGAAAATTATGAAATAGGGATGGCGTTGAGCGATGCCGTTTAATAAAATAGTTAGGCGTTCAATTTACGTCAATTTGGTGAACTTGGGTGAACCAATTCATGGGGTTTTTTTTCACACCACAATTTCGTAAAAATACGAGTAGGTAGGTAGGTATCATACATGAATCGAGTTGATTGATACATACATAATTGGTAATTATTATGAAAATTACGCAAAAACAATGCTTAGGAAAAGCTCATAACGTCACACGGCTTTATAAGCGATTTACACTTGTTTTATGATTAATTTTTAACTAAATAATTTAGTTTATTTTACCTACGTGTATTAGGTACACGGAGGTACACACCACAATTGTTTACACACACAATTACCGAAATTATTTAATTAACAATTACTTTAAATCGCCCATTAATCTAGCTAAAGTCATATATTTATTTATATCAGGCAACTATAGATAAAGTAACAAACGGAACCCTGAAAAGTGTATTCCATGCACAATATGAAACAACAAAGCAAAAGACGGGAAACAGTTTTTTCAAAGTTTTATTAAAACTGGTATTAAATTGCGCGACGCCATTACAGACCGCTCCAATTGTAAAAAAACATCTAAGGCCCATAAAAGACTAACATAGGTCCTTACATACGAGTATAATAATGCTGGACATTTTCACACAGCATCATCTAGCCCCAAAATAAGCAAAGCTTGTACGACTCATAGTAGATAAAAAAAAAATATATCATTATTTTTTACCAGATAACTGATATACTACTTATATACTTTTTGTTTGTAAATACATACATATTATACATAGAAACACCCAGACCCGAATTAAATATTTGCAGATCATACAAACATTTGTCCCGCGGTGGGGATCGATCCCGCAACCTTCTGCGTTCCAAGCGGGCTTTCACGCCACAGAGGTGTCAGACATAAAATTATAAGTATTTTTAAAACTAAGAACAAGTTTGTCCAGTTTTTATGTTTTGCAGTGTTATAGTAGGTATTAAGTCACGGGCGCGAATCGGCGCGATATTGTATCCCGAGCGCATAAGGATACGCGCTTGAAGCCCTCGCTGTCACAGGAAGAATCCTGAGACAGTCATTAACTCCCTCTGTTCACTCGTGAGTTATACCTTTAAACATTCTCTATCGCTCGGGAGTTATCCAGATTTCATATTCATTTATTAATTGCTTGTAATACATAGATCTAAGTAGTAGCTGGGGTAGTCATCGATGAGTTCGGGGTCCATAGGTAGGTACTCACAGGCGCCATATTGAACCCCTTATAGTGTATTATGTCACGGACCGTGACTACACTGCTTTATCCCCTTGATTAATAATCTACTACTGAGTTGTTAATTGTGATACCTACTGATTATTATGTTCTCAATGGGTTTTTTTATGGAAGAGGGGGCAAACGAGCCAGTGGCACACCTGATGGTAAGTGATTACCACCGCCCACAGACAATTTGCCGGCCTTTGAGGTAGGAATAGGCTCTTTTCTTGAAGGTGCCTAAGTCGTATATATGGTATCATCATCATCACCCGCAGCCTTTTGTATCCCACTGCTGGGTATAGGCCTCTGTTCGCTTGTGCCGCTTGTGCCTTGGGTAGTATGCTAATTTATTTTTGGTTGTTGTCACAGTTACGTAGGAATTCATAGAGCGTAATGTGGTCTACCTTGGTGATTTGAAACGATCTATAAAATTATTATAATTAAAGCACGAAAACCCATGGGGAAACGGATTGTCATCGGCCGGAGTTTCCAGAAAAACCAGTTTGCGAATAATCTATTACAAGCTTAGGAAGGTTGGTACTATTGGTATAAGCTGCGTTGATTTTGGCGTTAAGTAGGTAATCGGGTATCGTGAATTGTAATACTACATAATCATCCGAGTAGTAGAGATATTTTGTTAGATTTTTCATTTTTTTTGCGGACTCGGCGTTCTGTACCTTCGCGCCCATATTGTTTTTTTTTTGTTTTTTGGACAATGATAATCACTGTTTGGATCTTTTAGTTCAACCCTTTCTTATCCTATTCATTAGCTGCTTTCAGCACAATCACAGACAATATAAACACATTGCCTTTGCTCCTTGTTCAACTATTTCTTGAATAGCAATGCCCATGCGTGTTTCTCATAGCAAACGCACATGGTCATTGCTATTAGTAAGTACCAACCTACTACTTGGTGTTGCGTCCGAAACTAAGTACTAACAAGCTCAAAATATGAAAAATGTTATTATATACTTACCTACACTTGCAGCTTACTAGGGCATTAGATATCCGATTGAAAAAAAATACAGTCTACACGATACCATTCTGGGATACGATTCTTGCCTCTTGCCACAGAATATTATCTCTTGCTCCATCGAGTTTAAGAAGGCATGAGGCAAGTCTTCGCGTGATCTATTCATGGTTAAAAACACCTGGGAGTTAACCTATTTCAATGACACCATCAGACGAACTGACTGAGAGATGTGTGTGGGTTCGAAACCAGTTAAGCACCTATAAGTTTTCTTTGGGAAAAAAATGTAAGATGAAAACATCGTGAAGACAGGAAACTGTAAGTACCTAATGCATTGTCGATCTCGTAGAGGTTCTACGAAACAGTTTTAAAGTAAGTAGGTAAAGGAGCCTCTTGCTCGGGCACATAAAAATACTTTTCCTTTGAAAAATATCTCATCAAAATTTTGTATTAAAGTATAACTTAGTAGGTAGGTACTTACTTAGATACCTATATAAATCCTACTTAGAACTGAAAAAGATCTGCAAACAAATGTCTACCATACCTTGGGGATTCCGATCGTGAACCTGTTTCGTTTCGCAAAACTGATTGATAAATAAAGCTATCTACACATTTGAGTCATCAAATAAGCAAAGTACACAATGGTATTGCCCGTCACCAGAAACACTACACCTAAAGTTATGTTCAGCCTATAAACAGTCATCGCTACGGCTTAGGGCCATACTACACGGGCGGTTCTTCCGCCGCGGAAATCCGCTTCTGAACCGCACTAGACAACATTTATTATGCAAGTTGTATGCTGCATACTCAACTGCGCGGTTTCCCATCGCGGTTCACAGTCGGGAGAAATACGACCGCCGCAAGCAGCGTCAAACCCGCGCTTCAAACTACACGGGTAGTTTCCCGCTATTGCGTCATTCTGCACGGGACCTTGTGCGAGGGCAGATTCATGTTGAAATGAACAAAAGACAGCGATAAACCGCGTTCCGTGTAGTTTGATGGTCTGCGGTAGCTTTGTCGAACGGATTCCCGCGGCGGGAGAACCGCCCGTGTATCTAGTATGGCCCTTAGATTGTTCAATGAGACCTACAAACCAGTCGTGTGATAAGGCAGCCAGTGGTCGCTCGTGTGTGATTTATTATTACAAGTTGTTGTAAAACCTTTAAGATGGGGTGCGGTGAATTCCTGGTGAAATACATCCTTTTCTTCGCCAATTTGGTGTTTGCAGTGAGTCTAATTCTTATTTTTAGAGTGGTTTTATCAACAAAGCTATTTTTTATCAAATGAGGGTGTATATTGACTGGTAAAGTTACATAAAACAAACTGCTGAAGTAAATTTTGAAATGATAACTTTCTTCTTTCTTGAGGCTGAAACGCCAGGGATGCGAGTTCGGTCCCCGCAGGGTACAATGTTTACATGATCTGCAAAAAGTTATAGGTGTTGTGATACCATGGAGTTCGTAGTTTCTAATACCCACCACACAGGAAATTCAAGTGTGCTAACAGAATCAGAACAAGCCTACCTACCTAATGTAATGTTACTGCTAAATGTGACTTATTACATTGCCTATGTTTTATTGCGCACTTGTAATTAAGTAAAAACTGGCACAAAGTATTGGAAAAATAACAAGGATAGAATAAAACATCTCTTGCTAGACAAAATCGGTTGAGAAATTGAGTAAGGTTCAGAAGATCATCAAGAAGCTTATAGATAAAATGTAAGCTTCTTGGTTCCGATAAATAAATGCGCGCCATTGTTTTGTTCGGATTTCGGAACGACCGACCCTCGTATTTACGGCCCCAGATCCGACAAATCCGCCATATTGCACCGTATCGTAGATTTATGCCCCAACGGAGGAGGGAAGCTACTAAACTGAGTATCAAACCAGCACTTCGGTTATCACATACCTGTCGCATTTCCTGCTACCACTGCTGACCTAAGACCTAAATGCTGACTAATCTAGTAATTTACTGACTCATATACATTTTACTCATTCGCTCTTGAACGCAAGTCGCCGACGTAGCTCAAAAAGCCGGGAAACTGAAGTGGTACCTACTGGGCGGGGCACGTCTGCCGCACACCGGACTAAATGTGGGCCAAAATAACCACTGATTGGAGCACTGAGACAGTGAGACGGCGCGGCAGACCACGCCAACGACGAGCTGGACACCTTCAGCGACTATCAGTGGCAGGCAATGGTGTTAGACTGGAAAGCTTGGAAAACTCGAGGGGAGGCCTTTGCCCAGCAGACAGCAGTGAGATAGTGGGGGCTAAAAACAACAACGACAACATTTTACATTGTCATAACAGTAAGTAAGTTCATATGAGTCAGTGGCCAACTCTGGTGACGGAGTTTTTAGGCCGCCTTAAGGCCTCCGTCATGGCTTAACGACTTAAATAGCCGGGATCGACAATTTAACATGCCCTCCGAAGCACGGAAGTGCTCAGATGTAAATGCCACTGGCGGTCACCCATCCCCTTACAGACCGTTTCGAACGTTGCTTTTCGACGATCTATCAAGAACGGCTAAGCAAGCACGACCACGAGCGTTTATAAATGTTATTAACGTTATTATTATTACCTAAGTAGGTAATACTTACTTACACATTACTTTATTTTATCGTAGCCTACTAACGGTTAATTGCAATTTTAAAGCTGTTTATGTATCTAGGTAATTCATAACAGATATTACTAAAAATAATTAAGATCAATATGATAGGATAATTAGGTTCTTCTGGGCCTCACGCACTACAAGCCTACAGCGTCCCGTTGAGTAGGTAATAGGCAGGGCAGGGTTAATAGTAGTTGTCTAAAATCATCAGCCTTGCAAAACACTTGATTACTTGTGTGTGTATACCTACCTATAATAGTAAATATGTACTTGCGATATGCTCTTCAAGTCACAATTACTGGGCCATTAATTCCATATAAACTTTAATATCATAGAAATTGTCCGAGCGCTAAACTCGGTCGCACCAACACCACGATAAGATAATATAATCTCCTCTCCGTGATAGGCTACAGATAAAGAATCGTTTGATTACTCTTTTAGCATCGACTGTTTATGAATATTCGTTCAAATTGTCAAAACATGGTAAAAAAAAAAAAAACTGGACAAGTGCGAGTCGGGCTCGCCCACCGAGGGCTCCGAACAAAGGCCTAAGTAGGTACGTATAGCAGTGCAAACTGTCAGGTACCTACTACATACATACCAAAGTTATTAGGTTGGTGTAGACTACGTAATAGAAGGAAACAATTTTTTTTAAATTTTTCGTCATAAATCGAAATCTAAGCATCATAAAATTGTTAAAAATCTGTTTAAGCTAGTGTCAGCCAATGAAGCCCTTTCATACAATAAAATTTCGACCCTTCTCGATTCTTTGCATTAGGCTCTGTTTTATTTGGGATTTAACTAAAAATATACAGATTTTTTCCTGTAACTACTTGTAGTCTAAGACGATGCTACTTGCCAAATTTCATAGTTTTTATTTTTTATTTATTTTATATATAAGTTACATCAACAAGATAATCACTAACACAACATAATTACAGTTCCATATCAGTACACAAACCAAGTGACATCCCAATTATAGATGCAAATAGTAATGCAAAAAAGACAACAGCAATACAAAAAAAATAACAGCAATACAAAAAAAAACAGCAATACAAAAAAATATAATATATAAATATATATAGTTAATAAAATATAGTTCTAGGTCAAAGGGAAGTACCCTATGAATTTTGATTTCCTTGAGTGTTGAAATATACATTTTTTGCGGCATAAACGGCCGCATCTTTTTTAGACGAGTACCTATACGGTTCAACTCGATACCTCTCTCAAGTGGTGTCGAGTGTTGGTCTTGTCAGACAGACAGGCAGACGGACAACAAAGTGATCCTATAAGGGTTCCGTTTTTTCCATTTATTTATTTTATAAAAGGTACAAGTATTGCGTTGCATAAGTTATGTATAATAGTGTATTAGTTTTGAGGCACGTAACCCTAAAAAACGGAACAACATCATATTTTTCACAGCAAAATTCTTTCTAAGTAATTCAGAATTAGTAAGAAAGCTCCTAACGTTAGTACCTAAGCCAATTCGTGGCTAAAGGCCTCCTTCATGGCAACAATTTATAACGTACCTCTGACGCCTTCAGTTGCCACCTAGCGGTCTCTCATCCGATTTGTGACTGAACAGAACGTTGCTTCATTTCGACAATCTATCATAAAAAAAAACACGAGCGCGCGCTTCAAAACAGCTGATGCTTCAGCTCAACGATTCTTGAAATTTTTAAAAAAATATCAAAATCAAATTGATTTCTAGTTCTACTAGCCTGACGTTTTCATAGTTCTTAGGTACCTACAATCATTTTACTTATTATTTACGGAATTTGCTTAGTCTACCCAAACACAATCAGATGTCAATCTTATATAAACATTTAGCCAAACAAGGTAGGTGTTATACTCGTATCTCGTATCATATTCGTAGAAGAATGTCGTCAAAACAATACACAAAGAAGGTAACTGTGAGAAGGGTAGGTACCTAGGTATGTCAGCATTTAACAAAAGTTCGGTTGTTCTACGTTCTACTTAAAACAACCGGCATAGAAAAATATAGAACGTGTAGGTAGGTACTACGTTATAAATATGGCAGGAATTTCTTGACTGATGAGAACCAACTGATAACATTATTCTCGATATTATAACAATGCTTACCTATTCCGCCTGGAGTACGCTTTCCCTGCTTTAGCTGGGAGTAGAATATGGCTTTGGGTAGTCTGCTGTCATTCATGCGCACAAGATGCCCGCACCATCTCAATTGTCCTTTTATAAGCAAGGATTCTAACCCGCTAAGGTTAGTTCGCCGTAAAACGTCAGAATTCTGGATCTAGATAGATAGTATACACCATTTTCGAAATAAATAGACAGTACTTTTTCCAAATTGGTGTAGCAGTCTGCAAATACATCAGATTCTGGGTACAACTTAAGGAGCTCATTAAGATGGTGTTGAGCGCGGCAGATGGGAGATTGTAGTCTTATATTATGACTAGCGACCCGCCCCGGCTTCGCACGGGTGCAATGCTGATACTAAATTAAATACACTACAGAAAAACTATGAACGTTGTATTTAAAAACATAGCAGCCCGCTCCGACTTTGCACGGGCATAAATAAGCCCAAAAAAATAGGTTAATTTACGACATCACGTTAGAAACCTCTAAAATTAGCAAAGTTGCCTTAGTATATGATGCATGTATTATACATATAAACCTTCCTCTTGAATCACTCTATCTATTGGAAAAAACCGCATCAAAATCCGTTGCGTAGTTGTAAAGATTTAAGCGCACATAGGGATATAGGGACAGAAAAGGCGACTTTGTTTTATACTATGTAGTGATAGTGATGATTATTAATCGCAATGCAGAAAGGACGTCGTTACGTAAACACAAATCTCAAATTCTATTGTGTTCTCTATAGGGTACAAAGCCTTCTTTCTAAATCCTCATTTAGGTATATATTATTCCAGTTGGCTGGTTTGTCTATGCTGGGGCTGGGCATCGCCGCACAGCTGCAGATCAGCGTCATCACGAACCTGACGGAGGAAAGCTACCAGCTCGCTGCTGTCTCCTCCATGGTCATCGGTGGCGTGGTCTTCCTCATCTCGTTCTTCGGCTGCTGCGGTGCTATTCGTGAGAGCAACTGCATGCTTGTTACTGTGAGTACCTACCTACTTGTTGTTAGTGCACAAAAAGAGTTTTTTGAACCAGAGAGGTGAAAGCAGGATTCGAACCCGCGACGGTCAGGAGGGATTGTCTGATCGTCGCGGGCTCGAATGCCGTCGGAACTGAAAATTTTAAAAAGACTTTTCATTTTCTCAATTTGTGTTTTAACTGTATTTATTTTCCGACTTCCATCCAACCAATCTTAACTTACCTACAAGTGGTAAAATATTCTGTCTTCCAGTACTCGATCCTGATGCTGATCCTCATGGTGGTGAAGCTGACCTTCGCGATCCTGATCTTTGTGCGCCTTGACGACATCGTGGCGGAGGTGCCCAAGTGGCTGGACGTAGCCTTCAAGCAGGACCTGGCGGCCTACCACGAGCTAGAGTCTACGGTATGGTTTAATAAGTTACATTTGGTAAAAAGGACGTAAACGGTCTACGGATTGGATTACAGAATTTAAAAATACAATTATACTATTAGATTATTTTGATGACAAAAAAGCTTTGGACTGAATATGCTCCAACTCGTTTTAACATAGTAAAGATAAAAATGTATTAAAGTAACATTTATTTACAGAAACTAAGCTACTACATATTTACATATATTTACAAAATACAACAGGATTAGTCAAGCTATCTAAGGATCGTTAGAAACGATCTATAGATAGCTCAACTGATCCAGGTCACTGTCAGTCGGAAGCGTGCCCAAAACACTGGCGGCATTACCACGCTGGATGGCAATGCTGATCCTTTGAGCCAAAAATGTGCCAGCCCTCGGATCACGCGTCGCTTCGACCAGACGCATTAGAAAAAGATTAGATTATAAATTATTATTATTATTACTTGTATTAAATATATATATTTTATTTTTTTTTATAATTTTTTTTTATTCAGTAGGACCGCTGGGACCACTTTGAAACTTCTTAAAACTAGGTGATTCTACTCCTGTTCCTTCGCGACCAATACCGTGAAGAACCGGCAACAAACACGGTTTTTGGCCTAGCTTTTTTTAGGTGATCCATCTTAGATCTAACTTAGGCTAATTTCTTAACTAACTTAGTTGTAAAATTAAAAGTAAAGTTAGTAAAATTCAAAAAGCTAAGCAAGATAGCAAAGGCATTGTGCACACATCAGCTGTCGAGGGGCAGAGCGACATCAGGCCACGCGAATTTATCATTAATATAATCACCAATAGAATAGTACGCTTTCTTTATAAGATTATTTTTTATGTAACTTTTAAATCTTCGAATAGGCAATTTAGTGGCATTATCTGGAAGTTTATTATAAAAGAGTACGGTATTTCCCATGAAAGAACCTTTCACTTTTTCTAATCTAAATTCAGGCACACAAAGTTTATCCTTATTTCTAGTATTAATTCTATGCACGTCACTTTTGTACTGTAAAACATCAGCTTAGCCATTCCATAACTGTTACAGTTCAAATGTTGCGGCACCAGCGGTCCCCTCTCCTACCTGAGCGCTTCGCTGCCGCCGTCCTGCTGCGCCGCCGAAGACGCCGCGCTCTGCACTCCGCTCAATGCTTACCAGGTAAGTAATCTAGTTGAATATTTTAGTTCTGTCTTCTTTGAACAATTTTGACATGAATGAGCGAATTCAGTAGGTATCCCGATTATCGGAAATTATCTGCATATTACTTGCACCTAGCAAGAATTCAAATCCAACTTGTGTTTTAATATTGAATAGGTACCTAGTAGCAGTAGAGGTGGTAGTAGGTGCCTAACCGCCTACTCATTTTTTGTATTATTCTGTGCGCGCATTTGCTCTGTGAAATATGATAGGCAACATTTTTAAGAATTTACGTATTATACCGGGTTTCGTAATTTTTTTTTTGTTTTTAGGGCTGCAACACTGTCGTCGGTGAATTCTTCCACACCTTCGGCCTAGCTATCGGAGTGGTAGCCATTGTCGTTGTATCTATAGAGGTAAGTTCTACCATTTTCCTTCCTCTTCCGACAGTATTTCACACAATAGCTAGCCATACACGCACGGGCATGCCCGCCAGGCAAGATACGGTTGTCTGTAAAATGTCTCTTTCGAAGCAAATTTAGTTAAAAGGTTTCTTTCATTCAAACAAATTAGGGTGAAATCTGGTTAGCACATCTGTCGCTACGCACCAACGCACAGTTGGGTCCTCGGTATTCATTTTAATTTATCTCTACATAATCTGGGGTGTCTGATCCGGTCGATTTGAGCACAGGCAGCGGGCATGTACCCGGCGGGCACATCACGCACGGATCTTCTCGCCAGGCATGTCTGACAGGCAGATCCGACGGGCATACCCGTGCGTGTATGGGCAGCTAATGATAAGTTCGTATTAGTCTCCGGTTTAGTCCTTTCATTTTTCGTTTGCGAGCTTTCGAGAACCGATATGTTAATGCGTTTGAGAAATGTCAGCCACTACAGCTTTAGAGCCAGAGTGGCTATCTTTGGCTTTATGCTAATAATGACGACCTCTGTGGCGCAGTGGGCGAAAGTCCGCCTGCGACGCAGAAGGTTGCGGGTTCGATCCCCGCCGCGGGACAAATGTTTGTATGACCTACAGATATTTGTCTCGGGTCTGGGTGTTTCTATGTATAATATGTATGTATTTAAAAACAAAAAGTATATAAATAGTATATCAGTTATCTGGTTCCCATAGTACAAGCTTTGCTTAGTTTGGGGCTAGATGATTCTGTGTGAAAAATGTCCAGCATTATTTATTATTTGTCTTCCAGCTGGTAGCTGTGGTCTTCGGCCTCTGCCTGGCCAACCACGTGCGCAACAAGAACAGGAGATCACGCTACTAGACCTCAAACTTAGAAGATCGGGAATAACGTCAAGCATCAAAACTCTTGCTGCTATGAGAAAATCTCCTGTTGCGTTGATCAACTTCAACATAGTTTAAGTTACATTTCGTGCCATTATTTTTAGACATGGTCATTTAAGTTTACTATAATCTACCGGTTATTTTTTTGTATCTAATAAAGAACAAATTCAACCAAAGCTCCAAAGAATGCATGCCCACTTTAGGTAATAAAAATTTTTGACTGAAAGTATTATTACTTAATATCAATTTAAAAATAAATCTTCCTTTTAAAATACCGCTCTTTTGCCTATAGGCTTAAAACTAGTCGAAACTACAAATTCATAGAAATAGGGTAAGCCATTGGCATAGTTTTAATAGCGTTGCTAAATTATGTTGCTAAAATTTGTAGGTTTTTGGAACGAAGTTCCTTTTCGGACGGTATCGAAGAAGCAAAAGACTGAGGCTGGAAAAATTGTTCCATTTTACCGTCACGACACATGTTTATGTCAAATCGTCACAGTGCGAAATGCGCAGCCGCGACACAGTCCATAGATTGTTACATTGTTAGTACGGAAGAGCGTTTCTAGGATAACTAATTGACAATTAATTTATTATATTCCCAGTATAAAAAAGTACTCATTGCTTCGTTCCAACCGAGTGTTCCACGACACTCACGTACTTTTTCTGTTTTCCTTTTACTTACCTACCTATTGTTTGCCTCACCTTCCTTGCACGCCATCCCATGACAAGGATGTCATGGGATCATTAACATACTACTACTTACTCATTACATCAGTTTATTCTCATTATATGATCAAAATTATTTAGTTTTTATTGTGGTAATCCGGGTATTGAACCCGCACTAACCATGCATGCACTGCAGATCGGAAACACCTACAGATGTGATCCGCGTAACGGCGCTGACCGGTCCAGTAACCCATAAGCCCATAACCCACCGACTCAGCAATTCAAGCGCTTCGTGCCACTCTCAAGCGCTACTTGTAATGTAACTACTTGATAAATATGAACGTTAGAACGGAAATAACAATTAATGCTGCATAAATCATCTCTTGTGTGTAGATGATACGACAGCATAGCATTTCAAGTTTCGTACTGCCAAGCATCATAATGCTATTCCATTCTCAAAACTACGGGTACGGGTACCTACCTCCTCAGGCTCCTAACGTAGGTATGTACGTACCTGGTTATTTTTTACACTGCTTCAGCTAGATTAGGTACCTACCTAGTTGTAGGTAGAGGTAGGTTATTTTACCAACTGAAGTCTTGTGCGACAAATCAATAGAAAGCGAACATTACTTAGTGCCTGTCCAGATGAAGCGTTTTACGCGCGAGTGGACTCGCGCGTAAAACGCCCCATCTGGACAGGCTCTTACAGCGCGCGTTGAAGTCTTTTCTATAGAAGTTTCGTTCACCACAAAATCTGTCAAATAGTGATTTTTTTTGCTATTTAGGTGCAGTGTATTGTAGATATTTTATATAAGAAAGTAATGGTTTTAAATATTACTAAGTTTAGTTTTATTAGATATTTTTTTATTCTACTCCACAAACTTCTCTCGCACTCACTCTCATCATTTCCCTGCCCTTGTCCCAATAAGGGTCGGCCCAACATGTTTCGCACTAATAAAGCGCTGAAGCAGCTTTATTGTCACGATAAAATCAACACTGGGTCTGATGATAGCCGTTTACGAATAAAAATATCGAATAAAAAGCAGTTTCGAAATATAGTCGCTGTAACGGTGCTGCTTGTTTCCTGCCTCAAATGAAGCTGCTACCTACAGTTATAAGTAGATATACCTACAGGCTACACTACTACCTACTTAAGAAGGTATGTATATGTCTACATAGCTACGACAGCGAGAGAAATGAGTTAGCCTCTTGTACGATGGAGTTAGCGTGTGGCAAAGAAGTAGTACAGTCAGCAACGAAAGTCAATTAACAGTTGTACTTTTTTAAATGGCTTTTGTTTTCTATAACTAAGAAAAAAGAAAGTTTTCTTGGGAAATTAATACGAACCAAGACTTTATCTTCAAATATAGGCAAAATTTTGGTCATTATGTTACGGATTTTGGAAATATTCAGATTAGTGAAACGTCAAATGTTGTCGATTTTCGTTGCTGACTGTACCTATCCAGCAGTGGGTGAAGTCAGGATGTGGAAGATGATAACTTTACCTACTGGAAAACTAGCGATGGATGGTCAGTTATAATATAACGCAAGGCCCTGGTTTTTATTAAACGAATTGTTTCCATAATCTTCACTAGGATAGACTTAGGTACAGTTGATTCACTGCGCAGACAAACGGCTAACTTCACGAATGCCTAGATCTGTTGGGCGAACTGTAGGTACTAACGTTAGAATCATTTAGCTGTAGAAGTCTAGACAGCTAAATACGATCATGACAAAATATGACAGTTTCTTGGGGATATTTGTGGGAAGGTGTAGAAATGCCGCTAAGTTTATTCACCTAGGTGCATCTAGTCTAGGCAATGATATTTGGTAACAAAGAACCGTAGGTACTCATAACTCGTACCTACTCGTTAGGTGCATATAGGGTTGATGGGAAAGGCCTATGTTCAGGAGTGGACGTAATGTACTCGTACTCGTAGTTGAAGATGATTACTCGTGATTGTATGTGACCGGACCGCTATCTTCTAAAGATTTTGTAGGTAAGTAAAAGGTAGGTACTTTGGTTAGGCCATAGACGATATAATTTTTACTTGAGTCTACGAGATAAACAGTATATTTTCTAAAGGTAGGTAATGTCAAAGCAAGTACCGCTGCATAGCTCGGTGGTCATCGCTCCTAAAACCAGAAATACAACACTAAACACCGGGATTATGGCATTAATTACCTTATTAACAAATATTTATTTAAATGTAGGCACGCGTGGGCCAAGAAATGTTCCAAAATGGCGGTATTTCTCAACAAAATTACTTGTTCTAGGACCGTTAGGAATACCTTGTGTTGAGTCCAATGAACGGTTGGAAAAGATGGATCGACGTAATGATCCCTACACTACAGTTCTCCATAGCTCATTACACCGCACACCTAGCCTAGGCAACAGCTTTTTTAGTACTCAGGCATTCTAGGTAGTATAACTTATTTAAAACCCGGGTACGTTCGTGACCGGTAGGGTCAAAACAATGGTGACGAAACCAGGTGATGGGCTTAGCAATCTGCCACGTATACGTAAAGGAATACCTTTTAAGTAGGTAGATACTAGATACTTTGTGTAAGATAGGTAATTCTCAAATTATTGAAAAATATGATTTGTTCTTTATAGAACTCCTACTGCAGATGCATGTTTTCAGTAGGACTTCTATAAAGAACCGCATCTTGAAAAGACTTACTTACAAAGTTTGTACTCGCTTTGACTATGTAGGTTAGGAACCTAACGGCGAAGCCCTCAGTGCGTGGGTGTCTGTCTGGCTTGTACCTACTCGGCAGTTTTTTAATGAAAATCGATACATGTAGGTTGATACCTAAACATTTATTTTAGATGTTAGAGTTGACTGTAGCTTGCAATTTATTTGTTAGGACTTTCTCGTTAGCGCGCACTTTCTTAACCCCTCGCATAATCGTGAACTTTGTGTGACAATGAAATTAGCACTCCAGGTACTTAGAAAATGAAAGTAGCTGAAAACTCGCTAAACCTCTAGCCAGCTGTAGTATAAGCACAAGTTACTTTCGACTCATAATCATTACGTATGGTATGATGGGTCTATTAAACGATCATTTGTTTTAACTGGAGCACGTGCTAAAAGCTCTAGCGTTTCATACTAGTTGGACTTATGTATCTACATGGTTAGGTGTTCAGGATAGGCTACAGGATCGAGGACCAACAGATGTCCAGAATTTGATCTCAGAATAAAAAAACTCGTGCTACAGCTACTAGTCTGCCTATTGAGATGTTAATGTAAACAATTGCTCACTCAGTATTCTGGCCTTTAGTGCATCTATAGATGGTGCCTACGTGTAGTGGCACACTTAGTTCAACTAGTGCTAAGTAGGTCTAGTTCAATCGATCATTGCCCACTGGCCCACTTGTCTTCTAATCATAGGTACCTACTTACTGATCTGTACAGAAACATATAGTGTTTGGGAGAAGATTTGCAAAATCTAGGACGCTTTTAACTTTACGACCGGTCGGCGATCCTTTGAAGACCACTTTTAATTAAAAACCCGCTTCACCGGATTAAGAACCACTGGCGCGGTTCGATACAGTTACTTTCAAACAATTTTATTTATTTTGACAAAGACGAGTTTGTGCGAAAATGCTGTCGACCCCAAGCATCGGCGCAGGCGACCGAACCAGCACTTTGCCGCGTTACAGTTCATCCGCGAAGAAACACTTCACCCGTAGGCAATTTAAATACAAATAATGACGAAGACATTTAGCGCAGGCGAGCGAGTCTCGGAGAGCGTAAACACGCTGCGGCGCCGGCGCAGTCGCGCGGACACCGTTAGCCGCCGTATAAAGGGGCGCCCCTCCGCGAGTGAGGCACTCCGCGCGCCGCCATGAGCCCTCTCGCGCACCTCCTGCTCGCGGCCGCCGCGCTGCACGCCGCGTGCGGCGCCGCCGTGCCCGCCGTCTCCAGCGTGCCCGCCAAGCCCGCCGACATCACCGCCGAGCTGCAGGACGTCGCCCCGGAGGCTGACATCGAACAGATCGCTGTCCTCAAGGACGAGAACGAACTCCGCTCGAAACCCGAGGTCATCCCGGTCGCGGTCCTCATCGAAGACTCTCAGCCCGCGATAAAGACCAACGAGGTCTCCGACGACGATGACGAGATCAAGAGACCAGCGGTGGACCTGCGCAACCCCGGCCCCCCGCAGCGCCAGGAGCACGAGACGCAGAACGCGGACCACTTCCCTGACGCGAAGGAAAAACTGGCGTCAGTGCGCGACACAATTCTTCAGACTCAGGAGCTGCTCCGTCAGGGCATCCAGGGCGTCGGCAACGACATCTCCAAATGGCTCAGCACCAACCAGCAGATGAACCAGATCCAGCGGAACATCCAGTCGCTGCGGGATTCTTTTACTCACCAGATCGATAAGTTGAACGAGGCCGCGAAGGAACTCGCCGGACCTCAAGCTCTGAAGACGGAGGAGACCCCCGAGGAGACGAAGCCGCAATCGGATGACAAGGATATCGAGAAACGTATCAAAATTTTGGAGAATAATTTTAACAACGGTGTCAGAGCTCTGGCCGAAGGCGTCAACATTGTCGCGATCCTGAGGGCGGAAGACGAGATAGCCGCAGCCGCCGAGCCCGCACCCGGGCCTGCCGAGCCGGCTCCCGCACCGTCAACGCCGGAAGCGACGACCGCCAAACCACCGACAGGTCAATTTATTTTATTTGAATATTTATCGAACTTTCAACACACCTTGTCTGATTCAGTAAGGAACATGACGGAAGCGTTCGTTAACAACGTTCCCGGAGCCAGCAATCTTCAGAACTTTTTCAACCCGACGAGCACCCTGCCCCCCGGCGTGCAGGCGGACACACCCGAAGGCACCACGCAGAGCTCCGTCGCACCGTGGCAGAACTGGCAGCTCCCGAACTTCGGAATCGGAAACATATTCAGTGGTCAAGCTCAGGGCGGTCAGAATCAACCACAACAGGCAGGACCTATAGCTACAGGAATTCAAAACGTTTTCCAGAACTTTGTCGGGTTAGTGTCGAGACCGCCAGCAGCGACACCTAATAATGCCCCACCAGCAGGAAGCAACGCTGTCCCGCAGAAGCTTGACGAAGTGCAAAAGCCTGAGGCAACAGCTGCCTCCCCAATCGTCGCCGAGGCCGCTCCTGCCGCCGCTGACCCCGCGCCCGCTTCCGCTGCCGCAGCGCCCGCGCCGGCGACTGCCGCTCCGCTTGGTCCCATCCAACAGATCCTAGCCAACAACCCGGTGGTGCAGAGTATACAGAGCACCGTCCAGAGGATCCAGAGCTCGATCACCAACCCTGAGAAGCCCAGAGACACCGAGAAGAAAGAGAACCTCGCGTCCAAAGGCGGCTACGGCAAACCTCCTGGTTCTGGTGAGTCTTCCATTTATTGACTGAAGATTACTTTCGTACACTGTGTTAAGATGAACAGCCATGTCTTCAATTCCCAACACAATTTCAGTTCTTGCATGGAGTAATTTCGTGAATACCTTGGTCGGTACAATAGGGGCGGTTGTAAATGGCTCTATCGGGACCATCTCAGTGGCCGTGAACAGTGCCATCAACACCCTGGGCACGAATATCCAGGTATCCGCTGGGACAGACTTAGGCTTGCTTCTTGTGTTGTGTCCATGTCTGCTTTTCTGTGATTTTTTGTGTTCTACTAGGATTGGTACACTGAATAACTTTGGATATGGCTGGTCTTTTTAATCTGTTTTATGTGGACAATTCTTGCTTTATTGTTGTTTTCAATGTTAATAGTTAGTTTGACTAAATTTGCTGGTTTTATATTTTACGGACGTTCGTACTTTCGTAGACGATTAGGTAGAGAAGCATGCCGCAGCTTAGACAATATTTCTCTAAACTTCGGCACGCTTCGAACCTATGCACGAAGTACCTACCTATAGTTAGGTCTACCTTTTACATAAGTAGGGTATATTTATAAAAACACCCTATTCTAAAAACTCTGTAATCCTCAACAAGATCTGACGATAGTGCCTCTACTCTATCTACTCAGACAAACACAACTGTGTAGGTATTATAAATCTAGGTTAGGACAAGGACCTACTCTGAATTAATGTGCAAAAAATTTGGTCAATCAAATTATAAGCCCTAGCCAAGCGAAACAAATCGTTGTTTCCAATACATAATAACTGCGTATTTATTTACATACACATTACACGATCTTGGTGTAGGAATCTATGTGTACTACTGTAAATGGGTGGATCAACTTTTTTCTGTCATGAATCAACTTTTTGTGTAAAAAAATAAATGTTAAAATATTGCTATAATTCCACCTAATATTGTTAAATAAATTTATGCAGTTTACAAATCTACTACGAGCACCAAAAAAATTTGTCGTTTTCATGGATTTTTATGCCTTTTTTCCACAAGTGGCTCCCAAAAATGACACCTGACTCACAATGACGTATTAAGGTAAAAAGTTCATAAAAAACAATATTTTAAAAAGTAAATCTGTTTCAATGTAAAGTATTATTCAATTAAATCAATCTGGCATAATCAAAATGTAAATAAAGTGTCTAAATTTTTTGAAAATATACCTTATTGTGTCTCTGGGGTCACTTAATGAAAGAAATTTTATTTACTTTTCTTGTAATTCTGTTTCTAGAAATGCCAGAAAGATGCACTTTTTACATGACTATTGTTGGTTATTCTTCAAACTTTTGTCATACAACATTTTGTATAATAACCTTTACTTTTTTAATAATCCTGCTATCTATGTCCAAATTTTTGGGGACAACTACGTGAGCCCGGAGACATACTGGTGACTCCAGAGACATAAATGGTACTATGACATAGGCAAATTACAGTATAAAAAACCATACAAGGTACAAAAATATCTTTTAAATGTGACAACCAGTTTACCTTTTAAAGTTATCATAGAAAATAAACCCTAACCTAACAAATATGACATATTTCTCTTAAATGTAAGATAACATTTTATGAAAATGGGGGTTTTAGTTTACTTAAACAGTCACCTGCGTAGTAAACCAGTCCTCTTTCGCATTTTTTCACAAAATAACATAAATCTCGCTTAATAGAAAGGCCAAAAAAGCTTTTTGTAGATGAAATGTAATTTCTAGCGCATCGGATAGCGGCTCGCCTTGAGCGTAGTTTTTTCACTAACTTATCGACTGAAGATATCTTTCAGAAGAAATGGCCAAATAAAATAATTTGACTACCTGTAGATTCATCAAAATAATCAGTCTTTCATCCCGTGGGATGAGAAAGGCTAAGCCAGCTGTGGTCAGTCTGGCCAGCCATGCCTGGGGGTACAGGCCTTTCTTCACTTCTGTCATTCTTCTCTGTCCTGTGGTATGGTAATCTTGCCCTTGTATTATATTCTACAGACTTTACCATGCCTTCGATCCTTTCTTTCTGTGATGACGACCACTCTATTTACCACCTCTGGGTGGTACTCATTTACAACTTTGATCCTGTCATCACCGCACTTGGCCACTTGTCCTGTCCAACCATCTCTATTTGAGCCTCAATAACAACTTGTGTGTGTGTTTCGGTATCGATGACTGGGTAGATCTATAAGTGTAATACCGAGCATTGCTTATTCCATAGCTCCCTGTGCGACTCTGATCTTGTGCAGTCTCCATCATGAGTGCCTATGTCTCGGCACCATAATTTCATAGTTAGTGAACTCAATTACTACTTTGCTATGCTGTCATCACAGCGCCTGGTGCCTGGCTAGTCCTGCCCAACCAATACCATTTGAGCCCCAATAACCGCTTGTGCATCTTGAAATTCAGTCTTGTTCATTCGGAAATTTCGGTATTGGGGACAATCTTATAAGTGTGATACCAAGCATTGCTCGCTCTAGCTCTCAGTGCAACTCTGATCTTGAGCACAGTCTCCTTCGTGAGCGTCAATGATGATACCTAGTTGGCACCATGATGGCAGTTGGCAGAACACATTGGCAGATCTTATTTCCAATGGCAATGTTTGGAGATATTCGTCATAATTTTAGGTGGCCATGTTCTTCTTCAAACCTACTTTAAGATAAAAAAGTAAACAACTTTAAGATGAGTGATCAGGTTCACGCATCTCTAAAAGTAGGCCTGAAGCTTTCTAAGCATCTTTTTTTTTTTTTGAGTTCCACCAGAAAAGGATGGGGTTGAGGTCGTCTACAAACCTAAGGTGCTATAGGAAGACACCTACCTACAGGCAGACTTTTATTCCCGAGCTGTCTAATTCAAGAGATTTACGACGTCTCCTGGGACAGCCGTAAAAAGCTTGGGTGATAAGGTCAAGATACTAATAGTTTTCCTCTTTACATGGTGATTTGAAGAATTTTTCTATGTAGCCACACTTCTATGGTGGTATACATCATCCGCAGTATATCCAATAATATCCATATAGTTAAAATCGATCTGACAGCGATGTAGAGAGATTGCTCTATGCTTTCCATGGTTTTTTCGTAATCTACGAAGGCCATTCATATTCAAGCCAGTTGACTTCTTGACTCTACTCCGTCGCCGACATTGAGTGTGGGTAAAAATAGACCAAAGAAAATATAGGGAATGCGTAAAAGCAGAATCGAATGAAGTATGGTGTATCGTATCGACCTCACAAATGACTTGTATTCTTAATTCATACTTAAAGCTATTTTAAACTTAAATCAGAGTGTTTTCTATTCGAAACTAAAAATGTGCAATGAATCTTTATGTATTAAGCCTGTTTAACACTTACCAGATTGTTTATTGTATAAATTATGGTAATTTTTATGCAGAATGTCTCTTGGGTCACTAAAAATTGTCTCTTGGGTCACAGTTTTTGTGAGCCAGTAGAACGGTGACTCAGGATACAAACTACGGTTTTTGACTCTTTTTCTTCAACGAATTTGATGAGAGTAAAAAAACACGTGGATGCAAAGCATTTCAGAATCAAATGTCAAAACATAATAACCAAATTACTTTAAAAAGTAGTTTACTTGTAGGAAATTTTATCGTGAGTCAGCGGATGAAAAACAATGACACCCAGTCCCGCTGCGAACTACAGACGTAATGGCAAAGTCGACATAATGGCCAGGGGTCTGCAATCTTTATTGTACGACATGCAGATGAGTTTTCTATTAGCCTAGCCAATAACCGTCTATATTACTTACACTTTGTTGTACTTTTTTGTCGTTACCCAGTTGACAACGCGATTTGGGTAAATGTCGGGGACAACATTTCAAACTGTGTTTTTTCATTGAAAAGTGCAATATTTTGTTTCGCAAATCAGTATTTTAGAATGCTGGTACATCAAGGAACAATGTAGATAAAAAATATAAAGACAAGTCAAGGAAAAATTTTACACAGCAGCGTTGCATATGTGCGTGATTTGCGCTGGGGACAAGTGAAATTTGTATGAAAACCAATTTTCGTCCACTGGGTCACGATAAATTTTAATATAATTAAATAAATATTTTAAAAATATTGATGAACAAGCGTAATGGTAAAGGATCTGATTTTATTAATTCATATTACAACCGACAATTAATCTAACTCAGCACCTTTTACGATTTTTTTTACGTCGGGGACAAGATTTTACACTAAAAAGTTGATCCACCCAAATACCTGCCTTCAATTTTCAATTAGTATTACAGCCAAGCAGTACTTAAATACACCTACCACCTTCTTATTTGAATAAATAAGGCAAGATTTATAAAGTATGTTAGGTAATAAATTAAAGTGAAACACAATTTTGAATTGAAAAAAAAAAATACTATAAAAGGTATAAAATACTATAAAAAAAATACTATAAATATTTTAGGCTTTATGTACTCAAGTGTTTTCAAATCAGAGCAAACCCATTATTATATATATAGAGGTAGCTTATCTAATATTGTTCTTTGCTTACAGGGAGTGGTGACAACAGCAGTAGCGGGTTGAGCCAACCTGCTGAGCCAGTTAAAGATGCCATATCAGAAGAAACCAAGAAACCAGAAGAGAAAATTAGCCCAGCAGTGCTAGATAAGACTGAATAAGTCCTTAGTGTGATACAATAGAATAATTTATTTTAGTTTATTAATTGTAAATAGTTTTACGGATGTGCGAACACATGAATAAAGACTTTTTTTGATAAGTTTTTTTTTATGAGTGAAGCAGGTAGGTACACTACAAACTATTGAGCAACAGTTTCTACTACATTGATTGAATTAGATAAAATCATTGGTATGAGTAGTATACATTATTTTTGAAGATAATTGAAAATAAATTCCTCTTTTACTTTGATTTAATGAAACATAGATTACATTTTAGTAAACTAAATCACTTTCTAACTAAATTACTTGAACTTGGTGTTTAAACTATTTATTTTACAAACATTAAATAAATAAAAATAAAATAAATAATGCTGGACTTTTCACACAGCATCATGTAGTCCCAAAGTAAGCAGAGCTTGTGTTATGGGTACTAGATGACTGATATACTACTTATATACTTTTTGTTTGTAAATACATACATATTATACATAGAAACATCCAGACCCGGGACAAATATCTGTAGGTCATACAAACATTTGTCCCGCGGCGGGGATCGAACCCGCAACCTTCTGCGTCGCAGGCGGACCTTCGCCCACTGCGCCAAGGAGGTCGTCAAATTAATAGTACAATCAAAGCAGCCATCATTCTGTTACATGCCACTAACTATTTAAAATGCAATCAACAACCTACTTCCCAACAAGTTCATCAACTTTATCATTGTACAACTTTTTGGCTCGCAAATGAAACTCCTCGCACAAAGCATTCATTTGTTTAGTAACACTGAACACCACATCTTCGGAGACTCCGGTTTGTTTCTTGATTTTCTTGATATAATCATTCTGCACATCCTTCATGGAATCTCTGCATTTTATGAACAGAGCCTTGGCATTTTTGGCCAACGCTTCTCTGTGTTCCTTGGTTACTTTGGGTACAGGTACATATAGTGTGGTCCCATCCTGCTGAGGGTTCAAGTTGAGTCCAGAAGCCTGTATAGCTTTTAACGCATCGGGGATGGCTTGCGGGAAGGAAGCAAAATTTACAACAATAGTTTTGGGATTCTTCCTAACTATTTGCGCCAGCTCTTGCAGCTCGTAGCCTTTCCCTTCGAATCTGACGGGAAGTGTCTCGATGGAGCCAGTCGTCGAGCGAAGCGACAGATGCTTTGAAAAATCTTCCTTCATGCTCTCGATAGCAGCACCACATCTTTCTTTGAGTTTGTCCACCGGCAACAGCTCCGACATCTCCGAGGTATTGATGATAACTTTACCTTTACCTTTCTTGTCTTTACCTCTATTTTTGTTCTTTGCATAGTTTACGATCCCAGTAGAAAATTGGCTAGGATACACAATACTCTCATTGCCGCGGGCTAGATGAGAGCGAGCAGGGTTTCTGGAATGAATAAGCAGCGGCAGTAGCCGCTGCAATATTCTTGAGCCCATCTTCGATAGGTATATAAAAAAGTACAAAATTTATTTCAGTGCTAAGCTAACCTCGAACCTAGGATTTCACTTTTCTTTACGATTTTTGTAAACAACACGGATAAAACAGGTGATAACTATTTTACATCTTGACATTGAATTGAATGAAAGATCTGACAATGAACTGTTTTGACATGACACTGACATCATCACGTCAAACAGCCAGCTGAGCTGACTGGACTAACCGACCCGACCGACTGTGGCCAACAACCAAAAGCCAAAATAAAAATACTTCCCTGCGAAAATGTCCGTATTTCAAACGATTCTAAATCTAGGAAAAATAAATAATTACAGAAAATCATTCAAATTAACTTCATCGGCGTGTAAATGTGTATCCGTTCGAAATTTTTCAGGTATGGGATAAAAAGCCTTCAATCTAAAAAGATGTTTTGAAGGTGTTTTCGAGGTTAGGTGGATACATAACAATTTAATTATTTCAGATGTTTCTAAAAAGTTTGTGCCATTCGACGAAGTTGCGAAGCAGAGGCGAGCGCAGGCAAAGCGCAGTCTCGTAGTACAAGTAAACTCTGTGAAGTCATTTAGCGAATTACATGGGTACTGTTCCAAATATGCAAGTATTGAAGGAATGCACCACTATAAAAACTCAGCTGAGGAGGTAATTATTTCTTTTATCCTAAAGCTTCTCTATATTCCATTATTTGTTTATTGAATATTCTACTTTTAATATTTTATAAAATCTTTCATGTTTTACTTGTAAATAAATTGCTAACTTTCAGCATTTTATTCTCATTGAGTTCACTACAGAAGAGAACCTCAAAGATGTGATCCGAAACTGCAGCTCGCACCAGAGGAACCCTGATGTTATGGCTATAAACTCACCATTCCTATGGTTCCGAGCAGCCCCGGACAAGAAACACAAATACCCCATACTACCTGGAGTCTCCCTTTCTGTTGAGAATGGAGATATGGTTGTCAATGATGATGTATTATATGAAAGCTTGATGAACTGCAGCACGGTATCGGAACAGATCCAAATGCTGTATGACAGAACTGCACTGAATGATTTGGGCGTACGATTGAGATACATAGTTGCAAGGCAGGTTAGGTTTTTACTTCTTCTATCACAGTTTATTTTAATTATTATTTAAAAAATAATTTATTTACAGAAACTAAGCTACTACATATTTACATATATTTACAAAATACAACAGGATTAGTCAAGCTATCTAAGGATCGTTAGAAACAATCTATAGATAGCTCAACTGATCCAGGTCACTGTCAGTCGGAAGCGTGCCCAAAACGCTGGCGGCATTACCACGCTGGATGGCAATGCTGATCCTTTGAACAAAAAATGTGGCAGCTCTCGGATCACGCGTCGCTTCGACGAGACTCCCTGAAATAATTTTGAATTATTATATGTTTAGGTGAATAAAATGATTCCGATGTCTGCATTGACTCAGATTCTTGCATTTTAAAATATTAAAGAAACTATTTCATAGATGCAAAAAAAAAAAGTAGGTACTTAGTTGAACATGGCTTTGTTCCATAGAAATAATTAATTTTTATTTTTTCAGATAGAAAGTCTTCTTGAAGGCATGTACTCAAATGTAGCTGTGAGGCCTTTTGGATCTACTGTCAATGGCTTTGGGAAAATTGGCTGCGATTTAGATTTGGTTCTAACGAACATAGTTACTGATGAAATGGTAACTATCACCACTAGTTTGAAAAGACAACTGCCTGATACAATGCATGTTAGGTTAAACTTGATTTCTTTAAAGGGCTTAGCCTTGAGTTATAATCCATCTTGAATATTTTAAGTGCATCCCTAAATTCACACCTAGGCGGGATTTGAACCTCCAACCTTGACAATCCGTGGGGTTGCTCTACTGTGCTAACAAGCAATTTTGACAAGCAATATTTCAACACAGGTATTTATCGCGCTAAATTACCTTATTATTTCCCGACGTTTCAGCTGTTGAAGCTAAAGCGTCGCCATTTCTTATTAGTTTCCGATAAACGCAATTGCAACATAGTTCAAAAACAGCCAGGACAGCTGACTGATGTCTGTGGTTCATATTAACCCTCTACCTTGTTATCTCAAGTTCCCCAGACCGCCCCGCCGCCTAGTGTTTCAAGAAAAGCGCGCGAGCGGGTCCGGGCGATTTCCCGACGTTTTAGCTGTTGAACTGCTAAGCTCCGCCATTTCTTATTTAAGTTTCCGTTTCACGACATTGCAACACAGTTAAAAAACAGCCAGGAATGAGCTAATTATTAACCCCCTTAAATTGTTATCTCAGAGTTGTTCAGACCGCCGCCTAGTGTTCCAAGAGAAGCGCGCGGGCGGGTCGGGGCGCGGCGGGCGCCAGCTGGAGCTGGCTGCGGCCGCGTTAGAGCTGCGCGCGCCCGGCGCCGCGCGCGTGCTGCGCGTGCCCGCCGCGCGCGTGCCCATCGTGCAGTGCGCGCATCACTACGCGGATGTGGAGGTGGACCTGTGCTGCAATAATATGTGAGGAATTATCAACGGCTGCTCAATGTATCCACTATGTAGGAGGGGGGGTTGATATAAACTTTGTTTCCTGACAGTTTCTGAACTGCATTGCAATGTTGAAACAACAAATCTGAAATGGATTATCTCGTTCGCACACCAGTGCAATACAGTTAAAAAACTGACAGGAAAATAAGAGTTCATATTAGTGGCAATAATAATATTGTTTACCCGGCAGACCCTCGATGCATTAGATCCCGATTCTTTAAACATGATAATATATCCCCAGGTCAGGTGTGTACATGTCGGAGCTGCTCTGGCTGCTGGGCGAGTGGGACCCGCGCGTGCGGCCGCTGGTGTTCGCGGTGCGCCGCTGGGCGCGAGCGGTGCGTCCAATACTTTTACATTATACCACACCCTCGTGACGACCTCTGTGGCGCAGTGGGTGTAAGCCCGCTTGGGACGCCGAAAGTTGCTGGTTCGATCCCCGCCGCGGGAATGTTTGTATGATCTGCAAATATTTATTTCGGGTCTGGGTGTTTCTATGTATAAATTGTATAATATGTATGTACAAACAAAAAGTATATAAGTGGTATATCAGTTATCTGGATCCCATAGTACAAGCTTTGCTTAGTTTGGGGCTAGATGATGCTGTGTGAAAATGTCCAGCATTTATTTATTTAGTTCGATTGGCTCCCCGCTGGAACTTGACTGTTCAGCTTTAAGATGTATCACCTGGAGTAGAACCATCTAGCTTTAAGACTGGATCAGGCTTGCCAGCAATCTCAAACAATGTCCCAGGCACTGCAGCGCCCCGTTGAGTGTAGGCATCGGTTGCCTCATGTCATGACACATTATTAATAATCTAGATGTAGAGGCCTGATTGAACGTTGGTAATGTGTGCAGGTGGGTCTAACGAACCCGAGCCCGGGTCGTTGGATCACCAACTTCCCCCTGACCCTGATGGTGCTGTTTTTCCTGCAGCAGCCGGCGCGGGACACGCGCCTGTTGCCGCCCGTCGCCAACCTCAAGCGCGCCGCTGGTAACGTTCTCTTGAGGGGAAAGCATAGCTCGGCTAGGCCAATCCTTGTTCTATCTCTATATATAAAAATGAATCCCTATATCCCTTGGTCACGCCATCACGCGTGAACGGCTGGACCGATTTCACAAATTTTTTTTGTTGTTTTTGTTATTGTCAGGAGAAGGTTCTTATGACAGAAAAAATCTATATATTAATCATGGAGGGCGTGAAATAAGGGTTGAAAGTTTGTATGGGGAGTTAGAAGTTTCAGTTGAAAACAACAGATGGCGCTATATGTTATTTCGCTGACGAAATCGCGGGTACCAGCTAGTTACTTTATAAAAATATATTTGGATATACTGAAGAACGAATGGAAGATATTATATTACCTGATAGATTTTTCGTTTCGGACAAAAATATGCGCTTTAACACAAGTTCTAAACAATGAAAGAAACCATTGTGAAGAAAAAAGTGACAAATATTTGAACATGCCTCTGACTACTTCCCTTGGACATTTTCAAAGTATTTGAAAAATAACGCCTTGGGAATACAATCGTGGTCCGGTTCTGTATATCTAATAAGATTGTTGTGTAGGTAAAGAAGACATCCGTACAGCAGAAGACGGGTTGGACTGCACGTTCCTGCGCTCCCGCCTGGGGGGCGCCCGCCCGGGCTCCGGCGCGGCAGCCCTGGAGCCCTGCTTGCTCAACTTCTTCGAGTTCTACGCGCAGTTCGACTTCCAGGTCCGTCACGTTAATTTCTAAGTTTAACGTGTAGTCTAGGCCGAATGGGGTTGTACCTCCACTTTCGATCCGATCGTTCGGTCGTAGGTTCGAATCCCCGTTCGTGCATCCATGGATTATTTGTTTCGTAACTTTCTATGCCGGAACTTTCAAACTTTTTTCTTCAACGTAAGACATATTGTCTTAGAACCCAAAAATGTTCGAAAACTTGTGTCATGTGCACGAAAGGAGTCTCTTACCCACAATCCTTTCACCACACCAGTTCGAATGATCTAGTGACACAGTGACGACAAGATGTAATATTGTTTATCTTCAGGAGAAGGCGATATCGCTGGTAGAGGGCGTTCCGGTTCGCAAGCCCAACTCTCAGCCGCTGTTCATAAGCAACCCGCTCGCGCCCGCGCTTAATGTCAGCAAGAATGTCAGCCACGACGAGTGTGAGCGGCTTAAGGTACACTCGGCTGCATACTACTAGCTATTACACAATTTAAAGATAAATAAATAGAAGTTCCCGTTTCCTTGGAAAAAATGTTTGTATGATTTGCAAATATTTGTTTTTGGGTGTTTTCTATGTATGTATTTACAAAAACCACCAATTATTTTGACGACCTCTGTGGCGCAGTGGGCGAAGGTCCGCCTGCGACGCAGAAGGTTGCGGGTTCGATCCCCGCCGCGGGACAAATGTTTGTATGACCTACAGATATTTGTTTCTATGTATAATATGTATGTATTTACAAACAAAAAGTATATAAGTAGTATATCAGTTATCTGGTTCCCATAGTATAAGCTTTGCTTAGTTTGGGGCTAGATGATGCTGTGTGAAAATGTCCAGCATTATTTATTATTTATTTAGTTATTTTATCCTGCTAAAACTTAAACAACAACTAAACACTGCGATTGGTTGGGTGCGTTCGTTTGAACAGATGAACGGTTTTGTCGCGGATGTCGTTCGCTGAAGTATGAATCGCTAATGTTGGTCTAACAGTGTGTATTGTGTACAGGCGGAGGTACGCAACGCGGCGTGGCAGCTAGAGGGGGGCGCGGGCGAGGCGGCGGGGGGCGCCCGCGGGGAGTGGGGGGCCCTGCTGCTGCTGGAGCGGGGGGCCGCGCGGGGGCTGCGCCGTCTGCTGCGCGCCGGGGCCTCGCAGCGACTCGTCAGCGTCAAGGATCTCTTCAAGGTGAGGGGGCCCCCTGAAGCGTGCTCTTTGGTGAAGGAAAGCTTCTCGTGGAAACCAGTTAGTTATCTAATAGCCGGGAATGGGCTTGCAACGTTTCATTTTGTCATGTCTGAGGCATGACTGTCCCCTTAACGTTTTAACACGTGATTCATGTTTGTAAAAGTAGCGGAAGTGTTGATCCAGAAAGCTTGCCTCAGGCGCGGGACAAATACGAGTACAAGACGCGCCGCAGCCGCGACACGATTCTGGAATTTGTCCCGCGCATTAGAATTTCTTTTTTAATTTTAGGAAGATGATAATCCAGAAGAGGCCCTAGGAGACAAACTACAAAGATTGACGCCAAAAAACGATAAAAATATAGAGATGACAGTAAGGGAAATGAAATCGCAGCTAGATGGCGCTAAACACAAGAACACCGCGAGCCCTCTCAAATACAAAAACAGCCAGACTGCAAGTGAAGTGTATCGGATACGGAGAAATAAAATTGTATGATTGTTGATAGCCATTTGAAATACGGACATTTTGAGTGAAATTGGTGTATATACAGGGTGTAAAAAGACGTCTACCGAAGCCGAAAGGGGCAAGTACAGCATCCCAACACACAACTAAATCCAAAAGGATTTTCAGAAAAAGTCATTATATCCGGAGAAAACAGCGTTTGAAGATTACTGTTTGCGCATGTACTGGGCGCGTTGTTTTACGTAGATTGCTGGAGTTTGAGTTTTAACTGTTTTTTTCTTTTATAAATGAAATTATTAGGTAGGTATGGTCATATTATGTTGTACTAGTAGTAAATAACGCGAAATAACATAAAATGACGTAGCAGTAAAAAAAAAAACGTTTTTTTTTCCGCTAGATATGTTTAAAATCATGGTCTGATTGCAACCCCTCAGTTTTCGGTAGCAGTCTTTTTACACCCTGTATATAAGATTATAATTTCTTTACAAACTGAAGGCCTTTTGCAAACCACAATTTGTCTGCTTACTTAAAGCGGCAAAGTAATATTTACAGAAGTGTCAGAAGGCAACGAACCGAGTTTGAGGCCTGAACTTAGTTTGAGCTGGCTTGCCCTGTGCCCTGATCTCAAATTATTCTCAATATCATCGGTCGTACTTACATGAAAGTCATGGCCAATACGTTTGGAACTATTTACTAGATAATTTTATAGTTTAATCCATCAAATGGCTGTCTTCTTTCACAATTGGAGATTCTAAAAAACAAATCTTTGATTACTGTACAGTATACCAAGTTTTAACTTGTATGAAACATTCGTTGTACAGTAGTATGTAATCAGTATTGTAACTTTTGTTACGTCTGAAAAGTGATATAATGGAACCAAATTGATTCTTAACTTTCCTTGAGTTTCATCGTTTTATGCTCCCCTGGTACTTTCCTATTTAAAACATTTGATTAGGCGAACGAATGTGTATTTCAATTTGTTTAAATCTTTCTTTCTGCTTTATTATGTTATGGAAGAAAGATTATATTTGTTGTTTATGATGTTTAAATGTGAGAGTGAAATTTGTAAATAAACCTGTGACATAGTTTCTTGTTTATTTATTAAACTTAAAATAAAATAACTACGAGTAATAGGTAGAAATGCACAGATGTCAGTGTATTTTTTATTGTTTAGTTTAGTATAGTCATAAAAATGCAATTTTTATGGTAGACTGACTGACTATATATCAATTATAAACACATTTCACAGATGATCCTTAAATCGTTAATGCCCTTCAGCAACATGCAATTGTAACAAGTTGTGCGCCAAATTTTATAAAAAATACAAAAATATGCTCAAAAATGTATTCAATCAACTTATCAAACAATTTAAACCTCCCTTTTCAATTTCCTTACAAACAATTCCTCTATGGGCCCGGCTTGCACATTTTCTCCCGCCACGAGTTTCTTCACGATATCAACCGTGTTACTGTTCAAGTAAGGTAGGCTCCATCTGTTGAGAGTGTGCGCGACATGCACGAGCGGGTCAATGCCCTCGCGTGCGCAGAGGTCGACGATCTTGTCGGCACACACACCTGTCCATTCTTTGTCTTGGGCGAGTGCTATCTCTTGCTCGCGAGGCTCGAATATCCGCGACTGAAATTTAAATACGTAAATACGTCTATTAAAAAAGTACGTGTCGTGGAACCTCCGTGGAACACTCGGTTGGAACGAAGTTTCAACTTTGACATTTGGCATTTTGTCAAATATTAAAATCCTAGAAACACTCTTCCGTACTAACAATGCAATCAATCTATGGACTGTTTCGCGTCTGCGCACTTCGCACTGTGACGTTTTGACATGTATGTGTCGTGACGGTAGAATCGAACGCTTTTTTTATAGCGTCCATCCTCAATACTGTCCGAAAAGGAACTTCGTTCCAAAAACATAACCTTTCTTTCGGGTTCGTAACAGTCGGGTAATAAATCGACATAAAGTGTATTTGGAAATGCTTCTTAACTTAGGCGTCTGAGAAGGATCTTGAATACATCAAATTGAGAGAGAATGGCCATTACCCGCAGGAGATACAGTGTTTTAATTTAATCCCTAGAGATAATCTACCACATCTCTCTAACCATCTGCAAAAGCCATAGGAAGCTAAAATTGTGATATAATCTCCATCTCTCCTTTGTACTAAGCTAAAATGATGATAGAACTAACTTCGTCCTGCTGAGTGTCAAGTTGACCCGGGGGTGAGCCACATAGCGCGAGCGCCGTCAGCAGCGCGGCGCCGAGCGCGTCGCCGGCGCACGCCTCGAGCAGTAGCGCAGTCGCGAGCGAGGGGACCACGCTGCGTTTTGTGCTCTGTAAGGCGGGGCCTAGATGATCAATTATATTGCGCAATTTACAGAATTGCGCAATATAATTGACCCTTTACGGTTAATACTGAAGATTGTGCAATGATTAAATAAAAGTTTGCGCGAGCTTAATTTTTATTGCACCATTATTTTTTATTGCGTCATGTAGGGTCAGTATTGAGCAATAATTTCATTCAATCGAACAAGAAGTTCCGGCAGCATTCTGTCAATGTCAAACTCTGAATTGATCGAAGAACATTCGAAAATAGAAAATTCGAAATTTTTTTAAATGGAAATCATTGAGCAATTCTGCAATTTGTATTATTGTACAATATAATTGATCGTTTGGATTCAAAGCACCTTTCAATATTATTGGATAATAAAATGTATTGTACAAAGTTATTGTAGGCTAGGGGCGCCTAATGTTATGCTGTTATTAACTACTCTGTCGTGGTGACGTTAGCTACAATTTGTGTGGGAAAAGAACGCCATCTGTCGGTACTCGTTCATAACTAATGAAACTGAACTGCGTAGGTTACAAAACATGCACTCTGAACGCTGGCAGCACTAGATCTGCTATTGCTTCAGAGATGCGCTATGTACGGAAGCGTTTGATATCCACCAATCATTATCGACATAGCATAGCACTGGTGGAAACGGTGTAAACTATGTTTTTTTTGTATGGACGCGCTATGGATTCATAGTGTGCTATCACGCGGGGCGTGTCAGATGTGTGACTCGCCCCGCTATATACAGGGTGTAAAAAGACGTCCACCGAAGCCGAAACCTACAGCATCCTAACACACAACCAAATCCAAATCCAAAAGGATATCCGAAAAAAATCATTGAGAAATCCGACCTCGCACAGCTGGTCGAGCGTATGTACTAGGCGCGTTTTTATCCGTAGATTGCTGGATTTTAAGTTTTAATTTTTGTTTTCTTTTATAAATAAAATGATAAGGTAGGTATGGCCTTATTATGTTGTCCTAGTAGTAAATAGATAGAAAATAGAATGACGTAGCTCAGTCAACTTTTTTGCGTTTTTTTTCGCTAAAGATGCTCAGATTCATGGTCTGATTGCAACCCCCCAGTTTTCGATAGCAGTCTTTTTACACCTTATACGAGTATAGCATCAGTGGAAAAAGTCACATAGTTTTGTAGTAGCTTTCACATATTCCTCATAGATATGTCTGGTTGAAAGGGCATAGAAGTAATTAGTGATGTCCTGCCACAGAAGCACACTCACCCGTCGCACGAGCCGAGCGGCGCCCGCGGCGGCCTGCGCGCGCACGTCGGGCTCCACGTCGCGCAACAAGCGCGCCACGCACACCCACACACAGCTCGATACCGGAACTGGAAATATACAAGCTTGGAAAACTCGAGAGCCTTCGCCCAGCAGTGGGATAGTACAGAAAACAAACAAACAAGCAAAGCGCAGCAGTCACGACGAATCTTTAGACGGCGGATAAAACCAGTTGGCTGCGACATATACACGATATCATTGGAGATACCCGGCCCCGTGAGGTGCTCGTAAACGTAGATTTTTGTCAATGTCTTGCTGCCACTATTTATTTATTTATTTTTTAAGGAGAACCAACAGCTAAAAATAACTTAATAGAGTGAATTTATACAAACAGAAAGCCAATTACAGGTTTTCACGTTAGCCGTATAGACGCTCAGTCGCCGATTATATCTCGCAACACAGTGGAATAACTGGGGCAATATATGTTCCGTACCTCAAAAGGAAAAAACGGAACCATTAGGACCACTCTGTTGTCCGTATGCCAAGACTTCTATCTGAAGAACTTGTGGAGGTATCGAGCAGATAATTATAAAACCATACCTATACTCTTAAAGCTGTGAAACACGCTTCTTCTGAACTGAATTTATACTAGTAAGTTCGTATGAATCAGAGGCCAACTCTGGTGACGGAGTTTTTAGGCCGCCTAATGGCCTGGAAGGCTTAACGAACTTACAATACGAAGCACGGAAGCGCTCATTTGATTATGCTACTAGGCGGTCACCCATCCACTTACTGACCGGTCAGAGCGTTGCTTGACTTCGACGATCTATCAAGAACGACTAAGCAAGATACACCACGGGCGCCATTTACCTGGTCAGACTCTCGAGGTAGAGACTTAAATAGCCGGGACCGACAATTCAACGTGCCCTCCGAAGCACGGAAGCGCTCAAATGAAAATGCCACCGTCGGTCGCCCATCCACTTACGGACCGTTTCGAACTTTGCTTAACTTCGACCATCTATCGAGAGCGACTGAGCAAGCACGACCACTTCGCCAATTTAAACTAAATAACATAACAAAGTACTCACAAGCATCCTCGCCCCGCAGTCTCCCCAGGATGTGCGGTCCGTGGTCGCGCAGCGCGCGCGCGACGTGCGCACGCGCAGGCTGTGCGAGCGCGTGCGCGTGCGCGTGCAGTGTCACACAATACGAGAGGAGGGAATGTACGCATAATGTGTCCAGTCGAGGGGATATGTAGCTGCAATGGTAACCAAAAACATTAACAGGATCACGATAATATCACAAGTAGAGATTCTCTCAGACCTTATGTATTCCACATCCAAGAGGGTAGGAAGATAGGTGAAGATATCTGTCTACGGGGGTGAAGGTATGTCCGATGAAGAATAGCCAGCTTAGCTAGAGAGTGACATTTGTCATGAAAAACTATACTCGGAGACTGATTTAGAGGAACGTACAACATTTTAGAAATTTCTAAGTAAATAAGATTTGTAATAAAAGCCTTCTAGATAATGTCTCAAGTTAGCAGTGCTTTAACGTGCGTTTTGACGACCTCTGTGGCGCAGTGGGTGAAAGCCCGCTTGTGACGCAGAATGTTGAAGGTTCGATCCCCGCTGTAGGATAAATGTTTGTATGATTTGCAAACATTTATCTGGGGTCGTGTTTCTATGTACAATATGCATGTATTTACATGCAAAAAGTATTATAAAGTAGTATATCAGTTATCTAATTACCATAGTACAAATGTACAAGCTTTATTAGTTTGGGTTAACTTAGCTCACAAGAAAATAAAAACTCATTAAATAAGTAATATAAATTAATACGTTCCTCTAAATATGACCCTGAGTGTAGTTTGTCTCAATCGACGATATTTCTCATGAACTTCCCAAAGAAACACGCCAAGTCAATTTTAAAGTTTTTGCATAAACAAAAAATTTGAGGAAGTTCGTATGAGTTAGTGGCCAACCCTGGTGACGGAGTTTTTAGGCCGACTAATGGCCTGGAAGGCTTAACGAACTTACAATACGAAGCACGGAAGCGCTCATTTGATTATGCTACTAGGCGGTCACCCATCCACTTACTGACCGGTCACAAGACGATCTATCAAGAACAACTAAGCAAGATACACCACGGGCGCCATTTACCTGGTCAGACTCTCGAGGTAGAGATGTGTGACGGAGACGCGGGAGCCAAGCGCGAGTCGGCCGAGCCCGGTGATGACGTCATCAGGCGTCAGCGGCTCTGATGATGAGATCAGCAGCTCTTGCGTGTCACCTTCTGACACTAGGAACTAAAAAAGTAAGAATCACGTTTTAAAAACTAAAAAGAAAACATCAATGTTCGACTCGACAATGGCTCGAACTTACAGATGAAAATGAAAAAAATGAAAATGAAAATGAAAAAATATTTATTGCAGTAAAACAAGTTATAAAAGATGCATAAAAACAAGATTATCAAAACAAAAGGAAGAACTTATTTTACAGATACCTAGGAGTTACATTGAAAATTATCTGTCAGCTTCCTCACTAGGCACAGCCTGTTTTGAGGGAGCTTTGATACGATAGGGATAGGGGAGATTTAATGCTAGGTCACTGATAAACTAAACTTAATGAATACTAAATGAAGTAAATACAAACATTCATGAAATTACAATGTTACGGAAAAATATGAAATACTAGCTGCGCTCCCGCGGGGTGACCCGCGGTCCCTCGGGATTTTTTCGGGATAAAAGGTATCCTGTGTCCTTCCCTGGGATACAACCTTTAACTATGCCAAATTTCAGCTTAGTCTGTTCAGCAGTTTGGGCGTGAAAGCGTAACAAACAGACAGACAGAGTTACTTTCAGATTTACAATATTAGTATGGATAATATACATCTCTCTGGAATTAAGTATTTGCGCGATGGTATTCGAGTAAGCCAATGACCGCGTTTGGAACAGAATAGGGGAGGCCTACGCAGGAAGCGAAATAATCAAGTGATACCGATGTCATATTATAATAAAATGTAAATAAAGTGTTCGGTTATAAAATCAAGGCTTTTGAAAATAAAATTAAAAAAAAAAACGAGTAGGAACTGTTTTAATTTGAACGTTTGAAGTCACCTGTAATTGTTTGTAAGCCCGCTGCGGCTGCGTCTCCCAGAAGCGTTCCCTCCGCAGTTGTCCGGCTAACACCGGGAACTGTTGCGCTCGGAGCGCCCCACGCGCCGCCTCAGCCCCCGGCCCCCCCTCCAGCAGGTAGTCCAGGGCCGCCTCACATATATCGCAGTCGTCCATTAAGAACGCCCACTGTAGTAATTCTGTAGATGCAGAATAGATAGTTACATTCAGCAAAGAAAGTAAATTTAAAGTTAGATTATAGTATAGTTTGAGGGTGCTTGGGGATCTCCAGTTTTGAATAAAGGAGTGACATTAGCTATCTTTAAATGGTCAGGTACGACTCCACTGGTAATACTTAAATTTGTTATGAACGCTATGATAGGTGATACTACATGTTTACTGAGCTTTAGCACCTTCTTATTGATACTATCCCAACCTGACGCTGATGCTGAGACCTCTTGCCATTGGTATGCAGCTTTGGTAATTGGCAGCAGTTGGAGCTGGAGTCGAAGACAAGCGGCCATCGCGGGGGACCAATCGCAGTCTGGTTGGAATCTTCCGCACTCGTACAGCAACCACTCCATTCTCCGGGACAACACCCTCAGCGTCTCCAGTTCCACTGACCCCGGGAACCTTCGGACAACGACTGAGATGAGGATATGACAAGACAAAAATAACAAAACAAACTTTGACAAAGTTTAAGTCAAAAATCATTTATTCAGCAGGACCGGCCCTGGGATCACTTAGAAGTATTAAAACTAGGTGATTTTTCAGTCCACAGTTCCGCTCCAGCCGGGTTATTCGGCTGCAGGGAGAGGTACCTGTGCAGCAGCAGCTGGAACATTCTGGCGAGCTGGCGCAGCACCGGCCAGCACGGCTGGTCCAGCTGCTTCTCGTCTTTCACCAGCCACAGGAGGCCTTCCGCTGCCGCATCAAAGCTCAACCCCTCGCCACTTTCACCCTCCGGCTGGACAAGATAAGATAAACTTTATGCAGGTTAGAAATTTTAGTTCCCAAGAAAATTCACTAGATGGCGACTCAGGAAAAGTTAGATTGCGCTATCGTTGCGTTTTGAATTTGGAACACTTCAAAAACGCGCGCGGCGACTGATCAGATATCATATTGACCATTACCAAGTTTGCCAGTATTGCTATCATTTTCTTCAATTCACAATACTTCAATTACCATTGGGATGACTGACAATTTATTACAAGTTATCTAATAAACCGGTGTCGTCTAGCGTCTTAGTCACGTGACTTTGATAGCTGAATCCAAAGTTTTATGCTCATTTCAAAACTATTTCCTCTATGTCGCTAACGCGCCTAAAGAAGTTTTCACTTCAAAAAACGTCAAAAAGTATTTATTTAGTAGGAACGCTGGGATGAGTTTGAATCAACTTAAAACTAGGTGATTTTACTCCTGTTCCTTCACGAATCGCGACCTACTAAAAATTCTCCTAAAAAAAGTATAGCAATACAGCCGAAACGTCGGGAAATAATAAAGGTAATACGCGATAAAATCCTGTTATAAAATATATCTCTAAAGATATTTAATATAAGGTCTGAGGTACCTTGTGCTCGAGCAGCGCACAGATTTGCAGCAGGATGCCGTGACAGAAGTTCATCTCGACCTGCGCCCGGTCGCTGGAGATCAGGCTGAACAGGTGTTGCAGGTGCGGCACGTAACTGTCAACGTCAAATTAAATATCAATTCGTAAAGAGAGAAACATGAAACTGGAGGGTTCAAACATTCCTTCTATGATGGGATCACTTAGATAGTAAGGGTTTTTTGGAAATACTACCCCTAAGGAAGTTAATTAAAGGTGTAGAACGTTGGTACCACGTGAGCGAAGCCGCAGGCTTGCCGCTAGTTTGTAATACGGATGGCGGGCGGTTGTGTAATTAGCGTTTCGTTGGAAGCGTGCATACCTGTGCGGGGCGATGAGCGGCGCGGCGGCGGCGGCGGCGAGGCGGCGCGTGTGCAGCACTCGCGAGCGCGCCAGCGACACCAAGAGCGGCACAAACGACACCAGCTGTCACAATCAACATCATTAGGCGTGAATTATCAGCCACTCAAAATAAGTGTATTTATTGAAATCATTTTGGATTGTTTAGAATCATCGTTTTACAGTTTTTAAACATTTTAATTTTAATTATTTTGAGCGGAGTTGGAGCATATTCAGTCCCAAGGTTTTTTGTCAAATAATCTGATATCTTAGGCTCGTGCACATTGAATTGGCAGCGAGGCGACGATCAGTTTTAATAACTTAACTTAAGCCTTTTACATCTATATTAGATGATTTATACAGCGGTAGGAGGCAATCCATGCCTACACTTAACGGGACGCTGTAGTGCCTGGAACATTGTTTGAGATGGAATAGGCTTGCCCAGCACCTAAACCATCCTCTCAGCTTAATCAGCCGCCCACAAGAAAGACGACGTCAATACGTGTGGAACTGACTAAGCTGCGGGTTTCCTCACGATGTTTTCCTTCACCGTTAAGAACAATGCTATGCTATAAGTCTTATAGTATAAAATATATTCAATATATTATAGTAAACGCCAAAATTTTTAAGCTATTGCATAGCTTCTATCGCGGGCCTCGAGGGTGGAGACCGAATCCAGAAATTCCGTAACGAAAAACACCTAACACCCCCCCACTCCGACCGAAACTCAACCGTATTTCAATGGCATTAGAAAACTATTAAGATTGAACGCTTTGAAATAAGCCAGCACAGGTTCTATCAAAATAATCTTCTAACCTCATTGAAATAAGGTTGAGTTTTCTAAACTTAGGCCTTTTTTTTTAAATGAAGCTTAATTTTGCCACAAATGGTATAGTCATTATAGCAGAGTTGAAATAGGGTTCGACTTGAGTGCAAGAGCACAGTGTTCAAATCCTGGAGTTGGAGAGTGACTTTTTGAATTTTTTTTTTTTTGTTTATAACTGTTACTGAAACTTTCGTTAAAGTTTTCCTTACTCACGATTTTATGAACCCAATATTAAAACATTTTATTTAAGTAATAATAGCTGAAATAAAGCCAAGTTAGGTGTACACCTACTTTGTACACTATAGTCACCAGTGCGAACAGAGCTTTCTTTCAAAAAAACCACCAGAGCAATCACGTTTAGAGATTTATTGCAATTTGCAAGGTGGAATATGTGTTAAAGTTGCATATCATCTAGCACACACCGATACAAAAAATGTTCGCTCGACTTTAAAGGCGGCCGCGTGTTTTCGTCAGCGCGATGCAGAAAACGACCAATTTTAGTCGCGCCATCTAGTTATATTTTCGGAACTAAAAACTTAAAATAACTGTTCTACATTAATTATAAAAAAAATACTTTTTAGTTTTGCCATCTATCGATGAATAGCAGAACTTTTAATGACTTTTTGAAATATCACGCTTGTCTAATTATAATTGCATAAGTTGATAAAGAATGCTATGCAATAGCTTTACCGCGGCAGTCTCCGAGTGCCACACGTCTTTAGTTTTTTTAAATGTCTTGTTATTAAAACTGATCTTCGCGTCGCTGTCAGATAGGTGTAACGGCGTAACGCTCACACGCGCAATCAAGGAGCCGCTTGAAAAACTTTTTTACCGACTTCAAAAAGTGAGGAGCTTCTATTCTATATTCGGCTGTATGTATGTTTTTTGTACGAAGCATTAAATATTGATCTGGTAGGTATGTACAAAGTATACTAAAGTCGATATTTTTATTCTTCTGAAGCAGTGCAATATTAGGACATGATTTCGTTAGAAATGTGAAAGATAGCTTCGAAACATATGTTTAAGTATGTTTTTTAACCTATTATGTACAATGTTTTTATTTTTAAGTATTCTCTGTATTATGTTCTATGCGTTATTCTCGTTCGTTGACGACCTCTGTGGCGCAGAAGGTGAAAAAAAGTAAAAAGCAGTTTTGACCTCGGCGATATAGATGGCGTTCTAACCAAAGCCAAGGAAAAAGTATTTTAATATCAAAAAAAATCTTAACTTCGGATGTATTGATGAGTGGAAATACACATGTTACATGTTTATCAGTAATTTTAAAATCATTTATCATGCAAAATAAAAAAAATCTACAGTGCAAAAACATAGAGCAAAAAGTGACTCGGACTGGGCGAGGTCATAAAGATGATGGGTGACCCCATCATCTTTATGACCTCGCCCAGCGTCGCTCAACTTTTTTCCCCATACAAACTTATTTTAGTGAGAGTGACATGAAACGAATCTTGTTAGCGATAATGAGAGTAGATAACCTTAAAGTTGGAGTCGGTGGTGGAGGGCTCGAGGCGGCCCAGCAGCAGCAGCACGGGGTACAGAGAGGGACACAGCAATAGCTTCTCCTCGCTCTCGCACGCTTCTTTCAGCTTGTTCTGCAATATTATGGACTAGCTACTGCGCACTGAATAGCCTATATGCTATTCCAGGTCACTATCTACGCCTATTCCAAGTTTCATCCAAATCGGTTCACTGGTTTAGGCGTAATTGAAACACATACAAACATCTAAACAAACTCACAAACTTTCAGCTTTTTTACTAACGATTTGGTGCTAACTGTAATGTTATACTATGTGTATATGTTATTAATAAATAAATAATATTAAATTAGTGGGATATTCATGTTCTGTCACATAACTAACTTCAGCAAACTGTTGTAATGTGAAATTTTCGGTCCCGGCTATTAAGTCGTCACGGAGGCCTCGAGGCGGCCTAAAAACTCCGTCACCAGAGTTGGCCACCGATTCATACAAACTTACAGTTACTTAAACTACTGCATTCACAACGCATCTTTAGCTTTCTTAAGTAGCTGCGCAGAACCCGTTTTCGATGACGTCTCAAAGTCAAAAGTCAAAAAGCATTTATTCAGTGGTATCGCTGGGATCACTTTGAAACGTCTCAAAACTAGGTGATTCTACTCCTGTTCCTTCGCGAGCAATACCGTGAAGAACCAGGGCAAGGACACGGTTCGGGGCTTAGCTTCGTCTAAAAGACGAAGACAGCGCTGCATAGCCGCCTCGCTCGCTCGCTTAGTTCGCTGCATCGTGCCATCTCGCTCACTCCACACACGACGCACTACATGTGCAATCGTCCAGCGCACCTAACTTCAGAGAGCTAAAGATCGGTTGTGTCTACCGTACTTTAAGTGTAAAATAAATAAGTATCTACCAGCATGATGTCATACAGCTGCGGGTACCGCAGGAAGAAGACGCGGGCGGGCAGGCGGTTGCGCGCCGACAGCTGCGCACGCGCACGGTTCACGCCGAACACGCGCGTCACCAGCGCGCTCAGCAGCAACGTGCTGGAGTTACGCTCCTGGACAAACGGACGAACACATTTAAAAAAAATAATGTGCAGCATTATTAGTACTAGGTATCTGATGCGGTGTCACCCGCAGTCCCTCGGGAAAACTTCACTTATCGGTAAGAAGTACCAGCCTACCAGCTGGTACCCGCGACTTCGTCAACAAAATAACATACCTACTTGAAAACCTTTAGAATCTAAAGGTTTTCAAGCAGGTATGTTAGATTCTTGCAGTTTTCAGTTCTATCTAAAGTTTAGATAGAACTGAAAACTGCAAGAATCTTCTGAAACTTTTAAAAATTGAATAATATAGGTTAGCAACGCCATCTAGTTGCCTTTAACTGGAACTTCACTTCAAGTCCCCATACAAAATTTCAACCCTTATTTCACGCCCTCCATGATTATATTTGAGAGAAAAAAGTAGCCTATGTCCGTCCCTGGGACATAATCTCTATCTGTGTCATATATCAGCATAATCTGTTCAGTGGTTTAAGCGTGAAAAGGTAACAGACAGACAGACAGACACATTTTACTACATAATAGATGGCGCCACAGAAAAAATACGATCGCGCTATCGTTGCGTTTTGAGCAACGTAACATATAAACTCGCTAATCTTCTAATTTTCAGCTTTATAATATTAGTATGGAAGTATGGATGTTCATGAGGGATAATGTAGGATTCTAATTTCTAAGGCCCATACTAATAAACGTTGTGTAAAGTTATTCCTCGGAATAAACTAAAAATAACCATACATTTTGACAGTTTACACTCAGGAATAACTTTATACCACGTTTATTAGTAAGGCCGTAAGTGTGAAATAATTTTTCAAATCGGTTCAGTAGTTTCGCAGCCTAATCAAACAGACAAACAAATCTTTACTCTTTATAATATTAGAGTAGACAAGTGTAGACATATTGAAATATGCTCACCGTCCACGTAGCGCCTTCGAATCCCTGCAGTGCCACTCTCAGGCCATCTCCCACGTAGCTCTGCACGGCAGAATCCAGCGACGAATCCCTGTAAATTATTTAAAAATGTTTTCATTAATGTTTTCTATAGTAACCAAGTTTTTCAATTAAATATAAAACACCCCAAAATTAATGTCGTTTAAAAATTACCCGCGAAAACGCTAAGTTCTATCATGGCCCTATGCGAGTGTTGAGGCTAGGGCCTAGTGTTTGTCAGTGGTGTTTTTTGCTAATCATATTTTGACAGGTGTTCCATAATTCACTACTGTCTATGCCAATTGTCAATGTCAACTTACACATCTCCAATTTTCATACCGCTAACGACACGCACACCATTTATTGTAAAATTACTTTAATTCCAAATTATACCAATCAAGAAGTCATTTTGAGTTTTATTGGATCCCTTATGTCAAGATAAGACAACGAGTCATATAAGAGTTGTATAAGACCTGTATAAAGCTCGCAGCACGTTGCAGGCGTGCGCGCGGTCGTTGGCCCCGTCCTGCGCCCCTGCCCCGCTCCCCCCGGCCCCGCTCCCCCCTGCCCCGCTCCCCCCGGCGCCCCGCCCGCCGCCCGCGCGCGTCAGCAGCGTCGTCATGACGTCACGCAGCCCCGTGCCCGGCCCGCCCGCCCCCGGCTCCGTGGACACCAGCGCCTGAGCGGGAGATAACACATGTACGGAGTAAAGAGCTCCATAGTAGGTAATAATCATTGTCTCTCGCTTGCACATTAATGAAAGAACTAGGGTGCAAGCGAGAGAACACGATTAAAGCCGCCATTTTTTTGTGAATCTTTTTTTTTGGGAATTTGGAAAAATAACGCTTCAAGTATGATGATGATTTTTGAAATTAGAGGTGCCGCCAGCTGATACCGTGATCACTACACTATGTGGAAAAGAGAGAGAGAGAGAGAGAGAGTCACCTGTATGAGGAAGGGCAGGCCGGCGCTGCGGCGGTCGGCGAGGTGCGCCGGCAGCTGCGCCAGCGTCGCCGCCAGCTGCGCACGCGGCCACGAACACACCGCCGCTTCTGGCGAGCGCCACATCCTGTAGAGAGAGAGAGTCACCTGTATGAGGAAGGGCAGGCCGGCGCTGCGGCGGTCGGCGAGGTGCGCCGGCAGCTGCGCCAGCGTCGCCGCCAGCTGCGCACGCGGCCACGAACACACCGCCGCTTCTGGCGAGCGCCACATCCTGTAGAGAGAGAGAGTCACCTGTATGAGGAAGGGCAGGCCGGCGCTGCGGCGGTCGGCGAGGTGCGCCGGCAGCTGCGCCAGCGTCGCCGCCAGCTGCGCACGCGGCCACGAACACACCGCCGCTTCTGGCGAGCGCCACATCCTGTAGAGAGAGAGAGTCACCTGTATGAGGAAGGGCAGGCCGGCGCTGCGGCGGTCGGCGAGGTGCGCCGGCAGCTGCGCCAGCGTCGCCGCCAGCTGCGCACGCGGCCACGAACACACCGCCGCTTCTGGCGAGCGCCACATCCTGTAGAGAGAGAGAGTCACCTGTATGAGGAAGGGCAGGCCGGCGCTGCGGCGGTCGGCGAGGTGCGCCGGCAGCTGCGCCAGCGTCGCCGCCAGCTGCGCACGCGGCCACGAACACACCGCCGCTTCTGGCGAGCGCCACATCCTGTAGAGAGAGAGAGTCACCTGTATGAGGAAGGGCAGGCCGGCGCTGCGGCGGTCGGCGAGGTGCGCCGGCAGCTGCGCCAGCGTCGCCGCCAGCTGCGCACGCGGCCACGAACACACCGCCGCTTCTGGCGAGCGCCACATCCTGTAGGTACCCAAACAAATCCATACTAATATTATAAACGTGAAAGTAGCTCTGTCTGTCTGTTTGTAACGCTTTCAGGCCCAAACCGCTGAACAGATTAAGCTGAAATTTGGCATTATTAAAGGTTGTATTCCAGGACCTTCCCTGGAATACAACCTTTAACATGTGCTACTTTTTATCCCGAAAAAAATAAAAAATCCCGAGGAACCGCGCGAGCGCAGCTACTACATCATATTCTCTTATCGCACTAAGTAGGGCACAACTGTTTCCCTTCTTTTTTGGTTAGTCAAACAGGAATGCATCCCGGCATCCCGTACAATACCTTATTTTGTTTTACGGTGTTTCGATTTTACAATCGGTTACGAAATAGCGAAATGCGAAACGTCGGGAAACAAAATAAGTTATTTTATATGATGAATTCCCGTTTAATGAGATGGATTATATTGAATTTAATGAGAGTTAAGAGAGGTGATATAGAGAGAGGTAGAAAATGAAAAGATTGAAATTGACGTGACGGTACCGACCTGGCTACGACTCGTTCGAAGGCGACGTAGGCCAGTTCGAACGCGCCGCGGTGTCTCGCGTTAGCCAGCACTGTCGCCAGTAGCTCGGCCAGCGAGCACAGACCCTCGGCTCCGATGGAGGGCAGGCAGAGTTTCTCGCCTAACGTACCTAGTATTCCCGTCGCCTGCGCAATCAACAAAACTAAATAGCTGAAAATCATAACTAACGGTACGTTCACACGGCGTCGAGTGTTTCTCTACCGAATCGGTTTTTTGCAGGATTCGGTTCAGTTGTATCAGTATTTCAATGAATGAGTTCACACATGCATTCGGTTTCCAGACACGGCAAAAAAACCGAATCTTGCTGAAGTTGACATCCGATTTTGCGACTACAAACCGATTCGGTCGTACTGCAAAATGTCAGATCCGATCCAGTGGTATAGCGCATTCAATACATGCGTTCATACGATACACGCAGGGGTAGATTCGGTTTTTTGCCGGATCTTGAAACCACTTTTTCCAAAAGATTATCAAATGTAGGTATAGTCATTCTAAAGTAATTAAAAATTTTTTGTGGATCATTTCTTAACTGCTGCATTAAAGTTGTAAAGGCACCAACTGTTGATCGTCTTTGTACTGTTGGGTTTAACCACAATCTTTTTCTACGACGCTGACGGCAATAATAACAGTATATTATAGCAAAACTGTTCACGTCCATCGCTTCCAAATCAACGTGAGGAACTGTGCGCGCTCTTGCTAATAAAAGCCGGATGGTGTGTTCACACGAGATCCCGATACGAGGCCGTCGGATACGGCCATGCATGATGTGCTGTGTGAATACAACATTCGGTTTTTCCAGATCCGATGAAAATAAGATTCGGCAAAACGTGGCTTCGTGTGAACGTACCGTAAGAGGGCCGTCTTCAGCAATTTATGCATGAAAAGTCAAAGTCAAAAGTCAAAAAGCATTTATTCAGTAGGACCGCTGGGATCACTTTGAAAGTATAACAAATCCATACAGCCTCAGAAACTTTTGCATTTATATTAGTAGAATTGGATGAATGAATACAAAAAGCGAAGCTCAGAAGCCATCTTCAGGAGCGAGAGAATCGTGGCGATTCATGAAAATTTGTGAGGAGGATGTATGGATGCTTGTTTCAATTCCACGCAAAAACTGCTGAATAGATTTGGATGAAATTTGGCACAGAGATGTATAAATAATAGTCTGTAAAATTAGATAATAATTATCAGAAAAATTGGAGACCATTGAAAAATAACCCTATACAATAGGATCTTGTGGAAGTACAAATTATAGCTATGTTTATCGATTATGTATATTTACCTCCTTGACAGTTCTCCAAGCGCACAGAAGCACCATTTGCGCCGTCACCGGTCGTCCGTCCTCAAGCGTGATGCCACTGTTCAAACATACATATTAGGAAACATCATACTCTGAACTAAATCTGACATTTGCGCCGTCACCGGTCGTCCGTCCTCAAGCGTGATGCCACTGTTCAAACATACATATTAGGAAACATCATACTCTGAACTAAATCTGACATTTGCGCCGTCACCGGTCGTCCGTCCTCAAGCGTGATGCCACTGTTCAAACATACATATTAGGAAACATCATACTCTGAACTAAATCTGACATTTGCGCCGTCACCGGTCGTCCGTCCTCAAGCGTGATGCCACTGTTCAAACATACATATTAGGAAACATCATACTCTGAACTAAATCTGACATTTGCGCCGTCACCGGTCGTCCGTCCTCAAGCGTGATGCCACTGTTCAAACATACATATTAGGAAACATCATACTCTGAACTAAATCTGACATTTGCGCCGTCACCGGTCGTCCGTCCTCAAGCGTGATGCCACTGTTCAAACATACATATTAGGAAACATCATACTCTGAACTAAATCTGACATTTGCGCCGTCACCGGTCGTCCGTCCTCAAGCGTGATGCCACTGTTCAAACATACATATTAGGAAACATCATACTCTGAACTAAATCTGACATTTGCGCCGTCACCGGTCGTCCGTCCTCAAGCGTGATGCCACTGTTCAAACATACATATTAGGAAACATCATACTCTGAACTAAATCTGACATTTGCGCCGTCACCGGTCGTCCGTCCTCAAGCGTGATGCCACTGTTCAAACATACATATTAGGAAACATCATACTCTGAACTAAATCTGACATTTGCGCCGTCACCGGTCGTCCGTCCTCAAGCGTGATGCCACTGTTCAAACATACATATTAGGAAACATCATACTCTGAACTAAATCTGACATTTGCGCCGTCACCGGTCGTCGGGACAGCTCGTCCCATGCCTTGCTACCACTATCTTACTGTAGCTGTATAAGACTCACGCGTCGTTCCCATAGTCGGAGTAGGGCAGGCTCCCCTCGGGCGCCGCGCTGTCCACGACGCCGGCCGCGCCCGCCAGCACGCCCCGACAGACGCCCACTGTCCGCACTATCAGCTCGTCCCATGCCTTGCTACCACTATCTTACTGTAGCTGTATAAGACTCACGCGTCGTTCCCATAGTCGGAGTAGGGCAGGCTCCCCTCGGGCGCCGCGCTGTCCACGACGCCGGCCGCGCCCGCCAGCACGCCCCGACAGACGCCCACTGTCCGCACTATCAGCTCGTCCCATGCCTTGCTACCACTATCTTACTGTAGCTGTATAAGACTCACGCGTCGTTCCCATAGTCGGAGTAGGGCAGGCTCCCCTCGGGCGCCGCGCTGTCCACGACTCCGGCCGCGCCCGCCAGCACGCCCCGACAGACGCCCACTGTCCGCACTATCAGCTCGTCCCATGCCTTGCTACCACTATCTTACTGTAGCTGTATAAGACTCACGCGTCGTTCCCATAGTCGGAGTAGGGCAGGCTCCCCTCGGGCGCCGCGCTGTCCACGACGCCGGCCGCGCCCGCCAGCACGCCCCGACAGACGCCCACTGTCCGCACTATCAGCTCGTCCCATGCCTTATCGCCCACTATTTTACTAAGGCAAAGAGGGTAAGTATACATTTATTTACTTAGCTTTTTTTAGTTAGCAGGTTGAAGTTTAATTCACAAAATAATAAGGTAACTTTCGCTGATGAGATACATCTCAATCACGAACGCCAATTTATCTAGGGCACGCTTTTAAGGGAAACCAACAGTTAAGTAAATGAACAGAAAGCCGGTAAGTTTCATGTTTTACGGCAGCTGAGTGTGATTAGGTCAAAGTTAAGTTTGATCACTTTAAATTATTGAACTAGTCTACTACTACTCAAAGTCAAATATCATCAATTCTACTACGTCCAAGTATAACTACCCAGGGACCATGATCTCCCACAGTGTAGCGATGCACTGCAGCAGGCCGTATGTGGGAGCGTCCCGCGGCGCCCGCAGCGCGTCGTAAGTGGGGCTGACCTCGGACAACAGGCGCGACAGCGTTGAATATAAGGCTGGATCTTCTGTCCTGCAAGTTTTTTGTCATCTAGTTATTGGTAAATTTATTCCAACAACAAATGTCCATTTCGTCACAGTAGAAAAAGACGAACATGTCACTTTTTTTTTAATTAGAATAGAATACAATTTTATTTTCTCCACACCATATACAACAGTTACAATAGGTACTACATAATTTTATGTGGGTGTTATACGGCTACCCCTCAGGATTTGCTCCAACAGCTCGAGAGTGTTGGAGCTCAAGTTCCGCGCACTACTTATTAAATGTAAGTTACCTCGGTGTCCCCTGCAGCAGATAATGAGGCAGACACCTTACCAGCACCTCCAGCCTGACCGCGGCCGTGGCGCACTCGGCCGGCCGCAAGCTCCGCGCACTACTTATTAAATGTAAGTTACCTCGGTGTCCCCTGCAGCAGACAATGAGGCAGACACCTCACCAGCACCTCCAGCCTGACCGCGGCCGTGGCGCACTCGGCCGGCCGCAAGCTCCGCGCACTACTTATTAAATGTAAGTTACCTCGGTGTCCCCTGCAGCAGATAATGAGGCAGACACCTCACCAGCACCTCCAGCCTGACCGCGGCCGTGGCGCACTCGGCCGGCCGCAAGCTCCGCGCACTACTTATTAAATGTAAGTTACCTCGGTGTCCCCTGCAGCAGACAATGAGGCAGACACCTCACCAGCACCTCCAGCCTGACCGCGGCCGTGGCGCACTCGGCCGGCCGCAAGCTCCGCGCACTACTTATTAAATGTAAGTTACCTCGGTGTCCCCTGCAGCAGACAATGAGGCAGACACCTCACCAGCACCTCCAGCCTGACCGCGGCCGTGGCGCACTCGGCCGGCCGCAAGCTCCGCGCACTACTTATTAAATGTAAGTTACCTCGGTGTCCCCTGCAGCAGACAATGAGGCAGACACCTCACCAGCACCTCCAGCCTGACCGCGGCCGTGGCGCACTCGGCCGGCCGCAAGCTCCGCGCACTACTTATTAAATGTAAGTTACCTCGGTGTCCCCTGCAGCAGATAATGAGGCAGACACCTCACCAGCACCTCCAGCCTGACCGCGGCCGTGGCGCACTCGGCCGGCCGCAAGCTCCGCGCACTACTTATTAAATCGTCCAATTGTAAACCTGCTACCTCCTGCAAATATATTTATTTTATTGAATAGAGTAGAAAGAGAATATACATTTGTTTGGCGTGTTTATGCCGCAAAAAACAATAAAAAAACTGGCCAAGTGCAAGTCTGCCTCGCGCAAGTAGGATTCCGTATCGTTATCTATAAAACGGCAAAAAAATCACGTTTGTATGAGTTTGTATGGGAGCCCCCTTTAATATTTATTTTATTCGGTTTTTTAGTATTTTTTGTTACAGCGGCAACAGAAATACATTATTTAAAAAAAAAATCAACTGTCTATCACGGTTCATGAGATACAGCCTGCTGACAGGCGGACAGACAGGCGGACAGACGGACAGCGGAGTCTTAGTTATAGGGTCCCGTTTTACCCTTTGGATACGGAACCATAAAAAGAGTAAACATAATTGTACCGTCATCATATACAGTCACCATATCATAATTGTACCGTCATCATATACAGACACCATATCATAATTGTACCGTCATCATATACAGTCACCATATCATAATTGTACCGTCATCATATACAGTCACCATATCATAATTGTACCGTCATCATATACAGACACCATATCATAATTGTACCGTCATCATATACAGTCACCATATCATAATTGTACCGTCATCATATACAGTCACCATATCATAATTGTACCGTCATCATATACAGTCACCATATCATAATTGTACCGTCATCATATACAGACACCATATCATAATTGTACCGTCATCATATACAGTCACCATATCATAATTGTACCGTCATCATATACAGTCACCATATCATAATTGTACCGTCATCATATACAGTCACCATATCATAATTGTACCGTCATCATATACAGTCACCATATCATAATTGTACCGTCATCATATACAGACACCATATCATAATTGTACCGTCATCATATACAGTCACCATATCATAATTGTACCGTCATCATATACAGTCACCATATCATAATTGTACCGTCATCATATACAGTCGCCATATCATAATTGTACCGTCATCATATATCATAATTCTATCAATAATTAATATCATAATTCGTATGAGTCAGTGGCCAACTCTGGTGACGGAGTTTTTAGGCAGCCTTTAAGCCTCCGTCATGGCTTAACGACTTAAATAGCCGGGACAGACAATATAATGTGCCCTCCGAAGCACGGTAGCGCTCAGATGAAAATGCCACTGGCGGTCACCCGGTCACATACAGACCATTTCGAACGTTGCTTAACTTTGACGATCTATCAAGAACGACTAAGCAAGCACGACCACGAGCGCTAAAATTATAAAAGGGACATGCATTAATCGTGATAATAGGACTCACCTCTAATATAAAAAAAGGGACATGGCAGAGAATTTTCACCGCAAGCCTCTTGTTGACATCGTAACTGTCGTCCAACTGCATCATCAACTTCTGCACGTGTTCCACTTTCCATGATCTACAAATAATATAACCACCAATAATTTCAATTAAAGGAGACTGTTCAAAAGCGGTCTATGAACCAATAGCGATACTGTAGTGGTATTTGTGTAGGGATGCCTCATTTACATATTTGTGCAAAGGGGCATCAAAAATCTGACCCTTTAGTTTTGAGATATACAGGATGGATTTTTAATCATTATAGTTACAGGAAAACGTTTTTAGGAGACCATGCATAACTTTTTGAGGTATTCTAAACTGCACTAACTCATTTTGGAAAAAGTGTACAGTCAGCGAAAAAAGTGCTGACCAAAAGCGGCCTTTGAACCAATAGCGATACTGTAATAGTATTTTTGTAGAAATACCTCAACTACATCCATATGCAAAGGGGCATTAAAATCTGACCCTATAGTTTTGAGATATACCGGTTGGAATTTCGAGACTAGCTCATAGGTCAGGTACCTTAACCGTTTTAGTTACAGGAAAACGTTCCTAGGAAACCATCCATAACTTTTTGAGATATTCTAAACTGTATTCACACATTTTGGAAAAAGTGTACAGTTAGCGAAAAAAGTACTGACCATAAGCGGAATTTGAACCAATAGCAATACTGTAATAGTATTTCTGTATAGATACTTCAACTTCATCCATATGCAAAGGGGCATCAAAATCTGACCTGGCAGTTTTGAGATATACATACAGGGTGGAATTTCGAGACTAGCTCATTGGTCAGGTACCTTAACCGTTCTAGTTACATGAAAACATTTGTAGGAGGCTATTTATAACTTTTTGAGATATTCAAAACTGCATTTACACATTTTGGAAAAACAGTACAGTCGGCGAAACAAATGCTAAAATCCCAAAAAAATGTTTCAAAGATTTAGGACGCGGTTTTTTAACCAATTTTGATGCCCCTTTGCATATGGATAAAGTTGAGGTATTTCTACAGAAATTCTATTACAGTATCGCTATTGGTTCAAAGACCGCTTTTGGTCAGCACTTTTTTCGCTGACTGTACACTTTTTCCTAAATGAGTTAGTGCAGTTTAGATTACCTCAAAAAGTTATGCATGGTCTCCTAAAAACGTTTTCCTGTAACTATAATGATTAAAAATCTAGCCTGTATATCTCAACTCTGCAGGGTCAGATTTTGATGCCCCTTTGCACAAATATGTAGATGAGGCATCCCTACACAAATATAATTACAGTATCGCTATTGGTTCAAAGACCGCTTTTGGTCAGCACTTTTTTCGCTGACTGTACACTTTTTCCAATATGAGTAAGTGCAGTTTAGAATACCTCAAAAAGTTATGCATGGTCTCCTAAAAACGTTTTCCTGTAACTATAATGATTAAAAATCTAGCCTGTATATCTCAACTCTGCAGGGTTAGATTTTGATGCCCCTTTGCACAAATATGTAGATGAGGCATCCCTACACAAATACCATTACAGTATCGCTATTGGTTCAAAGACCGCTTTTGGTCAGCACTTTTTTCGCTGACTGTACACTTTTTCCAAAATAAGTTAGTGCAGTTTAGAAAACCTCAAAAAGTTATGAATGGTCTTTTAAAAACGTTTTCCTGTAACTATAATGATTAAAAATCCAGCCTGTATATCTCAACTCTGCAGGGTCAGATTTTGATGCCCATTTGCACAAATATGTAGATAAGGCATCCCTACACAAATACCATTACAGTATCGCTATTAGTTCAAAAACCACGTCCTAAATCTTTGAAACATTATTTTGGGATTTTAGCATTTGTTTCGCTGACTGTACTGTTTTTCCAAAATGTGTAAATGCAGTTTTGAATATCTCAAAAAGTTATAAATAGCCTCCTACAAATGTTTTCATGTAACTAGAACGGTTAAGGTACCTGACCAATGAGCTAGTCTCGAAATTCCACCCTGTATATCTCAAAACTGCCGGGTCAGATTTTGATGCCCCTTTGCATATGGATGAAGTTGAAGTATCTATACAGAAATACTATTACAGTATTGCTATTGGTTCAAATTCCGCTTATGATCAGCACTTTCTTCGCTGACTGTACATTTTTTCCAAAATGTGTGAATGCAGTTTTGAATATCTCTAAAAGTTATGGATGGTTTCCTAGGAACGTTTTCCTGTAACTAGAACGGTTAAGGTACCTGACCTATGAGCTAGTCTCGAAATTCCAACCTGTATATCTCAAAACTGTAGGGTCAGATTTTAATGCCCCTTTGCATATGGATGAAGTTGAGGTATTTCTACAGAAATACTATTACAGTATCGCTATTGGTTCAAAGACCGCTTATGGTCAACACTTTTTTCGCTGACTGTACACTTTTTCCAAAATGAGTTAGTGCAGTTTAGAATACCTCAAAAAGTTATGCATGTTCTCCTAAAAACGTTTTCCTGTAACTATAATGATTAAAAATCCACCCTGTATATCTCAACTCTGCAGGGTCAGATTTTTATGCCCCTTTGCACAAATATGTAGATGAGGCATCCCTACACAAATACCATTACAGTATCGCTATTGGTTCATAGACCACGTCCCATATAACTTTGAACAGTCTTGTTTAATTTATAAAAACATATTACATAAAATTACAATTATTATAAACTAGCTGCGCTCCCGCGGTGGTACCCGCGGTCCCTCGGGATTTTTTATTTTTTTCGGGATATAAAGTATATGTATTGCCTATGTCCTTCCCTGGAATATAACCTTTAACTATGCCAAATTTCAGCTTAATCTGTTCAGCGGTTTGAGCGTGAAAGCGTAACAAACAGACAGACAGACAGATAGACAGACAGACAGACAGTTACTTTCACATTTATAATATTAGTATGGAAGTATGGATAATATGAGTACTTACATCAAGTAATTAAAGTCATAAAAAAATGTAATAATGAGTTTTTAAATTATAACTATTATGTATTTTTTTACGTAGGATTATTATTAACTATTATTATTTTTTTATCCCTGACACAGAACTTTTACGTTCAACGCTGTACAACAATGAAACATTTTGAAATAAATGAAATCTAGTGATATACTATAAGATACAACTTCAATGAAAAATAATTTTGTCTATTTCCTTTTTATTAATTTGAGAAATTAACATAAAAGAGCCTTGTCACAGAACAGTTCCTATGTGAAAAGCCCAGACCATTCCATCGTTGGGCAAAGGCCTTCCTTGCGCCAGTTTTCTTCAGGGAGTTTAATATAACTCTTTATTTTTTGACATAAAAAAACGAATCTGAAATGGCGGCACTTACCATTGTTTCTTGCAGACTAGTGACTGCTCTATAGTGTGCGAGAGAACATGATAACTTGTATCGTTACTTTAATAAACCGGGTTATCCAAAATTGCAAATTGCAGGGATAAGAGATATTAAACTCCCTGAAAAAAACTGGCGCAAGGGGGCTTTTGATATATTTTTTTGAAGATCTTTTGTATGTACCTGGAATTATGAATAAATGATTATGATTATTATGAATATTATCTTAATACTTTCAGTTCGTAAAACGACTGTTCGACGCCAAACGCCAAAGCCAGCATGCCTGGGACTGGAACAAATGGCAAATGCCTTAGCATTTGCTTAACAATACCCCCCTGTTAAACTAGTTTTTATTATAGCGGACCTTAAATTAGACAGGTCCACACGGATTTATCTGCTGCAGACTCCAGAAGTCTCCGATTTCACCAGCAGCTCCATTTGAGAAGTCGCAGCCAACTCCTCAATGGACTCTATGGAACTAGGAACTAATCCATGAGGAGCTGCATCATGGATTTACCTGATCTGGCTACCAGGGGTGAGCAGTTCCAGCAGTAGTTGGAGCGAGGTGTTCCGCCGCGCGAACGAGGCGCCCCGACCCAGGCCGTTGTAACAATCCTCACGTAGCTCTTCAATGAACTTATTCATTTCATAATCTGGGTTCCAGTCCCAGGCATGCTGGCTTTGGCGTTTGGCGTCGAACAGTCGTTTTACGAACTGAAAGTATTAAGATAATATTCATAATAATCATAATAATCATAATCATTTATTCATAATTCCAGGTACATACAAAAGATCTTAAATAAATCTATTTTCCTAACCGGAACCTGCCCTTACAAGCGTATGAATAGGACATTTACTAATATTATTAATTCTAATAAAATAAAAACAAACACATACAATTACTCTTCTCCAATTAAATAAAATAAAAATGTCAAAAGTAGGTACTAGATTTTATAGTCAAAGAATTCGTTTAAGCTATAAGCATTTTTCAATGAGCCATCGTGTCAAATTTGTTTTAAATCTACTAAATGTCATAACTTTTAAATCATCAGGAATTTTATTATACATTTTTATTGCCATTGTAAAACTATTATGATATATATATATGATAATGTCAATCTTGTAAAGGGTGTAAATAATTTATGTTTATATTTTGCTCTGACACTATATTTACTCATAGTACTAGCTTCTTTTTCTGATTTTAATGTTAACCTCACACTCAGCATTGAAGATTTGAAAATGCATCTCAAAAATTGCGCGGGACTTGAACCCGCGACCAGGTGATCTGTGACGCTCTTCGATCTGAGCCGATGGGAAGTCGACGAAATAGGATGGAAAGAGATTGTTCTCGTAAAAATTATATGTGGCTAAAAATATAATGTCATCCGTAATCAGACTACAGATGTTTTTTTTTAAATTAATTTAAATAATAAATAATGCTGTTCACACAGCATCAACTTATAAGAAGAAACTTATAAGTACCTTCAATATGGTTAAGACTCTCTGAAATTATTCCATACTAGCTGCGCTCCCGCGGTGTGACCCGCGGTCCCCCGGGGTTTTATTCATTTTTTCGGGATAAAATGTAGCCTATGTCCTTCCCTGGGATACAACCTTTAACTATGCCAAATTTCAGCTTAATCTGTTCAGCGGTTTGGGCGTGAAAGCGTAACAAACAGACAGACAGACAGACAGACAGATAGACAGACAGACAGACAGAGTTACTTTCAGATTTATAATATTAGTATGGATAAACATCAGAAGCATAAATTGTAACTTTGACAATCTCTTAACCACTTTAGTTAGGATTAAATGTGAATTGGATATTATAATATTAACTGAGTGCTGGCTAAGTAAATGCCCCAATGTTCCTTCTCTTGCGGGATTTAGTTCATTTTCTTCTAAATTCACAACGCAAAATGAAGGCGTCGTCGCCTACATACGGGCCGGCCTACCCTACGAAGTCCTAACTCCTGATTTCGTAGACGCTAACTGCCTTATACTTAAAATTGATAAAAAAATTGCTATTATTGCCCTCTATCGTTCACCTTCATATAATAACACTGATGGTTTTATCAACAGCCTTGATGACACTTTAACTCATTTAATGAGCTTTCCCACAGTCATCATTGTCGGTGACATAAATATCAATATCTCTTCAACCTCTTGTGATACTAATACTGATGAATATTTAAATCTAGTAGCTACTCACGGCATGACTCCAGCGCATACTACACCCACTCGTCTTGATAGATGCCTTGACCATTTCATAGTTAAATCACCATATCCATCCGTCTCCCTTGTTCTAGATTCATCCGTGACTGACCATGCTCCTATACTCCTATGTATTGCGCTATCAACTCAACCCTCAAAACAGATAAAATCACTAAAATCCAAACTAAACATTCCTGAAATTATTAATGAAATTGATAAAACTGACTTCTCTCCTATTCTTTTAATACAGAATGCAAATATCGCGGCCCAAACCCTTGTTGGTATTCTCTCTTCAATTGTGCAAAAGTTTACCCAAAAAAGTATCCCGAGCAAAAAACGCATTATAAAACCTTGGATTACTCCTGGCCTTCTTAGATGCATACGCCATAGAGATAAGCTATATAAAAAATTTAAGAATAACAGAGAGAATCAATTCTTAAAACTAACTTTCACCCGTTACCGAACTTTCTGTAATAACTTATTAAAAAAAATTAAGCGTGAATATGAACGGAACGAGCTTAGGAAGGTCAAGAGTAATCCAAAGGCTACTTGGGACTTAGTTAAGAAGATTGCTAATCTTAAAAATAAAAATAAACAGTCTTCATCCGAAAAATTAATTAATTTAAATTCAACCCCGGAAAAATCGGCTAACCAGGTGAACAAATTCTTCGCCACTGTAGGTAAAAGTCTTGCTTCCAACATAATATCCCCATCACAGATAGCTTGCTTACCAAATACCGCCCTTACTAATATAAAAAAAAAACGTAAACCCCCCTAACTCAATGGCTTTTTTACCAACTGATTGCAGTGAAATAGAGTACATCATTTTAAATCTTAAGGACAAAAGTTCTACAGGCTGGGATGGAATCCCTACATCTGTAATCAAAGGAAGTAGAAACACACTCATTCCCATACTCCACTACATTTTCAACCTTTGCCTGTCATCTGGTATCTTTCCTTCGGTGTTCAAAAAGGCCATCGTTCACCCAATACACAAATCAGGAGATTGTCTAAATCCTAATAACTATAGGCCTATTTCTGTTTTGAGCGTTCTATCAAAGATTCTTGAAAAGATAATTAATCGAAGATTGGTTCATTTCCTTAATAAAAAGTCAATTTTAGCTCATAATCAATACGGTTTTCGGAATTGTAAATCTACTGAAGATGCAGTAACGGAACTCACAACTACAATAGCCAGAAACTTTGATAGAAAGCTTAAAACAGTCGGCGTATTCCTCGACCTCTCGAAAGCCTTCGACACTGTTTCTATACCCTTACTCTTGAACAAACTCGAACAAATCGGAATAAGAGGCAGTGTCTGGGATTTGTTTGAGAGTTACCTATCTAATCGTACACAAGTTGCCAAAGTCCTCAACACCTTCAGTGGTGAGGAGCACGTAACTTTTGGTGTGCCCCAGGGAAGTGTTCTCGGGCCAACACTGTTTCTGGTATACATCAACGATCTTTGCAAGCTATCTCTTCCAAATTGTTCCATATTTACTTATGCTGACGATACCGCCCTTCTAATTAATGGAAAAACCTGGATAGAAACTCAACTACTGGCTGAATCAGCCCTGAATGTTGTTTTAAATTGGCTGTCACTAAATCTATTAACCCTGAACATTAGTAAAACAAAATTTATTACTTTCACTCCATCTTCCAAATCCCAACCTTTATTCTCTATCCGTGCCCACACTTGCTTTGATCCTACTTCTATCACATGTAACTGCCAAAACTTAGAACGCACAACCACAATCAAGTATCTTGGAGTCCTTCTAGACAACTCTCTCTCCTGGTCTCCGCATATTCAGTCTACGGTGTCCAGAGTTCGTAAGCTGATCTATGTTTTCTGTAGTTTGAGATGTGTTGCTGACTTTGACTGCCTCAAAACTGTTTATTTCGCGTTGGTGCAATCTATATTATCATACTGCATAACAGCATGGGGTGGAACTTTTAAAGGACCAATGCTGAGAATGGAACGAGCTCAAAGATCAATTCTTAAGGTCATGACCTCCAAACCTAGGCGTTATCCCACTAGCTTACTCTACTCCCTTTGTGAAGTCCTAACAGTAAGGCAACTCTTTGTTTTGGCGACTGTTCTTCGCAAGCACGCCCAACTAAATTACGATGGAAACCTCGTCAGAAGAAGACGCTCAGATTTGGTATGTAAAATCGAAACACGTAGGACAGCTTTGGCAGGTCGTAATTTTCACTATCTAAGCTCTCAATTGTATAATAAAGTAAATAAAATTTTAAATATATACCCCCTCCCAAACTATAATTGCAAAATAAAAATTCTAAAATGGCTGCTTACTCTCTCTTACGAAGAGACAGAAGACATGCTAAAAATTCCTGAATAACCACATCACATCGTCACACACACACACACACTCACTGACACTCACACACACACACACACACACACACACACACACACACACACACACACACAGCCACTCACACACACACACACACACAGACACAATTTCTGTATAAATACATGCACTTAAGATTCAATATTTTTAACCTTATGATGTACTGTATTTATTGCTCTTTAACTTTCATATAATGTTCTTGTTTGAAAATCTTTAGTTTAATTTAGAATAAGTTTATTCTATAGTGTTAAATGATACCTACATAAAGTTTCCTTCAGAACTAGGTACCTACCTAAGTTGTAATGTCAAGGAGGTGGCGTTGAGACTGCTACACAGTTTATTAAACTTTTGCAGTTCTCATCGTTCTTTTGTAATCAGTTTTTCTGTGTACATTGTTCTGAATAAATAATTTTGAATTTTGAATTTTTTTGAATTTTTTTGAACTAGCCCCAAAGTAAGAGCTTGTGTTACGGGTACTAGATGACTGATAAACTACTTATATACTTTTTGTTTGTAAATACATACATATAGAAACACTACATACACATAGGTCATACAAACATTTGTCCCGCGGCGGGGATCGAACCCGCAATCTTCTACGTCGCAGGCGGACCTTCGCCCACAGAGGTCGTCGAATTTGATTTAAAAAATAGAGTATTACTAGCTGACCCGCGGCAAACGTTGTTTTTCCATTATATCGCTATTAAAAAATAAGGGTGAAAATTGAGGATTGTATGTATTTTTGTATGTTGTATCATAAAAAAATAGAAATTAAAAATTTTGTCTAAAAAATAAAAAAATAAATTTAAGGGTGGACTACCCCTAACATTTAGGGGGATGAAAAATAGATGTTGGCCGATTCTCATAGATACCGGATAAGCACAAAAAATTTCATCAAAATCGGTCTAGCCGTTTCGGAGGAGTATGGCAACGAAAACTATGACACGAGAATTTTATATATTAGATATTTCAGTCACCTTGGTGAGCATAGACTTCGCCAGTTGCATCGCGTGCGGCGGCTCGTCCCCGCAGTGCGCCAGGTAGTGCCGCAGCACGTCCAGCTCGCCGCGGGTGGGGGCCCGGCTCGCCCCCCTGCAGGCCAGGCCCAGCCCCGTCACGCGCACCTGACGAATAACCTCATTTGTATGACTTGTGATCTTAATGAATACACGATGCATTATGGTAAACTAGCTGCGTTCCCGCGGTGTGACCCGCGGTCCCTCGGGATTTTTCATTTGTTCAGGATAAAAAGTAGCCTATGTCCTTCCCTGGGATACAACCTTTAACTATGCCAAATTTCAGCTTAATCTGTTCAGCGGTTTGGGCGTGAAAGCGAAACAAACAGACAGACAGACAGAGTTACTTTCACATTTATAATATTAGTATGGAAGTATGGATGTTAAAAACAGATTCACGACTGTATCCCCAAGGTGCGGTAGACATTCTCTCAGATCTTTTTATGTTACTTATCCCAGATCCTATGAAGATGTCTAAGGGGGTAGTCAGAGGCATGTCCAAACACATATTTGATACATGCCCACATCTTGCAGAAGTATATTAAAAAAAAAGTCAGTTCGTTTTGAATGTTAGTAGGTCAGTAAGTGTATCACCTCATCCCTTGCATCGACGACGGCATCTTTCAACACTTCGTATGGCAACACATCGCCCCATAGCTCAGAAACTGAAACAATAGGTGCTTGAAAATATATCATGTGCAATACACCAAGTTCCGTCTTTCAAATCGTTCAGCAGGAAACCTCTTACCACTTTAGTTCCAGTGATTGCTACTTTATCGCAGTGGCGCTAGTTAACAAAGCAATGAGCGATCAGAAATCGATCGCTTTTACATAAATAGGCGGGCGATTATTATCAAAAAAAATATTATCAAATCGACTTTGACTTTGACTTAAATAATTGGTTGTCTGTAAAATCGGTTTACTGACGATAGTTGAACGTGACAACGTCTACGCATCGCTCACTCAAGTAGGAGAGAGACGGATGTCGAACGCTGCCGAACGCACAAGCCAATTGTGCTTCTTTGTCGCTCGTTCCGCGCTCTCGCTTGCACTTCAAGCCTTACATGGAACGCCTCAGAGCGAGGTAACGCCTCATGACGTCATGTTTTTTTCGTGCGTGCAGCCGGCTCTATCGAATTATAAGACGTAGTCACGTCAAAAATATAATTTGAAGCCTAGCTTCTAGTGGTTCTGGTGGCATGTCTGGTGGGTTGTCTTATTCAACTCACCCTTTCGGCGGAAAAACACATCGGTAAACTTGGCGATGCTGGGACGAGCTACACTTAACAACACCAACACATTCTTCAAGTCCTCGTCTGGCGAGCCACACGCATGTGTTATGTGGGGAAATCTGAAAACGCATGTAGAATGACCACCGATGAATTCGAGCTTGAATAGTGAAATGAATTGAATGTTTGAATTGAACCGGGTACATCAGCTGCCTTGTCTTTCAAAAATAAAAGTTTCAATTACAAAAAAAAAAACCGGACAAGTGCGAGTCGGACTCGGCCACCGTGGTTCCCGTACAAATGACTAAGTAGGTACGTATAGCAGTGCAAACTGTTAGGTACTACCGTACTACCTACCTACATACACCAAAGTTCCACATGAGAAGGGATTTATTTTTAATTTTTCGTCACAAATCGAACACTATACATCATTAAAATTATTAAAAATCTGTTTAAGCTTGTGCTAATGAAGCCCTTTCATACGATACCCCACATGACACGGTTAACTCACTTTAAAATTTCACCCAACAGGAAGTACCCTATGAATTTTGATTTCCATGAGTGTCGAAATACACGTTTTTTTGCGGCATAAACGGCTGTATCTTTTTTTTTTGCGTTAACTTAGAAGTTTGATTTCTTTACAGCTTAAATAAACCATAGACTTGAGTATACGGTTTAAATTTCAACTCGATATCTCCACGCGTTCCCGAGATAAAGGGTCTTGCCAGACAGACAGACAGACGGACAACAAAGTGATCCTATAAGGAATACGAAACCCTAAAAAAAATCTAAGAAGAACTATTAACACTACAAGAAAAAGTTTGTTACTCTTCGGTTTTCTAATACATACACGTAACTATAGAAGAGGTCTTGGTCGGGTTGCATAGCTATATCAAGTAGATTCTCCAGGGTTGTTTGAGTCTGCGGCCCCAGGTCGTGTGAGCGGACGAAATTTAGGATCGACTCCACCCACTCCTCGTAGATCTCCCTAGGATTGACTTCCTTAGAGTGACGAGTCAACAGGTCTTCGAGCGTGTTAGACACCTGGAATCAGGTTTGGAAAGCGGTGTGGAGAAAGAAGAAAGAAAATACGTGTATGGAGGGCAGATGGACAAGTGGTGCCTACGCGAGGGTTACAGCGAGAGTACGCACCGTGCTGGCCAGCTCGGACTGCAGCAGCGCGGGCAATGGCGGCCAGCAGGCGTCTGGTCCCTAGCGGAGGGGAGAGTACGCACCGTGCTGGCCAGCTCGGACTGCAGCAGCGCGGGCAATGGCGGCCAGCAGGCGTCTGGTCCCTAGCGGAGGGGAGAGTACGCACCGTGCTGGCCAGCTCGGGCTGCAGCAGCACGGGCAGCAGCCGGTGCGGCGTGGTGCCGGCGGCCAGCAGGCGTCTGGTCCCTAGCGGAGGGGAGAGTACGCACCGTGCTGGCCAGCTCGGGCTGCAGCAGCACGGGCAGCAGCCGGTGCGGCGTGGCGCCGGCGGCCAGCAGGCGTCTGGTCCCTAGCGGAGGGGAGAGTACGCACCGTGCTGGCCAGCTCGGGCTGCAGCAGCACGGGCAGCAGCCGGTGCGGCGTGGCGCCGGCGGCCAGCAGGCGTCTGGTCCCTAGCGGAGGGGAGAGTACGCACCGTGCTGGCCAGCTCGGGCTGCAGCAGCACGGGCAGCAGCCGGTGCGGCGTGGCTCCGGCGGCCAGCAGGCGGGAGGCCGGCAGCACCCGCGCCAGGCCCCGCACGCCCGCGTGGTACCCGCGCCGCGCCGCGCCCAGCGCCGACAGCTGTGCCAGCGCTGACGACAGCGGATACGACCCAACCCCTACCGAACGCATTCATAAATAAGATAAGATAATTTATTTCATAAGTAACTTACACTGGACCCCGCAATCAGCCAAGCCAGACATCATTGAGGTGAGGTAAACAAAGAGAAAGACAATATCAAAAAGCATTTTTATTCACTAGAACCGCGAGAAAATACTGTGAAGAATCAGGGCAACAAACACGGTTTGGGGCCTAGCGTTCTTTTAGTTGATCCATCTTAAAACTCAATAGTCAAGCTCCAGTGGGGAGCCAATCAAACTAAAGTGAGGCTCGTCAAAGTTTAGATGCTCTTGAAGTACAAAGAACTGCTTTGACAAAAGTTCGCCTGGCATGTGATGCCGAGACATACCATCTATCTCCAACTGCGCGCAGTACTGCACAGTGCTAGCGAGCAGCTCGGCCGCCTGATGCCTCACGCTGTCCATGTAGTGCTCCAGGTGGCTCCACACGAACTCAAGCAGCCGCCCTGCGACCCTCGCTCCCAGTTCCACCTCCAGCTTGCCGAGCGACTTGCTGAGCCGGCACAGCGTCCGCGCCACGCTTAGGATTATCACTCCGTCTGTAGAGCACCTGAATGTGGAAGGAAGGTTCGCTTTGTTGTAAGTAAAACAAAACAGTAGGACTCCGGGAGTGGCGACAGAAGTGAAAATTGTACAATTATGTTTGTAACTTTTGATCGTCAGGAAATATTTTTGAATCTTCACCGGGCGCGCGACAGGAAACGCCGTGAAAAGGTTCTTTACCGTGTTTAGTTACGGAGTTTAAAACTAGATGGCGCTGACGGTGGTGTCGGTAACACTGTCAGTCTGAGTTCAAAATTCCCAACGCGCCTAAAGAAGTTTTCACTTCAAATATAAACAAGTTTTAAACTAAATAAACCATGGATCGTAATTGTCTGTGGTTTAGGGCAAAATTTATTTTTGATTTCTCATTAAGAGCACCCTTAAGGTAACACCTAAATCAGAATACACTGCACATTACATAGACTTGTTCTATAAAACGCCGGCTGCATGGAAAAGCTGATAAAGTTGCATACATACTTTTCAACAATATCCATAAGTTTTTGAACTAATAATTCAACGGGAGTGAGGTCGTCTGGATTCTGTTTCTCTTGGAGTAAGCTCATTGGCACTGATGTAGCGATTGCTGATAGCATCGCCAGCTCTCCTTCATAAGTCATTGAATCATCGTCTTTCCTATTCAGGAACTGAAATTGCATTTACTTTTATCAGTTCATAGCATTTAGTTGTAACCACTTTGGGCCAAAAGTAGACTTTTGTTAATCCAGGTATGAGAGGCTACTCTCATAACAGATTGAATCCTATTATGAGTTTGTTTCCTAGGTATTAGAATAACTCTGTAATGTTATATCAAAGAGTGTAAATAAATAAATACAAATCTATGTAGTCATTGAACATGAAGAAGTGACATACGCATGTATTTATTGGTATTTTCGCATTAAAACATTATTTTAAGATTAAGATGAGGAGCACAAGTGAAAATATGCCTGCAAATGGGCGACAGAGCAGAGGCAGGCCGAGAAAATGTTGGCATGCTCTGGATGCCTTTCGAGGCTGGTGGAACATGGCAAGAGACTGTGACAGGTGGAAACCTTTGCCCAGCAGTGGGAAAGTAAATAATTCTGGACTTTTCACACAGCATTATCTAGCCCCAAAGTAAACAGAGCTTGTGTTATGGGTACTACATGACTGATATAATACTATTGTATGTAAATGCAATGTATACTTTTTGTTTGTAAATACATCATTTAATACATAGAAGACACCCAGACCCAAGACAAAAATCCGTAGTTTTTTTTCTATTTTTATTTGGGGACTTTTAGTTTTGTTAACTACGTCAGTCCCATAGGAGACTAAGTTTGTACTCATGATGTAGTATACTGCATGCGGACCTATAGAATATTTGTAGATCATAGAAACATTTGTCCTGCGGCGGGGAGCGAACCTGCAAACTTCAGCGTCGCAAGCGGACCTTTGCCCACTGCGCCAAAGAGGTCGTCAAAGAATATTGTACTCACGTTTCTCCATGCATCATTGTTCGGCTCATCATATCTGTATGCATCTAATGCTAGCGCAACTAATCCACACACTGATTTTGTGTCCATAGGCATATCATCATCCAGCAAGAACAATTCCAAGGATTTCCTCATATTTTGATACAAAGATTTACACAATATTGTGTGATCATTAGTTTGGTTCTTGGTTATAATATGGAGTAGTATCCTCAATGTTAGGTGTGTGAGGCTGTACACAATGCTTTTTTCTGTATGCGATAGACTCATGTTTCTGAAATCAAAACAGTATATCAAACAGTTAAATAAATAAATAAAAAAATAGTCTTTATATCTCTGATTAGCTTAAAAATTTAGGTTACAATGTTATCAAATAGTTTTAATACGCACAACAGATCTTACACTCTCTAAAGTTAGGTGCAATAGACGATTGTGCAGGTTTGGTAGAGTAAGCCAGATAGAACGATTTTAGGCGTCATCAAAAATGGGTTCTGCGCAGCTACTTCAGAGAGCTAAAGAACGATTGTGCGTATTGTATCTTTACAGATATATTATGCTATAGAATGAAGCAGTGGATGGATACATCATTGAAATCAACAAAGTTCATGTATTCTGCCTCAGCCCTCACCTAAGACTTGAAAGATCATAGACATAACTTAACCTCAGCTTCAAGCTTTGTTTCACTGTAAAATATTTTTTCATTTTAACTATTTATTATACATATTTCTTTTTGTATTCATAATGTTTGATTTAAGTATCATGTTTTATTTATTATGTAGGTATATTATAATATGTTTTATTGTGTTATAACATCGCTTTGGCTTGTCTGTAATGGTGTTATAATTTTTGCTGAATAAATAAATAAATTACCTGATGGAATCTAGGCAGCACTCGAAACAGCGATTCAAGTATGGAGCCAGAGTTTGTGCAACATTGTCAACTGCACTAGTTCCCGCGGTAAAGTTTTCTAAGCACATTCCAATCTTCGTGACAGTCTCTCTGTATGCTTTGTAGGAGGAACTTTCACCTTTTATACACAATAGTATTTCAGAACTCAGCAGATCTATAAAAGGTTCTTGCAGTTGTTTGTTCTTTGTTATGTGTCTATAAAAAGAAATACTTATAGATATAATAATAATGAATACTTATTTGATTATCATTAAATAATAAGCCGTGTTGGCCGAATGGGGTTGTACCTTAAATTTCAATCCGAAGGTTGTGGGTTCGAATCCCGGCCGTGCATCAATTTATATGCGCTTTAACACGTGTTCTAAACGGCGAAGGAAAACATCGTGAGGAAACCAGTTAGTGTAGGCGGCGATGGGCTTGCAACCTGTCATGTATGGAATACTACTTCTGCAAGATGTGGGCATGTATCAAATATGTTTGGACATGCCTCTGGTTACCCCCCTTAGACATCTTCAAAGGATCTCCAATAAGTAATATAAAAAAAAAAGATCTGAGAGAATGTCTACCGCACCTTGGGGATACAGTTATGAACCTGTTTATGTAACGTTTACGTTTATTAAATAATAACTCACTATTGACTTCTTTGTTTGGAGCCTAACTAGGTAGCATAAATGGATACAGAACAAATGAGCTGCTGGCTCTTTCTTTACAAAATCACTAGTTATATTAAATATAATACTACCTACCTTGTCAAGAAACATTTGACGGGATGTTTTGCTTCAGAGTTAAAGTACACAATCACTAGTAGATGCATAATGATTTGATCATCAGCATCAAACTTCAAAAACTTATTCAATGCTGCCAATTGTTCGCTCGCACTAGCAGCTTGTAAAAAGGGTTTGACCTTTTCATTTTCTGAAAATATAGAGCAGAAGTCTAAGTTCATTCACATGTCTTTCCTACAAGTTTTGTAAGTAATCAAACTGATTTTTTATTGTAAAAACATGAAAGAATTTCAATTTGCCATTGGATAATTACGGAATATTAGTAAGTAATCGTTTTCTTACGTGATACATTATCTGGGAGGTTAGATAAAGTAGCCGGTGGTAAGCTCACAATATTCTTGGGTTTCTTCGCTCCTGTACTTATTCTTAGAGATAAATCGTTCATAGTGCCTGTTTAATGTATGTAGTACACACATCAAAGAGAATATAAATACTACACTACGTAATAAGACGCACATGAGCAAGTTCTCGAAAAAACAAAACATTACCTATTTACACTACACTAGGAAGGAAGTAGCTGTGGGGAAGTGTCTGACCCCTGACTCTAACTTTTATTGTTATTTGATTCATGACATTGACATTAGTTAGTGTACGGTTGGTGGCGGTTAAACTTCCGAATAAAGCTGCCATTACACAGCCATTAACGCTAATACAAACAAAATTTATAAAAACTTTATCTAACGAAGGATATCAATCAATTTTATAAACAGGACCAATTATCAATCAATATAAATAGGAAGGTATATAGTAGAGATAATTTTGAAATAAGATAAGTTACCTACCTTACTAGTCATCTCATTGGAGCAGTAAAAACGTAAAATTAAAATGTTCATGTTTGATGATTTTGGAGTAAGTTATTTTTCCTAATTGGGCATACGTCGCGTGCACACTGCACATGCCAAGGTTCTCACTCAGCCATCGATTAAAGTTCTCAGCATACAACTGATGTGTTACAGACAGCATCAGAGACTACCCTATTGGCATCATCAATGGCCTCATACATCTACGAGAGATGGTTTAAGCAGCGTTCGTTTGGGAGGTCCGGCACTTACGTAGATGGCTAGTAAGGCCGATACGGGAGCGACAGCTACGACCGCAAAGTTGACAAAAGTGTGTTGAAGTTGAAGGTGAAGGAAGAGCGGCGCGCTGATGGCGTTGGTCGCGCTTGTGAGCCAGGGAGGCAAACCAGGTGTTGTCGTGAACGACAACTCCATCTGCAATGATTTTCCTCCTATTGGCAACACTGACAAAATTGATAAAGAAAAATAGCGTGAAAATAGCATCGTCCATCTGGCATGGGTGGCTACTGGCTAACGTAACGTAACGTAAACCGGACGGACGACGCGTACACAAACAAACCGATAATTTGTAAACAATTCAAATCAAATTACAGTTTTTCTAATAGCCATGGATCTTAAAACGATGAAAAATAATACGAAGTATGACAGAGTAATGCCGCGTGTTTACACTCGATCTACGTCTAGTCTAAAAACGAATTCGTTTGTTATGCGGCACGATACACCGAGTTCTGTGCGTCTTAGTGCTAAGCCATCTGTTTCCAACGTGAACTCCAGTAATGATCTTCCAATAGTTTTGAATGACTATAAACCTGAGTGTGCTAGTAAACCTGCAAGACGCACTTTTGTGGTAAAACCTCGTAGGACCCTGAAATCATTGGACCCCGCGCTTTCACCACCACGACCGGTGCGTCGTTCTCAGGATTCGTGTAATAACTCTCGTAGTTTACGGGTAGGGACATCTGAGAATTCTGTGTTACCTCGCGATCGGGAAAAGTGGTCAAATTCGCATCTGAAGCAGTGTTTTTCAAGTCGTTCACATTCCAAGCTGAAGGATCTAAAGGTAACTTATATTTGAAGGAATCTCAAAGCTACCTTAAATTTACAACTATAAGAAATTGATGTATTTCTAGGATGAGATCCAAGCTTATCATGAAACGGAGAAGCTAATGAAGCTTCGCAGTCATCTTTATAAGAGCTGTGGGGTGGTGTTGGATGATGTGGGGCAGCCAGCTGCTGATAAGGCAGTGCAGGTGGAAGATACAGGTAATTTTGAAAGCTGCCTATTTCTTCCTATTTTAGTTCTAAGCTCAAATTATGCACATTAGGAGGTACTTACACTGAAAGATCCACAAAATTATCTATTATAATTTATAATAGATAGTAACATTTAGGTACACTTCGCTCTACGGATCTAGGCTTTTGTGAAGTTAGCCATTTGCCTGCTCAGTGATCACTTTTTCATTCAAAATGGTGTTCTGCGCAGACAAACGGCTAACTTCACGAATGCCTAAATCCGTTGGATGAAGTGTTGATTCAAAAAACAAGTCAAATTAATTATTCATATCAGCCACAAACAAGATTTTGATGAAATTGAATAAGAAATGGTAGGTAGTTAACCAGTTTGAATATAGACATCAAGTAGGTATCAAGGTACTTACTTAGCTTACTTACCATTACATTCCTGTCTTAATATGGACAGAGTATAGTTCTTTTGCAATACATGTCTTCGGCAAGTATTTAAGGCTTGGCGCAAACGGGCCACTGACCACAGATATTGTCATACATTTTACTGTAGTGTGTGGCGGCCACAGACATCAAACGCGTGCGTCGAGTCCATGTAAAATGTATGAAAACTACAGGAAAGTGGCTGTGGTCGGTGGCCCGTTTGCGCCAAGCCTTAAACTTTTACCTGCTTTAATGATTCTACAAAATGTGGTCAAAAGTAGTGGAAAAAGTTATTAGTCTTTTGCGCCATCTACTAGTCCATAAGTAAAATGTGTTTGCATAGTTTCAATGATAGCGACATAGGTGGCGTTTGATGCTTTGTTTTTTTTATATCAAAATACTTTTGGGTTTCGAGGCATCTTAATTAATTTGTAAAAACTGTTCTGTAGTTGACACCCTATTTGAGAAAAGTGATTGAAATCACAGAATAATAATTGTCGGGCAGATCATAATCTACGCATCATAATCAAAGAATAATTGAGTACCTGCATGTGTTTGTATTTTGATTCAGTTTACTTGTCGAAGGACCTATTTAAATATTTCGACGGCATTACCATCTGCCGAAATAGCTCAGTTGGGAGAGCGTTAGACTGAAGATCTAAAGGTCCCTGGTTCGATCCCTGGTTTCGGCAATCTTTTTGCCATGTTGACTGGATATTATAAAACAGAACCATCCCGATTTTCATTTCCTAAAATAATTATTTTGTTTCACAGGTCATGAAAAACAGAGAGATGAGGAAAATAACACCAAAAGGTAAGATGCATTTTGCTAGCATTCGGTCAGACCAAGGGCGAATTAGGTTAACTTGTCTTTGAGTCAGACCCATTGATGTCCAAAGTCGGGTATTGTGCTGATGGATGAGATTTCACTCAAACTATTATTTTTATGACTCTTCATAGGGCACCTAAAGTTATTGAAGAAAACAAGACCAAAGTTCTTGAGTAGCTACCATTTAATCTGTGGTACCCCATACAATGGCGCGGTTTATAGGGCTTGTTCACTTATTTCGCGACGTGCCTCATCGCCTCTTTAGCTCAGTGGTAGAGCACTGGTCTCGTAAACCAGGGGTCGTGAGTTCAATCCTCACAGGAGGCATTATATCCTGTCTTTTTATCTTTTGCAACGAATTAATTGCTTACATTTTAAAGTGAACTAATGATTGACACGACAGAAGTTGGAGATGATCTCCTTTGAGGATTGCCTTTAAGAGGGAGTGGTGAGCGTAAGGGGAAATATCGAAGGACAATGGCCTTAGTCCAGTTGACAATAAAAAAAAACTTCACGTCCTTATAGTTACAATGTGAATGCTACAATCTGCTTTTTACCTACCGAGTTACCTAATAATTATAATATTTTTCACAATTTGATAACGAACCATCTAGAAATATATTATCTTCTTTGGTCTTCTTGGCTAGACTCTAGACTAGACAAATAAAGAGCGGTACACATTGCGCCTGTTGATTACACAAGTGTTCGTCAATAAAATGTTTTGCCATGATTATTAGATGAGGCGCTGGATAGACTGAACTTTTTTTACCGGTCCAAAATCAAAGAATGGAATCTCCAGTCTAAAGTATTTGTGTTGGATGGAATACAATACCTACACTACATACTACCAGCGTACTTAGCCTTGATTGGAATAGAATGAACTTTAATTTTACACTGTTTTTTTTAAAGTACATTTTGTACACCTGAATAATCCTGCATCGTTCTTGACTCACCAATAATCAGTTAGTACTTACTTATAAATGAAATCATAACATTTTTTTTATATAAGACAAATGATAAATTAAGTTGAAGACTACTTAATCATTAGTTAAGAGATAATTCATTCATAATATCGTCGCGTCAACGGTATCACCGGCATCAATGAGTGGCGGGCTAGGTAGTATTGACACACACGTGACGTCACTTCCGCTGTGCGCGTGCGCATGGCATGGCACGAGTCCAGGCTATTCCTGTTGATCTTTACGGCTCACTAGCTTCTGTCAGTTGCTTTCCATTCGTTTATTTGTATGGAACGGCTTCGTTGGCCTCTGGAACGTTGTAACATTAATCAGTGACAGTTTAAGTCTTATATCTACTTATTGTTTATTATTTTTAGCCTGCAACATCCGTCTGCAGGGCAAATGCGCTATATACTTCCATTTTTCTTCCACTTCAACGTGATTGTTGGCCAATTATTAAGAAAAAGTGTAGGTGGTCCCCTGTAACTTGAAACCTGAATAAAGTTAGTATCATTCATGTAGATACCGCTAAGATAGATGACACGGCCCTAAGAATACAGCTGCAAAGGGCTAAAATAATGCAGTAAATGTTCCAATAGTGGAGCTCCTAGTGAATTTAATCACCGAATGTCATTGGAGGATAAGTCAAAGTCAAAGTCAAATAGCATTTATTCAGTAGGACCGCTGGGATCACTTTGAAACGTCTTAAAACTAGGTGATTCTACTCCTGTTCCTTCGCGACCAATACCGTGAAGAATCAGGGCAACAAACACGGTTTGGGGCCTAGCTTTTTATAAGATGATAAGGCGAGTAAAGTAATGTAATGGACGTTTGAAAAGATATGCGCAGACGCAAACAGAACACGAATGTGCTCGCATCCAAGTCACACAACAACGCTTAAAATGTTTCCATCATTTGAACATGTCAATGAACAATGATCATCAATATTCATAGAGAGTGAGATCAAATATTGCGCAGTACAGAGCGGATATGCAAGCGCATCCGGCTCGCGTCATTCATCCCAAAATAGTAGATAACTGAATGGCGTTGCAATGCATCGACATAGATACGTCTCTTCTGCCCTTGGCTCGTAGCCCTCCGTATAAGGGCATCTGTCTGTTCCGTTTCAAATGGCATTGACTTATCAACACTTTTACCACTTCTACTATTAATCAGCCCACATCGACGAGTCTATACTCGTCTATACAATTGCATTATCACGACAAGTCAATTACATTATCTGATCCGGGCCGTGTTAGCCAATAACGATTAACGAATCGATTGAACTTATCGTATGTCGATAAAGTAACTGACTAAAATAGTAGATAACTGAATGGCGTTGCAATGCATCGACATAGATACGTCTCTTCTGCCCTTGGCTCGTAGCCCTCCGTATAAGGGCATCTGTCTGTTCCGTTTCAAATGGCATTGACTTATCAACACTTTTACCACTTCTACTATTAATCAGCCCACATCGACGAGTCTATACTCGTCTATACAATTGCATTATCACGACAAGTCAATTACATTATCTGATCCGGGCCGTGTTAGCCAATAACGATTAACGAATCGATTGAACTTATCGTATGTCGATAAAGTAACTGACGGGACGCCTATCCATCCAAATTGTAGAGCGGTCTTACGAGATCAATTCCAACTGCACGGGACTGGACCTCTTGTCTTGAGCTGTATTTCTGGTAATAAAGACGGTATTTGTCTACGTCATGTTATAATCGTTGAAATGATAAGGATAATCTGACAGAGAATCAAACACGACTAAAACATTTTAATGAACGAATAACGTCTTTGCTCGAAACATAATATTTACTTCAATTTTAACAACATTCATTTGGTTAATATGGCACCAGAAAGGCTCTGTCCAAAGTTTTCAGACAGAATGAGGATACTTCCACGTGGCATTCAGTCCCCGATCTTACGCAAGAATATTGAAAACATTCTAAGTGCGTACAATGTTTGTGTCAGGTGTCATTTGGCGCAGACGCATGCTCTCAGAGTTGGCACGTCCATAGGTAGAGTAAAAGTATTTCCGGAGCCGTGACTCACTCACGCAGATCGCTACAATTCGTATACATTACAGACTCCTAAGACCTACTCCTCACCGTAGAGTCAGCCATTTTTAACACCCGCTGCAAAAACAGGTGTTACAAGTTTGAGTTTCGGTCTGCAGCATCTTGCTTCTAACCTACTGTATGGATTTTGATTTCATTTGAAGAGTTTTTACTGTCGTAATAATAGCACGTTTGGTCTGTTCATCTTTGTATGACCTATTGAAAAACCCACACGTTAAACTTGAATATAAGTTTCGATCAAATTCCCTGACGTGCGACCAAAATGTTTGCAAATATAATTATCTGTTCTGGATGTTGACGTTTTAAAAGCCGCTTGCATCCGGTGACTGCATTTCAGATCTTAAAAGTTTATCGGCTCAGTTGCTAGTCGCTACAGTGGGCGATGTGCTTTGTGCCAGACAAAGCTATTATTTATCTCTGAGTCGGGTTACGAATTCAATTTTATTGCGCACAGGCATACGTACCTAATTCAGTGAGATTTGTTGACGGATCGTTTTAGTATGTTTGACAGTCAGGCGCTAAGTTCCTCCGCATATATTTATTCCGACTTTACGAGTGTATGCGAAATCATGACCGCGTTATTATATTAAGAGAATCTTTGTATCGTTAAATGGTACAAAGAAGTCTTGACGTAAGTTTTGCGACTGTCTAATTGATGATAGTCTCTGTTGTAAATATTGCCTTTATACTTGTCAACCTTACCACCTGGACAGGTGAAGCTATAACTACCATGTCCATAGAGTTACCATTAAAACAATGTTCATATACTAGATATAACATTGAACTAAAGTCCAGGCCCAATAGGCTTAAATTTCTAAGCTTTTCAGACTTACAAGCACCAATGAAATTTCTAAAATAATTAGATCTAAACTCAGTTTTCTACAACAATCGTACACAGGTAGTCTAAAAAAAAATTCATAATAATGTTTTGTCCTTGTTAGTTAGAATCAGACGCACGGTCTCAGACAGGTCCATTAGTCCACATCGGGAAAACAGACAACTTTCAGACAACACATTGACTCAATGTTTGTTCCCAGATCGCAGCCACATACGATGCAGGGTGGCTAAAAATGGATTTCTGAATCATTATTGCTCTACATTACGAGTACTCTTACTCTCGCTCTTGATATCCAGACGTTTATACTCGTATTACCGTTACCTACCATAATTACGTGGATTGTGGTGGGTTTCACGAAGTGCTTTCCAAACTTCGGTCAATACGCTCTAGCTAGAACTTCGATGTGGCAGATTGCCAAGGCGACAAATTGCCGTCGACGTGTTTACAACTTTATATTTTTTGGTTATAAACTGGAAATATTTCATTTTTATTGGCAACATGTCAAAAATTGGGACGTAAAGTCGATCAACTGACTACTTTAACAAAGTTAGATGAACATTTTTAATAAGTTCTGCTTCTGTTCCATCTGAAAAAAAGCGGTTACCCTTACCTCTTATCTTGACGGAGTCGTTTCAGTTACACTTGCAGTGGCAATATGACGTATCTCAAAATCTCATATCCTACTCGTGTAGTGCACAAAAGGAGGCCAGTAGGCGCACTTTAAACCCTTTCGCGACACTGTTTCGAACTAGTGATACGAAAAGAAGAATAAGGCGAAGATGTAGCCAGCCACTTACTGATAAAAGTGGCTCTAAAGATTGTAACACCAATACGAAATAATAATTAAGTTATTCTTCGATTCTGTGGGATCTTTTGTGCTCAGCTCTCTTTTATTCTACTCGTATTTCACAAACAATTCTAGGAAGCTCTTCACGACGTTCATTCAAACCAGTAGTGTGGTGATATGATTTTAAGTGCTCCTCGAAAAGGCCCCTTTCTTGCACTGTAGTAAACTTTAGAATGCGCTTCCAGTCAAGGTACTTGAGGTGATACAAGTAATGTCTATGTGTGTGCTCCGAGGCTGCCAACTTGTTGGTATGCGGCTTGCGCAACGAGCTGTCACTTGGCAAGTGAACTGCTACTTGCCAGTCACGATTCGCCTTACAAGGCGTGAGCTAGGCTCTAGCCTAGACTAGTTTAGAACATGTATCGAAAGTACCTAGGCAGCCTAGGCTGCATGCACTGACTGAACCTGTTTAGAACATGGGTACTTAGGCTGTAGTGCTTTGTAGGCGAACAGCTAGGACTGAATTGTTGTTTCAATCTATTTTAAACAGTCTCACTACTATATCCAGGTATGGTAGACGACTAATACAAACGCTTGGCACTTCAAATTATCTACGTGTAATTAGGGACAAGCGTATGGTCAAGAAAGAAAGAATGCTATCCAGCTCTAGTTGTAACTTCTACGTTCACGTACGCTTGTAGTTTCGGATGTCGGGACGCGAGACGCATTGTTGCACTCCGAGAAGGGCACGCCCGGGGTCGGCGACCGGGTCGTCGGCCGGCGCGGGCGCAGCCTCCCCTCCCATCTGCTCTCACCTACAATACACGTCACCTTGGGCATATACACTCAACAACAAAACTAGGTGAACATTTCACATGACATTGCGGGCGAATATTTGCTGAGACGCAAGAGGTGTCAGTACAATTCTCACGGCAAATTTTAGCATGTCCGCAGATTTGGATCTGGATGTTTTGTTGTGGTACATGATTGCATACATACCACAACACCTAAACCCAGTACAAATAATGTAAACTTGCGCCATGAGAATCGAGCTAATATTTGAAAGCTTGTCGATGTTTCAATAAAACATGCCAGATTTGACCTTTCTCATTGAACCCGATGGTTTGTGTTAAGTAACTGTTCATTTACTTATCATGGTGACTGTACCTATGCCTATGTATTTCCGTATTTATTGCCCGAGTACCCGTCGTCGTGCAAAAGCAGTTTTATACAATGAGTTATATCGTCATAGAATGTTCCATTGTTTGTAAGTACTTAATGTTTTTATACAGGCATGATTCAAGGTTGGTACCTAGTTTTTTTTTCTTATACTAAAGATGTCAACACCTCTATTATTTTGCTAAAAAAAACAACTAAACAGACTTACGACTATATTACCAAGGTATATATAGCAATGAAATCGATTAACAGTTTGACGTTTTTAAAATGGCTTTTGTTTTCGTTATCTACGAAAAAAAGATTTATTTTTTTTTTAACCTCAGTTTTTCTTTGGAACTTCGTTATAAAATTAACTTTTCTTGGGAAATTATTATATAAATTATATTTGGAAATCAGGGCAAAATGTGTATTTTAATTAACTTCTTTCTGCACCAAGTAAGTTAGTACGAGTGGCGAAATCTGTTGACGGATTTTTTGCACGGTGATCCAACGTCGGCATTGACAATAGCCCCTTAGCTTTCTCACATAAATAGGGAGTAAAAATTAAAAAGGCCTTTAAAATCCCAGCACGACTGACTTTCCCGCCGCTTGCTGGTCACGTCCGCTTAATTCTATTTATGGATTATGCACGAGCACGATGGCCGATGGTGCAGAGCAGACGTTTTATGTTTGGGGCTGTAGGCTCGGCCTTTGAGAATTTTCTAAATTGCTGCTACATTTTACGAGTTTGCTTCGTTTGCGTTTCGATGGACTTCAAAGAGGAGGTTCACAATTCGACTTTATTTTTATTGTAAGTATTGCTTACTTACGTGATTAATTCGCTAATTGTTTTTTTTTATCATTTTTTTTATTGTTTTTTTGGCTACAGAGTATGAATATAGAATATCCTTAAATTTTTATGGAAATTTATTCAGCGCGGTTTAAACAAATAAATAGAAATTTGCACCGATATCTCGATCAAATTTTGGCCTGATTTGTTTTTGATAAGTAACTCGAGGTGGTTCCAAGAAATTAATACTTTTCACGAAAATCCTCGCTTGTAATTTTTTTTATGATAAATGGGTCGGCTCTTGACTTCTAACTTACACAGGCAAGAGTGAGTCTAGGAGCTAGGAGGAGTCAGTGCGCATAATAAAAGAACTTTCGACGGAGTACAACATTGAGGTCGGTTTTCTTTACTTTTTTAAAATAAATGATGTCGAGTCACGTCGGCCGTCTCTAGAAGCCACGTGACAGGAAAATTCTCCGAAAACTCGCAAAGAAATTGGTAACAAGCAACGTGAGCCGCTTAGGAGTGGCATCACGTGGCGAACAACTTCTCCACTTCTCAATACTTGGTGCGTTTCTTAGACTTCTTTGATTATTACGACTTATTTTATTTGTTGTTTTTGTTGCCTTTGCCCGCATTTACAAGCACAAAAGAAACTCTAAATTGATTAATATCAAAGTAAAACTTTACATTTCTTGTTTCATTTTTCCTATACTTATCGGGTTTCAATGTTGTTTTTGCTCGTAGCTACGAGCAAATTTTACAATTTACAAATTTTCAATTTCTAATGAACAAAAAAGCTTTTTTGTTCATTAGAAATTGTAAAATTGTCTGAATCTAGTAATAAACCATCTATGTGCAGTGCATGGCATCCTATTTCATTCAGACGTTTTTGCTTGATTGAGTAACAAACAACTAAACATTTAAACAAACTTCCACATGCGTAAAAATAAAATTAAAGAATAATGTCAAATAGACAAGGTTATTATTTCAAATTGATTAGTTCTGCAAGACCTTGTATGAAAATATTGATAACTTCAAGAATTCAAGTTCAAAGTCAACAATAAAATACCTACCTATTCTTATCAGTTATATAACCTGTTATTTCCATTTAACGTCGCCATACTGAAAGGAGAAAGAATCTATTCATGTTTCGTAGAAAATATTGTGTCGTTTATGAAGACTTATATTGAGTAGGTAGGTAGGTACTAGGTACCTAATTGTTAAGTTCAAATGTTCGCTCTTGTAGAAAAAACTTCCAAGAGCATCGTACAAACTTACAGAGGGTTAAAGTGTTAATGTTATGCTTGTTTTATTGAATGATTTTCCATCATCTTCGCTACATAGTATCATGGCTTCGTAATGCTCATCGCTACAATTTCTTAATACTGGTATTAGAAAATCCATACTAATTTTATAAAGCTGAAAACTAGAAGATTAGCGAGTTTATATGTTACACAGCCCAAAACGCAACGATAGCGCGATCTAATTTTTCCTGTGTCGCCATCTATTATGTAGTAAAATGTCTCTGTCGTCTGTCTGTTTGTTACCTTTTCACGCCTAAACCACTGAACAGATTATGCTGAAATATGACATGGATAAAGATTATGTCCCAGGGACGGACATAGGCTACTTTTTTTTTCAAAAATAATCATGGAGGGCGTGAAATAAGGGTTGAAAGTTTGTATGGGAAGTTGGAAGTTCCAGTTAAAGGCAACTAGGTGGCTAACCTATGGCTGAGCCGCTGAGGTCGAGATGGTGCTATTATAGCATTTTTAAAAGTTTCAGAAGATTCTTGCAGTTTTCAGTTCTATTAAGAGGTCTTCAAGTATGTTATTTTGCTGAATCGAAGTCGTGGGTACCAGTTAGTAGGTAAATATGTCTCATTTAATCTCTGATGCCTATGCAAACGGAAAATTGTTATTCAATTGAAGAACTCCTCGGGGTGGTGAATGCTAAGCTAGGTATTGTAGTGCATTCAAACAAGGCTTTACAAACTTGATTCATCCTCAGATTAAGCGTTTATTTAACTTCACACATTAATTGTTTGTTATGTATTTACGTTTAGTTTATGTATCACAAAAAACACACTCAGCGAACTATGTTTGCCTATAGGAACGAAGATTCTGTTGAATATAATATCTTTTACCCTGAAATGCATCTCAATGTGATGCTGTCTCTGCTATTTCAGAGACACCCCTGATAAGAATATTAATTGTTGTATATTAATTTCATCTGTGATTATCTGTAGCTCTCAAAAAAAGAGGCGAAATAGTTTTTTTTTTTAGTTTGATTCGAGTAAAGCAGTGATGTTTGAAAGTCACGGAGTTTTTAAAAGCATGTATCAAGTCTACTGTAGCCAACGATGATTTCTATGATAATCGCAAGTATACAGGGAATACCGATAGGATATATTTGTAACACCTCCGCGTAGAACAACCAGCGTTGGTTGTTAATGTTATACTGGCAATTATTGAACGCCCTGGCGAACTAATGATTTGTTATTTTCTGAGGTCCACTTTCCGTGTGTTGACCGAGTGAGATAGTATTTCGACTTCCGATCTGAAAGTCGTGTGTTGGATTCGAATCTTGGCTGAGCAGTAGTGAATTTATCTTTTCGAAAAATGTTTGACAGCTGTGAACGATAAAGACACAAGTTTGCATTCTGCGATACGCTGGCAAAAATGGGTTGCATCTGGCTGATGCAATGATTTTCTCGTAGAAGATACTATATATTGATTTGGCTAGTTCATCAGTAGTCCAAGCAGGTCATCCTCCAGACTGTTTAAAACGCTAGTTGCCCCTTAGAGCATCCTGCATGCGCAACACACTAGAGATCTGACTTCGTTCACATACAACTCAGGTTGCAATCTGCTTTGTGCCAGGATTATCAATACTATTTATCCATCATTGATCACATTTGATAACAGCGGTCTTCAACGTTATGCGCATAAGATTGTTATACCTACATATTTTTTCATGTTTTACATCGGCTATGAGTTTTAAGAACAATCAGAACTAGTCGGAAAAGTCATTGATTCTATTGTTGTCTTACCGCAAGATGGATTTACCAGAAGGTCTAGACTAGAACATTGATTGCTATCAGGCAGGGCACCCAATATGCTATGTATTAATTAGAGGTTGAAGACAATGCTTAGCGTGATTGTTCCGGTGCCGGTAAACATTGCAAGTGGCTGCAGCTCGTTTATGCAAATGTTGCCACATCACGATCAATTATTCAAAGAGTGAGCTCAGAAGGTTGCGTAGATTTTATATTACCAGTCACATAGACCACTTCCACATAGGCTGACTTCCGAGGCAGGTCGCATATTGGTTCTTAAAGGGTTCTTGTTAAGCAGAGCACGGCGTTGAGGCTATAAAATGGTTTTGAGACGTGCTGCCTGATTTCAATTTTCATTTCTAGTAATAGCCTATTCGTATTCATCATGTCCAATAGATGCTTTTCGGACACTTTCCGTTGAATTTCATTAACATGCGTACTTCCTTGAAACCGTTCATCATCATCATCAGCCCTTCTGATCCCACTGCTGGGCATAGGCCTCTCTTCGCTTTTGCCATTCGCCTCTAACTTGAGCTAGTCTTGCCCATGTACGACCTGCGGATTTAACGATGTCGTCGACCCATCTTGTAGGGACGAACGACAAACCTTTTTTTTTTGACTCGGTCTCATACAGTCTTCTTGTCGTTCTTTCGAATCTTAAATGCGTCTCTAAAGTGATTCTAACATCAATTCGGTCACTATTATTAAATAACCTCATACAGTTATAATGAGTTTTAAAAACTCAAATGACTTTTGCATTATGTATCATTATGCAGTCCCGTTCAAAACTCACAAGCGATAACGGGGACGGACCCACCTAACTTCTCCACCTGAGTGGTGCACGGGGCCGCTTATTTTGTAAGATATGAACAGTAAAATCCGTAACGAAGCCGATCGAAGTGTGCAAACAAGCTACAAATGCTACAATAGAACGGCGCATTTCTCCGATCACGAGGCTGGTGATGCAACCGGCCGATAATGCTGGAATGCAATTATACGTGCCGGCGTGACATGCCGTGACGGACCTTATCGCTAACCTTGGCAATGACATTGCACACGAATGCCCGTCATGCTGGATGCATACCATAAATACATGGAAAGGCTGATACTTTCTTTGGAGCATTTGTGCCATAAGTTTGTAAGAGTAGCGAACTCTGGTGACCGAGTTTGACGACCCTCGCTCGACTGTATTACTGAAAATCTCCATTTTTGGTTCTCTTAAAAACACGGAAGTGCCTCGACTTGCTGTGTGTGCCACTTGCAAGAAATAGCATAGCAACTTGATGCAAGCGAAAAATGTAGTTTAACCCTATAGTTTATTAATTGTTTTAAGAACGAACCTTAGGAACGTCATCCTATTTGATAAAACAGAAGTGCTAGAGCAATTAACAGATACACTTGTTGGTTTATTTATGTAAGACCACCTCATGGTTACCAACATGGCTATTCCCGCTTTCAATTACCACTGCTTTTCATAGCCCACTAAAAATCTTTCAGAATTTCCTAGGAGACTTTTCCAAGAATTCACGAGAAAATATGCTGTAAAAGGTATTTCATACAACTCACTACTGACTGCCGTGAATAATGTGCTTTAGAAATAGGATTTCAAATGTGTTTGTATTATATAATTTCTAGTTCTTTTATAAATAATTATTGCTAGATTTACAACTCGGTTACATAAACTCTCTAGGTAAATACCGTCTTGACATTTATAAACTGTGTGAATTTCCTACCAACATGTACCTGCGCTTATAGACCACCATGCTGGTAGTCACGACTTGGCATAACTCAACCAGTTGAGGGACATTTGCAACCTTAAGGGTACCTATAACTGTTTATTTAAGCTTATTAAAATGACATTACCCTCTCCGTTAGTCTCAATGGCTCAGTAAAAGAAAAGATTTGAAGCAACTGGTTGGCATGGTATGAACATCTAATAAGAAATCAATAATGTCATGTTACTGGAGATGAGCTTAACATGAATGTAGATGGATATGTGAAAGATGACATGAATGAGAAAGGCGAGTGCTAAGCTGACGATCCACATATGAGAAGAACTATAGGAAAGTCATTAAAGATTAACGGCCTTACTAATAAACGTGGTATAAAGTTATTCCTGAGTGTAAACTGTCAAAATGTATGGTTATTCCTATTTTATTCCGAGGAATAACTTTATACCACGTTTATTAGTAAGGCCCAAGGTAAATTCCGGGAAAATTGCTTAGGTATAGGTATCTACGTCTACGTCTCGTTCTGACACACATACGAGTAGATTATAGTAACAATGTTAACAGACCCGTATAATTTCTGGTTAGTGCCCACATTCAAACATTTTACTGCCTAAGGTGCTGTAGGTTTTAATTATTTTTTTTTCAAACTATTACTGCAGTTATTGATAACGTAAAAACCATTTTATGACTCAATTGTGCCTACAAGAGAGCGATTTCCTTCATTAATTCGCGAATATCAATTATACGCAAATAATTTTATTATTCAAGGCACGGTCGGCGTTTGCCTGTTTAGGAATACTTTTATCGCCATCATGTTGTGGACTTGTGGTCTCGACAGTACAGTGTTCTTTGTCTCTGCCAAGGTCGGGCGTGACTCACTGTTATATCACACACTACATCAATGTCTGCCTGGCTTTGTTACAGAAGCGAGTTTGTTCGACTGACTGGTTTTTTGCTACTCAAAACAAGAGCTAAGCTCTCAAAAATTTTACATTTAATAGCTGAATTGATGCACTATATTATGTCTTCCATTTTTTTATTGAATCAGTAAACTTTGAATATTAATTAGCTGATCGTACCTCTAGGCACCATCATGACTGAAATTCACCTATAATAAGTCATATATTATTTCAATACTACATTGATGCAATATTCAAATATTTCTCCTCATAAGTAAGTATGTCACATCTGTTTTTATTACATTTTCATGAGTATATTGCGAGACATCCAGTGGGTACCTTTATTTACATTACTTATGTAGGTAAGTAGATAAGGTACAGCGAATAAGGAAAATATACCTTTTGCGCACATTCAAGGCCACTGTTTTATATGCACGATTATACATTTTATTGTTTAACCAGTTAAGAATTCCCGTAGCTATTTCTTAAATTCCATTTACCTTGTTTGTTATTTAGGTGAAAAATATTTGATTTTCACGTCCATTATTTACCATCATTATGATGTTATTGAACTGTAGAATGTGTAGATTCGTCGGACATTTTCCTGTCCTTTCAAGGTGATGTAAAAAATATAAAAGATTAAATAATAAAACTTCTGTTCTATTTCATCATTATTTCAAAAAATATCAGTTGGATGTTTAAATGAAACAGACAGCTATGATTTTCGAAGCTTTCATACTAATTAGCAGAGGCCTGTAAAAGTGAATGAAGCCTGCACCAACATTTGCTCATCTCATCAGCCTTGGTTAGCACCGTTACTGGTTCCGGGCCGCGTTTACACGAGGTCAGTAACTTACCATTTAATGGTCAAAGAGGCTGGTCAAGTTCTACAACATTGTAAGTTAGATCGGTCAAGATTATTTAACTTTTGTATAGGGTCTTAGGATGTCGGTTCATTTTACTTGTTACAATTTTTTGTAAAATTTTCATAAAGAGCTACTTGCTTTGGAAATCTAGGTCTCTGTCTTCTCTAACGGGACAGAGTATGCAAGTATTTATAAATTTTGTGTCAGTATGTTGGATTTGTTGTTACTAACATCGCTGTTCCTCATTGTACACTGCTTCTCCTTATAGGGAAAACTCGTGTAATAAAATCACAATCAAATGTAAATAAGTAATTATTTACTCCTATTTACATCATAGAGAAAACATTAAAATTTGTTTAATTTGTTGCATAGTGACTGATTTGTGTAATTGGATGTGTACGAGTAGCTAACCTCGTTCAAACCTGACCTAAACATAGTTATGTAACATTAAGTGTTTGCTTGTGTAACCCGCTGGCCTCCAGCGCTCGCAGCCATCGAAGCGCATAGATAACTCAACAGCATCGTGATTAATTACTGGTATTAGATGAACTCGAGTTTCCGACGAAGTCAGGTTTGACATAGATAGGTCGGGGGAAAAAAAGCCGTGTTGGCCGAATGGGGTTGTACCTCAACTTTCAATCCGAAGCTTGTGGGTTCAAATCCCGGCCGTGCCTCAATGGATTTTGCGTTACGTAAAATTTATATGCGCTTTAACACGTGCTCTAAACGGTGAAGGAAAACATCTTGAGGAAACCAGTTAGTGTTCTTATTGGCGGCGATGGGCTTGCAACATGTCACGTATGGAATACTAACTTCTGCAAAATGTGGCATGTATCAAATATTATGTGTTTGGACTGTTTACAACTGACACAGTCAGTTGTAAACAGGTTCACGTTTTTTACGTTTTAGGTCGGGAAAATATACTCCTTCAAAATAACTCAAAGTTTACGCGATCGTTTTGTGAGAAGTGCTCTTTGATTAGTCATAAAGTAAGGGATGAAAGCTAGGATATTCGCGTGCAAAATATATCTTGCGAGCATAGCTTAGCATCATCAATTCTCATTGCCTTCATTGTTACACATCAGAGACTACCAAGGTTACTATTGACTAACACCACTTACGTGCTCTGATAAACAACGTTATCCCAGTGTGGATATCATAACAATTGAAATGCGTGCTATATCTCCCACGTGCCCTAAGGACAACGCATCGTGTCTATATGGCCCTATTTCATTGAACTACAAGCGCTTGGATCGCTGAGAACGTTCTCCTCGACTGGCATTAGTGGGGAGTTGAGCCCCTTCACGTCAACTGGGCTAAGGCCGGCCGTCGAACCTGCGAATCGACCAATCCGGCCATATCACAACCGCAAACACTAGACCCCTATATATTTCTATACCTGCAGCGATACGTAGGTGAATCAACGTGTCACCTTACATTGGTCAATGCAGGATGGAGACTGGTATTTTGAAGTGCGTGAAAGGAACTGCACTGGCAAAAGAGAAAGGTACAAGCAGTCTTGGTATCGGATACTTGTCTTGCGGAGCCTGTTTTAGAATCAAGTTTACAGGTAGTGGAACTGGATGGGCTTATGTGGCGAGACGCTTGTTACTGCTACCTCGAGATAGAAGGCATTTTAGAATGTTGACAAGAATTGCAAGTTTTAATCGTGAATACTGCTTTTCTACTAAGGCCTTCACTCTGTTGCCAAGTCTTTTTTGTAAAATTCGCTTAGATAATAATAATAGTTTTAAAGTCCGGTAGCACCTTACCACCTTCCAGCCGCTCACGTCATGTTGCCCCCTTGTCGCACGAGCGACTGTTTTAGGGGAGCCCAGTAGTGAGTTGGCGAGTCTCCACCCGCTATTTTTACATGTTCGTTAACATTGTATCGGCGGGTGTCATAGTTACCATAGTTTCCCCAGTACCCAGTCCACTACCATCCCACCCCATAGCCCGGTAATTAGTTTTCCATGTCCTCAATAGTTCTGCACAAACCGGAGACTGTTCCTGAATGCATTTTTATAGTCTTGAAGGGATAGTAGCCGGTATGTGTCTCCATCACACAAGATCAAAATTGTCAAAAAGGCCTCTGTGTGTTGGCTTCGGCCCCATGCATGCCTATCAAAGGTCCGGGACTCTATAGTTCCGTGATGTTAAACTTTGACAAACATAATAATAATAATAATAAGAGCTTTATTTTTAAACTTACACTTATTTCTACATTTACAATGGTTTTCTACATACTAATCGTTTAACCTATTCTTTTTAAATATAAATGTTAAATATTGTACGTGCTTATTGCTCTTAAATATTTCCTTCAACGCCCAGTATTTATTCCATGTGCTTTTACTTCTTCGTTCGAGCTCTTTTTCTGTGCATTTATTGAATGTAATCAGGTGGCCTAGGTAGATATATTCTGTGACGTACTCTATATTTGAGGATTGAATTTTCATTGGGACTAGTTGTCTGTTTGTCATAATTTTTGACTTATCTAGATTTATTTCTAATCCTACTTTCTGACTTTCCTCGTTGAGTGACTCTATCATATTTTGCAGTTCTTTTGGGTCTTCTGAAAGTAATATGATGTCGTCTGCAAATCTTAAATGCGAAAGGTATTTTCCGTGTAAGTTGAGACCTTTGTCTTCCCAGTCCAGGTTTCTAAAAACTTGTTCCAGCACAGCGATGAAAAGCTTGGGAGAGAGGGGGTCCCCTTGTTTCACCCCTCTTTCGATTGGGAAACTCGGTCCTGGTTTTTCTAGGGATATTCTTGATTTACTGTTTTTGTATATTTCTTTTAAGTACTATATTAATATATGTAATTATAATTAATATAATTCGCTTAGATAACTTATCTATAAATACGTGTGACGTTAACAAGCTTGGTCGCTATAAAAGTATTCCTTACTTTGTTCGTTGAACTCCTTTCTCCACTGGAGCTTGATTATTTAGATTTTGATATATTTTAAGTGATCTTTCAATACCTCGACAATGTAAAAACTAGCTGCTTGCAAAAAACGAGGGCAAATTGATTTCTCGTCAAGTTCATTGGCACTTTAAAATGCCAGGGATATTGTTCAAATGCCACGGTCCCCTGCATCTCATTATCGCGTCTTTGTTACCACCTGCCAAACAATCTAATCTCGCTGCTATTTCTAGACATTTCGCAATCATGTTACGACTTATCAACGATTATCTTATTATTTTGGAACTGGGCCGTGTGAGTTTTATTACAATTCTGTTATTTGATAAGCAAAAAGTAATTCTAAGATAATTCTGTTACCATAAGATGCTAATTCACTGCTGTACTAGAAACCCAGCTGTCATTTAGTTAGAACTCTTTGTGAAAAGCAGTTATTCAGGTGTTATGTCAGCAGAACGCTCTTCCTACTTTGATTTTCTAAATTACTTCAACCTTGCTATGATCTCTTCACCCTTGCTTCTGAATTTTAAATAATTTCTAAAGTCCAAACCTTAGTCCACAGACACTTTGAAAAAAACACGTCAAGAGTTACGTGAGATATTCAATTCGTCCAAGTAGTTTCTTTTTTTTTTTCAGCCTTTGGGCTGTCTAAGCGTGATACAACTGAGGTTACGATAGCGTAGCGGCGCAGCGGGACGCAATGATGTCCATGACGTGACTAGGGCTGCCACTTTTTCAAAAAATAATTTTAGTCATTATCTGAAAAGAATACTATGTAATTTTACGATATTGATAGTTAGCATTCGCAAGCAGCTTGGGCATTGTTAAATAGCAAGGTTTCGCTCACTTAGTACCAACATGCTATGTTTGTGTATTACATAGAGTGTCATCATTATTCAGGAAATGCCTACCCATTTCCTGAGCACTTACTGCAGCTCCACCAGCGAAATATGTTTTTGACAAATGACTAGATCTAAAATAAAAACTTTAATTAGGTACCTACCTCTTTAAAATGTTAATATTAGATTAGATTTTTTGTACCATGTTTTATATGCTCTGCCGTGTATTCCACACTCCTTGCACATCGCCTATCCAAAAACCGACAAAAGCTAACCATCATAATTAGCTAATTGCATCTATCACAGATGATTTAGGTGGCGCCAGGTTACAAAAATGCTACTATGCATTTTCATTTTCAATGAATAAGTGGTTAATACAAAATAGTGACAACCCTTTGTCGAGAGGTCATCGTCCCCGATGCGCCGTGACGCAAGCAAGGCAACTTTCTAACCACGACTACGTCAGCGTCCACAATCTGGCTAAGGCCGTGCAGACACCTTCACGCAGCCACGATCTTCCACTAGCCACTAGCCAGGGTAGAGGGCGTTGCCTATAAATATCAGAACACATGTTGACCTATCTGCTACCGACTCACCAAAATGGAACTTGAGTGTTTGACCTGATTGGATTAAAGCTTCGATTAAATTAAATCGGTGCAGAGAGGTTTCTTAATATAAACGTTTTGGGAATATCGATGATACCTTACGTATTCCTTACAAAATAACATTACCTCTTTTCTTATGACGACCTCTGTGGCGCAGTGGGCGAAGGTCCGCCTGCGACGCAGCAGGTTGCGGGTTCGATCCCCGCCGCGGGACAAATGTTTGTATGACCTACAGATATTTGGTCTCGGGTCTGGGTGTTTCTATGTATAATATGTTGTGTAATATGTTTCTTTTAGTTTTTAATTTTGTAATATAGTTTAAGGTGTAATAAAGAATTATCTATCTATCTATATGTATGTATTTACAAACAAAAAGTATAAAAGTAGTGTCTTTTCTCAGTTATTGTATCATAGTTTACAGAGTTACTGTCAAGTTCATTGCCGCATTCTAAACCCATTCCCCCATCCATAGTATCTTAGAAATGATATTGTCAGAATATGCCTATCAAAGGTCACGATTCTCAGTCACGATCCCAACTAGAGGTTGTGATGTCTGTGTTTCCCATGAATTATAATTATAATAATATCTCTTGAAGTCGTTTTCCATGAGATGATTAGGACGTGTCGCTGTCTATCCCTTTTGACTCCAAAGGATCTTGTGTGATTTGATCTGAGAGTATGTCTACTGTGTCTTGGGGATACAATGTAGATCCGGTTTCGTTTTGCTTACATTCCCTTAATTCATAGCTTCAATTCCAAAATGTCCGAAAGCTTTTGGTTTAGTGACGCTTGCATTTTTCCATGTCTCAGGTGAGTTCCATCTGTTTCTGTCTCAAGTCACGTCCGCCTCGCGGGCGCTCTGCCGGATCATGTGGGTCGACGAACGGTAAAACAAGACTTTCTTTTTTGTTTCATCCACTTCTTAGTCGATTGTAGTCTCCTGACGTAGTGAGCGTAAGGTTGACATAGTTTTTAGAAATTACGTCCATGAACTGGCTGAGATGCTAAATGCATTTTTATTCCTTCAAGTAAAACCATCATCCGCAAGTGTAATTCAACTAGCCAGCGGCTTCAATCTTTCTATTGTACTCGTAATATTCGGAAATAGAACATTTCATGTTTATGTTGATAGTAATTGCAACCAAATACGGTCTACTTAGTCACAACTTTTTTTAAAATAAGAGACAAAGTCAATGGCTGCGGGTTCGAAACCAACTCATAGACACAATATTTTTGTTTATTTTTAATTCATCCTACTAGACCAGTTTCGTTAAAATGTTGACTGCTATATTTATTTGCTTCTCACACTTTACGTTTAGTTGTGTGGTTTTCATTATCTAATTTACTATTCTAAGAAGTTATTTATTGTACACCGCTATTTTGTAACTACCAAAAAAAGGCAGTTGCAGCAGATGCAAAAAATAATAATGGTATGGTCAGAATTTTGTTTTATTTGACTATCACAAAGTTATCGAGGATTGTAGTCAGCCAAAACCGAACAAAATTTTATGAAAACTGTTCAAATAAGTACTAGATACAGACAACAATCGCTTATGGACTCTCATTTAAACTATGGTCTTGTACCATCCCCAGTCAGTAAAACCGCAGTAGCTATCATAAATCCATGTCTGACTCGTCTCGTCTCCTTTTTGGTTATAATTTTTTTTTTAGTTTTAACTACATAAATGTGATCAGTACAGATACCAACACCAGGTTTAAAATTTTTTTGGTTATTAAAAAATAGGGGTGTATTTACACAATCATTTATTTCACGGTTATTATAATGTACTTTTGTATAGTATAATGTCATGTACTTTCTCATATGGATCACTTTATCTATTGACTCAATAACTAAATAATCTGTGATAAGTTGTAAGTTCTTGTAGTGTTGCGTAGTTTTCTCTATCTTCGATTACTACGATAAGATATCGTGGCAGGTCTTTACAAAGTGAATCGTGTTCGAAATCAATCATAAATGATTACCTAACTAGTCCATTTTCTATTATGTCTTTCTTTTTAAGTACTTACCTATCAAGTTAAAGCAATTTCTTTTATCTCATAAAATATTTAAATTCAAACTAAAAACCTTGAGGCTAAATTTTACCTATGTGAATTAATTTTTTTATTTTTATTTTATTTATTGGTTTACAACAACTGTTACACTTATAATATTATAAAAGTGCTTAAGTATAGAATAAAACTAAGCGCACAGTTTTCTACAGTAAACACAACATATATTTTTAGTTAAAAATTAAGTTACACAAAAAATATTATCATATACCTACACTTCTAAGAAACATCAGACATGTCATAGTCATTTTTCGTTCCATGTCACCACACAGTCACAGTTTTACAAATAGGTACCTAAGTCTAAGTACCCATGTTCCCATGACGCATCATCATGTGATACCATACCAGCTATTTATTGCAGCCATTATCAGGACCTGGCCACAGACTATTGTATAGTTTTGTACATTAGTGCTATCGGTGGTATCTTATCAGTTATCAGGCCTAGGCAGTTTGTTGAGTGGCAATATTTGTACGTCGAATTCCATAGTATATGTGTCGTCTCACGAATGCTTTCGCGATTATGTTTCCTTAATTTCATTTTAGATTTTGTATGTAGTCATATCATAAAACGTAGGTACAGCTATGTCGTCAACTCTGTATACTTATTTTATTTTTAAGTTTCTTCGATTTACGAAGTAGTAGAAGTCTGCCGATCAGGATAGGACTTATGCAAATGTGAAGGCTTGTTCACACAGAAGCGAGCGCGGCGGAGCGTGTCGCGCGCAGGCGTGACGGCCACGGGACTGGCGTCACGTCCCGTGACGCCGCGCTTGGCCGCCGCGCATGACCGTTCCGTTCACCGACACGATGACTCGCATCTGATTCCTTTATTGATCGCGATTTTTTGCCTAGCGGATGGAATCTCGCTTTTAAAACGGTAAGCAATGTAAGCTTCTGGATTATGGATGAGGCTCGTGCAGGTATAGCGGGCGCACACTGCTTGTGATTACGGTATATGTGGTTACCAGGATATAAAACAGGATATGCATTGCTTTTATCATCCCATTCCCATACATATGTTAGGCTAGTAGCTGCGCTCCGCGATTTAACCTGCGTATTCTCGGGAATACTTTGCTTTCTATTTAGAGTAACTCAAGTATTCCATAGCATATGAATTATTCTTTTTCCCAATAATGTTTTGCATATCTCCATCTAAACTAGCCTGTTTTTATTACATATACCTACCTAATATCAATGTGTAATAGTGTTCCAAGTGTTACAAAAAGAGCCAACAACTGGCTGAAACTTGACGATTCATACAACATGCATGACACTTAAATTATATTTACAACATTTTGTGTAACACCTCACCTCACCTCGTTGCCCCACAGTTGAGGACCGTGTCTCCCTCCGTGCAAGTATCACTTCATCTATGGTTTTTCTCCATCTGCCACGGTAGACCATAAATCATTAAAACATCTTTGAGATGTGAATATATTTTTAAATGTTGTTTTTGCAATATAAAGTCCTCGCATGCATGGGCATCGTGTTTAGAAAGCGCGTCGCATCGCTTGGCTCGCCGAGCGTGGCGTGTGGGAGCGACACGCCACTGACCGACAGGCGGCTGAGCGTGATGCGTGACAGTCTGCAGACACCTTTATCCTTATAATTTCCGAGTATCTGGCTCACGAGCCTAGAAATTACAGAAAGAAGCTATCAGTGCAAATAAATATGATAATATGAGGTATGTCGCCAAATATGATAATGACCAAATTCTTAAGCTACATAAACTTTGTACAAGTACCTATACCTCATCACCTCCTGTTAAGAAATAGTATTAAGAATTCAAGATTAGATTTGATGATTCCGCTAACTTGTCTGACTGATACAAAATCAATTCATCATCATCTAGCTACATACAACTTGTTTCTCCTTAAACAATGATTCCTTTGTTTGTGCTGTTCCTTATGGACCTAGTTTGAATAGCTACAGCCCACTAGCTAATGAATAGTCAAGTAACTAATTGAGAAACAGTAGGAAACATTTCAGCGACACTCATGAATGTACTGATGCGGACCACAAAATGGTAATTGTTCGACAGTTTCCCATCATTCACAATTTGCCAGTCGAATCGTAGCAGCTTCATTGGCAATTCCGGATGCGGCACGACCCTCGCCACCGCAATTTCAACTCAATAAAATTTCATAGAACAACCGCGGGCTCATCACCATTCACGGAGCCACTCTCTCCTCCTTGCCATGTGTTACCATTACTGCTGACACAATACTGTCGATGGGAGTAGGGTTGCTGCTTCTCTTGATGTTACTCCTGTAACTCTGAAAGTACCTTCCATTTCATCATACTTCCTGCTTTATAATGCGAAAGTCTATGAGCATGATTGGATATGCTGTAACGATGAAACAGATTTTTTTCTGAGTACGATTATCTATTGCGAAATGCGATACATTTGAATTTCTCTGAGTCTGGCTAGAAATAGAAAAATAAGAAGTAGGTAGCTTTGTAAATTTCGCTGAATTCATTTGAAAAGTTGATGATGATTTCCACTCTCCAGTGTTTTAGATGTTCATCCAAGTTACCTTAAACTGAATTTCCTATCGAGTCTCTGGTTTTGATTGGACGTGATAGTGGCAGCCCTGGTGGGGTGGGGAGGGGGTGGCTCAGAATGATTTCGGCTCACGATTCACAAGAGCGCATCTGTCCGTGCGGTGCTCGCGTCCTTCGCACGCTGTGTGAATACGGCATTAGCATTAGACAGGGATGGACTTGAGGAAACAAGAAGTATCATGTTAATGGCACAAAGCTTTTAGCGATAAGGCCGCCCATTGTACCTACTTACTTGTTTTCGTGTATTTCCTGTAATGTGTTTTTGTGTACAATAAAGTGTTTTTCTATTCTATTCTATTCTATTCAAAGCACATAGGGTAGGACGTTGCTAAAGTAGAAAACATCGTGGCCACAAAATCTTACATGAAAAATATGTAAATTACATATTAATTAATTGTAATTACATCCACAATATTTTTACAAATCCTGTTGTATTTTGTAGAAATATGTAAATATGTAGTAGCTTAGTTTCTGTAAATAAACATAACACATATTATATCCGCCATAAGACATTGGCAAAATTGTGACACTCAACGTCACAAACGCAAAATTAAAAAGAAGAAGAAAAACTTAATAGAAGCGAGTTCCTTGAATTCCGCGCACGATAAACATTTTTACATAATTATTTTGCAGTTCGTAGGTTTATAGTCTTGGCGAAACTTTATAATCCACTCACATCCGTGGGTTAAGTCTTAGATTATTGCAAAAATAAGATAGATAGATAGATATTTTATTTCTCAGAACAATCTTAAGTTAGTAGTGTTTCTAAGCCTATATTAGGTTTGTCTAAACATTACGTAAGAAGAAAAAGCTTGCAAAAATAATCTACAAAAAGACAAAAGTTTGGTTCCTACCTACATATTATTTTAACTTCCGACATTATTCTAGTAGTATTATGCTTTCAATAAAACTGTATCTTGTGTGATACATCACCGGATGGGAAAACATCAGATTTGTTTTATTCACGCATTTATTGTAAACAGATCACATCCGCCACAGACTCCTACGCATCGTATCAATGAGTAGGAGAGTTCATGAACATTTGATGTTCTTTTTTAACTTCTATCAAAGTCAAAAAGCATTTATTCAGTAGGACCGCTGGGATCACTTAGATATGTATCTGTGGCACCCGAATTCTAGCAACTCAGATGATAACGCCTGGACGAAATGGATGCCTAGCCATTCATTATGATCGAAATATAACGGAACTAGCTTGTACTCGTATAATTGGACGTGATTCCTTCATTAACATGTTTACGAAACACGTGCCAAAGGCGAAAGACCGACAGGAGGCAACGAGCGTTCAACAACAACCACTTGCGTCAGACTTGTATGTACAGATTTTAGCAGCGTTTCGCGAACTGGTACCTGGCGATTGAAACCCTTGCGTCAATCGCTAAACATGTGAAACTACACGCAAATATCGGTTGCACGATGATGCGGCTGTTTTATCAAAACATGGAGAACCGGTAAGTTTTGTGGTGCCATTATTTTTCCTCAATTATGCTTTTAACATGCCGAACAAATGAAAAACGTCCGACTACTGTAGTTTAAATTGTTCGGACATTTCAATTTTCATTTTCATTATAAATAGTTTTAATAGAAAAGCCACAGCCGTTGTGGTAGGTCGCATTACAGTATCCGTTGTTGTGAAGACGTGACGAGTTCGTTTTGTATCAACATTTAAAAAATAATGATGCTACCTTTGCTAGATAAGATAATCAACTTAACTCCATCCCTGTAGCTGGCACATCTAAACACCTTGGCTAAAGCATGACGTAGTGTCGCTACGTTCCTCCGGCGAGCCTGCGGAATACAGATGGCTATTTCGCCTGTTTTCCGATGGAACTGCCTACATTGGTCCTTGGCACGGCGCTGGAATGCGAAATGCCCTGCCGATAGATTTATCGTTCTGGCCTCTGTGTGGGGACTGGACTGAATTTTTAGTTTTTTAACCTCAAACAAAGAGCTACATCATCGTCATCATCATAAGCCTTTCTCATCCCATTGTTGGTTATGTGTTATTTACTACCATTATCCTGTTTATACATACTGCAAGCACTACCAGCAAAAGCTAATTAATTTACTATTGAATATAAAACTTACAGTCCAAGATGACTGACGACCTCTGTGGCGCAGTGGGCGAAGGTCCGCCTGAGACGCAGAAGGTTGCGGGTTCGATCTCCGCCGCGGGACAAATATTTGTATGACCTACAGATATTTGTCCCGGGTCTGGGTGTTTCTATGTATAATATGTATGTATTTACAAACAAAAAAGTATATAAGTAGTTTATCAGTCATTCTAGTACCGATAACACAAGCTCTGCTTACTTTGGGGCTAGATGATGCTGTGTGAAAAGTCCAGCGTTATTTATTATTATTATTTAAGATACCTCCCACCAGCCTTGGACTTCACGTTTAAAGAAACAACTAGCTTGTGCAAATAAATAATTCTGTTTAATAGACAGAGTCGCACCATAAACTGGCGTCGTGATCTCTGACGTCATTCTTTTAACGCTCCCAAGTTAGCACAAGCTGATAGTCTTCGGTCAACACGAAGACAAGCTATGCTTGTGCCCTGAGATAATATTAGCATGCCGATAACGAGGGAGATCGACACGGAAATATGTCGACTGGCAGGTGACAAACCGGTACAGCAGATTCCAGTTTTGTCTTTTGTTGCATTCTCCTGGTTTCGTTTCTCGATTCGTTACCTCGATTTAATACCAAATAGCTGTGCACATTTGGTTGTTCTACTCGTGCCGTGTCACTAGTTATTTCGAACCAGTGAGGTGAAATAAGTGCGTCTCAAAAGCTTTTGGCGCACTTTATAAGAAGAAGAGGAAGAAGGAATAAAGGGAGGAAGAAGGAATAAAGAGAAGAAGAAGAAGAAGTCGGGGAGTGAAGTGAAACCAGAAGTAACCAAGAAGTGAAGTGAGAGAGAAGTAGAAGAAGAAGACTGACCTAAGATGTTACTGATTGGCTCAGCGACAAAGCCCTTTTCTTTTTATTTGTAAATTAAAAAAAATAAGCGACGTTTGCAAACACCACAGACAACAAATAAAGTGGCTTATTCATACGCTAACATTTGAAGAAGGTATCTTTCGTACATATACCCGTTTGTACGTTGCAGTTTACAAAAGGCTTATTGTATCTATTTACAAATCTCTTTACATGCAATCCTGTGCATCTTCTCGTCCAATAAAGGAGTTATTCGTATAAGGCTGTCACATAACCTTGGCGCCAGCTGCGTCGGCAGATGTTGGTGACGTCACCAAACATAAAGGATTTACCATATATGAGGGTCGTACCCTGAACCATGTCTAGTGGATGTGGCACTTCGGTCAGCAAAGATGTGTGTTGGATCCGCTTTTATCCCATAGATTAAAATGTTTAGACGAAAAGAAAACGCTTGTTGGCAAATCATCAAAACATGTGCTTCTTTTGCTAATGCTTAAGTAAATAAAAAAGGCAATGCCAAGAAAATTACAATACCTACTTGATATTTTAAAATATTTTACTTACTTTCTTTGTAATTTATAGTCGTAATTTGTAATATTAATTAACTGAGCGAACAAAATGAATTAACTGTCTTTAATGCAGATGTTGGTACAGTACCAACTTATTGGGGCAGGCTCATAGTTTTTACGTAAGTAGAATAATTAACTAATTATAAAAACTTGTATTCTCATATTTTTACCATTTGATCTCGTAATTACAAATCGTAAGACACGCTACAAATAAAAAATTATGAATCAAGGTGCTGCCTTCATATCTGCTTAAACTATTTATAATCAGTTCACGTGACCTTAGAGATACCTCTCGAAACCACACCAAGGAAACACAAATAACTGGTTCCCACAATGATGTAACTTAAATATATAACTAAACGGAAAAGTTCCATGTTTTTGCAGAGCTATTGAGGTCAAAATATTGAAATGCCAAGAGACGTTGCCGTTTCGAGATAACTTAACATACTTGATCAGATGTATGACAAGCTTCTGTCAACACAGTAGGTATAGTATTGCGCCGTCATCGACCTACTGAGCTGTGACGCGTGACCACTCCTTAGAAGACAGCTGCCTTAGGTTATGTATGATTGATGAAATCACTCGTACGTGATTGACATCTTGACATCGTTGAATAAACAACGATTGAATAAACTCACTCCACTATTGATCTTGTGGAGCTTTGGCTGTTTAAACTGTATCTTGTCTTTTTTCTTTTTTCAGTCGAAAAATGTATGTATGTGTATTATTCCAGTAAAAACGTGTCTGGTGGTCATCGTGAAGAAACTGGCATGTTGGACCATAAAAGTTAGAAAACATTAGGTATAGTATTTTGTAAAGTGTACGAAAGGAGCATTTTTGAGGCGCACTCAGAATCCTATCACTACACTGGTTCCAAAAAAACTTACACGATAAACATTTTATGTTTCACAAATCTAAATATTTCCGAAATCCGTAACATCTTGACCAAAATTTTTACTAATATTTCAAGATAAATTCTTGATTCATACCAAATGAATATGTGTTAATATGCGAATTCGTCCTATAGCGAATTTTTTTTTGAACCATTGGTCATTATGCGTCAGACAAAACCATAATTTCCCAAGAATTTTTTTTTCTTGGTATTCGAAAACAAAAGCCATTTAAAAAAGACTAACTGTTAATCGATTTTCGTTGCTGACTGTACTGAAGACATGACTGAATTTTGTTCCTAGACTTGAGTGAGCAATGAACGGCAATGACCAAAGCTCGCACTAAAGCAATCTATCTGTCTATCTGTGTCAGTATGAGCAGTCGTGGTTGCGCAAACAAGGATGTTAGCTCAGGTGGCTCAGGCATTACGTCACAAGCACTCATTGTTGTCGTGTGACTCAGAAGCAGTACTACAAGCTGATGCTATTAGTTCAACTGAGACTCAAATGTTTTGTAGATGATAATTATATAAATGAAGAAAGAATTTACCACTATTATACGAGCTTAATAATAATGTAATTGATATTCACAGTTTTTTTTTATCTGTGCCAATGGTGATTCACATAAAGAACGTTGCATGGCAAACTCTCATAGACAGATTGTGAAATAATTGCATAAGCTGTTGGTAAAACACTCGTACGTTGTCGTTTAAAAAAACCAGGTAGGTTTGTTGACCGAGTAGGTATAATGAGGTCTTGATTGCAACTTTGAGAGTACCTACTCATTGATATAAACTTTTAAATAGAGACTGTCTATGTAAGATGTTATGTTTTAAGCTTAATCCGAGTGAATGCGAGTCTTAGTTCATGGTTAACTACAAATTAATGAGAATAAAATATTTTGTTCCCTTTCCTAGAGTTCACCATCCTAGGCCCTTATTAATAAACGTGGTGTAAAGTTACGCCAGGTTTAAGCTCCAAAATTTGTATGGTTACTCCTAAGTTACACCCGTAGTCACACAAGTCGTAAATTTACACCACGTTTATTAATAAGGGCCCTAGAGTTTAGACTAAGACTAACTAAAAACTGTCCCTATAAAAACGATCTTTAAATACTTCTACATAGAACGCTTTTCTGTGGTGACAGTTTTTTTTTGACATGTCTCAACATGGGGTTCAACTAAGGTTTCACGTTTATGTAATGAGCAGCCTAATGTCCAAAACATAGTAACAAAGTGTTTGTAAGCTAAGTACGTGGAATAGTTACAACAATAAAACACTTTGTATAATACGGACAATCTAATTAGCTCTCTGAAGTAGCTGCGCAGAACCCATTTTTGATGACGCCTATAATCATGCTATCTCGCTTACTCTACCAAACCTGCGCATCTATTGCACCTGACTTCAGAAAGCTAAAAATCCGTGTGCTTAGTATACGTGTCGCACATTACATGACTTACATAAAAGTAAAAGTCGGTCGTAAAGTTTGGGCCAGTACACTCACAGTTCCGTTATCCTTCTAAAATTTAATAACCGTGAAACGAATTGACGTCATATGACGAAAACAAACGGGCCATAAACATTTTGTCCTTTTCTACTTTCTACATAGACTGAGTCAAAATATGCATCTGCTTCGTTCACAGTTACGGTTCTCTAAAAGAGATTGTTTCTGTATAATAGTTGACGTACAAATTATACAGAATAAGCTTACTGTTTAGTAATTCTGTTTACGATCCCGACATCCCATTGCATTTCACCCTTTGAACAGTACGACAATTGTCTGAAATTGTTCTATTTTCTAATGTATTCCCTTTGTCGGCTATTGCGGCAAGGCACAACACTTTCGCTATTGCTTATTGTAAAGCATATGGTTCTTAGTTTCTAGATTTTATTAGTGGCCTTTTGTTTGAGAGGGAAAGTATACCATCTACAACTGTTATGTCTTGTCTCTAAACGTGTTGTAAATTGTGATTCCGTATTCCATTTAATCTTTTGTTCGGAGTATTGAAAGGGTAACTTTCGCCTCAAGGTCCGATTTTATAATCTAAAAACTCTGCGTGCAGACTTGGCCACAATGACCACTATTTTTTTGTAGTCATCAAATTTTGAAATGATATCGTAAACAGTAGACGCACAGTATCTTAAGCTAAGCTTTAGTTAATCTAGTTATATTCCTATATTATTGAACACTGTCCCTGAATGTCCCTTATCAATATCGTCAAAAAATAACCTTAGAGTACCTAATTTGTTAACTAGTATCTAGTTCCTACAAGGACTTAACTCTCAAAGCACATTGTTATGTTCGTTTTTCGAGTATTGAGTTTTTGCAAACAGCGTTATCATATCAGTTTGTTTACAATGAGCCAGTGATCGAACAGTGTTTACGCTTACCACAGATGATGCCACAGTTTATTCAGCCTTGGCACTGAACGAGGCTGTGACGTCTTTCGCCACAGTGTAGGGATTCAAATGAAACATCTGGAAACCATTTGCTACTATTTTGATCACCAACTTTGTTTCTGAAAAATAGTGTTGATGAAATAACTACTGACGGAAGTTTTGTTGCCGAGCTAGTTACGAGTATTTCAGAAAAAAATGGTTGGTTACGTACGCTTGCAGCTTTAACCGTGTCCTTGCTAGTTTTAGGTTTAAAAATTTCTTGATTTATAGAAATGATAACTATAAGTAGTAGTTTTCACGTAGGAATGTATCCCTGACACAGAACTTTAACGTTTCACGCTGAACAACTATACAATTTTTGAAATAAATAAAATCTCAATCAAGTGATAATACTAAAATAATACTTAAAAAAAATGTCTAAATACATATTTCCTTATTAATAATTTCAGAAATTAACATAAAAGAGCCTTAATCATTTATTTATCTTACACATAGTATATAACATTACGGTCACTGAACCGTTCCTATGTTAAAAGGACTATTAGTAACTGCTATGTTTAATAGTAGCAAATCATTAGTATTTGATACAGTAGGTAATTGCACTGTATATCACTATCTATTCTCTACTAAAATTTTCTTCTACTGGGTTTTCTTTTTCTAAAACACGTTCGTGTTACTTATGTTTGTAAAATATTACTCTCAATGTAAATATTCATCCATACATCAATCGATCAAATATTATTTTTAGAAGTATATTAGAGTAAATTCATCCACATAGCTTCGATGTTTACAAATACATTGCACGGGATAAAATATGATAAACTGGCAGGCATTTTGAAATATTCTTATGCTAGTTTCGGGAATTCCTGTTTCTGTTAATAAAAAAATCAGAAACAAATAATGATCAACACGCGGAATTGAAGAAATAAATAGAAGTAGGATCATCATCTTCCTGCCCTTTTCCCACATTATGTGGGGTCGGCACAACATGTGTTCTTCCATTCTCCTCTATCAGCCGTCATCTCAACACTCACTCCTTTCTTACTCATGTCATAAAAATATCAATAAATAGAAGTAGGATATAGAATTGAAAACCGATCAACCAACCTAACCAATGAAAAGAGAATGTTGTATAATGTTCTTGTAATATGAAAATATCAGTTACGCTGCTACTTATAATTCCGTTTCATTCGAACCAAGACGAATTCTGAATTATAATATCTTTCAAACTGTAGGTAACGGTGGTTTCGGCTCGTGGCCACCGTCCTTGACAGTGGTGGCGATGACGTCAACAAGCTCTATTTTTGTGCCTCTATAAACATTCTAATTTCCTATGTATCTAGTTTATATACGAGTATTTTTTACCACAGATCGATGTAATGTGTTGCTCAGAACTGGTATCTCAACTGTGGCTTTTCATTACTTTGTTATAGAATCGAGTTTGTTTCATTGCATACCACAGTGGGATTGTAGGAATGATTCACCATTTAATCATTGACAGGTTTATCTTATTTAATCTTGTATTTTTAGAATCTATAGTCTCTAATATTTTTAGATACTTACATGTTGTTCCTTAAACTGTGAATTTAAATTATAGCATGTGTATCAAATGTGGTGTACATTTGCTAATGTGTGTACACATGCCAGCTGCAGAAACAAATCGTGGGTTATGTATAGATTCCGAAAAGCGACTCTGTAAGCGTCATTATAGGGAAAAACTGCGCGTTATTTTGAGTACCAAATGGCATCATAGAGGTCATAATGGAACGAGTTTTATGCCAGCCGCCTGTTGGCCACCCATAAACATATCCATTAATTATTTGAAATGGAAAATCCACTCTTATTATTCAATGTTTTAATACAATAGGTAACGGAATCCCAATGATTGATCTAAGAATAGGTACCTACCTACATCATAGAATTCTGTGTCATACATATAATAAGAACACAGTTTTTAAGTGAGGTCATTATAGTACCTACTTGACTTTATTCAGCTACATTTATGTATTTAATTTAAATCATTAAATAAACGGTGTCACAAGCTGTTTACCTTCAAAGTCATAATGAGTCAAGCTTATTATTTTGTAAGCCACCAGCTAGTTGCAACAAGTGCCAGTTTACTTATCAACTGTATATTATCTAAGTTTTATAATCAGGTTAATTAAGTATGTACTCGTATGTACCTGCTGTACATACTCACATGTATGTATACATAATTTTTATATTAGGGAGCAGGGCCTGTATGTACGTATCGCCCAACTACACACTCATCTAATAAAAAAACACTATTTGAAAGACTAATTCTAAATAACATAGTACAGACCGTGCATCGGCCCTTTCCTATGGAGAGCACTGCAGTGAAGGGCAGTTCTATACGTACTGTTATCTTTTATTCCAAAACGCTTAGGTAATGTGATCTATTCAAGGATATACCATTTTACTTAGTACCTACTTTGACTTTGCCGCAACCTTTGCATGAGCACGTTCTAAAGATAACACACTCAGTCTACAGATACCTATAGTACAGACTTACATTCAATATGTATGTCAATAATGTCAATATTGCAAAGGTCATCAAGACCAGGAATAAAATCTCTGTATACAACAATCACTTTGCTATCCCTATTTCTGTCTACCTGTTAAAGCGGTACACGTACTCAAGGCGCAAGTTTCACGCTTAACCAGTTTTTCTGTAGCAACACTCGCTTTATTAACATGTAATGTATCTGGTTTCCCGGTCCATACCTACTAGTGCTATCGGAGGTCCGTTATCGCTTACGTCGCTCACTCCAGTCCCGGTGTCGTAACCGAACAGAGTACGGAATATTCCGACTAAATGACCCCGGGTCATCGTTGACGTGGCCACTGATAGGCCCACTTCTATACACAGAGAAAGAAATACCTACTGGTTTTACGAAAGCTTTTTGTTTCTGCTTGCAAAGAATCTTCGCCACCAGCAGTACAATTGAATTATCGAGTATACGATCATAAATTGAGCAAATAGAACCTCATCCGTTTTTTCGTCGAAATCAATGTTGCGAATCAGCTGTCTGTCGGTGCGCCAATCGAGGCGGAGTCGCACCTTGACTGATATTTAAAACGAATTGCTTCCGCTTCATTATGAGTGGAACCAGGCTGCAAAGTCGCCATTCCGGAAGATAATCCGTCACTTGGCCACTAGCCTGGCTGGTTCGAACTTACTACTAGGTCGTTGATTACGCCAGCAAGCGACTCGACAGTGACGCTTGCACGTGACCAATCACTACTCACTTGACCGACGGTTATAAATAAACCTTTTGTAATGCGAGGACACGTAACTGATGTGTTGTGTCAGAAATCTGTTTTTACTTCATCATATCCATCAACTGCTTTACTTCACCCAATGCACATAGGACTCTTTTTGTATTTACCACGACTCTTTGTTTGCAACATTTGGATGTTGCATACAAAGCCGGTCTCGGCACTGATGACGTTTGCAATGTCGTCCGCATATCGCAACAGGATGTCAGATTTTTAGTTTTCAAAATACCAATTGTAGTTAGCTACATACGTAAAAAAGTTAAACTGTATCTTTAGTTAAACTACTCTACTAGTGTTTAAACCATAACGATATATCTATCATACCTCCTGACAAAACTGACACTATTATTGATTGATCAAGGGTTTGGTTTGGCTCTGAGTAAATATTTCACAAATGACAGCATTGACGATACATTGAATGTACACCTATGATACTCTAAATAAAGATACGTGACAGGTATCAAACAAACGTACCTATTAACCCTAATGATACTAAATCGAGGTCTCCTGTAAAAGTTTCAACGTCTCCAGTGATTTGTTAGCGCCACGCTATGTCAGCTCCTCACGAAATGTCGCCGCTTAATGTCAAATTAGTGATGGGAGTTCAATGGGGGTTGGAAAGTTCAAGGAACGGACATAAACTTACAAAATATATAATTCGCGTGTGCTTTTTAGAACGGGAGGTTTAAATAGATAATTTAATTGTTTCATGAATATTAAAATAATAAGTGATTGACATCGAACATATCTTCTGCAAGTCATCTCTTCTACTGTTACTAGTCCCATGGCGAAGCCTCTTCCTTAACTTTAGTTTATCGTTCTGGCTATGGAGGTTGATAAAGATGCCATTCAGTCCATGTTATAATATGTCTTTATTCATTTTGTCTAGAATGATCCACGGATCATCAACGACACGTCATGAAGTCTTTAACGTTTTGTGTACCTACTACTTTCTTACAACACCTCTAGAAGAAACCACAGGCACGCTATCTGTATTGTAAAATATACCACATCGCATGTTATGGTAACATTTGGAAAGGCCTAAGTTCAGAAGGCTCATCACGTAACAGTACCTTCTTCACGTGATGCCATCGCGAGCAGACACGAAATGTCAATGATGTAGAACTTACAGGAACCTAATTTTCTACAGAAACGGCTAAAGAAAAGTAAAATATTAAGGTCACAGTCATAACTACAAAGAAACCTTGTAAGTTATGCCCCTTCTAATTCTAAGTTTATTGTAGTGTCTACTAACGAGCTACTATTCTATTGCTAAAACGATTCAACAAATTGACCGCCTGGACAATTTATTTGTTGATTCAATTGGCTCCAAATTATATATCTGTTTTAAACAAAGTAATAGACTGAAGAATGTGGTCAGGCCGTATGAACATCCGATACAATATGAAATATTTCATGAAACTTGTCACGGCTCAGTCATTTCGCAGCGTAATAGCCGAGTTCCGAAATAATTACAGCACCGTCATTACGTTCCATTACTTCGTGGAAAGACATTACCCCAAATGCACGTCCGCAGAGGCGTCCGGTGCATGCCAGATCACCATTCTACCTTCCATAGTTAAGGAACTATGGATATCCAGCACGACTATGGAGTCGTGCTAGATACCTGGATATCCGTTCTTACTTCATACCTATCTGTGCTCTTGAAAGACGTATAATAAGCACAACGGATCTTTAGCTCTCTGAAGTTAGGTGCAATAGTTAATTGCGCAGGTTTGGTAGAGTAAGCGAGATTCTGCGCAGCTACTTCAGAGAGCTAAAGAACGATTGTGCGTATTGTAGTCGTGAATTTTTGTAATGTGGTTATTTTAAAATAAGTGGTTCCACTTTTATCCTTTTTTGAGTTGAGTTTTTTGAGTTTTCAGGTCAATCAAATGGCAATCAAACATACGATTGCATTACCACTTTTCTATCGCGTAACAATGGATGGCTCATTGTTACTTGTGACTGTTAACGTATTTCCTGACTGGGTTTTCCCCTTGAGGAAACGTTCAATATGAAAATAGGTTGGTGGCTGGGGTATACCTAATAATAAAGTTCCTTAATACTGGCAAACATAACGATAAACATCAGGTTGAACAATAGAACTACTACAGGAGCATCATTAGAGTATGCCAACGCCATTCGACACGAAAGATATAGGCTGCCGTGTCCGAGTGCCATTAGACTGTACTACTGTAGGCATTAGGTGGGTGGATGGTAGATGGTAGCACGCGATGCTGAATTAACACAAATTAGCTGGCACTCACGCGAATGGGGGTTAGAAAGCGTGCTGACACGCACTGTCGTCAGACGTGATGGCATGACCACTGCCGTCCTGGTTATCATGGGGGAACACTGCATCAACCACCAATAGTGCTGTTGGTAACTAGGCTCATGTAAGCACATTATCCGTAGGGAAATAAATAATATGAATGAATGAAAATACTTTATAATTAAATAATTAAAAATGAAACAAAAACAAACCCATAAAATAAAAATGTACAATGGGAGGCCTTATCGCTAAGAAGCGATCTCTTCCTGGCAACCTTTGGATGGAGAGGAATAACAAGGAATGGACGATTGGTATGTAGCATAAAATGACAAGAATATAATTTTATAACAACAAACGTAAAACGCTAGGTAAAACCGGCTAACGGCCAGTTCCTATTTTGTATCTGTCTGTGGTTTTGTAGATTCTTGACATTTTCAGTAGTATAAACGTATTGTCAAATATCGAACCACAGTAAGCAAAACCACAGATAGAATATATGTACATATAAATGTTATTTTGAGCATATCGCGTAACTTAAGTTTTGTGGCGTTCATGTTTGTAGTCCTAATATTTTTATTTTAGGATGGTTTCTTACTGTTTTGTTCATAGTTCTTTGACGGTCTTGGGTATCGTGTAGTTCTGGATAGCTTAAACTTTAGAGTCTAATGGGCGAGTTCCTTCAGCTGAGACTTGGTATCCCAAAAAAGTTACTTCAGGCTTACCGAAAGTGCACTTCGAAGTATTTACTAGCACTCCGTATTGTTTGAGGCGCTCAAATAGCAGACGTAAGTGCTTTTTATGCTCATCTACTGAGGAAGAAAATATTAAAATGTCATCGATGTACCCGTAGCAAAATTCCAGACCCAACAGAACTTCATCGATAAACCGTTGGAAAGTTTGGGCGGCGTTCCGGAGGCCAAAACACATGAACTCAAACTCGAAAAGGAAAGATTCAAGCGGAAATCTTTGTACCAGCTTGAAAACTGTTAATGCTGTTCAAAAGACATTAATATTTAAAGTTTATCTCCCCTGGTATCCCCGCAGATGTGCCGTGCCTCACGCGAGCAGCCGGACCCTCGCGTGCATGCTGAATATCCATTGTAGCAGTAGGACACGCGAGGGCGCGTGACTCCAGCCGCTTCTGATAGGAGCCAGCTCCTTGAGGAATATCTGACTCACCGGGAATACCCGCGCGGGCATACTTCGAATATAATGTTTAATGTTTCCGCTTTCAAATTCCAAAGGAGGGTTTAGCTGTATTCAACTTTGGTTGTACTCGTATTGGTATACCGTTTGAAAACACGTTTTAGCTGACCGTAGATATAATCCGAAAGCTGGAGATAAATATAAAATTCAAGAAATTAATCTTTAAACAAAATCCGCTTACTCTTGAATGCATTATGCAGTTAGAGTATGATTGAAGAAAGTCGTATAGAAAAACATTTTGAACCATTTTTTATCAATAACCAGCAAAAGTAATTTTTACCTGAGCTGAACTGTTACGGAACGGTACTGTGCCGTTAAGACTTTTTGCAATGTGAGTATCAGGATGGGTGGTTAACATGTCTTTGTTAACTTTTTATGGGCTCATTAACTTTTTAAAGTTTTTAATCTTTTGTCTATTTTAGAATTTCATTGTTTTCCTAATCAGTTAAGTGTATTTATCCGTTTAAAGATAATTTCAAAGTAGATCGTATTGTGTATGGAATAACTAAAGATTTGTGATTATCTCTTTTTACTTTCACCTAACCTTCTTGTTATTTGAATTGAAATGACGATTATTGTTTGATATTTCGTTCTCGTATGCGATTTAGACTGCAATCGTCAATGGAAATACTCTATTCGAACAAAGAAAGTGAAAATTGCTTTACAATAAAATACTTTTGCGCATTCCTATTATCTCTATTTTTGTATTCATCAATCGTACACTTGTACGGACAATACCTTGAGTAATACATCTCTTTGTTTCAGGTAAGTCGGGGAATGCTACGAATTTAACAAAGGTATTTTACTCAGTACTCTATCTACGTTTTACCTTTCATATTCAAGTAGGTTTCGTTTGCACCTACTTGCTTCCCACACGTCACACGCACACATCTTTGCAGATGTATGTTCACTTGTAGTCTACAAGTTTTAGATAATACTTATTGAAATACTAAAGCAGCTTCATTATTTTATGTCGTTTTTCTCTTTTGACGTTCTTCACAATGTCTCGTCAAGATTCCATCTCCGCACCTGGGTCCTGAGAACCTTGTTCTTTGACTAACGCGTCATTCACAACATGTACGTACAAAGACGCGACGTAACTCGTTTTTTTATATTATTAGCATTTCAATGAACAGGTCACTATACTATTTCCTATACGAACCGGTTAATATGATAAAATTATTATTTCTATTGTAACAATATTAGTCTCAGAACCATGTGCCGGCTGGTTACGTTCTTTTCGCTAAGCCAAATAAGATATGTTTGCTGTGTGTGTCCCAAACGGGCAGCTCAAGGCCGACCACTCGTGTTTGAGACTCTTTAGAATGCGTAACGTGAGAATTGTGTTCGGTTCGGACCCCTTCGCTTCATGGTCTCACATAATAATTTCTGCTTGGAATCTTAAGCAGATGTTGTCTTTGCCGATTTAAATGTGCCGGCTTTGAATGCTGGTTGTGTCAAAACAGGCATTTCATGAACTGGTAAAATCTAAAAATATGCACCGACACGTTTTAAATGGTAAAATACTAATATGCCATCGTTACATTCGACATTCACCTCCCACAGGTCAGTGTTTTAGATAAAGTCAGTAAATCAAACCCATAAGGAATGTCCTACGAATCCTACGATACAGAATTCATTACCAGCGACCTGCAACCCTACCCTACGGGTGTACGAACCGGTTATAAAAACTCAACTGTGTAGTGTGGGAATCTTCTCATGGTAGAAAAAGTTGTGCACCTTCACTTGTGTGGGATTCGGTGATGAAAGAATACAATTTGTAGAGCATTCTATATATTTAAATGGATCTTGCGATAGCTACTTATTTTTGTCCTTGCTTATAAAATGAACAGCACATTTAAACCAATCGTAACTCTAGAGTCTAGACTAGAGAAGGAAACTCTTTTTAGCTACATTAACAACTTTAATTGTTTCTCCTGCATTTTTGCTCACGTAGTACGCGATTTGAATGATTAAATCGCGTATTTAAATGTTTTAAATGACTTATTATTATAGATTACGTACCATCATACCATGAAATTTTGGAATGTACTTAACATTCCAAAATTTCATCCAAATCGGTCCACTGGTTAAGTGATTCAAACACACATTTCAAACAAACTCATAAACTTATTTGGTAGATATTATGTATGTTTTTATTATTTCATAGATATAAATTATAGAAAACTTTGAACCTGAACCAATTGCGAAGCTTAAAGGAAGTGCAGAGCAATTTAGTTAATTATCCATAAAAATGATGCAAGTGAATGAACATGAGAACGGGCATTGTCAATGTGGCAGAATTTCAGTAAGGCAGATAATTGTCGAGATTTTCCAGTTGGCTCGCTCCGCACAATGCCTGTCTAGGGAACTTATTAACATTTGCCGAGATCACGCAAGAGCTTGGCACGTGAGAAAACTGCTATTCAACTAGGTGTGAAGCTCGTTGCCAACTCGGCGGCTCCTTTGGCCTTTGAGAACGCGAGTTTGTGGCTGGTACATTTAGAAAAGCTTCTCGATTTGTATTATTTATTGGTGCTCCAATTTTCGATAGTATTTTTTGTTTTAAACATTTTTGCAAACTCTGCGATGTAATTAATTGCTATGTTTTGCTTATTATATGTGATTTGTGATAGAGATAGAGAGAGAAGTGACTTAATGACGTAAAGCGTGACACTGGTCTATTGTTGCCATTCGACAAATGCTAGTGAATGACTGACACTTCATTTTTCTGTGAGTTCTCAGCAGCTATACGTCACAATGTTAATCGACCGCGACGATGATACCAATTGTTCGACTAATTGCATCGTCTGATTGTCTTCAATAGTGATTGTTTCATTTAACCTCGCTTCCTTTCAACACCATCAGGTTCCACGACCGACTCAATGACAAGTTTTGTATTTAAATGTAAATCCATCGCGTCACGCCCCGATTATATTTAGATTATGAAATCATCGATTGTCTAGTGTCCTAAATAAATCTAGAGTCGGTTGTACACGAGCGCACTGAAGTGTCATTGCTAGCGTCTCGGGTAAAGTTGGCGGCTGCGTGACGTCATCGCGGTGCGTTTCCTTTCGCGTCGCCTTCACCTTGACATTTGAATTTGATTCTCGAACGTGTTGCCTCGCGATGTCCGCTCATCCGAGACGCGCGCCGCATAATTATAACTATTCATGGAAGTTGTTATGTGATGCTTATCGTCATTACTCCAATCAAAAATCCTATTCTTGAGTCTTATATCGCACCAGTATCCTTAACCAAATGAACTGACATAAAAAACAGCAACGACATTAATATTATAATCCATGTAGAAGGAAAATCCTATAAATAGGTAAGTATTTATGTAGGTAGGTATAGGTACATATTTATCCGCGTCCGTGTGTGATAACGTTCCCACTACCCAAACAGCATTATTTATTATTCAATACATGTACCGAACTATATTTCGCTTAAAAAGTAGTTGCGTTTGCACGGCGACGCAATAGCAGATGAAGATGACCCCCACAATCGCTCATGAACCCGAACTGAAAATACGTGACACGCACGATCCATTACAGTGACACAATAAGAGTTAGGTATCATGCATGCGGTAAGCATTTCGTAAGCAGCTCTATCAGCTTCGCAAGGTATACCTACTATCTAAGAGTTATCACTTGTCTAGTTAATTATACTTGTACTTTGGTCGTGTTTTTTATCATTTATTTATGCGTTGTCGAATGGGGTTGTGCCTCGACTTTCAATCCGAAGGTCGTGGGTTCGAATCCCGGCCGTGCCTCACTGGATTTTTCGTTTCGAAAATTTTTTATTCGCTTTAACACAAGCTCATAACGGCGAAGGAAAACATCGTGAGGAAACCCGCAGCTTAGTCAGCTCCACACGTATTGACGTCGTCTTTCCTGTGGACCAGGCTGATTAAGCTGAGAGGATGGTTTAGGTGCTGGGCAAGCCATCTCAAACAATGTCCCAGGCACTACAGCGTCCCGTTAAGTGTAGGCATAGGTTGCCTCCTGACGCTGTATAAATCATCTAATATAGATGTGTGAAGGTCTAAGTTTTTTTTATGCGCATAGAGTTTTTAATCACTAGGTTTTTGTAAATTGATAAGATGCATTGTCGTTAATGCAATGTTGTATGGAGTGGAGAGACAATTTTACACTAGAGTTTGCAAACCTCTCATGCCTTATATTATATATTTACAAACACTAATCTTATATTTTTAACATGTCTAATAAAGTTTTTAAGTAAATTTTCTAAGATTACCGATTAAATGACTCTGAAAATGTAGACACTTGATACTGTTGAAGTAAAGACTTATCGTGTTATATCATAGCTAAAATGCCTGATGTCTCATTACATTACCTCATAATATAGATGTGATGACAGACATGACCTTATGTTTGTATAACATAATAGTTATTTTACGCATAAAAGTAACAGGATCGATATTCACGATATGATATCAACATGATCTATATAAAGGTCTGTGACTTCATTCAGCCATGATAGATAGCAGATTGACGCAAGTTGTTATCGCGTCGGTGTAAGTAGTATAATACTTAGGTGCTTTAAACATGACAATGACTGAAGCACCTATGGTGATATGAATCTATTATGTATATAGAAATACCGTGGTATATTGCGTATTGGCTTTGACATTAACACTTATATTTCAATATACATTAGCCTATAAATTAGTTAATCCAAAATGTATCGCTGACAAAAGTAAAACAATGAGACGTGAACTAAATTATATATCTGTCACAAAAACGTGGCCGATTTTAAACACGTGAGCAATCTTCAATACCATTTTACATATCGCTCTTCCTATCACTGTGCGATATCGTATCGTAGTTATCGGTAACATAACGCCATTTAAGTGTCCCAGAATTTCGAAATATTGATAGAAACCAATCGATATCACGTGCCCTCTTTCGAAGTACTATCCGTCATAGAACTGTCGATTGTAATAAGAATAAAAATCTTGATTACTTTAAGACGGTACAGCCTAAACCACAGGACGTAGAGTCTTGGTGCATAGGAATATGGTGCATAAATGATGCAAGAAAATATTTATAAAAAATTCAATATTTCATAATGAATACTTACACACAGTAAACGCACGAATATTTTCCTGTGGGAAAAATGCTATTTTATTTATGTTTACAAAATATTCTTTAGTAAAAACTATAAAAATCCATGGCTACTTATTTCAAATTGCGCTATATACCTGCGCTGTTTATTATTATTTCCTTTCCTTCATACATTCAGCACTACCTATATTAAAAAACTTTATTCTGTATGCCCGTTCGCACAATTTCTACCACATAAATAGATATCATTAGTGCGAATGGCAAACCTGTAGCGTGTCACGTCACTTACTCGTTTCCCTAGTCTCTTCTTAATTGCTATGATTGACCGCTTAATTGATGGCAATAGCGTCATTTTAATTTATCAAGTGCCCGGTTTTTATATAGGCAAAGTCACATTGTGGAAGGTCTGTTTGTCACATACAATAATCTAACATAGTTTAATATTTAAGTGCTTATTTTAATTATACATAGTTTGTATACAATAATAAAATAAGTAATTATATTACAACGTCAATAGCACTATGACCTCGATACTGTGTATTATTTTAAATATATCGATGACCAATAAATTCTATATTTTAATTGGGATATTGATAAACCTCCTCATTAAAATGTAATCGTAAGTAAACATGTTATTTTTATAAATCCCAATGTAATTACGGTGCTGCGATATAAGGCGAATAATGCCAATTCGTACTATCGGTTAGTAACAACTTCGACAATCGGAGACGCTCTATTTGCTAGCACTCGTAGTCGTGTAGCTTACCTACTTCAATTCAACTGTTTTGTATTGAATTATATTGATGTGGTTGAAGTAATACAAATCAAATTCTTTAGTTTCTTCAACACCTTCCCTAATCTAGGGAAGGTGTTGAAGATGATAGGTCATGCTCTACATCACGAAAAATGAAGTAGGTTTTGTTGTTTGCTTAAGTCTTATTCAGTATTAATGACTTCGAATTATTTGTAGCATCTAACTTATTATATTATTACACGTCACGTCCGGTTCGTCGGTAGCTAGCTATACGAAATTTTGCAGCAGTATGTTGCTCATTTTTAACCGACTTCAAAAAAAGGAGGAGGTTATATGTTCGGCTGTATGTATGTTTTTTTTTTTTTTTTTTTTTTTTTTTTTTTTATGTATGTTCACCGATATTTCCGTCAGTTGTGGACCGATTTCCAAAATTTTTTTTTTGTTTGAAAGGGTATACTCTTATAGTGGTCCCATATAAATTTTACTCCTGAGCGATTAATAGTTTTCCCGTAAAACTAAACCAATCACTGAACTTTAAGAAAATTGTGGCCCGATTTCCAAAATTTTTTTTTGTTAGAAAGAGGTATACTCTCAAGGTGGCGCCGTATATTTTTTTTTCCTGAGGGATTAATAGTTTTCCCGTAAAACTAAAACAATCACTGAACTTTAAGAAAATTGTGGACCGATTTCCAAAATTTTTTTTTGTTAGAAAGTGTAAAGGACACACTCTCAAGGTGGCGCCATATATTTTTTTTCCTGAGGGATTGACAGTTTTCCCGTAACATTCAAAAAACCTCATTCTCACTACACAACACACCCTGACTCACAATCTGAATCAAACATTAAATAGCTGAACTCCGGTGTGTCCTTTAGTAGGTCTGCCCATGACTTCTCTTATCCTTTCCTACTTAAGCTACGCTAAGCAAAGTCTTAATGTACTCGTAGCTTACTATATTATTTACACATACACTTTTATTTACACAGTATTTATTTACTTACACTAAAAAGTGAAAAATAAAACATTTTTGAAAAAAAAAATTGAACCGACTTCACAGAACACAAACAGAAGAACCTTCTACACACTAAAAAGAGAAAAATAAGAATATAATTTGAAGTCGTTGCCAAGTGAATACGATTAAGTACCTATCAAAAAAAGAAATCGAGCGATAGCGTACCAGGATACAATTATGCACCCAAGTTCTTTTGAATTTCTTAGATGTAAATGAATAGTTGGCACCGACTTCAAATTATATTCTTATTTTTCTCTTTTTAGTGTGTAGAAGGTTCTTCTGTTTGTGTTCTGTGAAGTCGGTTCAATTTTTTTTTTCAAAAATGTTTTATATTTGTTCCGCTTGATTGTAAGCAATGCCATCAGTGTGTCATGTTATATCATTGGCTACGAAGTTCAATATGTTGTTAAAAAAATATACTTTATTTGAATCAGTTTTTATCTTCAATGCTTCTCGTAAAAACTGATATTTTTTACTTATAAATGTAAATAACATAGCATATTTAATCAGCTTTTGCACATTCCTATCAATTTTCGGTAATGTAGCTTTATCTACAGTTATCTATCGCGCGTAAACATCCGTCTGTAATGCGAAATCAGCTCCAATATATCGAATAGTAGGTAATATGTACATATATGTATAATGTTGTATGCTTAGTGATACGGCTGTGGAAAGTTACCCCGAGTCGCAGCTCGCTAGCGGCCTGTGATAATGCTTATCTACCACGCAGACTCGCCGTGTTGACGATTGTGACAACTGTATGAATGTGGAATTTGTTATACACAATCTTCTACTATTTAAGTGCAAAAGTTTTTAGAATGTACATATTTACATAGATTCTTGCTCCTCCCCCTCCTCCCCGCTGACGCACTCCTCCCCTTCAGTTGGGCGGATTTGCATATAATTTCTTTTGAATAAGTACTTCACTTTTCCGGGATTTTTTTATTAAATTTAGTAAAGGGTTTTGTCGCTTAGCGACCACATCACCACATCACCCAGATACCTGGATAAAAAGTCTAGAAATTTACCATTCTTAACGCTGTTTTACCAAAAGCAAAATATTATTTCAAATTGTTATTGTAGGTTACAAGTTAATAAGCAAAAAAATGAATTAAGTATAACTATGGAAAATGTGAAAGTAATGTTACAAGTTACAAACATGACAAAACCACATAACCGGGAATTTGAGATTTCATACATCACGTGAAAAACATTACGTACCTACTTTTTAAATTTCCAGAGTTACATATAAATTGTAGAACAAGGTAGGTGCTTTGTTTTATCAATTTATCGCTCTGATCAATCAATCATGATACTTCATTCCATCTAAATGGCGGCGTCAAAACGATTCACCGAAGTTCCGCTTGTAAACAATAGGGTTATAAACTGACAATCGTTACGTGATTCAATATGATAATGACATTTCTGGGAAAAGGCGTGTGCAGTGCAAACATAACAGTATCTGTGGCACGATGAGCTCATTATGAATTCTAAAAAACTAACCTTCAGACTTGTAAGTGTATTCATATTTTTTCTAAGCAGAAATTAAAAAATACCTAATATTTTGACATAACTAATGTATCGGTGTTGCATAATGCATTTAATATGAGAGGTAATTAGTGTTTTAAAAAAATGTTCCCATTTACTTATCTCTAAACTCTAACATCGTGTTGGTTCCCAAAGTTTTAGCTCATATTTTGTGGAACTTTCTACCAATTACTTTACTTACCAAATATTAAAAAAAAATACTTTACCTACTCACTAAATATTAGTTGTCCTTGAAGCTAAATCAAATAATATAGTCAAATCACTATGATATCTACTATCTGAAGAGGTGAAGTTATGTAACGTAGCATACTCTTGGATCATAAAGTAGATAAATTCTAAGTGTCTGATAATTGTAGCTTCATGGTTCATTCTAGAATGTCTTGACCTTGTCACAGATATTTTTATTCTATACACGTTTGTCGATAACTTGACATCGATAATATGTTGATTTTTTATTCATATACGACACCGCGAGGAAAAGAGAGGAGATTTCAGTCCGTTATTTTAGAGTAGGTAATGGAGTACAGAGAATATACCGTATACCTTAGGGTACCATTCGATCTTATACTATTATCCAAGCAATTTGACATAGTTCTATAATGAAACCAAATGAAACTGAATCAAATATGCATAAAGCTATCACCACCATGACACATGTTGACATATCACATGCCGTGTACAATGAGGTCATCAATTAGTCTTTGTTTACCGCAGACAGGTTCATTGACTGTGTAAACTGCCGCGTCTTTATCATTACTTACTGTTTTTGTACTTTCTGCTGTCTCAGGAATTAATGTTGTCTATGCCTCTTTGTAGTTCTTTGTTTACAAGCTTACATGCACTTACTGATTCAAGAATCATCGAAAAAAAATCTATATGTTTATATACATTGAGATTTTAGATAATATTCTCTGTTCTCTCTCAATGTATCTGCAATTATTTTGAATTATCAAATCGCGTGAGACTTAAACTTAAGTTGTGCCTAAGTTATCTATCTCACTTCCTCATAGCTTGGCAGTCACGCGTGCAGATGACAATCGAACAATTTTGTCTTGGTCTCAGGGTCCTGCTTAATTCGTTCTTTGCATACTTTAACGTCACGGTCTCACGGTTCAAATCATTCACATTTTGTATTTATTCTAAAATAATATCGAGTTTTGTCTTAGATACTATTGATCAATTTCTAGATTTTTGTGGTATGATATATCTGAACAAATTTGCAACACTACCATTTTCCTTATTTCTGTAGGTACACATAGTATTATATTCCAGATATGTTGACGCGTAACTATTTTATTAGTTTATCCTGTTTACAAACTGTATTTGAATATTTCAGTGCGGTTTTTATTGTAATGAATTTGATAAAAATATTTTCACTTCCTTCCCTATCAAAGATTTGCCTGATGACAGTGTACCTATATATGCTTTATAGGGAACCAGTTGAGTTATTAGTAGGCACGATCAACTGATCTAGGCTTTCGTAAAGTCGTTTCGATGCGCAGCGACGTCTTTTCATGCAAAATTGTCTTCTGCACTGAAACAGCTAACTTCACGAATGCCTGACCCATTGGCCGTAGGTAGGTACTAGGTACTGTACAATAAAAATGCATCCGCTTCAACTTGTGACAAGAACCACATTCGGGTGGAAACATACAAGACACGGCCCCGCTTAGTCTATCGTACTGACAAGTACAGCCAAATAAAGCCGAATAGTTACAGTAAGCGATATCTTGGCTCTGAGCTATCTCCTTTTCGCGAAATTTGGCGTTTGGCCAGTGGTACTTTCACCTACGTGGTCGAGGTTCCTAATCAGTGCTTAGCTAACATAATGGCCACCCGTATCTTATTCATTAATCAGCCTGCTCTCTTTATTAACTGAATGGCTCATGTTGTACTTGGATAAAACAGCTATATTATGCAGGGAAAATGTAGCTTAATATGGTGAAAAACTTATTAAAATCAGTTCTTCCACAGCTCTGCTGCCTTGTCCCTCGCGAATAACGAACAAACAACTAATTAACTAAAGCCAACCAATTCGTAGCTGTTCTACTTTTACAGTCAGCAATGATAATAGGCACAGTAGTGCTAAAAATTACCATGATCTTTGTTTACGACAATTCATCAGTTTCCTAGAAGCGATCTATTCAGCTCGTAAATTGCAACTTGGGTCACACCGCAAGCTGCGTCACATTATGCGCAATCGAACAGTTTCTTCCTTAGTCAGACCAGACCATGATGCAAGGGTTTAAAGTAAATATAATATTTCCATACATTATCCTGCCACCAGCAAAACAGGCAAACCGCAACACCTAATCAACGACTCATGAACAGTTTTAAACGTGCGGTCAGTGTTTTGGTACAGATATTATCATACTGACAACCAAACACTGAAAGAACCTGTCTGAATAATTAAACCATGGTGAATCCTAAATATTTATATTTAATCCTCCAGATCACACTCTCTTTGTTCAATTCAGAATAATACTCATCTGATTTTTTCGTCTTCTACAAACAGACCAACAGCGCCCTTCACTCTAAAATCTGTATCATCATAATTTATGCGTCTTTGCAATTTTTCCAGTTCAAATCTTATGTAAGTTCAGTAGAGGTACTTTAATGCTTCTTGTAGAAAAAACATAGCTTTTGAGAACCCTTCAGCAAAGGGTAGGTACACAAATAGTGAACTCTTGGCAACCGACCGGGAGTGGTGCAAAACAGGCCAAGGATCCGGCGTGGCGGGTGCGCTGACTGGCGCTTATTCCATGGCCCGGGTATTGATCCCCGGCCCGGTCAGCCCGCCTATTGATCTGGTTTCTGGATGCTGCGCCCCCTGCCGTGCAGGAATGCGCACTAAGCCAGGTGGGCTAGTAGAAACTTACATGACTTTATGTTTCAAGGCAGAAACATGAAACAATAAATGATTTTTATTTGTTTTGAAATAAACTAGGGTTCAAAGTATTTAAGTACCAAAGTCTTTTCGGACTAGCAGATGTGTTTGCTTGTCCCTTCTTTCTGTCATTTTGATCATCTGGGAAACCTGTTTTCGATTTCAGAGATTCGGATTCCATTTTTATTGGAAGTCTTACATTGTAATAGTCCCCCAATTTGTTGCATAGTTTTATTCGGTTTGCCAAACACTATCACTAAAACAATAGGCATGATGACAATTTTTCAAAATCTGTTCTATGTTGTTCAGAATGATTTGTTATGTGAAAAAATATCACATATCAGTAAAAAAAAAAAGGTTTTCAAACATTAAATTCAAATTTTAAATTCACGCCAAAACACTCGTGGGTGTCATGGCGGCTGTTACGACGTCACAGCTCACCACGTCAACAGCAATACTACGTGCTTATATCAGAGAAATGATAAACAAATTACAACTAGTTTATCATTTCTCTGGCTTATTCACTAAAGCTCAAAGGAAACAAAAGGCACAGTTTTGGTCTATAGGTACTGAGTGATGACGTCACGCGCTCTGATTGGTGTATCCTAGCTATCATGGGCTATCATGGCGGATTGTTGTATTTTGTAGATTTATTTTATTAAATAATTTAAATTTCGACATTATTAGGACAATAAATGCATTTTTCTCAATCCTTGAATCCTATTTTATTAGATTTAAATATTTTGGCTATTCTTGATAACTGTCATCATCCCTATTACGTGGGCCTTGCTAATCAATATAACAATGGTAAATCACGAGGATAGTCTAATCGTGAGATAGTTTTATTTGATTTGAAAGAAGACTTGATTTAATTCCCACAACTTTAGACTTGTTGGGTCATTTTTTGCATTTCCCGCACATTTGTCACGGATGTTACCTTGCAGGTGTGTCGACAAAAACTGGATCAACAGGTAAAGGCCTCAGAGAAATAGGCAAGTGGGCCAAGGATTTGGTGACCCGAACCCGAGCTTTTCTAATGTTATTGCTCCTTATTTTAATTTAATTATCAAGAGACATCGGTGCTTCTAGGGATTTATAAATTATCTCCTTTTTTGGTATCGTCTACTATATTACTGAATTTGATATATTCGCATATATTTGCTTGATTCGTCTATTTATTTAATCTAAGTCAAAAAGCATTTATTCAGTAGGATCACTGAGACTATTTAGAATAGTGTTACAACTACAAGGTGAGTCTACTCCTGTTCCTTCGCGGCCAATACGTAAAGGACTGTGTAACGACTTTCACATTCTGTACACTTTACCAGAGTTTGAGTTAGTACTTATTTATTTTGTATTATCTATAGGGTTTAGGTACACCGTAGCCCATTGATAAAAAAGGCACGCACGCAGCACACAAGTCTCCGTAGTCGAAATCGGCCAGGAGCATTATTATTATCAGAGAGTAAATAAAAGTACCCGGAGGCATAAGTCCCGGGGTTGAGAGGGCGAAGACCGGGTCGCTGGAAATGAGGCCAAGGATCCTGAGTTGCAGCCAACCGAGGCTGCCAGGGGCCTTGGACTGGAATTGGGGCAAAGCTGGGAACGCCGTAACACCGAGCTACGCGTCTAGTGGTTGAAGCTTACGAGGTGTCGTCGATATGCCATCCGTGTACTCTGTAAAAAGGAATACAACAAATCCTTTCGCTCCGTACGCTCCGATTCAGTGGACGCATAGCTTATGGGTTGTTGCCATAGACAGAATATTTTTTTCGCCTTATATGGTTATTAGATATGGATGTTACAATGAATAGCAAACAAACTAGCTTCCGCAGCTTCGCGCTAAAACTGCTTTCCGCCTGTAAATTATTTTGATAGGATGAGAAGTTTCTGTCTTAACAGTCTTCAAACTGCACTCACTATGCTCAAGCGTGATCTAGACCTCATTCAGATAGTTTGAAGCTTAAGTGGCAATCTGAAGTACTAGCAGGGTCTTCTACTGTCTTCCTGAAATCTTCACAATCACAAAGATAATGTCTTAGTAAATAATGCGACTAAATCCCATGTAAAAAATAATATGCTTAAAATATGCATCCACATATTGCAAACCAAATAAAATGCACTTCGCATCGTGCGGCAGACGTATAAATATTGTTTTCACGTAACACCACAGTAGCTTCAATAATTTAGTTGCTGGGGGTAGCTTCCCCCTCCGCGTTCGGGAGTATTGATCGCTTGCACCGGGTACGCCCTGCGCCACGCCAGACTATACCTAGCCTTATACCTAGATTACTAGTCTCCTGTATAGACTAAGGTAAGTTATATGTTTTCATCTTCGTCGTTGTCAGTTTTCATCAAGTTTTTAACTGCTTCTTTTGCTGAATATAACTTTTCATGGTGTGGGGTATGTTCAGTATATGGTACACGCCAACCAGGTTTGTGAAAACTCTGCACGTTTTTAGTGCTGGCAGGCACCCGCCTGGCGACGACATGAATTGGAGATGTTCAAACAAACCCCTTGGAGAACCATCTTATAGAGGATTTTAATGCGTCAAATTATTTCGTATTAGGTTGCATAGCGCTCAATTGCTGATACCTCTGCTCATATAAAAAAACGTACAGGTAATATTTGAGTGTTCACTTTACTATATACTCATTGTCTTAAGATTTTCGCATTATTTTTTGCTTACCTAACTGAAATTTAAAATGTAGAATTTTTTCAATCAATTCCCATCTAAAACGTAAAACTTTTAATATTTTAAAGCTTGTGTTCTCTTTGCTGAATTAAAGATAGTTCTCTATGCTTCTTTTAGTTAGATATTATCCTGTCGGTATGTTAGGTTACGTTATCATGTACTTATGCTTATTTTTATTGCACTTTGCTGGTGGGCTAGTCATGCAAGTATTTTATTATTCAATCCAGCTGCTTCAGCAGACTAGGGTGGCCCACCCCTCCATCGACCGCTGAACCAGACCCGATCTTTACTTTCTCGCATGCGCAGATACACCCTGTAAAGGGGGTCTCACCTACCCCTGGCTTACACCCCCACGGGGTAAACGACTCGTGGAACGTTATGATAGGTCTTGATGTCAATAAAATGCCACCGATTGCAAATGCAGAGGTATTGCAGAGAGAGCATTGTGGTTAGAAACAATTGTATCGAGCTGCGAGATAATAATTTAAGTCTGTATTTTCAATTTTTTGGTGAATCATTTGTAAAAACCTGATTATTACATAATATCGTTTTATAAAAATTAAAACCTTATATTGTACCCGGGGTAATAAATACCAGACGGAAATAATGATGATAATGATACTTAATTTTTTATGTAAATAACCAGATGGAAATCACATATGATGTCAAATCTGATAAGTATAATAATGTTTTGTCGCTCGCAATAAGTATAATTGATTTAATTTCTATGTATGTCGATTTTGATATCCAAGAAAATTGCTATTTTATCGCCCATGACTGCAAGTGAGCACGTGCCTTCCGCTATTAGGTATGGCTCCATGTCTGGGGGAGCCGGGCGGTTGGCGTCGCGACGCTCACAAGCCTTATATAAAACCTTACACAATCAGTATAAGCTTCTATAACCACAGGATTTCCACTTAGTGAACGTATCAGTAACCGGTTTAATAATACTTTATCCTTGAAACTTTATCATCACTGGAAAATTCCTTTCCAGTTCAATATGTCACACTAAGAGCTGATTACAATATGTAATATATTAGCAGATAGCGATTAATTTCGTGTCTATTGACGTCAATAGATAGCGGCGTTGTGAAGTCAGTCAAGCGATGGAACGGATTGATATGCACGCTCGAACGCAAGGTCGCAAGAGATGTTCTGACATTTCTCCACGCAATGACGCACGACCGGAGGCGTTGGCCTTGTAGATAACAATGGAGTACTATGTCACATCAAATATTTATCACTTTTTTTGAAAGGCTTTCGATCTAAAAAGGAACTGTATAATACGTTCATCTTTGCTCGTGGATGAGTAGGTATAGGTTACTAGCTACATAAATGTCCTCAGAGAAAAAAAACTCATCTCTCGCAGGTTTTAGACAATCTCAAGCCCTATTTATAATATAAAGAAGCATTATAACATAATGCTTTGTTATACAGTATTATTTTTAGTATTTTTAACGCGCTTTTATGGAACGCGCCTTCGTTTTGTTTGTTTTATCGAGCTACGTTTGATTAATGATCATAATGGTTAAGTGAACAACCTAAAATACTAGGAATGCCTTTAATGAGCCACGTAAGCCATTCGTCGTATAGATGACATTCACGCTATCAAAACTGTAAGCGTTCCAAATAACGGTCATTAAAATTCTAAAGAGGGCGAGGTCTTACGACCCTTGATGTCAATCAATAGGCGGTAATGCTAATGGGTTTGCACAGGGCTCGAGTGTGACGTCACGGATCGATAGCACGCGGCACCCCCCGCCCCGCTGTTCGTGCTTCGATGATGTAACATAGTATTTTCGTGAGGTTGTTGTATCTACGAGTCATGTAACTATTTTCAAGGGTGGAAACGATTTCATATTATGGAGATGTAATAATGTTTACTAAACATGTGCCCTTTGTAGAAGACCTCAAAATGTTGAAAGGATTCGTTTCGCAATACATGACATTTTCTTTGTCTTGCGTCTGGATCAATGAATGTTGCTCGCTCTTGTTACGCTGAACATTTTAGTCTACTTGGAAGTTCACCTAAGTAGATTGCCTAGTGGTATCTTGCAACTTTTATCGGTAGATGGTCTGATTTTGCGTTTCAGAATAAAATAATAAGTATTTCTTTGTACAGAATAGCATGATCACATCTATCTTGCATCACGTCCATATAACGGAAGACCTGTTTTGGGCGCCAGACAAAATAATACTAAATATCATCATTGGTCGTAAGCATTACCAGTCATACTGGTCTTATACATTATATTATTATATCTGAGCAAATATTTTGGACGTTCTAAAACCGGCTATAGTAACGTTTTGTGAACAAGTTTGAATGGTATTTTCCATAAGACTCGCATCAACACAGTTTGTAGTTCTTGAAAATCTGGTGCAAGTACTTAATGTTCTTAATTTAGAATTCATGTTTTCAATGTCAATATCTGGACTTTGCGCAGGAATAAGATTAAACGTTAACAAATTAAACATAAATAATTTACGGTCATTCTGACGACTGCTGCATAAATGATAAACAAGAACTAATATTGTTCCGAAACACATTTCACTCCTATCCTATCCGAAATGGAGCAACTTGAAATGGCTGTAGTTGGATCTTAGAGCGGTACGTGCACGGAACGTAAATAAACATTGACACGTGTTTATGGGTGCGGGCGGGCGCAGGCGCAGTGCCCGCCGCGTCATCGATCCCTCGTCCCCGCCCGACACACTATACGTGAGGCTGGGCTTTCAAACTTCTGCCGAATTTATGTATGTATATAACAATTATCTTTTTAATTTCATCCTCTTGCATAAAGTTAGGTACTTATTATGTGTATTGCCGTATAGGAGTTATTACACAGACAGGCTAATAGTAAAATACTGACCAACTCGCTCTGGACCAGCGTTGTGGGTCACAGTAGTCATGTATCACAGAAGCTATGGAAGATCGGTACCCTGCAACATGGCAGAACACTAACTAATGAACAAATATACAAAGGAGCTTGAGGGGGTCTTATAAAATTGTATTGTTCTACTTCCCGTAACGCTTTTAAGCCCCTCCCTACATAAGTATGCATTTATTCAATAAGTACCTTATTAAGCATCTATTTAGGAGCTAGATCCTTCCACTCATGTTCTTTCACGACCAATGCTGTGAAGAATCAGGGCAACAAAAATGTTCAAATTACAAAAAACTACTTTACTTTACTGTGATTGAATTGAATCAGAAAACAGTTGGCACTATTTAACCACATTCGATAGCTTTGTATGGTATGCTTGAAGGTTTAAATTGATTACTCGGCACAATTCCATTCTGCTTATCGATCATTTGACATAAATTGCGATTTTCTCGGCACTCTTTGCATTTGTGCAGTTTCATATCAGAGATGTTAATAAAAAATCTTGTTTAGTGCTATAGTTTCAGGCTCTTAGGTTCCTACTAATACAATATAAATATTACGATGTAGATACATTGAAAGTGGATTAGTGTTAAAATACTGGTATCAGTTTATAACTCTTTTGTTTTTAATCACGTGGCCTGTATTAAAAAATTACAAATAATAAATGCATTTCAAATCATCCGCTGCTCTTTTGGACAATCCGTCCGATCAATCACTGGAGTGAAATGGAAATAAATAGAAGCAACGTGTTTGCTTCTATTTATTTCCATTTCACTTTTTATTTTTCACATTTCATTTATTCAATTATTAGTGGTAGGTGGTGGTAGCTAAATCGCTGCGCATGCACAGGTAGGCTAGGTACTCGAACTGAGTGCATAGTATTGATTGCTTTGTGACGTCAGGTAAACAAAAGATATATCTTCAGCATGCTAAGTTAGTAATTCTCGGTTCATCAGTTATAATTATTACATTAAGTATACAAAACATATTATGATTACTAAAATATTTTTCACCAAAGTGTCCGTACATTCAGTATCGAACTTTATTTCCGGTAAGTTCGACTTATCTTTATTTCGAGTAATAAATATGATTGAACTTAGTAAGTACTTGTATTATGAATATACCATGCATGATGTGGGGTTCTGCCCCATATTAGGGACAGAACCCCACACCGCGCAACTTCGTCTGCGCTTTATTAGGATTCAAGTGCAGGAGTGTTACCCAAAGTTTATTTTAATTTCGAATGTATTGATGAGTGGAAATATACATGTTTCATGTTTATCATTAATTTAAAAATCATTTACCATGCAAAATGAGAAAAAAACAAAAAAATCTGCAATGCAAGAACATAGCAAAAAGTGGCGGTCACCCATCATCTTTATGACCTCGCCCAGGGTCGCTGAACTTTTTTCCCCATACAAACTTGCAACCCTTATTTTCACGCCCTTTTATAAATATTTAAAGAAAAAAGTAGCCTATGTCCGTCCCTGGGGTATAATCTTTACCCATGCTAAATTTCAGCTCAATCTGTTCAGCGGTTTGGGCGTGAAAGCGTAACAAACAGACAGACAGACAGAGTTACTTTCAGATTTATAATTTAGTATGGATTAGTATGGATAACTTTGGAACAATTGGGATCCAAAATAAAACACATTAAATAGATTTCGCCTGACGCCGCGCCGGCGCCGGCACGTCCGCTCGGTTCCACGCCGTCTTCGAGTACCCCCAAGCGAGCGTCTCGGACGCCATCTTTATTCTCTCGGCTAGAACACCACACATGATGTTGAATATTTTTATTTCAAAACATGTTACCTAAATACCTACATTCCAACTTACCAAATCAAAGTAACCTGATTCTCAACTCCACTCTCAATCTAATGAAACCAAACCATTATCAACTCGGTAAAAAAATTTTTTGAAGTGAAAACTTCTTTATTCGCTTTGGGCATTTTTTGAGATGAGAATAAATTTTAATATGAATAACGCTTTTATTCGGGCTTGTTCGTTATGTGTGCGAATAAAGCAAAGACGAATTAACCCTCCACACTTCGCCGAATAACGTGCATAACGAATATCGAAGTCTGGTGCCACCATATAAGTAGGTATACAATATTAAACTTACTACTTGCTGATAGCGTCGACTAGAATAAACTTCGTTTTATTTTTACTTTTCATTGAATTGTAAAAAATCAGAACAGTTATTGTTTAATTGCTGCCACTTCTGCTTGCTGATTCTCTGAGCACCTGAGCACGATTCATCGTTCGTCACAAATCAAATCCACGTCTACCTGGCTGCATAACTGTTTTTTCTCCGATCCTTAATCGCTTAAAAAAACGATGTAGTGCCTTTCATTATTACCTACTAACGTTTTTTTAGACGATGCGATGAGCGGCAACGGCAACCAGGCAACATGGCGCGGCGGAGTGAACGGTGTGATGCGACGTTGCCGTTCTGCTCACTCGGCTGACTCGTCACGTGACGTCACGTCTCAAGATGGCCGCCACACCGGTCGCACCCGCTTCCCCCCGCTCCCATCTCCCTGTCGGATTCGAATTTTAAATAATAATAATTTAGAGTGCAGCCATCGTCAGAAATGAAACCGATCGGGAATAGATTGAAAATTAATGCATTGAACACGTAGCTTCACTTATACGTTTTATTAATACTAATTGTTATTCTACAGCATACCGCTGCTGTTTACTTTCGTTGAATAACATAGAGATAGTGGTGCCTAGTACCTACCTACATAAGTGGAATAGAAATAGGTAGGTACTTACTATAGATGCGATACATGGCAGTATGCGTGGCGTGGCTAGCATCCGTGATTCATTTAGTTGATGTTTTGACTAAACATTCTTTGTTACCTAAATCGTGATTATTAGGTCCATCCATGACACTTTAGTAATAAATAACAGAATTGCCTGGAGCATCGTTGGATGTATTCGCACCAAATTAAACATTTTTGGAATTTTTTTAAGTAGGAATTTAAGTTTTTGTTTCTGATTCATTTTTTAAATTATTGATTTAGCCAAGATTGTTGTTAATTTGGCATTATTCGTTATTGTTTGCAACGTATCTTGACCCTTTGTTATTACATTGAGAAATGACCATCTGCTAAGACGTGTGTCGTGTGTGTGTTCCAAGTTATCTGGTTCTTAATCATACGATAAGCATGTTGTCGGGGTCGGGCGGAGTGGCGGCTCATCCGCGTCGCGGCTAACGGCGCGTCGTCGTTGTGGTGCGCGCGCTGACGTCACCGCTCGATAATGGCCGCCGCCGCCCCGGCCCCCCGCAGTCGCCACGACCCAAGCTCAGTCTCTCCTCGACCCGCTTGCGAAGCAGTGCCTCTGAAGTTCCGTACCTCAGGCACCCGACGTCCGCGGAGCCGAATGTGATTGAAACTTGTCAGTGTTATCGTCTTGTCAAGTGTAACATGGTGACGGTGTTTTTTCTCCGAAGTAAATTAAATTTGTGAAAATTTTCAAAAGAAACGAAGAAAACCGATCTCTCGTCCACCGCTCTCAACCCGGCGGCGAGATGTCGGTAATGCAAAAGCGGCAGCATTGCTACTTGTGTGACTTGCCCCGCATGCCGTGGGCAATGTTGCATGAGTTCTCAGAGGCAGTGTGCCGAGGATGTGTCAACTACGAGGGTGCTGACCGCATTGAGGTAGTGCTCGATGGTGCCAGACAGTTGAAGAGGGCGCATGGCTTTCAAGAAGGCCGTGGACCGACCCATCCTAAAGGAGCTCACAGGGCGCCTCTAGAAGCTCATCAAAATGGAGTTGAACCAACAGTAAGGGGTCAGCCAGCACCACCGGCTCATCATGCACCTTCGGCAGGATTTACTTTACATCATCCAAGACCAGCTGCCAGCGCTGGTCTTCTGGCCGAGTATGGCGGTCGTCGTGACGAACATGATAGCAGGAGGCTAGCTCATATGTCCACTCACCATCTTCCGACTCACGGTGCAGCTCGACTCGCACCAGGACTCACACTCAAAAGACCGTTAGATGATGATGACCACCAAAACCATCACGAACCTGCGAAGCGGTTGCTAGAAGAACATCCGCGCCCACCGCTAACCCGAGGAGATTCACTGCCGGCGGTTTCTCTCGCGGCTCCCTTTGCTCCAGACAGAGTTTTCAAGCAGGAAAAACATCCCCTGCGCACACCATCTTTCGATGCCTCTTCATTCAAATCTAATGGTAAGTTCCGCTTTAAATTCGTTAGTAGTTAAGTTATTTTATAGAGTTTTTTTTATTGGAAAAGTGACGAAAGTCGGTATTAGTATTCGTTTTGTTTTACCCTCTGGTCAGGACAGGACGTCTCCTTACTCATAAATGAAAGCTCTAATTTTACTGAACTAATTGTCTGATATTTTAACAAAATAACCACTGAGTGGAGCCCTGAGACAGTGAGACGGCGCGGTTGACCACACAAGCTATGGCGCGACGAACTAGACACCTTCAGTGACTATCAGTGGCAGGCAATGGCGTTGGACCGAAAAGGCTGGAAAATTTGAGGGGAGGCCTTTGCCTAGCAGTGGGACAGTGCGGGCTAGGAACAACAACAACTTTGTACTAATTTAAAGACTTCGAGAACTGATCTAAAGAAGCTTTCGATTAGTCAGACCATGAGATGCAATAGGTAAACGATGCACTGCAGTTTTGTTACCTGTTGATCAGGTTTCAAAATAAGTAAATACTAGTATTTAGAAATAATCAACAGTTATTCAATTACTAGAGAAGTCACGCGCACCACATCACATAATGCGATAATAAACACACGAAAGTAAAAGAACATGAACGTGCTCAGACATCCGAGTGTGGTTGTTTTGCGCAAGCGTTCGCCTCGGGATTCATATCTAGGTAGATGCATTAACTCAGTCCATAAATACGAAACCGGTTCGACTGGTTGAGCGTTCTCGAAAGCGAGCCCGCGGCCTCTCGCACACAGACTCGCTACGTACAAACACCCACGTAATGTGAATGCCGCTTCGTGAATGCATGCACGACAGCGAGCTGTGTCGGTGAACGGTGTGGCAACGTCGCGTGACGACATTTTCGCTCGCGTACGTATGTAGGTAGAACGTTGAGCGAAAAAATATAGCCCCTGCCTACGCTTGGCAGAGTCGTTCGACCACATTCCGCTGGCGTGTGTGCAGCGCGGCCGCGGCGCCCGCCACGAGTCGCCGGCCAAAAAGGTCACTGCATGACGTCACCACCGCAATATGGGCCGTGCCTTCGCGCCAACAACAGAACCACCCGACCATAAATCACGCCCTTTGCACGTTACTCTAATGAACAACAATCAATGTTTACCTTCATTTTCTACAGTCAGTGCTGCAAGGATGAAACGTAATACGTAAAAGTATATTTCGTCAATATCTATTTACAAAAACCGTTGCCGATGAAAAAGGTACTTACCTATAACCTACCCCATAGTGACTTGGGAATTTGGGAAATAACCTTGTCAATCAGCCGGGGAAAAATAAATATCGACATATTTCCATTATGTAACCTACTTACTTTTTTTGTTAACAGCGTATTATTTGTATAACCATCGAGTGTATGTTTTAATTTTTAACTTCTTTGAAGTGGGAGTTCGTCGCAATAACGATTTCATAACATAGCAACGACCGACTAACCGCGTACACATATATACGGGACCCATATCGTGTGCGGTTTGGCAACGTCGCGTAGCATCCGCTCGTAGCGCTGGCGATAAGAGTCGATTGCACACTCGCCTGTTCCACTCTCGTCGAGTATCAATTCAATTATATTATACTTACCTACCCGTCTGCTGCAGCAGTTGGGACGAGAGGCCAGCCCGAGCGCCTGTGACACATCACATTCGCTACGTAGCGCATTGGCACACAATGCTATTTATAAGACTTTAGATGCGTGTGTGGACGTGTGTTTACTATCCGTCGGTCCACCGCAAACGATGTGTCATCCGACATTCAGCGTGAGGTTATTCGGGCAAATGGAAACGATGTGCGGGACTTCGATGCGACGAAGGCGGTTATGCGAGCGATGCCGTTTCGTAAACATCCTGTGCCAAAAACTATTCTCAAGCCGGGCTCGGCCTTTAGATCTAGATTGATAGGTAGGTACATTAGGTACTCAACTCAATCGCATATCACCGCAATCTCATCCGTGATGGATGCATCGTACGTATGCTGGCTGCTGCAGCTTCATGCCAGTTACGCGCAGAAAAACGGTTTCCATCACACAACTTCTCACAGCCGGCGTCCGTTATTCGTTAAGTCAATAACGATACCTGCCTGATACTGACTTTCAATCTCACTTTTCCTCATATCGGCATAAGTGACCGCACTATGTATTTATTCAGAATGATGTCCGATTACAGGGTACAGCCCAGCACCGCTGACGAACGGCTCAGCCGGGTCCCCGCTGGGTCGCGCGGCAGGCTCCCCCCCGGCCGCAGGCACGGGCGCGGGTCCGTCGCCCATGGCTGCGCTAATGTCGGTGGCCGACACGCTGCCCCCGGGCTCCCCGCGCTCGGCTGGCGGCTCGCCCCCGCAGCCGCCGCCGCAGCGCTCCGCCAGCCGCTCTAGCCAGCACTCGCCCAATTCCTCAGGTATGCGGCCGCCGCAGTTCATCTCGCTAGAAACATTGCAGTCAAAAATAATTCAGTGCATTCTATCCTCAAGACCCTAGAAGCGGTTATCGGAATCCAGTAAATTAGTGATTTTCAATGAACCAGACGAAAGAGGCTAGACCATGAGGACCTCGATCGCTCGAGGTCGGGGCTCGGCGCTATGCCTAGTAATTCGTATAAGTGTAACTATGAGTGCGATGCGGGATCGGTTATCGGAGCGTCGTCGCTTTCCGCACTCGCAATCGGGACATGCAGTCCAAGTAACAGTGCTCGTATCGCGCGAACCGACGGGTCGGACTCGGGCGGGCGTCCGAAGCCGCGCGGCGCCCGACGACCGCTTGCGCCCATCCTGTCCGGCTACAGTCTGCTGAATCGTCTCGCGAACATACCCCCTAGATGCGAACAGTTTCGGTCCCTCGCCGCACGGCGCTTGGCAGACGGTAGCTAACAATTGGTCTCACGTCCGACAGGGTCGAACGGCGGGCGGCGGTCGTCGGGCTCCCGGCACGTGTCATCGACAACGTCGGTGTCGTCCACCGAGGCGGGCGAGGGCGCGGACGCGGCGGCCCCGCCCGGCGCGCCACTTCTCAAGTGCACGCTGTGCCAGGAGCGCCTCGAGGACACGCACTTCGTGCAGTGCCCCAGCCAGCCGCACCACAAGTTCTGCTTCCCCTGCTCCCGGGACTCCATCAAGAGACAGCAAGGATCAGAGGTGAGCATCCGATCGGCTTTATGAATCCGATCTCTTAGATATTTTTACACTTCAATGAACTACTTTTTCATCGGGAGCATCGATCGTAATCGTGTTGTCGTTTTCAGGTTTACTGTCCGAGCGGAGAGAAGTGCCCGTTGGCCAACTCGACCGTCCCGTGGGCGTTCATGCAAGGGGAGATCGCTACGATCCTCGGCGAGGAGTTCAAGCCGAAGAAGGAGCGGGAGACCTAGGGCCCTCGGCGAAGAGCCGACTGTTCCTTTTGTCCCTCTCGGCGCGCGAGCGCGGGAGGCGGTGCCGCGGCATGCGGCCGCACGAGCGGCTCCGCGGCAGGGCGGCGCGGCGCGTCGCCCACACAGAGATCACTTGTATATAGATATCGTGTAAATAATTAACTTGTATCTTTAGTCCGCCGGCGGGCTTTGTGGCCTGAGAGCCGGATTCGATGCGACGGATCCTTATTTATTCTGGCGAGTTAGCGATTAGGCGCATTCGCGCTATGAATATTCTGAAATATAGTACATATCCATTTTCGAGGATTTTTTAAGTACGCGCGGTCTTTCGTGGATAGATCCGAGGCGGAGCTCGCCTGGAGCTCGCGCCCCGTTCATGCTGGATTTCTTCGGATGCCATTTTCTTAGTTACCCGTAGGTCCCGAACCATAGTGAACATGGCATTTATTTCATGTGATTCTTAAATACCTACTGTACGAGTATTATGCGATTTATATTTATGATCATGACATTTACGTAGACGAAAGTACTGACTGTAAAGATGTAGTTTTGGAAGCGCACGCTCCTTGTACAGACGGTGGAGCACCCAACATTCGGCGCGTGCGCGCAGTCCTTGTTTTATTATGAAGCGATTTATTCAGAGTGGATCGAGTTCCGTTACTGTATACGTTCGACGACACATTGGGCTGGTTGAGATTGTTTATTGTTTTTGTTATTTCGATGAAATTGTCAAATGAAAATTCTAAATTCTCGTTTTGATGCACATCATTGGATGTGCTGCTTGAGTTGATAATTTAGTAAGTGGATGTTGTTAGGGTTGTGTCGCGCACGGCGCAGCCCGCGCCCACCGCGTCGGCGCCGGCGCGACCAAGTATTAGCGAGGTCGCTTGGCTCTCGAGGGCGTACGTAACTAGTCATTTTGTGAAATGTCAAATTGTCAGAACCGCGTCCACGCGGCCGTTATAGGAACTCTTAAAACTCGCTGCTATTTGTATAAAGTGAAGTAATCATTGTATAATTAACATTTTATGGCATATTAATAAACGATTCTTAGTGTATGTCAATTTCGAAGGCTATCAGACTACGGCCGTTTACGATTTTGATACGATCTGATCGATTCTTTGTGTAAGATAGTCTTCTTTATGAATGCGGGTAGTTCAATTATCTTGCTTGTACGATTGTATTACCCGCATTCGTGAAAATCAAGAAGAATTTAATTTTTTACTGTAATCTTGTGTAGTGTTCTGTACCTAATACATTGGTTCGATTGTATCTATAAATTACATTAGCGTGTTATACAAGACGAAAGGTTTTGTCTTTAAACTTCAAATTAGTACATTCAATTAAATTGAGATGTCTATTATTTATTTATATTTGTGTAAATACATAGGTACCTACTTTGTATATACTTTTTTCAACTTGTAAGTAAATAGTATTTAGGTAGCGGTTTCGAGGCTGGCTGGCACAAGGCCGGCCTTTGGCCCAGTATTAGTAGATGTGATTTGAGTCTTGTTGTTTCAAACTCTGATGTTTCTTTTCGAATTGAAATAATTTAATAGTTTGAATGTAATCTGAAATATTTTCTGTTTCACTTATAGCCTGTACTATTCAAGCTTGGTCAATTGCTTTATTTATTCCGCTTGGTCTATTTGACTGTGTTTTAATACTATCCCGTAGAATTGCTATTTATTCAAGTCGATGAAATAATTGTTTAATTTTTAAAGGTTTCCTACTTGATGTCGTTTTCTGATAGATTCGAAATTGATGCAATTTAGTGTTATCGATGAATCGCCCATGTGAGGGCTTGGCAGATGTAATTAAATATTCGCCGAAAGTGGCAAAGGTAATTGTGAGCACAAAGAGTGCGTTATTTTATATTACTTTGATATGTTAAATGTGCGTGTAATGTAAAATTATGACGTTTATGAAGCATTTCATATGGTTACATATATATTAATATCGTGATACACTTTCAAAAGGTTGCTTCATTTTATTTAAAGATTAAAGCTTAATTAATAAGGTTAAATGTGTTGCTAAACCCTTTTAAAAGATAACAAGATGTCATTTTAATCAAAATTTCAAATGGCGTTTCTCAGGGTACTCTTCTAGAACCACTACTCAATGCCTGCACAAATACCGTACATTTAACATATCGAGTGTTAGTCCGCCTTTACCCTTAGGCTTGTTTGTAGACGTCGTTAATGACACGGAAATAATTTTTGAGACTATTGTGTGTCTCTTTCTTACTGTAAGCAGCAAGTGAAATGCTTCGATAAGACGTTCATGTACACGTTGCTGAAATACAATTGATGTGATTTTATATAAACAGTTATTTTATTTACCCTTATCCTACAATATCCATATTTGCTAGTTAATCATCTCTATTATTGAAAAGTGCGGTTTGGCTCTGTAACTTCTACTTCTGCAACAAAGCGGATCTTCATATCCTGCTGTAAACCTGTTACACTCGATTTTAAATTGGTAGACAAATAATTTATCATTTTACTATTATTGAACAGTGTCAAGAGGAAATTTGACCTGTTGAAGTTTTTTTTATTAAGATGAAAAGGAATTATGAACTTTGCAGCGGCCAAAATTTAAATAAAAGGTTTTATTGCTTGCCTTACTCCTAAGTATCTTTGACATTGATAGGCTAGGTAGTACCTACTAACGAAACTATCTTAGTTCAGCCAGTTTATGAATACACTCTATATTTATCTGTTTTGAGAGATCAAACTAATTGCTGTAGTTGTTACACTATGTCACAACTATTGAAATGACTAATGGTGACAAATAAGTATACAGGTTTATAAAAAAGTTATTATAATTTGTCCTCAGATCGGAACAACGGGCCAAGCGAGAGGATGCCGGAACCTCTGTGTCTGACGAACAGATGAGGGCAGGCCCCCTCCGGTACCCAGTCGATCGATATTTGGTAAACATTTACTACCTAGTACAGACCTACAGTAAAGCTTTTCATTTCAATTGATGTAGGTATAAAGTATAAAGCACTTTTTATATTATTTTATTTTTTATAATTTAGTGAAATGGTAATGATCAGTAATCTAAATAAATTGTCTAATATTTCCAGGTTGAGAGCAGCAGGCAGTTCGAAATGGTCAACATCATAGACGACGAACTCTGGAACCCTGAACCGGCGCTCAGGCCCGAGGATGAAATTATCCTGAGGAAGCTGCACGACATGCTGCAGTCCACTGCAGACGACCTGAAGCTGCTCTCGGGAGAACTCTCCAAGTTCCACGAGCCTGGAGTTCAAATCAAAACAGCGCCCACTCCACTCGACGAAGAGTTTAACGAAAAGGTTCACATCGAAGAAGTCGTCAGTGCCAAATTCCACGGACACAAAATTGTTGAAACACAAAACGTACCCGAGATCAAACCACGCAATGATGTACGCGGAATAAAAACAGCCAATACCCAGAGACCGAAAGTAATGAACACTCCCGCCCAGGTGAATACGACGATTACCAAGCCAGTTTTAAATAGAAACTTAGGAATATCGCGGACTAGGATAATACAAATTGAAGATAATAATAAGGATAGTAGTAAGAATGAAAAACTAAATAATGGTAAGGTCTACAAGGCGCCCACAATAGCTTATAATGAATTCTGTTTTAAACATATTGAACCGGAGGTGAAAGAGAGTCCTCGAAAACTACAAGTTCAAGACATGCCTCGAATAAATATTCGAAGTGAACTTAAGGAACAAAAAGTTTTACAATTAGATATTATACCTGATAGTGATGATGTGAAGGAAATGAATACAGCTAAGAGCAATGTATCGGTCGTCGCTTTACGGCATGAAACCGTACCACGAGAAACATCTGTGAATATACCTAAACTAACGGAATATTCTCAAAGTAATTCAAATAAAACTATAAGGAAAGTATCTAAAATGGCTGCGTGTGATAGTAGCGGATCTGCTAATAATATTAGCTCTGATGCTCAAGTTAAACTGAATACACAAAAAAGAATAATATCGACAATAAGGAATTCCCCAAAGACTTCTGCTCGAAATCGCAACAAAAATAATACGACATACAAGAATGATCAAGGCAAACGCCCCGGATTAAACTTAGATGAGTGGAAGAAAAAATTGAATATAGTCTACGGATCGTCTGGTTCCAAGAAAATTAAGCCGTCTCCTCCTGAACTAGTAAATAGAAAATCTTTCCCAAAAAATACCAAAACTTCCTCAACATTAAATAATGCTAAATATATTCCTTATACACAACTAACAGTAGGTGGAGTAAGAGCTAGTGATATAGAAATAGAAATACTAGATCTTCCTAATAAGAACGATATCCCTCTGAGCCCTATTCTTGATAAAATCTTAAGCAGCAGAGAGAACTCCTTTAATCAAGAAAGTCCTAGAAAACATAGGCTGAAAAATAGTCCTAAAATTCTTACAACTTCAGATGAAAATTTACTTCAAGAAGTGATAGACATTGAAAAAAGTGTGAGCGAGACGTTATCGAAAAACCTAAGGAAAAATTGTGAATCTGTGATTTCACCAACCGTATCCAGTAAGAGTAATGATGATAATGGTAATGAAAGTTATGCAGATGATTTTGAAGATGAGAAGTCTGATCACAACGGTAAATCTGTTAATCCTCAACAATCTGATGATGCTGCATTAGATCACAATGATTCAGTCAAGTTAAATCTTTCAAAGGTAGGTTCTGTTTCTTCTAGTGATGAAGATAATGTTGTACATCAATCTAAACCGGGACCCTCAAAACCCAACAAAAACACAACATTCACAAAATCTAATTTATCTTTTAAAGATTCTGTAGATATCTTCGAATTTATCCACTCCATCGACATGCAAGACACTGCGACACAAAGTCATACAACAAACATAATATCTCCAAAAGAAACACAAACTTCTCCTAGAAGAGATAGGACAAGCCTTCAACCTACCATACACAACGATCTGTGGCCATCAATAGATCCACGACGAGAAGTTGAGAAAATGTTTGAAATGGAAAAGGATTTCATAAAGAAATTAATTATTGACGAGTATGGTGATCTGTTGGAAAAGAATATCAGCAAGCCTTCTACTTCCAATGAAAACAAAGATGGTACAAAAAAGAACGTCTCAGCTATACCGAAAAATACTCAAACATCACCTGCACATGTCAAGAGCGTTATGACATCACCTACGCGAACAAAAACCAGAACAACCTCTCCGTTCAATCTGTCGGTCCCAGTTCAACAACAAACCAGCCCGATCATACTTGTGACTGACGATGAGCATAGAATTGACGTCGCGAACGAAGCTGATGATATATCCGTTAACTTGTCATCCCCGAGGTTCAGCTTACGCCTTCCGCAAAACTCTCAAGAAGTGATCTCGAATCTTGAAGCCAACAGCCGAACTTCCTCAGTGAAGAGTGCGAAAATTAAATCATACAATAGGACTTTAAGAAAAACCACTGTTAGTTCCAGCTCGATTGACGCTGATAACTCGTCGTCAGAGCTCAGCAGCTTGGGGGAGATTAAGATGAAGAGGCTGCGAAAGAGAGTGCCTTCGCTATCAGAATGCAGTTCATCATCAAAATACAGCAGTGATTTTCAGTCTATGGGGATTTTACCGTTGCGAAGTGAAGGGGAGGTAAGCTTAGGCCAAACGGCAAAATATAGATCAGGAAAAATACGACTAAGTGAAGGAGAAACCAGTTTTGATATGTGACTGATGTTGTATGGAACTGGCTCTGATTGTTTCCAAGGGCGCTAAAGTAAAATAAAGGGTTCTTTCAATCATTTTAATAGAGGGATTTTTAAAGTTACTCATTCCGTAGTGCCTTACTCAATTATGATAAAATCATGCATTTTGTTTACCGTATGAAGTACAAAACGTTATATTGCGATATGTAGACTTATTTTATATTTTAGGTGCAGTCAACTCCAAAAAATATCTAAGTGCTATTTTTTTATACATACAAACACGCAACACACATTGACCAGATTATATCTAATTGAACTATGAACTGTTCTTATGAGATTATGAGAAATAAATTGTTTAAACCTCTTAAGATTTAAACAATAAAAAATACATATTTCTTGCCTATAGGTACTTTGTAGGTACAGTTCTTTTTTGGAATTGACTGCGCAATAATTAGCTAATAATATTAGGTAGGTAGAAAATGTTTAGTAGGTACGATACCTACTTCCTGTTATTCATTGTTCAAGTACATAGTTCGATTGTTTATCCAACAATGTACGTATTAGATAGATATTTAGGTAGGTACATAATTAATTAGTGCATAGGATGTTGGTAGTTGTTATGTTACACAAATTATTTGTAGGTACGTAATACTTACAGACTTTTATATAAAACTTAGAGGTTGCTATGTCAACCCCACTCATAATCTATTGTTAAAAAAATGTAAGCCATGTATGTAGCTGTAGGTTTTATTCTATTCAAAAAATAGTTGAGGGTATAGCCTTAAGGCATAGCAGCGTGCTGCGTTTTATGTTATTTTATACTTACAACTAATTACAATTGTTGAAACTTACATTAAATTGTTTCATTCACCTACCCTAGACTAAGGTTGGCCTACTTGTATAATAACAAGTAGGTAAGTATTACAATTCAAAATCAAAAAACCCGACTGCAAGAATGTGCTATTGAGATTTTGCAATGCGTAGGTATGTGTAGGGTACCTACCGAATAAAACCATTTGCATGCATTCATTGTGTTATTACTTTTATTTCCCTCATTTTGATAGCCCACTCGATATGAATGGTTATTTTTTTTTAATTAGGTAAGTAAGTACATGATTTTTCATATTTTTGTACGCACCATTTTGCACAATTTGTGAAGTTATCAACGAAAACATGTTTTATGCTTCTCCTGTAAATCGCTTTTTTTTTCTAGCCTCCATCTCCTCAATACCGTCCGAAAAGGAACTTCGTTCCAAAAAAAAAACCACTCGATATGATCGGCTAACTTTTTTTTGTTAAAGTATTACTTGTTCTTTTGACAAAAAACTATCCTAAGACACTTGGGTAGTCGTTTGGAAGATACGTGGGTACAAAGAAATTTAACGCATTGCATACATATACATATACCTACCTACCATCATACATACAAGATATACGCGAAAAACATAACCCTTCCTCTGACAGTCGTTACCCGACGTAAGTACAAAACGTACGGTACGGTCTAATAATAGGTAGGTATTAGACATTACATTTCCACACCTACATTTCTCCCAACGGATCTAGGCATTCGTGAAGTTAGCCGTTTGTCTGCGCAGAACACAATTTTGTATGAAAAAGCTTTCTCTGCGCAGACGAACGGCTAACTTCACGAATGCCTAGATCCGTTGGGCGAACTATAGTGGGTTGAAGAAAGCTTGCCCTATGTTGTGCTTTGCTTATGTGGAGGGAAACAAGGACTGGTATGTAGAATGTAGGCATTGATTGCACCCAATCCATTGTTATTTTTCTTCTTCTTTTTATTAATGGCAACTAACTGTATTATAAGAATAATTCTGCCAATGTCAAGTTTTAAATATGTATACATGTCATGTCAAGTCAAGTCATGTGTCAATTTGGTTTTGAAAAAAACATGGCGGCTTGTCATTTCAAAATTCCAACGGAAATCTTTCGTCAAATGAGAAATCTTCTTGAATACTCCCTCATTAGTAAAATGCCACCGAAATTACATAATAAAACCTAGTAAAACACGAGAAAACCAAATAAAATAGCAGAGCCTAGTAATAGTAATACTAGTTCCTTCAGAAATGGCGAAAGAAAGAAGTCCCTGTGGCGACCTCTATCTACCATCGCCTGAACTACAAGCTGAACAATAAGCTGAACTTCAAGAGATGTCAATTACAGCGACGTACTTCGGAGCTGTACCACTAGATGGCGCTAGGAACACGCAAAAAGTAATAGCTATGTCTAATCTGTGGAAAATTCTGAATCGCGCTGACGATTGTTACTGGGCACTCAAGCAAGCCTATATAGAACTATCCGACTATAACTGTTGGCCGAAAGGCCCTAAGGTAAGTGTGCCAGTTGGGCAAACCTTAGTGAGGCGAGTACTCCCTCTTTACCATAATTTGGGGGAATACTACCTACCCCCAAATCCCCATCATTGTTATTGTTGTTGCATCCTGTTCTATGGTTGCATCCCCTCAGACTGCACGTACCCCTCACTAAATCTGTCACTCACGTCACACAATGACATTGACATATTATGAATAATATGCCAGTTTCGAAAATTGTTTCTTTTTTTTTTTTTTTTTTTTCAAAACTAAAGGTCGTTCACACATATCAATGTTGCCACCGTTCCGGCATAGTTCCGGCACAGTGCAAAATATTCTTTCATACATTCTATATGAACGTATCTCCACTTGTCAGCGTCAGTGACGCCTCAGTGCTCTCATCTCAGTGTCAGTTCCGGCACCGGCAATCACGGAAGGATTTGTTGCCGCCGATATTTTTTGCTGGATCACGGACCGGCGCGGCATCAACAACAAATAGAGGACGAGCGATTGATTGAATTGGTTCGTGAAATTATGGTTTTGTATGATTTGTCTCATACAAAGTAGGTACATGGATTCACACAACAACACGACAAAACTAATTCTTTGTATAATGTCTACATGTACACATTTTCTCCTTTTCCTTGATGCTGCTCTTCTTCTTTGACTAGACAGCAAAAGCTAGGATCATTGCTAGCTTCGTAGTATTGAACAGAGCCCTAGCAACAATGAGGACGGACACGTTTTCACTGAAGCTCCACTGATATGTGTGAATTAAATCACTGACGCAACACTGTAGCACTGATACGGAACTGTGCCGGACCGGAACGGTGGCTTCACTGTTATGTGTGAATCGACCTTTAAATTGTCATTTAAGGGCCCGCCCCTTAAATGACAATTTAAAGGTTGTTTTTGTGATGCTGATTGATTTGTTTTGATTGTTTTGTTTGTATCATGTTCTTTCTTTGATCTAATGATTTTACCAGCAGATATTTGTGTCAAAGAAAAATATACTCATTTCATTTGTGTCCCCAACGGGCCATGCCGCCGCTCCACTGAATCAGTGCTCAATTTGTTTATTTCCTAAATAACTGCATAGTGACTTTAATTTACCGTGTCTAATTGTTTACAATACCTCTAGCTATATAAATGTACTCAGTTCTCCGCTAGGATTAAAAGTGTTCTGTGACTCAGTGTGTGAAACGTAGAACAAAGACCGCTAGCAACAATATTATTACGTTATATAGGGTTATTATCAGTGGGATTTGTTCATCCATCCGCTGCCCGTCCACTCATTTGGTTAGACGCTTTCGAAACATCGAGCTGTAAAGCTGTGTAAAAATGAAGTTGCTTGTAATATTGTTGATGATAGGAACTGGCTGGGCCAAATCTCCCGGGCCGGGTCCTCACTACGACTGTGCCTATTGCCAGCCGGAGCAAATTCACATTGCCTTTGGTGGTAAGTAACTACCATTGATAAAGCATTTCAAATATTATTGGATTATTTTCAAGCTTGTAGGAAAATCATCAGTTTAAATAGCATAATTCTACCAGTAATGACAGCAATGGTGTTGGTGTCCTAAATAAATAAATTTTACTGATGTGTCCTAAATAAATACCTAAAATAATTAACTGGTGTGACTGGTTCTGGCTTACAGAGAAATATGTAGTTATTTTTCATTCTTCTTTTGATAAAAGGAATAGACATCTAGGTACTTAGCTAATTCCCTAGTTCTGTTGTGCAGGACTCTATTTAGAAAGAAAATAATGTTGGTACTTAAATGTGTAAAATAAAATCAGAAATTTATCAACAAAGTATAATGAACAGAACAGTACCTACTGACGCTAAATGATTGTATGTAACAAATTGATTATGGGTAGGTAATTATGTTAGTCAATGTATTAATATGCAGTTGTATGATAAGGTTTTCCGCTGTTTATTATGTGGTTGAATGATGAGGTTTTCTTTCATTTTATTAGCCAAATTGTATAAAGTTATTTTAATACTATTAAATTAAAATAAATAATAAATAATGCTGGACATTTTTCACACATCCAGCCCCAAACTAAGCAAAGCTTGTACTATGGGAACCTGATAACTGATATACTTGTACTTTTTGTTTGTAAATACATACATATTATACATAGAAACACCCAGACCCGAAATAAATATCTGTAGGTCATACAAACATTTGTCCTGCGGCGGGTATCGAACCCGCAACCTTCTGCGTCGCAGGCAGACCTTCGCCCACTGTGCCACAGAGGTCGAATTAGGTATTTAAGAAGGTACCTACTGTTTAATGTTTAGTTTTGTCAAAGACAATATAATACACTAGGTTTTGTCAACTAATGCTTGTGCTATTAATTTACAATTTATTATTGTTTTAAGTACATAACTTGACTAATGAATACATACATTATTGTAAATAAAAACATTTCCATTGTATTTCAAAAGTGAATTAGTAGTTTATCAGGATGCGCAATGATTATCTGTAAGTACTTAACTTACTCAGATCATAAAGTAAAATAAAAGAGTTAAATGTGTGATACAAAGAGTGATCTTGGATCAATAGCTAATTGATGTCTATCATTATTTAAATGATGTTATGCAAATGTAAGAAATAAAATATCAAAGGATATCATTCTGCGTTCATACATTTCTAGACCAAAAATTAAAAAGTGTCAGAAAAAAATTATGTTATTTTATGTGAGTGCAACTTGAATTTTTTCCTTTAATCAGCATACTTACTTATAATAATTATGCTTTTATATATTTTAACATGACAATGAATAGATAATTTCTGATATTCCACAAGTTCTTATTAACAACTTTATTGGTAAACAAAATTCTTCTCTTAACATATTAATCAATCTGTGAGTGTGTATGTTTGTAATCATTCAATCATTATGATCGAAGTTGTAATCAGAAGATTCATCTCTTTGTAAAATTTCTGCAGAGAAGACCAACAGCATTGTAATCACATGGTCCACTTTCAACCACACGGATCAGTCTGTGGTAGAGTATGGAGTGGACGTCATGGATCAGAAGGTGGAGGGCATGGCCAAGCTGTTCGTGGACGGAGGGAAGGAAAAAAGGCAGCAGTGGATCCATCGTGTCACCCTGAAGAACCTCAAGTTCAATACTAAATACAGTAAGTTTTGAAACTGTCCATCTCATGCTGTAAAAGCTTTGCTGGCACTGGACATATTAAAATAATGGGTTTAGAAAATAGAACCTGTTGCTGGAAACACTGCTGTGTTCTCTTTCCATACAATGACATAACATATGACATAACATAACAACATAATGACAGAGTATGAAATATGTAAGTACATTAATCATTGTTTCTGGAAACCTTATTCCATTGGCATGCGACAGGAATAGTAAACTATATTGTTACATTGAGAAATGAGAAGTCTTATCAAAATTTTCGAATGCGACGGGATTCGAACCCGCAACGATCAGACGGTCCTCCTAAAGCCGGAGTGCTTTACCATTCGGCCACAGAATCCATGTCGTCACAATCGAAATTTTTGATAAGCTCATATTTTATCGGTTATAGCACCGGTTTTGATAAGACTTAATTTCTCAATGAAATACCTAAGTGTGGTTTAACACTATAAAAAATATAAATTATACATTGTTACAATTATATTTTTGCGCTTGTGTCATTAGTTCTTTCGAAGCTGCACTGCGATTCATACTTCAGCAGATCACATCTGCGACGAAACCGTTCCAAGGAATTCCAAAAGTAGCGTTTCCTGCACTACGATTGATTGCGGTTCAGAAGAACCGAAGTATGAATCGCTATGACGTTTGGTGAAAGATTTTAGTGCGCCTCAAAGAGGAAACTCTCTTGAGTATGCAACAAACATGAGATGAATGTTGTAGTATACCACGCGGGCTCGGACAATGGCTGGTCGGAGCTATTCTCGTTCAAGACGCCCCCGGCCGGCGAGGACTGGCCGGTTCGGGCTGCCATCTACGGAGATATGGGCAGCGAGAATGCGCATGTGAGTCTACGAGAATATTCCCTAGCCCTTAACATAAATTCTTTACTTAGTGCATCATACTCGATGCAATTTCTATCTCGTTTTGTTATGCCGAGCGAGCATTGCACTTAGTTACCTACTGTACAGCTCGCCCAACGGATTTTGAACGAAAAAGCGCAGACAAACGACTAACTTCACGAATGCCTAGATCCGTTGGGCGAGCTGTACATAGTGTACATTCTGTACAAAGAATTTTAGCGTCCGATTACCGTTTATACACTTAAAAAAATGCAGACATGCAGTGAGATACGATATCGTATCGGTTGATTTTTTTTCCGTGTGTCACAGGAAAGACATTGTCAATACAATAAGTGCTTCTAAGCTGCGGGTTTCCCCTGATTTTTATGTTACCAGAGGACTCCTTGTGGGGTCAGACCACTCTGGTCTGTGGGTCAGACCTATGTTGACTGTTTGTTCTCTAAATCATTTTATTAAAACAGTTACGTAGAAAAACAGTATAAGATTGATTACATAGGGTTACTAGGCTATCGGAATGTTGCACGTCCGGCAGCGAGATGGGCAGTCGGGGATGGATGGGATTAGCACTGGATCGTGTTGGATGGCACAAACAAAAGGAGGCCTATGCCCAGCTGTGGGCTAGATCAGGCTGGGGATGATAATGATGATCAGGGTTACTATGACATGTGTTGGCTGGTGTTAAGAGTCACAAATACAATGCTATTGACTGATAAATGTTGAAAAAACAAACTACCTCTTTCACCTTGGCTCTCTTGATAACCCCAACCTCGTTATAGCTTATCAGATTTTCTCAGTAATGGTTAATTTCATATACAAAAACGTATTAAAAAATCATTATTCTGGAATGCATTATCTCGATTTTATTGACTGACGCAAGATTTTCTTTTAATTTACGAGACAACTGATGCACCTTTTATCCGTTTGACACCTTCTGGACTTATTCCTGCAAGTGTAAAATCCACCCACTTTACCTGAGGGTACTTATAGATAAGATATTGAAAATGCTAAGGTCATATCTAGTACTCCGTTAATCTTAACCAAACAAAGATCAAATCAAAACAAATATTTCGAAAGCTACTCAAGCAAAGGCCACCCAAGTACTGTCCTTCAGCCAAGCCTTTAGCAACTAAGGCTTGGCTATCTGTAAACTTTCACGACAGGAAAATATAAAAAAAAAAGTTCTTATGAATCAGTGGCCAACTCTGGTGACGGAGTTTTTAGGCCGCCTGAAGACCTCCGTCATGGCTTCATCTCAGCCTGGTAACACCCACTGCTGGGTATAGGCCTCCCTTCTTTTATGCCAGTCTCCTCTATCTTCCGGCTCTCGCGTCCAAACATTCCCTACGACCTTCACTATGTCGTCGACCCAACGTGCTCTGGGACGATCCCGATTCCGGTGGTCCGATCTTGGCTTATCTTCCGTCATGGTTTAACCACTTAAATAGCCGGGACCGACAGTGCCGTCCGAAGGACGGAAGCGCTTAGAAAAACTAAGCCAGCACGACCACCATGTTGAATACATTTTGTTTTGTAGCTTGGTGAAAACGGGGGGTTAACTTGTATAAGCTAAGTTAGTATTCTCTCCACAGTCGATGGCATATCTGCAAGATGAAGCAGAACGCGGGCACTTCGACGTGATCCTCCACGTGGGCGACTTTGCGTACGATATGGACACGAACGAAGCGAGGGTTGGAGACCAGTTCATGCGTCAGATACAGCCGCTGGCCGCCACTGTGCCGTATATGACCTGTCCCGGGAACCATGAGCAGGCCTAGTGAGTATTTTTCAGCTTCGCTGCTGAGCTCACGTGGGGCACAACATGTCGGTACGGTACCCACAATTTAAATACCCACATGTTAATCCAGACTACGATCTATTCCGAGTTTCATCCTGAATCACAAACATACAACTTGATTGATGATTTGAGATTTATCAAATTAGTAGGAAAAGGCCTTTCGTTATAGGGAGTTCAAAACTGGTCGGATTATCGAGTTTTTCTGTAAGAAAATGTAAATGCACAATGCCAGTGCCTACCTACTCTCATAGCTTGACACATCATCGTGAGTAAACCGGCATGTTGTACCTACTAATTTCAAAAAAATGTGTGTACTATACCACCAAGGTGGCAAAAAATAAAGACTCGGAGCAAGACCAGGCAGACGGTAAACAGCACTTGTGGTCTAGTGGTAGTGGCCCCGCCTTCCGATCGTAAGGTCGTGGCTTCAATGCCAGTCGTGCACCAATGAGATTTTCTGCCAAAAAATGTATGTGCACTATGCCACTACTCTCAAACGGCGAAGGAAAACATCGTGAGGAAACCGGCACGAAAGGAGCCTCTTTGAGGCGCACTTAAAATCCGTTCACCACACTGGTTTGAAAGAACTAGTGACACGATAAGAAGATTCTAAAGAAAAAAGTGTAATAAGTCTTTGCGTTTCCAGCAACTTCAGCAACTACGCGAGTCGCTTCAGCATGCCGGGACCGGACTCGAGTCTCTTCTACTCATTCGACCTCGGGCCGGTGCACTTCGTGTCCATCTCCACCGAAGTGTACTACTTCCTTCAGTACGGAGCCAAGCTTATCGTGAACCAGTATGAGTGGCTCAAGACGGATCTGGAAAAGGCTAATCTGCCTGAGAACAGGTATCTATCGATGGTGAAGCGTTAGCTTGATGAGAATCGAATCCTACAATTCCTAGCTTCGGGTGCTTCGGGTGGGCAGGCGATGAACATGAAACAGCAAGCGGATTTTACAAGTTTAATGAAGATAGCCGAAAGATACAGGTTTAGGATTTGGAAGAGAAACTATACAGATAGATACGAGAATGGAAAATGTGAAATAGCGTAATATTCTATTACTCTGGGAGCGCAAGCGATACGTGTTCCCGTCTGAACGCGTTAGGCGAGTGTGTGTGTGTGGGTGTGGGCGTGTGTGTGTGTGTGTTTGTGTGTGTGCAAGTAGTTTTTTTTTTATACAAACACAGAGGTCGTCAATATTCTAGGTTATTTGAGTAGTTCATCTTGAAAGTGAACCTCACTCCATTATCTGAGAGCGTTATCTCAGTTCTAATGCCAGTCATATAACTTTAAAATCAACCTTACTCCATTACAATAAGAGCGTAATTCCAGGCAGAAACGTCCGTGGATAATCTTATACGGCCACAGACCGATGTACTGCAGTAACTCGAACGATATCGACTGCAGCTACGAGTACACTCGCCGCGGCTTTTTCGGCTACATGGGTGAGTTCTGTGCGCTTGGGAATAAAGTCTACTTTAACGTTTCAGATCGAAGCGCCCGTGGGTAGTGATATATGGGCATAGGCCGATGTATTGCAGCGATTTGCACGATATCAAAGAGTGTACCGATGAGTACACCAGGACTGGGTTGTTCGGGGTGTCTGGTGAGTCACACTCGGCTCGGGAGGTGGCGATTGATGCGTGACATAACCTACTGTATGTAATACTGTTGTTGCACTGTGCTGTGTTGTTTATTCTGCGATTGTTAGCGGAAAGTTGATTATTATTATAATTGTTTCACCTGGTTCTCAAGACTACTTACTATATTCTGGTCTTGGCTCTTGTCTGGCTTCTGCTCGGTCTTACTTAATAAAGATAAATTATTTATCTTTAACTGAATAAAAGCTTTTTGGTGTGGTTTGATCTAACGATGTTTGCTGTGTTTTTTTTTCCTGATAAAAACAATGCTGGGATTAGATGATGTATGATATTTACAGACTATTATTTTGTACTATTTATTAAATAAATTATAAATAAATAATGCTGGACATTTCACACAGCGTCATCTAGCCCTAAACTAAGCAAAGCTTGTACTATGGGAACTAGGTAACTGATTACTTATATACTTTTTTGTTTGTAAATACATACATATCATACATAGAAACACCCAGACCCGGGGTAAATATTTGCAGATCATACAATTATTTATCCGTGGCGGGAATCGAAGCCGCAACCTTCTGCATCCCAAGCTTTCACCCACTGCACCACAGAGGTCGTCAGGTTATTTGTTGGTTATTTGTTGTGTTGTGCAATTTTGAAGCCCTTGTTAAAAGAACTCGTACAAATGCGTAAAACGGTGCTTCTTTCTTCGCTATCTAAGATCGATAACCTGATCGCTATTCCCCTAGCCTGCAATGTAAAATAAACCTTATATTGTGTAGGTTTAGAGCCGTTGTTGAACGAATACGGCGTGGACGTGGCGATCTGGGCTCACGAGCACTCGTATGAACGCACGTGGCCTCTCTACGACAACAAGGTGTACAACGGATCTTACGAACAGCCCTACGTCAATCCCAGGTATTTCAAACCCCCGTTAACACTTAAAACGTGTAGTTTACATAACCTTTTCCTAATAACTTAAGTCAATTTTTGTGGGAAAAGGTTTTATCCTAATCTTGCTGATAACTTTAAAATGTTCTACATGTTTCAAGAGAACATTTAATATTAGTATTTCAAATCAAAACTCTTGTCATATTGTAACGCTTACGGTGTCCGCCATGTTGAATTGTGACGTCACGTACGACGTCGTGCATGTGATTTTATTCGTATTTAAGCTTTTGTGATTAACTAACTACCCGCTTTTATATTCGTCATTCTTATCCACACACTGGTCTTTTTTTGGTGCGTTTTGGTGACCCTATCCAGCCCCCTTAGCATAGCGTTTGTCTATCCACACTCTAATGTCATTACTGTCATTTATATCTACTCTCCGGTACCTAGACAATCGTCATGGTAAGGTGGCTGAAACATGTTAAAAATACGGTCATGTGAAAGAAAATTGGGCAAACTCGATCAAAAATTCAAAGCCATTGCCGAGTTGAGACAGCTTAAAATGATGCTTTTGAGTTTTGAAACTTGGTTGAAGGGAAATATGAACCACCTTGGTCGAAGCTCCATAAATATGTGCACATTCGAATCTTATACCTATATTTTGATTTTTCTGTGTGTTATTATTTTGTAACTAAGTGAAGTTGGGATTATTTATGAATAAATTCAAAATTATCAAGGTAAATACAACTTTTGGATACCATTAATATTTAGTCATTTAATCAAGAATTAAATATTTTTTTATATCATTAACTACACTACTCAAAAGAGTCTAGGGAACAAGCAAACTACTCCAATTGATTTATGAAAATACGCAAAAAAATGTACTGACCACTAAAATTTATAAATGTAGGCTGAATAAGGAATAAACTAATTTGTTCCAAATAAAGAAAAAATAAAAAAATAGCAAAAGCTTTTCAAACTATGCAGGGAAAACCTAACTTGGTCGCAGAGTAAGAGGTTTGTTTGCTTAGATTGTTGACCAATTTTGTCAAGTATCGATTTCTTTTCTAGTAAATAACCAATCCCGCCTACTTTTTCGAGATTTTGGACACTCGAAGTGTTATGTTACGTCGTCATTTAACGCGGGAAGAGATGCTTAGGGCTGTGGGAATGTTGGAAACTGGACGCAGTCAACGCGATATTGCGGACGCTGTTAACACACAGCCAAGCGTAATTTGCCGATTATGGGCACGCTACAGAGCAACAGGAGATGTAGCCGAACGTCACCGAGGAAGATACAGGGTAACTACCCAGAGGCAAGATCGATTTCTGCAAAATGCTGCAAGAAAGCAGCCCCCGATTACAGCTCGCCAGTTGATTGGAAGCCCCCAGTCCCTGCACCAAGTTGTTATCAGTGACCAAACTGCCAGGAACTGATTACATGAAGTCAATCTTCACGCTCGTAGACCATTAAGAGTTCCAGCTCTAAGCCGTGGAAATCGAGGGCTTCGTTTACTGTGGGCTAACGCATATTTGCAATGGACCGACAATCAGTGGGCCCGTGTTCTGTTTTCCGATGAGTCTCGCTTCGGATTTAATCCTGGTTCTGGGAGAGTGCGTGTTTGGCGAGTCCCTAGTCGCCAAAGTCGACTCCGAAATCCTCAGGAAGTTCATCCTCACCAACGCGGAACGATCATCGTGTGGGCGGGAATTTGCCTGGGTAGAAGAACTGATCTCGTTTGGATACGAGGCAATTTAAATGCAGAAAAATACCTCGAGCAGGTCGTGCGCCTCATGGTGATCCCTAACCATCAGCAGTTCGGCCAGGATTTCATATTCATGCAGGACAATACACGCGCACACACCTCCAGGCAGGTGGTGAATGTGTTCTGTACGCACAATATCACGTTATTAGAGTGGCCTGCTCAGTCTGCAGATCTCAATCCGATGTAGCATGCATGGGATTTGCTCGGGAGAAAAGCTTTTAGTGATCTTCCACAAAATTTGAACACAGGAGAAGAACTCTTTTCGCATCTATCCAGAGTATGGAGTGCTATTCCACAGGCAACAATTGATAACATGATACTCAGCATGCCACGCTGATGTAAGGCCGTGGCTAATGCCTTGGGAGGTCCGACAGATTATTAAACATCTTCAAAGAATGTTTTTTTTATTTAATTTTCACGTGCGTGTCAGTTTTTGTTATTTACAGAATTTTTATTTTTTGGTTTAGGCACTATTTTTGTTTTTCTTATTAAATCTTAATTTTTTTACTTGCACGCTTTTTATTTAATTACATAATTGAAATCAAGAATAAATTAGGCTTCTATTGATGTATAACATCTAGGACAAAAATAAGTTGAAATAAAAATATACACTAAAATACCCTTGTTCCCTAGACTTTTTTGAGTAGTGTATAAACCAACTTATTTTGGGTTCAAAACACAATTTCAAATATTATAACTACTAAAGCTATTTGATGTGGTGCATGTGTGTGTATTGTTAAATATTTGGGAACTGCTTTTATGACTAAATCCTTTTTTTTTTTCACTCATTAATTCGGTATGCTTGCATAAAATTACTTAAATGTTAAATAAGTTATTCATTAGAATATAGAATAATGAGTAATTACTATCACAATTTTTAGGGCTCCAATCCACGTGGTGACAGGGTCGGCCGGCTGCCGTGAAGACACCGACAAATTCGTCAGTAAGTGGCCATTTTTATTCATTTTATCACGATCTATGAACAGCTATGTGTTTATCTAGACTAGATTGTCTAAAATAAAGTGTTCTTAGAGTTGATCATAATTTAAAAGTTTTTGTTTATACCCGGTAGGTGTCAGGTGAGACCTACAAGCATAAATTTTAAAAAAAAATCTTCTTAAAGGTTTGCAGTAGGTATAGTTTATTAAATGCTGTCAAGGGTCCGATTAACGTCGATATCACAAGCTTATGGGCAGCAGAAAACAGCAAGCTGCATTTTATAGCCTGTTATACCTCTAAAACATAACATTTTATCACACAAATAGGTACACAAACACACACATTCACATACATACACACAAACTCACACACACAATCACTAAATGCAATGTAGGCATTATTTAAAAAATGTAAGTCCGTTATTGGCTGTAAGACGTATGTATACAGGGTGTAAAAAGACGTCTACCGAAGCCGAAAGGGGTAGGTACAGCATCCCAAAACACAACCAAATCCAAAAGGATTTTCCGAAAAAAAAACATTATAATCGGAGAAAACCGACCTTGCACAGCTGGTTGAGCGCTGGATTTTGAGTTTTAATTGTTTTTTTCTTGTATAAATGAAATTATTAGGTAGGTATGGTCGTATTATGTTGTACTAGTAGTGAATAACTAGAAAAAAAAATGACGCTAAGATAGACGATAGCTAAGTCAAAAATTTTTTTTGCGTTTTTTTTTCGCTAAATATGTTTAGAATCATGGTTTGATTGAAACCCCTCAGTTTTCGGTAGCAGTCTTTTTACACCCTGTATGTCTAAAGTTTGTATAGAGAGCTGTGGATTTTGTTAAATAAATAAAATAGCATGTTGTTTGCTGCTGTCCACTGTTCTGACCTCGTATGCAAGCAGCATTAGGGAAGTCTAGCAACGGCTGAAGTCAGGCTGTGGATGATGATGATGGTAAAACTGACAGTGGTATATGTTTAACAGAGCACAGCCCGCCGTGGTCCGCGTTCAGATCCAGCGACTACGGCTACACCCGCTTCAAGGCAGCCAACAAAACGCACATCTACTTTGAACAGGTACCTACTGTTGATTTCACCGAACTGTGTACAAGTACCTTTTTTGGTAAACAAAAAAGAAACATCCGAATATTAATCAAACGAACGAAAAAGAGAACGGGAATACGGTCCCTGTTGTTATAGTAAGATATCATTGGTGATAGTTAACAATGTGTTATCTCCAGGTGGACGTAGACCTGAAAGGCAAGGTGATCGACTCCTTCTGGGTGGTGAAGGAGACGCACGCGGCATACAAGCTCTGACCCTCGACTGCGGCCGCCCGGGACCGCTTCTACCAGCATTTGTGGCCTCGTGTTACTTATGTTCGTTCTGACTCAGCTGAACGGAAATAAATCTGTTACCTTCCTTCAAAGCGTTTTAATAGAGAATCCAAATGTATTTAATATGTAAATGAATGCCAGTTTAATTGGACTTTTGGATTGGAATTTTACAATCTAAATTGTAAAATTTCTGAAATATGAAAGCACTTGCTTAACTGTTTTAGAGACAAATATCCGGATTGAGGTTAGAGTAGCGGGTTCGGTTCCCGTGCCAGCACAAATATTCAATATTTGTGCAGAGTTGTCGCATGTTTGTGATCTATGGCTTACACGATTTTGAAGGATTTACAAATGTTGAGCGGTTTTGTAAAGGACAGTGTTAAAGCTCGTATGTGTTGGTGGCCAAATCTGTTGATGACTTAAAATATTAACCGACCGACCGTCAAAGGAGGCTGTTCCTAGAATACCAAAGCAAATAGTTTCTATTAAAGATTTGATTTGTATAAATAATAATCAAAATTTATAGCGAATAAATGTGGAGCATTCATCTTTTGTTTTATTTAGACATAGCAAATATTACCTACAGATTTGCCAAACCCTGCCGCCAAACTCTTGTTCTCTCGCTTGCACATCAGTGGCGGTGCTTATCATTTGTCTCGCTTACACACTAAGTTGACCGAGCCTTGCCAAGCTTCTACGCTGCGTGTACGGCCAATAGTTCTATGCAAAGTACAAAGTTAGCATACCATCATATTTTTCAGGCTGCTCTTGTCTATCATCTAAGGCCCTTTTGGGGGTAGATGGTATTCCCCCAAAGTATGGTAAAGAGGGAGTACTCGCCTCGCTAAGGTTTGCCCAACTGGCACACTTACCTTAGGGCCTTTCGGCCGACAGTTATAGTCGGATAGTTCTAAAGGCTAAAGTGGCCAGAAACTTTGTAAGCGCGATTCAGACTTTCTATACTTTTTTGCGTGTTCCCAGCGCCATCTAGTGGTACAGCTCCGAAGTACGTCGCTGTCATTGACATCTCTTGAGGTTCAGCTTGTAGTTTAGGCGATGGTAGATAGAGGTCGCCACACCCTTATTACTAAACGTGGTGTAAAGTTACGCCGGATCTAACTTAGGAGTAATCATACAATTTTTGGAGTTTAAACCTGGCGTAACTTTACACCACGTTTATTAATAAGGGCCTAATAGAATACCAACTGGTTTGTATTTGGTAAAATGAAAATTTGGCTCAAAACGATGTTCTTCGAAGTATCAAAATATATATATTTTTTAATTCATGCACTAAGTACAGTACGCACAACCAATCTTTAGCTCTCTGAAGTAGAACTCATTTTAATGACGCCTGAAAGACGAAGACAGTGTTTTGCTGCTGACGACCTCTGTGGCGCAGTGGGCGAAGGTCCGCCTGCGATGCAGAAGGTTGCGGGTTCGATCCCCGCCGCGGGACAAATATTTGTATGACCTACAGATATTTGTCAGATAGTTGTAAGTTGACCTACAGATAGTTGTAAAGTTATACTCGTATTTGTCTTAGAAGTACTAAATAGGACAACTAGCAATACTGTGTTCGCAGAGCCACCGTGCATATAATCTCCGGCTCCGCGGGCTGCAAGGAGGGACGGGACCATTTCAACAGTAAGCTTTTACATTTTAGTCTTTAAGAAAATATATATCGTATTTCTATTGGGATGTGTTTGAATGTCCATTGGTAAAAAGTTAAAATGACGTGTCATGCCGTCCCGCAGCCTTATTGTCTAACATGTAATCCATTCCCAGTTGTCATCCCAATGGAGCGCAACCAATCACATAATATCAAAATGAGAACTGAAGTCCAGAATGGGTTTCAGTTTCAAATCTCAAAATGAAGTCCATGTCCATTGCCAGTTGAATTACACAAGGGCCCCCGATCTGCGTAGGCCATTATATATCTTTAATTGACGCCTCTGTGACGTTGCGTGTAAAAGCTTGATTTGAGGTGATGAGAAAAATTAGGTAAAAATTTGGCTGTGTTTTTTTTTTATAGACAGTTTATTTTTCAGATGATCCGGCCAAGTGGACAGCTTTCCGCGCGCAGGACTACGGCTACACCAAGTTCAAGGCGTTCAACGGAACTCACATTGTCATGGAACAGGTACCTAACTAATCAAATCAATTTATTTATTTCAACACCAAGACGCTAATCCACCAAAATCTAAAATTAAAACTTAGTTAAAAATAGTTGATAAATAAAAATTAATCATAATGATAGATTGTCGAAGCGACGTCTTGCTTGGTTATTATGTGATACTTACTAAAAATCGCACAACTATTGCTAAATTTGTAGGTATTGTGTATTAGCGATGACGAAGGATTTGCAAACTATTAGCCTATGATATATTGTAAGTATATGACGTGGAGAAAATAAAACTTCTATTCTATATTTTCCAGGTGTCCGTTGACCTAGATGGCGCTGTGATCGACTCGTTTTGGCTCGTCAAGAATAAAACACGATACGACTTACTATGACTTAGTTCTAAGTTAACTTAGTTTAATTCAATAAAATTTAGTAAAATTAGCCCTGTGTTATTTTTTATCAACTGTTCTCGCTGGACGAAGATCTCATTTAGCAACATAAGCACGAGCCTCACAAAGACACCGACACATCTAATGAGGAACTTTGCCTCGTATCCTTCTCTTGTGTGTGGTTCCCGATATTGATTCACGGGTTTCTGACAAAATAAATAGGTAAGTACCACTTTAGAAGACGGTAGTGGTCGCAGGCTACGGACGACGCATACTAAAAGAACTGCCGACATTTGCCTCGTGTGTTACCGCACGATTATCGCTATAAGTCTGTTTCAAGGATATGTCTAAGCCCAAGAAATTTTAAGCTTAATAAATTTGTAGTGCTTATTTGCTCGGAAATCGGTCAGATTAGCGTAGGATCGTGGTGTACGGCACAAGCTTTGAGACAATTTAATTGAGACAGTGGCCGAAGTTTGATGAGGAAAGTTTAGTAATAGGACCATCCTTCTGATGAAGGAACTGGTGTAAGAGAACGGCTCACGAAAACTGAAACAGAATAAGTATTTAAAGGTATAGGAAGTAACCACCTTGAAGGCCGAAGGGCAAGTTTTACATGCAATTAAAATGGTATTACTTAAACAAAACAACGTTCAGCTAGAAAGTTTAAATCCAAGGTTTTTTGAACTCGTAAAATATAAATAGAGTGTCTAAAAGCAGGTTTATCATATAATATATTGCGCTAAAAATAAATTCCGACGAGTCAGTGGCCAATTCTTCGGTCGGTTCTAGGCTTCCGTCATAGCTTAACGACTTTATAGCCGAGATCTGAAATTAAACGTGGCCTCCGACCTCCGAAGCACGACTTAGTACGCTAAGAATAAGTAAGTACTAATCTAGGTAGGTACTTCGCACATTGAAATCTTTAGGAATAGGTGCGATTTCTTCGTCGTTCCCCATGATTGGTGAATACCTAGCTGGGCGCCAGTCCTTGGTTCGATCTGCCATACGAGTAAAACCATAGAAAGCTTTGAAAAATATATCTTTGATTTTATCTAGTCATCGGAACTTCAGGGACAGGTTAATGTGAATGTTTACTGCTCAGTAGGTTTTTTAAAAAACCCTAGTTTGACGAGTAAAAAAAGTTTTAGCCATCTATATTTAAGAGGTGTTCGATCAGCTGAAGTAAGTAGTCGTCGACTATCAAAAACTGTAGCAATATTGTGACAATGCCGCGAGCAAGATACGGCCAGACGGATTACACTGTAAAGTGTTTATGTGAGTACCTAGCTCGAAGTAGTTTAATTTTCTTACTACCTTCTACATTATTTCACACCTTCAGGAGGAGATTTACTAGGTATCCTTTTTGTTGTAAAAGATGGATTGATGTGTGGAAGTGTGGAAGATGTAATGAGTAAGAAAGGAGTGGCTATAATATGATATGACGGCTGATTGAGGAAATTGAAAGAAGAATAGGTACTTACTTAAACCTACATGTTGTGTAGGTAGGTACATACTGTGGGACAACCGCAGGAAGATGATGATGGTGATCCTTTTTGTTTCAAGTCGTTGCGATATTTCTATGGAACGCGGCACATGCCCAGCAATGGCTAACAGAACCGGCGCAGGTTAAGGACTGGCCAGCAGGATTTGATTCAGCGATAAATGAGTGGGCTCCAAGTTTTCCTGAAGAAACACTGAGAACGCAAGAATGGACGCGTTTATCGGGAGAAGACCTGGATGAGTTCTCAAAACAAGTGGCGCGACTGATCAGAAACGAGACGATATCCGAGGGTCGGCTGAGAGCGGTCCCGCAGGTCCTGCGCGATCTGGAAAAGGTCTTCGATGAGGATTGGCCAGGTAAGATTATAATTATTAGGTAGGTAGGTACTCTCTCAAAAACTTTCAAAAACTCGAGCCGAAAATTCTATGCACTGATCGTATTGTGTTTTGTTTCATGTAGGTATATACTCGTAATTATATCCGTTTCTTGCAAAAAATTTGAATTTATTACGGAGCATACTTACTATAATACTTACCTACCTAAGATTAGTAGGTAGGTGATAGGAGCAGAGATATCAATATTGTGATAAATGCATGTTATTCCTCAATCGTCAGGGTCTCGGGTGGCAGTGTTCGGGTCGCTCACGTACGGGCTGGCCATGCGCAGCAGCGACGTGGACTGCACGCTCCTGCTGTCGCGCCGCGCCTCGGCCCCCGCCCTCGCCGCGGCCGCCAACGCCTTGCGCCTGTCCCCCGCCTTCACGGACCTAACCCCCATCCCCTGGAACCGCATCCCCGTTCTCACCTTAACACACAAACCAACGCAGTTCAAAGTAGACCTCACAATCAATAACCTCGCCGGAATTCAAATAAGCAACATGTTCAAGTACCTCTTGCATTCGAATGACAGGATCTACAAGCTAGCGTTCGTAGTGAAGCATTGGGCGAGCACGCGACGGATCACTACGGTCGAAAACCCCGGATTGTCGAACTACGGGATGACCCTTATGGTGATATTTTACTTGCAGCAAAGAAACATGATGCCCTCGATTGCATCGCTGCAGGATAACGCGGAACCGTTCTTCGATGATGAATGGAACATGGGATTTTGCGAGATAGAATACAAGATGCAAAATTACGTTCCGTTAGATCTGCTTTTAGGCGAGTTCTTCAAGTACTACGCTGATTTTGATTATGATAGGTACATAGTCAGTCCTTACGCCGGATATCCGGTGGAGAAACGGTTTTTCGCAGGTTTGAAGCAAGTTCCGCACGAGTTTGGCCTGTACGTGCACAACGTGGGGGCCGAGATATCGAAGCCCCTGTCGCTGGGAAATGCCTTCGTGCTTCAGGACCTGTGCATACACAATCAAAACGTCGCTGAATTTGCAGACGCGCGGCCCAACTCCACTTTCATAGCACAGTTTCAGAGTGCCGCTAGGAAGTTCAGGGAAAATAAAATGGACTTTCTAGAGAATTTGCTAAACTATTAGTGGATTCAATTATTTAGGTTACTTAGATAAATCAAAAGATTTAAATTAATAAATTAGTTTAGTAACCACTTCTACTGATATCTATGCTCGACGCAGTGGTTAAAGGCTGCGACGCCGACCGACGATGACGGTAAATAAAGATGTCTAGACTTGCCTTTTGTGTATTTTGTAAAACACTAGGCTAGGCTGGGCTGTCTGTAACGATGTAACCTAGTATTACCAAATCAGCTACACGTAAATATAATTCTAAATTAAATGTTTGACACCCGTTAGTCCCATAAAAAGCAAAACAAGTCAAAAGATCAACTTATCTAATTAATTGAGCAATCATTTTAGAAAAACAATTCGATGTAGGTACCTACCTATATTTGTATTTTTACCTAAATAGTGAATAAAATAAATATGCTTAGAGCATTTAATTGATCTTGTTTTATTTAAACCTCAATGTAGTCTGGCTGGCTACATCTAATTTGTTGAACTATAAAATAACATGGCATCCTATAGGCCTCCTTGAGGGTAGTGGCTCGACATTAGATCTGAAGGGGCATCAATGGATTTTTCGAATCGTAAAATTTAAATGAGCATCAACATAGCTCCGAGCTTTTGTTGCTCATCCGGTAAATCGTAGACTCTTCGATAACTCGCGAACAGTTCAGTCAGATTTTTCTTTGTATGTGCGAAATGTGGATTTGCATGCAACAAAGCCCCTGGATGTTACTCGCAGTGCTTGTATCCATGATTCGTTTTATCAGAACAAAAATGTGGGCGAACGCCTGGACGCTACTCCTGAATCCCAGTTTCGGACTCGAGTGAAGCGAGACACGCTCAAGTACCGAGAGAAAGATGAAAGCGCATTCCTAGAACAATTTATTATCCGCAAGTCAAATAAGTAGGTACAAATAAGCCCAATAATAAATATATTTTTGTAGATATTAGGTAAAATTAAAAGAGAATTTTGTTTGTATCAAAAGGCTATTTTAATTAGTTTCACAACCATTCTTGTACCTATCTCCAGCATGGCTAACTAATGAGAGGCATTAAGGTTTTTGTCACAACTTAAAACTAGACATTTATAAAAAAAATACATGGTTTAACACCATGCTAAACAACTGTTTTAACCTAATTCATATAGAAATAAATAAGCAGAATTGACAATCATTTAGAATTTAGACCTTCGAGCTTAACACAACTGACTTTTATATCATGAAGCTAGAAACCTGAAAATGAGGTAGCTTCCTTTTATAACAAAACCGGGTGGCTCAGGCGGAACTTCATGAAGTTAAAGGGGTAAAATTGATAAAATTTTGCAAGTACCTATGGGAACTGGGAACTTAATGAATGAAGTATGGGAAAATAATGGACAAAATAACTTATAATATACAAACTTGCACTTTAGATTACATACTTACAAAAGTAATGTAATACATTACGTATGAAGTTGCCAGTAACATAGTCACTCATAAATACATTACGTATGAAGTTGCCAGTAACATAGTCAGTCATAATTTGCAACTAGCTGAATAATTAACTTGCTTTCTGATTTTTTAAATAAGTTTTGGCCATGTTATTCATCTTTCTTTTTTTCTTCTGTTTCTTGCTTTTGAATGTAGTTTGAACAACATGTTTATGTGCAACATCTATGGTCACTCTCGGGATACGAACATCTTGGGTTAGTACGGCCTGGAGGAAATCATCAGGTGGCATCTGGTCATACATTCTAGCAGCATGTTGAAAATGCATCTGGACTTTAGCAAACAGTTTCTGGGAGACAGCTACTGTGCAGTTCCTGGAGTGTTCAAAGGGGTCTTGGATGCATATTAGAGAATCTATTCGCAGTGGTGGACACCCTGTTCTCAGGTTTTCTTTGTACAAACAGTACTCTCTATGCAACCCCTGTACAGGGCCTCTAAATACTGTCCTTAAGATGGGTGTGCCAAGAAATGTGCTTACTACATAATGCTCAAATGAGAAATAGCTGTAGTATTTAAAGAAGCCGCCAAGTAGATGATATATGTTATCATAGTAGTTCCGCGGCTGTTGTATAGTTCTATCAAAGGCACAGTTCCAGCCATCCACCATGTAGGGCTCCACAAACCTTTGCATTTCACAGACTGGTGCCAACATATTGATTCCTTGCAAGTAGAAAATAACCAGCATTGTCAAAGCATAGCTAGATAGAAGGTTAGTCCCAGTGAATCCATATACTTTAGACCAATATTTGATTATGATTGCTAGTGTAAGTGCTTTTGGTTCAGTTTTTAATAGATGGAAGATGAGTTTGCTATTGTGAACTCCTGATTCACTTTTAAAATTTACATCACAGTTGCAGCCTGTTGGTACGTGTAGAAACTTAACAATGGGGACTTTTGCAGCAGGAATTGCAAATATCTTTGTAAACTTCCACGGAGCAGTGCGCAGAGTATTTCTGGCTAGCATGACAGGGTTTGTATTGTTTCCATATCTACGAGACATCCTCACATAGACATCTACATCACTGGATTTGATGCCGAGCCCTGTGACAATAGACCCAAATGGATGCACCTCACTATCTGAAATAAAATGAAATGAAATCTTTTATAAAGACTGTAATTACAAACTAGTAAGGTAATAGCCATTTATAATGGAAATATCTATCATAATTTTATTGTGACAATTTGAACCACCGACCCATACCATTTGAAATTTTAGTTTTTCACATTATGGATCCTCAGAATATTTATTGGAAGGAAGTCAGAGGCAAATGAAATGAAATTTATTTGACAGAAGCATGGTCATAATAAAGTAGGTAAGGTAGGTAGTCAATCATTAAAATTGATATCGTAATTGGTAGGTATGATATAATAGTAATGATATCGATATCGTAAAAATTACATAGGTATACTTAAGTAGCAAACGGTTAACAATGAAAGGCTGTTTAAAATGCCAGATCATTTTATTACCTGGCCAGATATTTTTAAGTGCGTGTTCTAAGTCGACGAGTAAATTGCGCAAGCCGATGACTTCGCCGCGGCTCAGTCGCACGTGTTCCATCAAGCTTTCGACCTGGTCGTCCACATTGCCTTGGAAATTAATCCGGGACACGTCTAGGAACTCATCTAACAAAACAAACACGTTTTACTTTTGTTGACTCAATTGCAATAACATTTTTAGGGTTTCGGTGGTGAAATCTATTGTGTTAGGATTGTTACCTGATTCTGCTTCCATCATTTGTGATGTAGCTGGATCAAGTTAGCGACTTTATGTTAGAAAACTAACCAAAACACAAAAACTACATGAGCAAAACACGCGCAAAAAGGCAAGCAAGCTGAGCCGAGCCCCGAGCTGCTACCTCCTACTGAGTGCTGGCATTTGACAATGACAACATGACTTAACAAGTGACATTGACATGACAGTTAATTAGACAATATACATTGAGTTTGACACGTTGTCCATTCCATTCTACCTCAGACCACGCTCAAAACGAAATTGTTTCTTGGTAATTTACGATACTATCTTATTTATATTAATTAGACCAACAAATAAATGATATAAAAAAAAATACTTGGTAAAAAAAGTTACAAGTAAACGTACAGTACAACTACATTACATTAATAAAGAGCTTCGGTTGGTTTCGTATTTCTCTCTCTATTTCCGAATACATCAAGAACTTCAAGGTGGTAATTATCTAAAAAATACTGTAATTATGATAGGTAACCCTTTACCTATCATTTATTTACTACCTTGAAATAGATGTATCCCCAATGCGCGGTAGACATGCTCTCTTTTTATGTTACTTATTCCAGATTGTTTTAGATCATAGTATTTCGAAATTAAATTAGGCAATGAGGGTAGACGGTAATAAAGAACTCTCTACTCATCTGCGGCCTGCCTTCACCCACTTTAAATACCTACCTACCTACGCTTAATCAAAAGCCGAATTTCAAATAAAATCAACACATTATTTTAATACAAAAATATTTTATTGATTGATGTTAACTTAATATTAAAATAAAAACATTACAACTTTGAATTATAAAGCAATAAAATTTTTTCAAAAAAAAAAAAAATGCACTTAATACTTGTACGAATAATGCTGATCTAAGTGAATTTACCTACAACCACGAGAAAAAAACCGTAGTTAGTAGGTTTTTGGTCGTGTCAAATATTACTAGCAATAACTAACCTACACCATGAAGATCTAACATTTAAACTCTAGTGATGAGGAATAATCAGCGCTAAGGTCAGCGCAACGAGGAAACAGACTGATGATGATGATTATGGAAATAAGACTAGAACTAGTTAATATTGCTTTACTCGAGGTATTACGTAGTGATATGCTATTCAACTGCATGTACCTACTTAGTAAAATTTTAAAATATTTTCATGATTGTAACTACCATACTTACAAACCTTCAGATTTCTAATTTCTGTTGGTAGAAACCATTGAATCAATGAATAATGTACTTTATTAGCAAAATCATACATTTTATTGTATTCTTACTTAATTGATGATTATTATTAATCTATTGTATACTAATAAGACATTCTTCAACCATCTTGTTGGTGGAGAATCCTCATTGCTGCTTTTTTCATACACGCTCGTTGTCATTTCTCTTGTCTGGTCCAACTAACGCGCCGTATAGAGAGCGACATACAACAACGATATCATACATAAAGTAAAAAAAAAAACATAATATTATAACAAATTAATTCTGGCGCTACTTTGAAAATAGACTTCAAAGAATCATCAATACTTTCGCAGCAAAAAGCTGTACGTCAGTTTTTCCCTATTAAATCACAGGGGAACGCACCAAACAGTGGTGCAAACATTATGAGAAATACTAAAAATGTACTACTATTAATATAACATAATGCCATGTTAGCCTTTTGTTGTACCGCCAGGTCACAGCTCAGGCAACCTAACATCATTATGCGGTTGAGCAGTCAGCTCGACTGCTGGGGCACTCTTGGCATTCGAGCAGTCGCTAACTTTGAGCAGCAACAGCGACTATTGCCATCAAACCCTACGTAGCATCATTATTACCACGTGTCGGTTTAGAACTGTCTTTTAAACTAATAGCAGCCACAGACTCACTGAGATCCTTGTGGTTCGAGTTCACGAATGCGACTGATTCGATGGGAGCGAGATCGGATCTTGCCGCGGGTTTTTTGATGGTTGGTTCTGCTTGTCTTCGCGGAGTTCTTTTGGGTGATTTAGGGTTTTTGATAGTTTCCTGACGCGGCGGGTCCTTTATCAAGTGCGGTTTGAGGAGCTCTCGGTGCCAGCGGTGGATGAAGGTGTGTGTGAACTTCCTGAAAGCGTGGAATGCGTCCATGTCGGCTCCGTCCAGCGGCCAGGTGGTGACGCTGAGCCCACGAGGTTTCTCGCGGAATTGGAACTCCACCTGGGAAAATGGATTCTTTGTTTTATTTCCTTCAGTGAGACAGGAAGTGTAAATAGCGAATATGATGAGATCATCATATTCGTTATACTCACTGAACTCAGATGATCATGGCATCATGCATTCTGATTTAAACATTTACTTTCAACAAAAAAATAGGAATTGAACACTATTAAAACCCTTAAATACTTATCAAAAAACTGAGATACTTTGTATAGCCAGTATTTTTGGCGCAGCCGGAGATACGCCAATAGTAACTGGCGCAGCCGGTGCATACCTCAAAAGGCACTTTCACGTCGGCCAGCTGCCTGTTTCTAACGATGCTGGCGACGGAGGCGCGGTGCCAGCTCAGCATCTCCTCGGCGGTGCAGCGGCCGTTCAGGTTGTTGCCACGACGCCATATTGGACGATTTATACTGCCTATGTACACCTCACGGTCCACGTTCGCCTCCTGTAAAAGACATATGAGTAAGTGACTTATTTTGTCATTATTTTGTTTCTTTAGTGTACGAAAGGAGACTTGTGACGCACTAACGATCCTTCCGAAACTTGAAAGGTAAATACATTTTTACTAAGTGATTAAAGTCCTGTATATGATGAACAAATGAACGTGTATTTGGCACAGGCACAGACACAAGAAAATGACAAAAAATACTAAAAGATAGTACCCAGGAGAATAGACAATTGCAACTGATTCTATTGGAGCGAGATCTTGATAACGCAAAACAAATTAAATAATACAACTAGAATTGTATAGGTATACCTTAGACACAGTATCCGCTCGCGTCAGCTCAACAAACAGCATATCCTTGTACACATTGGCGAGAGTACTCCTCAGGTTGGTTCGCCAAGAGTCGTCCATTTCTTGCAGCGTGCGCCCGGGCAAGGAAAGTCGCGCGGAAAATCGCGCGTCGCCCGCGCTTTCAGGCGTCACGGGTCGCGTCAACAGGATCGTACGCAGGAAGTCGCCCGGGTTAGACTCCGCTTGTTTGAACGCATCGGCCGCTGAAAACCAGTGAATAAGATTACGGTCGGCCATTTTAAAGGTATGATGAGATCAATGTGCTTTGGGGCCACGTAACGTGGAGGGTAGGGATCGGTGAAGTGTAACATTGTGTGACGAGGGGTGAGAGGAGTTTGTGACGTTACATTTTAAATGTAAATTCGTATCTGCTATTTTTATTATAATTATTAGTATAAGTATAAGGTTGTCTGGAAGAAATCGCCTTGAGCGATAAGACCGCCGATTGTAGGACAATACTGTCGAAACTTAGCATATAATTACTTCATGTAACACTGTGTCCTCAATAAAGTTCTTATTTATTTATTTATTTTAGATAAGATGACATGAGTAAGAAGGGTACAAGTGCTGATGACGGCTGATCGGGAAATGGAATGTTGCACCGACGCTACATAGAGTGGGATAAGAGCAGAGTACAAGAGAAACAAAAAGTATATAAGTAGTTTATCAGTCATTCTAGTACCCGTAACACAAGCTCTGCTTACTTTGGGGCTAGATGATGCTGTGTGAAAAGTCCAGCATTATTTATTTAGCTAGACCCTCTATTGCTATCTAGTGTTATAACAGCGACGTACCCAGCTTGACATGCGCTCGTATTTCATCCGCGAGTCGGTCCGACACCGCGGAGGCCACGTTATGGCTCAGCTCGAAGGGGTCCTGCACGCACAGGGTGCAGTTGGTCCGGATGCTGAGAGCCAAGCCGTCTGTTATGTTACGCTGGTACAGGGAGAACTCGGCTGGTAGGAAGTTGCTTTCGAACTCCGCCTGGGAAACAAGATGATATTAACATCTTTGACTTAATTAAGATGACACTAAGGCGACTACTACTACTACTACTACTACTGGCATAGGCCAGTACTATCAAACGGTGAAGGAAATCATCGTGAGGAAAGCGGCACGTGTCGAAGAAAATAAAATGTTTGACAACATTCAAGAGCATGTAGCATATAGTATACAGAACTAGTAAGTATATTTAACTGACCAGTATGGATACTTTGAATAGACGAATCCAATCTTGCCGACGAATTAAAATACTTTTCATGAGAACTTGATAAACGCCGTCATTTTAGATTAGTTTCTATAATCGAAATTGCAATGCGGTTCAAAAACTGCATTCCTTCTTAATTACCTTCCTGAGCGGCCGACCAATCAGCGGGCAGACAACGAGATTATCGAAGTCGAAGTTAGCGTAGTACGTGAAGAACCCGCCGAGCAGGTCGCGTGGGCTCGGCGCCGGCGCAGACAGCTGTATGGGGGCTCGATTGAATCCTGCTTGCCAATGTTCCACGATGAAACTGTGTTCCGGGCCTTGAAGTCTGGGACAAACAAATACATTTATTGCCAACATCTATGACCACTTATTTTTAAAATGACATTGACATTACTTTGTGATCAAGGGAATCAGCGCTTAGTTGGTGAGTTAGCCCCCTAGCCATGTTACAAAAAGAAATAGAATATAAATCGATAGATAATGCTAAGACTCTAATCTAATCTCTCTCTAGTCTAATGCTAAAACTGCATACATTTATGTAAGTATCGCGGCACGCGTTCGGCTCTATGTAAATCAGTTTGACATAATGCCAGGAACTCACATGCCGCGATACTTGACATAAAATGTATGCAATTTTGGCAACGACCAATTTAGCGTTTTCAGTTTATCGATTTTTATTTTTATTTCAATTTGTAACACGGCAGGCTGTACAATGTACATACTTGTGTACAGGAGGCAGAAAGTTTTCCTGCAGATACGCCACTAACAGCAGCAGCAATGCGTAGTTGGTGAGTCGGCCTGTGCCGGAGATCTGCTGCACCCGCGCCCAGTACTTCAGGAGCAGGGCCACGGCGCCGAAGCGAGGGTCGGCGCCTAGCAGGTGCCCTAGGAGACGACTGTTCTGTACGCCTAAGGGAGTCTAGAAAAAACATTATTAAATCTATTATACAGGGTGTAAAAAGACTACTACCGAAAACTGAGGGGTTGCAATCAAACCATGATTCTAAACATATTTAGCGAAAAAAAAAAACGCATTATAAAATTTGACTTAGCTACGTCATTTTATGTTATTTACTACTAGGACAACATAATAAGACCATACCTACCTGATAATTTCATTATTAAAAGAATAAAAAAATTAAAACTCAAAATCCAGCAATATGCGTAAAACAACGCGCCCAGTACATACGTAAACAGTAATTTTCAAACGCTGTTTTCTCCGGATATAATGATTTTTCGGAAAATCCTTTTGGATTTAGTTGTGTGTTAGGATGCTGTACCTACCCCTTTCGGGTTCGGTAGACGTCTTTTTACACCCTGTATATAATGTTACTGCTCCACCTGCGTCTTAACGCGTTATATTAAACACATAAAACTGGGAGGGTACACTTATTTGATGTAAAGGAGCATTAAGAAACCAATTCAGGATACGAATGATATCCTTATGAGGGTAGTAGAGCATTTATTCAGTAGGACTTGTTTAATCACAGAAAAACTAGGTGAACCGAGCAAAACTAAGGCAACAAAAAAGTAAGTTTCGCTGCATCAATAGATTTTGCATTTCGTAATTCATACGCATCACGGAAAATCTAAATTGTGAAGAAAAACAATTGTCTCTAGCAGTTGTGTTTCACTGCTTACTAAGCATTGGCGCAGCCGGTAGGATAACTATGAGACAGATAAAATTATAATTTGCATACCTTGGAATTAAGATCGCAGTTCACATTAGTAGGCACATGTAGAAACTTTATAATAGGCGTATTCGCTCTCGGTATAGACACCAGTTTAGTGAACACCTCGGGATACAATCTCAGCAGTTTCGCCGCTCGTCCGACGAACTGTGAGCAAAGCTCAGCGGCGCCGGGGCCAGGGAAGCCGTTTGATCCAGCGGACATCGAGAGGAAACAGTCCGCGTCACTCGACTTTATACCTTGGCCCGTTGTGATAGAGCCGAACGGGACCGCTTCACATGCTGCCGGATGATTGCTTGTTTCAGGAAACTAATTACAAGAAGGCGGGTCGGTCAATTGTGTGTAGATACACATGCACGTTGTTTCTGTGTGCGTAAGGGCTATGAGCGCTCATTCGTTCATGGAGCGAGTTGTGTATGTGCATCTACACACACATGTATGACCAACCCGCCTTCGTGAGTGACAACTACTCAGTCTATATATTAACTCAGGGAAAATGAGTTTCAAACAAATAATTTGTCTAAAATAAGCTAAGAATAGTTTTAATGGGAAAAAAACTGTGTTTTTTAATTTACCTTATTTCTTTATCCTTTCCTTCCTTATTCAAACTTCAAACCTAATTATCTGAAAATACCCTATTCATTTTCCCCGTATTTTGTAGTTTTTGTATGAAGTCCTGTATGTATAGAGAAAGATGTATATAATGCTGGACTTTTTCACACAGCATCATCTAGCCCCAAAGTAAGCAGAGCTTGTGTTATGGGTACTAAATGACTGATATTTTTTTTTTTTTTTTTAGTAGCCCGTAGGGATCCCCACAAGGAATTGCCATAATCGCCACGCTTGGCAGGCTGATATACTACTTATATACTTTTTTGTTTGTAAAAACATACATATTATAGATAGAAACATCCAGACCCGAGACAAATATCTGTAGGTCATACAAACATTTGTCCCGCGGCGGGGATCGAACCCGCAACCTTCTGCGTCTTTCGCCCACTGCGCCAGAAGTCGTGTATAGATATAGATATGACTTACTCGGAAAGATCATGCGCATATATTTTTCAACGTCTTCGAATAGCAGGTTGATATTGGCGACCTCTTCTTGCGTGAGACGAATGGCGTCCTCTATACTCTTCATTTGTTGGTCGAAGTCACCTGTTAGGTCTATATCTGCGGGCGCGGCGATCGGCGGTCCTAGAAAAAAAAAAGAAATTGGTTCAGGAAATAATGACTGGGCATGGTAGACAATTATCTCTTCCTCGAGTTATTCAGAAGAAGCATTCAGTAGGACCGATAGGATCTCATATCTACTTATGTTTCTTTGCGACCAATACCTTGAAGAACCAGGGCTACAATCTAAGAGCTTGCTTTCTTTTATGTGATCAATCATTAAGTTTATTATCAACATTTAAGTAATTAAAGGCACGTCCAAAATATATTTAGCACGGAGGTCAGAATTTCATATGTGACAGGTTGCAAGCTCATCGCAGCCTATCACAACTGCCTACTAACTCATACGAACTTAAAACAGTAACCTCAAAACGTTTTCCTGCACTTAACAATTAAGTATAACTTACCTTTATCATTCCTCACCACCTTCCTATTGGATCTGATGAGGTCCATCACATGCTTCCTGTGGGTATACCTCATGATAGTGAGTATGGTTCCGTACACAGGGATTGTGTTATTTGCTTTTAAGGCATCGGAGGCTTCAAATTCATTGTCAAACAAAACAACTGCTACTCGGTTCTTAATCAGCTCTACTTCAGCTGAGCCGAGGCCTGAGAGCTTTTTTACCAGCTCATCAGCCTTTGTGTACGCAGGGAACCCTGAAAAAAACCTAACAGTATTATTAAAAAGTAAAAAAGCATTTATTGAGTAATTTGTCGGTCTAGGCTATTTAGTCGCTAAGCTACGACGCCTCCGTCATAGCTTAGCTACTAAATAGCCATAAGGCAAAATACGGAAGTCTGGGTTGTAGAAGTTTGTTTACCGTTCAGAGTAGTAAATCATTCTCGTAGTATTATTTAGAATTTTAGATTATTTATCCGGATGAAACGCATAGATGTGTTAGTCTAGTGTATATGTATATAGAATAGGAGATATCTCACCTGTCACAACAACCTTCCGATAATAATTATCATCATCATCATCGTAGGTCCTGCGCCCCCCGCGGTAGTCCCGCCAAGACGGTCGCTGTTGATACTGTCCATTCGTATTCCCTCTAGCCATGCTCTTCGCTTGCGGGCGCTGGTACGCGTTTCTATTCGGCGTCCGTTTCTGAGGCTGATTGTCATATTGAAACGGCCTCGATTGAGGAAATCTGAATAGATGGGGTTTAGGTGAATCATTTTGTGCAACTTCCTGGCTATTCCGCATGTTTTGAGATTGGCTCTCTACGATCCTCTGCGTTGAATTCTGGACAGTTATAACCAGAGAGTCCACTGTCGGGGCGGCAGACGTGGAAACTTCAGGTTTGCTACTTTTGCTTCGGTGATTTTCAATCGCGGAAATGAAAGCTTCATTCGGCTGTCTTCTTACAAAGGGAGCTTGAGATCTGCTTGTGCTTGGGTCATTTTGAGATCTGGTTATTATTTTAATGGAGTCCTTAGTTATAAGAGTTGTACTGTCAACTTGGGGAATTATATTAGATGTGCTGCTTAACGTTTTCTTAGGCGATGAATGATTGATTGGGTATTTCTTAGGGAACTTTTTGGGAGATTTTACGTGATTTTGGGTGGTATGCGCCTCCGTGGATTGTCCAGCCGCTGACGCCTCCATAGCTCATGGGAACAACTGTTCACCTGGAAATAACAATTTAACACTTTTTAACGTGATATTAGTTATTTATCTGTTTCAAGGGTCAGTTCCTTTGAACTACACAAGGATATCTCACGCCGCACCGCAATAAGCATTGTAATTTGTACTACCTACAATATGAAAATAAATAAATAAGAACTTTATTGAGGACACAGTGTTACATGAAGTAATTATATGCTAAGTTTCGACAGTATTGTCCTACAATAAAATGTGCCAAAATAAGTAGGTACCAACTACTCGATGACACATCGCTATTTTAATACAGACGAAATGCGGAAAATATTTTTTCAAAATAATAATGCAGAACTTATTTACTTAATTACCTACACTGCGCGAAAGTAGGTGTAGCTACCTAATACCTACGTAATACGTAGGTTAAATAAATAAATAAATAAATAATGCTGGACATTTTCACACAGCATCATTTAGCCCCAAACTAAGCAAAGCTTGTACTATGGGAACCAGATAACTGATATACTACTTATATACTTTTTGTTTGTAAGTACATACATATTATACATAGAAACACCCAGACCCGAGACAAATATCTGTAGGTCATACAAACATTTGTCCCGCGGCGTGGATCGAACCCGCAACCTACTGCGCCACAGCGGTCGTCAATAATAGGTAGGTATACGTAGGTAAGTACCTATTATTTTTCGCGCGAAACACGAAGCACGAAATTCTAACACTGAATTGTGTACCTTTTTGTGTATTAATATGAAAATCGAAGTCGTAGACCACAAATTAGTAGGTAAGTTAGGTTACAAAACCTTTGTGACACTTTCAAATAAACTCTCATTAAGTGTTTGGAACAAACAACACAACTGATATGTTATCGAACCACTGCGTTAGGTAATGTGTACGAAAATGTTGTCTGAACTAGTCAAATAATTTAGGAATACTACTGTAATGAATGTTAAATTATCCTATTTATTCTATACCTAGTTGATACCGATAATGCGGGGAATTACCCAAACATAGACTTATTGAATGACGTACGTCATTTGAATGTTCAGATGCCTTAGGTGTTGATTACACGAGTAGAGTAGCTAGCCAGTGAAGGCGGTTGAGTACTTTTTTGATAATCGAAGACTTTCAGGCTCTCAACAGAACAAGTGGGAGATTAATGATATTTTTCCTATTTTTACAAAGTCATTGTACTTAGGTGTTAACTACAATTGGCTAGGCAAATAATGGAATCTTTAATTTTAAATTAAATAGTAAGACTTTATACACTTACCTATAGCAGCTAAGGCTACGGAGGTTTTAACATGTTTTAGTGTTATAGTTCTCAAGGTTTTAGTTAAAAAAATAACAAAGTTAATAGGTATGCATGCATTTAAGCCACATCTAGAGTACCTATTTGCAAGTCTTATAAAATATTGATATTGTTTGTTACATGAGAACGTTATATGTTAATAAGCTAAATGACATGAACAGCAATGGTAATTTAAACATACCAGTGCAAATATTAATAACTTGTGAGAAATATTTAGGTTCTAAATATCCATTCTCATTGCCAGCGGTTAATATAACTCCATTTTCTGACTCGTAAAACCTCAGTCCATCAGCGAGAGCCTTATCTAAGGCTACATACACATGGAGCTGGGCATTACGCCTCATGCCGCTGATCACAGCTCTGTCTCCCGGAGTTCCTTTGGCAAGATGGATGTGTTGCCGTTTCATACGACTCAGACCTTCAGATTTGATTTGTGGCCAACATTTAAGGTATGTACCATGGACTATTGTTTTATATTTTGTCTGGAATTATGCAGTTTGTTTTTAAAAATAAAAAACATCAAAGAAAGAACTAATGTGATCTAAATTTTACCTTGTCCAGAGGTTTCAAATCAGCATTATTCACTTGGATAGAATGACCTTGATTCGCCTTTATTTCCAAAATATTTGAGATTGGGTTCAATCTTAGTTTGAACCTTTGTTTATCATTATTTTTGACTACTCTTTCAATATCAGCTAAATTGAATTTACCTTTGATTGATCTGTGGTTTAGAACAACAGGTACTTGTATGTATCCTTCCTGGCTGAAATACATTATGCCATATTAAACTATGACAGTAGCTTTAGTTAAAAAAAAAAATTAAGTTCAAGGACGGAGGATGTAGGTATGTTGTGTTTGTACTATAATTACAGTACTCTTGCCAGATTCTAATTTACCCAAATCCAAAGTTAGAATAAAGTAATTCTTCTTTTTATGGCGTCACCAGTTCTGTCGAACCAGTGTGGTAAAAGGATTTGAAGTGCGCCTCAAAGTGGCTCCTTTCGTGCCCTTGACACATGTTTTCAAACTTTGTAGGTTCTACGACATGCCGGTTTCCTCACAATGTTTACCTTCACCGTTTGAGAGTACTGGCATAGTGCACATAATTTTTACGACCTTACGATCGGAAGGCCACTACCACTAGACCACCAGTTCTCTGTATAATATATATATTTTATACTCAAGTAATTTATGTATTGGAAGCGAAGTGTTTGTGTTTACAGTTACACTGTCACAGTCAGTATGAATTATATATATGGAGGGAAGCCTCATCATTTGAGCAGTAAATCGTAGTAATGCTTTGAAAAATGCTATAAGAGAGATACTTTTGCTCGTGAGTAGGGCATTCTTGACCAGTCTTCATGTTCAGTCAGTATTGACACGAAACGAAACCATACGGTTTGTGTACCGTCGTCGTCGGTTGGTACCTACGTGGTAAATTGCGCTAACATTATTTCTACCTACCTTATTTGTAGCCCCTCTCGAATAGCTCCGTGTCGAAGGAGCCAAGACAATGATTTACTTAGCTGGACGTCTTTATCACTCCTGGAAATCGATAAGATACAGTAAATTTACACAAAGAAATACCATGATACCAAACTCTCACTTCTAAATTTTCGAGGTTCGAGATACCTCGGTTCACCTTATGTTAGAAATAACGCACATAATTTAACGGGACCGGGGATTTAAAACATTACGTGTCGAATAAGAGTGAAAAACAAAAAGTAAGATCCCCTAATCCCCTTGATGACTTGACTCTTGACCTTTCGGGGCTTTCGGAAAAGAAAAACGAAGCGAACAGCAAGCAAACTTCAGCAAACATAGATTGAATGAACGAATTAGAATGAGTGAGACAAAAAATAACCATAGACAATCATTAAAAGTGATATCTTCATTCATCTTGTGTGTGTCATTCTCTTATCATCTATAGATAAAAAAGTTCCGTCAATAATTTTACTGTTTAGTTTTTTTGCGAGTTGGGCAATGACCTTTTTTTAAAATATCATTGGCTGTGTGTAGAAAATATGGACCAAACCATTTAAAAGAGGTACCTTATCTAGGGAACAAACTGACTTTTAGCTAATGACAGACGATCACACTTTTCTATTTTTTGCCATAGCAACATTTTTTTGTACCCTTAGCAGAAAACTTTGAAAGTCATTGTCAAAGTATATTCACTCGATAACCAACTTTATTACATACCATTAAAGTACTTTATGTGATGCCTGAATAACGCAATATTGCGAAATAAATTTGTCGAGTGTATGGAAAATCGATGAAATGAGCTGTCATAGACAAAAAGCATAGACTGAAGTCAGCTGACTCAATTTTTATCATTGGTCTTGTGATAAGTTGTCGAGCTCCGCCATTCTCGGTTCGTCTTTTCCACTTTTCTCGTCCCGTGAGTTGAGTTTTTCATTATTTATTAGAAATAGGCGTTTTATTAGTTCTATTGTTACTGGTGTCTGTGATTTTTATAGTGGAGATTTCGTTTTTTAACTTGATATCTTGGTAAGATTGTTCTTGATTCTGCCATCGTATTTTTTCTTATTGCCATGTAAATGTCACACATTAGGTCTATTCGGCCTGATTCCGGTGTTATTTACAAGGTGGAGTATCTACTATGATTACTATCTAGTAAGCATACCCAATTGTTTTATGGCCAATGGCCATCATAGTTGCTAATCTTTGCAATCTACATTCATGTCAGCATCCACCCTACTATCATGTGACTGATGCAAAATGAGCCCTATCTCTTCTATCTGCTATTGTGGTTCTGGCATGAAATCCTATTATAATCTCTTGTAAGTACTTATTAGGATGGAATTTTTGTCTATGCTGGTAACCTCGATCCCAACTAATTGAGCTGGATTTTATACACATGTTTATATTATTCCTATGACAAAATTGACAAAGTACCTACTTATTTCTAATAGTCTTCGATCAATTATCTTCTCGGAGCTAATAGTATAAAAAGTGTACTACTGTTTGTCACAAAAGTAATGAATTACATCAGTGTTTTGTATACCAAGTAATTCTTTTTATGTTCTAAAATCTAAATCAATGACCTAGCTTTTTAGAAGATAAGTTACCTATTTGAAATAGGCTACCTAAATCATAACCAAGTTACGAGAAATGATATAATGTGACCTTAAGACAAGCAGTTCTGATTTTCTGTAAATCCTCTCAATTATACCGGTAATTATTGGTAGTGTACCAACCTGTTTCATCAACAACACAGCCCATTTACATATCAGCTGGTGCAATTTTTTCCTAATATCCAAGCAGACTCCCACTGGAAAGTTCTGACATTGATTGATTATAACATATCAGATAGTTCAGTCAGCTGATGATGTATTTCTCTGCCAGTTTTGTTTTAGGTATCATTGGTGCTGGGTATGTTATGCAATATTTCTTAGAATAATTTTCAGAGAAAATAACTGTTCCTGAATCCTTGATCATAGTAGATTTTGTTCTAGAACTCTCATCTAGCAATCCAAGTGATTTCCAATTAGTACTTCTGTTATATTTTCCATCTCAAAAAATGTTTCTCTGACTATCTTGCTCTATTTACCTGAACAACTGCACAAAGGTCTAACTTGAAATCCATTCCCAGTTGTCATTCCAATAGAGCTCAACCAATCACACAATACGAAAATGACAATTGAAGTCCAGAATGGGTTTCATGTCCATTGCCAGTGGAATTACACAATAAGGCCCCTGGTTAAAACTTCAGGTACTGTGGGTGGCATCTTTGGACCAAACAAAAATAAGATATTGTAAGCTTATTGTTCAACAAATGGATATATGTTCTTTTTTTACGGCTACGATTTTACAACCAGGTTTTACCAAATGGGCATTCTGAACTGAATACCTCCCTTATATAAAACATACGCCAAAGATTGTGAATGATTGAAGATCTGAGAGAATTTCTAGATTCTGTTTCATTTTAGAGTTGTCTGATTGTTGACAGTTCTTTTAATTTGTGCAGTGTAATTAAGACCTTATCAATCCATCTATTAACTACTTTAGTTCTTGACAGCCATTACCTATTGTGTGTTTTTTGGTCTGCAGGGAAAGAATATAACAATTCAAAATGGCGAGCAAAGCCGGGTTGAAGACGATCGCCAACGAGGAGAATGAGGAGAGATTCGGTTACGTGTACGCCGTATCTGGACCCGGTATGTACTATCACACAATAGTCATGGAGCAAGATTCGCTAGACATTTTAACTTAAACTGTCTTTGCGAATTTCTTCTGTAGACTTCTATAGCGATGAGCACATCACCTGGGTTATTTGTATCTAGACTGTAGCGTAAAACTCGCATAACCTACCTGAAACGAGACAGAAACTGCCTACTGTAAAGGGACAGGAGTAGAATCACCTTTATTCATAAGTCTGGCGATCACAGCGATCCTATTGATTAAATGCTTGTTGTATGAGACTATTTGCTAGTACAGATTTAAAGAAGTAGATGTTTTGCGCAGTCGTAACGGCGGAGAAGATGTCCGGATCGGCTATGTACGAGCTGGTGCGTGTGGGGTACAACGAGCTGGTCGGAGAGATCATCCGTCTCGAGGGTGACTTGGCCACCATTCAGGTAACATTTCTTTGGTCTTAGGCCGCGTATCGACTACTCGCTCCAAGGGGACGGGCGGCGCGCTCCGGCCGCGGCCTCTCTCTATGCGAATAAGACGTTCGTATTCGTACAAAAATGCATCCGAATTGAGGATGGCCTTACGACGTGTTTCATAACAATTTTAGAGACATTTTGTCCACAAAATCAAGACATTTCGAGTCTAGTCTCAGTTGTTATAAAGCATTTGTTATACAAGCATAATTTTGAATTGAGCAGAGCATCCAATTATTGTTAGTAAATAATGTCCAAGTTCAATTAATTCATGTATTTTGTTTGTTTTTATAAGATCTTTATTAAACATAAAATTAATAACAGTTTCATGTGTAACCTTACACTAGTAAATGGGATATCATTAATTTATCAAAATGCACTTAAAATCCTTTTACCACACTTGATCGAAAGAACTAGTGACATGATAAGAAAAGGATCAAAGTGTATTGAACCTTCTGCCGACGTCATAGATGTGATGACGTAACACTTGGCATAGTTAGACTTAATGGAACGATTTTAGCTTCATGGAAAGAGGGAGTTATTGTAGAAAACGCACTATTATTTCACTTGGCTCACTGCCAGCGTCGAATGAAGATTAATCCTAATGTTCGCGTTTATTTTCTATACATGGTTTAAAACACAGGTTCGAAAATAGGTACCCCTCTAATTTAAAAATTTTGCTGATATATCCTCCTTCATTCCTCATTATAAGAAGATAATATTATAATATCTTATTATTATAATAAGAAATATCTGATTGCTAATAAGTTATTCTTAAGTTCAAGTAGTATTTATTAAGACAACTATTCACGAATTGTAGTCTTTCGCATTTGAATTAATAAATCTCTATTAAGAAAGCTCTAAACTCCGATTTCAGAAGTTTTAGCTATCTATGTCGGTTTTAGTTTTCTATACAGAATCTGCAACAATCCCGACGAGTTCAAAAACCCAGCAGAAGCCACTATGTCCGACACTAGTTCCTCGAACCTAATGTTCTCGTAAGTAAGTTCGTATGAGTCAGTGGACGACTCTGGTGACGGAGTTTTGAGGCCGCCTTAAGACCTCCGCCACGGCTTAACGACTTAAATAGCCGGGACCGACAATTTAACATGCCCTCCGAAGCACGGAAGCGCTCAGATGAATATGCCACTGGCGGTCACCGACCCACTTACCGACCGTTTCGAACGTTGCTTAACTTCGACGTTCTATCAAGAACGACTAAGCAATGTTTTCGTAACAGGTACCTATACTATAAAATGTGCAACTCTGGTTGCTAGAATCTACAAAGTAAATGTTCTCTTTAGGTATACGAGGAAACCTCCGGAGTGACAGTGGGCGACCCCGTGCTGCGCACCGGCAAGCCGCTCTCCGTGGAGCTGGGGCCTGGTATCCTGGGATCCATCTTTGACGGTATGCACAATGATAACTTCTGCTTCTTCTTATCGTGTCACTAGTTGTATGTTGGACTCAATTTATGAATCAGTCTATCTCAATGACTATGAATCAAGAACTTAGTATGTAGGTATATTGTGTTGGTACTATAATTACAGTACTCTTGCCAGATTCTAATCAAATCCAAAGTTTGAATAAAGTAATTCTTCTTCTTATCACGTCACCAGTTCTGTCGAACCAGTGTGGTGAAAGGATTGTAAGTGCGCCTCAAAGAGGCTCCTTTCGTGCAGTTGACACATGTTTTCGAACTTGGTTCTACGACATTCCGGTTTCCTCACGATGTTTTCCTTCATCGTTTGAGAGTACCGACATAGTGCACATAATTTTTTTACGATCGGAAGGCCACTACCACTAGACCACCAGTGCTCTGCTTGATGGGGGCATGTGTCACGGCACGGTATTTAAACAAACCTCTGCCCCTTATGTGCTGTTAAAAAGTAAGTTCGTATGAGTTCGGAGTTTTCAGGCCGCCTTAAAGCTTCCGTCATGGCTTAGCGACTTAATACTAAAAATGTTTTTTTTTTTTTTTAATAGGTATCCAGCGTCCGTTGAAAGACATCTGCGACCTGACCCAGTCCATCTACATCCCCAAGGGAGTGAACGTGCCCTGCCTCGCGCGGGAAGTCGACTGGGAGTTCAACCCTCTTAACGTCAAGGTAAGCCTTGAAACCTTCGGGAGTTTATTAATATGAGACTATTAATGGGTGTTTTATTTTCTGAAAATTCTGTCAAACGTTCTGACTATCAACAGAGTTAGCTCGTCAGAGCAATGTTATATTTGTATCATTATAGTAGTTTAGTGGTAGTGGAGCTGAGTTTTGATCGTGAGGATCATAGCTTCAAGCCAATTTTGTCCAGAAATTTATGGATAACAGAGTCATTACATTGTAGAAGTCTCTAAAATGCTTGCTTGTATAACATTTTATATTAGATAGCTGTATCTAATAATGTAATGTTATGATGAAGGCCCACCTACTTCTATTTTTTTTTTAATGTTTGAATTTGGAAAAAGACAGAACGTGGTCATCAAGGCACTTTTTTGATCCCTAGATGACAATAAATGATCGTGTAAGTACTATTAACCTACAATACATGAAATGTATGTTCTCAGGTCGGCTCGCACATAACGGGAGGTGATCTCTACGGTATCGTGCACGAGAACACTCTGGTGAAGCACAAGATGCTGATGCCGCCGCGTGCCAAGGGAACCGTCACCTACATCGCGCCCACCGGCAACTACAAAGTCACTGTGAGTAGATAGATAGATAGATAGATAAACGATTTATTTGACACACATAACACAGACACAAAAACAAAGAGGTAGGTGCATAGGTTAACAACAAACACGTAGTCGGGCACCTACATAGGTGGGTGCAGCAGTGGTCTGTGTGCTGTTGTGAGCCAAAAAGGTCCAGTCTCAGCTTATTGTTACTCCACGCCCGAAGGTACAGAGTAACGCTGATTTTCAGACTAGACCTGAGGAAAAGTGACATCACGAACATAAAGTATGAACAGAAAAAATAAGTAACAGTATCATTGATATGTCTACGACGACCTCTGTGGCGCAGTGGGTGAAAGCCCGCTTGGGACGCAGAAGGTTGCGGGTTCGATCCCCGCCGCGGGATAAATGTTTGTATGATCTGCAAATATTTATCTCGGGTCTGGGTGTTTCTATGTATGATATGTATGTATTTACAAACAAAAAGTATATAAGTAATCAGTTAGCTAGTTCCCATAGTACAAGCTTTGCTTAGTTTGGGGATAGATGATGCTGTGTGAAAATGTCCAGCATTATTTATTTATTTATTATCTCTTCTCTATGTATGTGTACACGTGTTTTCAGATCTATTGGGATCTTGCTGAGTAACATTAAGGAAGTTACAGATTCACTGTTTCCTCGTATGTCGACTCCGCGTCATAGGTCTCATCTGAATCTCTCCATAGTCCAGTTCTCTCGCGTTTCTCATTAATTTCGCAGCCTAATTACGTATCAGCAATAGCAAAAATCGTGCAATTATTGCCCCCAAGTTGCTAATCGATATTGAAGCGATCGCATACTATAATCGGCGCTTCTTATAAGACGATAGGTTTCAAACTTCCTTGGTTTCACGTAATGTGTTTCCAGTGATCGCTGCATCTTTATTCTTTGTGTAAAAATGACTATCTCACGGTTCGATGGAAATAGCAACAAGATAATTAATAAGATAATTATGTAGATTTAAGTACCTAGTGTAACTGTTGTATATGATGTGGAGGAAATTAAACTTTATTATTATTATTCTTAAAATAAAGCACGTTAGTCCCCTCCGTTTCTAACACGATAACAAGGAGTGTGTAAGAGCCTATGTCATTGTGTTCTAGGACCTTACAGGTAGTAGTTGTTGTTCCTATGTTACACTGAGCACGTAAAACACAAGATTCACTAAGTTAAAGTTTATTTAGATGGTTACACAAGTGAAGGATAAAGTACCCATTCACGAGACGTCCATTTGGCAGACGTCTTTTTGAACTGGACGCATGGATTTTAATTAGTTTGGAAATCCAGAGCTTCACGACGTTGTTTTTACCATTCACGGAACGGTTTCGGAAGACGACCACTCCATTTGGATTGGTGGACGTATCGTGAATGGGTACCTTAAGTAGGCTAATCTCTCCCTTGAGTAGTGTCTTGTGAGTAGGTCACGTACTACTGGTTAAACGTTTAACGTTAATATAACATTTTTGACAGGACGTGGTGCTGGAGACGGAGTTCGACGGCGAGAAGAACCAGTTCACGATGTTGCAAGTGTGGCCGGTGCGCCAGCCGCGGCCGTGCGCCGAGAAGCTGCCCGCCAACCACCCGCTGCTCACCGGCCAGCGGGTGCTCGACTCGCTCTTCCCGTTAGTTACTATTTTTTTAAGTGAATGAATGAGAATTCTTTATTGTACACCTTAAACTATGAAACAAATAATTAAATATAACAAATAATGACAATGTACAATGCCAAGTGAGAACTTCTTTAGGCGCGTTGGGCAGTTTTGATGAGATGAGTGAGTTCTTTGATTCGCCTCGAGAAGGTCACGTGCGATTCACGCGACCGCTCACCGACACCTACCGGCGGCGCCATCTAGTTTTGTACTCGGTGAACTTTTACGGCATTATATTTACATTTCTAAAAGCTCATTTTGTACTTAAACGGGTGAATAAAAGCATAATTTTTTTGTTCATGTTTTCACTTGTCTCGGCATTCCCGGGAGTGCCACGAGTTTTTTTTAATCTACACTGGCCCACTGCTGGGCGCTTCTCTCCTTTGATAGGTCCCACCACCCATCGTCGAGATCGTGAGTCAGTAACCAATTCTGGTGACGGAGTTTTAAGGGCGCGGTAAAACCCCTGTCATGGCTTAACGACTTAATAGTCGGGTATAATAGTATAGTATAATTTTTTTCCATCCAAAGGTTGCGTGGAATAAATCGCTTTCAGCGATAAGGCCGCCCATTGTACTAAGAACTTGTTATTGTTAATGTTTTTGTTTTAATTGGTGTACAATAAAGTGTTCATTCATTCATTCATTCATCAATTCATAAATATTTCCGTACAGCTGCGTCCAAGGTGGAACTACAGCCATCCCCGGAGCCTTCGGTTGCGGCAAGACTGTCATCTCGCAGGCGCTGTCCAAGTACTCCAACTCTGACGTCATCATCTACGTCGGCTGCGGAGAGCGTGGTACGTATACGTACCTCACTGTTTGATACTTGGAATATTACTAATTTTAAATTCAAATCATTTATTGCGAAATATGGTTAAAGGTCTTAAATAATTATAAAGGTATCACATATTTCACCAAAACATTGGCATGCAAAATATTTTTAATAATAAATTACACAAATTATGGATGTCAACAAAGATTATTAGGGTTTTTTTTTACAAGTATTCTTTTAATCGGAAATATTTATGCATAAAATTTGATGTCAATTACCTATCTAAGCTAAAGTACTGTCCGTCAAAAAATCTAAAATATGGTATACCGTATACCCTCCAGGTAACGAGATGTCCGAGGTGCTCCGAGACTTCCCCGAGCTGACGGTGGAGATAGAGGGCGCCACTGAGTCCATCATGAAGCGAACCGCGCTCGTCGCCAACACGTCCAACATGCCGGTGGCGGCCCGAGAGGCTTCCATCTACACTGGTATGTTCATTAGTACGCACAACCGATCTTTATCTCTCTGAAGTTAGGTGCACTGAGCGATTGCGCAGGTTTGCGCGACTAGGCGAGATAGCACGATGCAACAAACTGAGTGAGCGAGCGAGGCAGCTATACAACGCTGGCTTCGTCTTTTAGGCGTTATCAAAAATGGGTTCTGCGCAGCTACTTCAGAGAGCTAAAGAACGTTTGTGCGTATCATACATACTACAATGATTTCGAACTTTTTAAGTTCTAGGAGGTAAATTGATGCTCATCTGTGCACGACCGTATTCAAACCCACGACTCATTCATTCAAAAGAACTAGTGACACGGAGAAAAAGATTAATAAAAATAGTTGTATCCCAGGTATCACCCTCTCCGAGTACTTCCGCGACATGGGCTACAACGTGTCCATGATGGCGGACTCCACCTCCCGCTGGGCCGAGGCGCTGCGTGAGATCTCGGGCCGTCTGGCCGAGATGCCGGCCGACTCGGGCTACCCGGCCTACCTCGGGGCCAGGCTCGCCTCCTTCTACGAGCGAGCTGGACGGGTCAAGTGTCTCGGAAACCCTGACAGAGAAGGTGGGAATTCAAATAAATAATGCTGGACGTTCCATACTGTCCAGTGTAAACTTCAATTTATTTACAAAAATTAAGCTACTGCGTATTTACATATAAACCCCTATTTTTTTATTACCAAAACGGTTTTACTGACTGATGTGAGAGCATAGTTTAAATGAGAGTCCGTACGCGATTGTTGTCTGTAGTACTTATTTGTACAGTTTTCATAAAATTTTGTTCGGTCTTGGTTGACTACAATCTTCGATAACTTTGTGATAGTTCAATAAAAAAAAATCTGACCGTGCCATTATCATTTTCTGCATCTGCTGAAACTGACCTTAAACTTTTTTTGGTTGTCACAAAATAGCGGTGTATTTACAAAATACAACAGGATTACACATATGAATATTCCTAAATAGTCAGGGTCCGTATTTTCGTTCGTTTGATGAATATTCGGATGTTTCTTACTGTGATTTCTGACGTCAAGGGCCAATTTTTCGGTTTGAAATATTTGGTCCTAGGTTAGTACCGTGTTTTAACGTTGATCTTATCGACTGAATACAATACACCTCGTAGTAAGAAGCATCCGAATATTCATCGAACGAACGAAAAAACTAACGCGAATAACCCCCCAGGCTCGGTATCCATCGTGGGCGCGGTGTCGCCCCCCGGCGGGGACTTCTCGGACCCCGTGACGGCCGCCACACTGGGCATCGTGCAAGTGTTCTGGGGGCTCGACAAGAAACTCGCGCAGAGGAAACATTTCCCCTCCATCAACTGGCTCATCTCGTACAGGTGCGTTTTAAACTTGCTGTGCTAATAATAGACTTTTTTTTTATGGAAGAGGGGACTAACGAGCCAGTGGCACACCTGATGGTAAGTGATTACCACCGCCCACAGACAGCTGCAGCATCAAGAAGCACTGCAGATATAGAGACTTGTTTTTATGTGGATTTTGTGGAATAACATATCTTATTTACTTCTAAAATTTTGTTACGTTCCACTAATAGTGTCTGTAGGGGTGAGAAGATGCTGTTCCTACTTTATGTATGAGAAGATGATGGGAGATGGCACAAATGATAACATTCATATTTCCGGATACTCATTTATATTTTTCCACGACATAAGCAACTACATGACTGGACCTAGCGAGAGGGGAGGACCGACTGACGATGCACCGTACGAAATATACGCGTCAGCCAATTTGCTACCTGTGGCTAGCCGCCACATGTCCATGAGAGTCTTTTATGAAGCGTGAGAAACGCAAAGTTGCATGTTTACTTTGTGAAAAATACCTAACAAGGACAACGATACAAAATTAAATAAAAAAAGTACGTGAGTGTCGTGGAACCTCCGTAGAACAATCGGTTGGAACGAAGTTTCAATGCCACAAAGCCCTTTTCTTTTTTGTTCGTGTAAATAAAAAAAAAATACTTTGACATTGGCATTTGTTAAATAAATTATTGTCAAATATTAAAATCCTAGAAACGCTCTTCCGTACTAACAATGCATAATCTAAGACCTGTTTCGCGCCTGCGCACTTCGCACTGTGACGTTTTGACCTATGTATGTGTCGTGACGGTAAAATTTAACGCTATTTATTTTCTAGCCTCCATCCTCGATACTGTCGTTATTTAAAAGCTCTAGGTGAATTGAATTCTTTTTCTTGTTTTTAAGTAGTGGTTTAAAATGGTAACACGATTATGTGTGTGTTTCAGTAAGTACATGCGCGCTCTGGATGACTTCTATGAGAAGAACTACGGTGATTTCGTGCCTCTGAGAACGAAGGTAAACTTAATACTATTAAATAGTTTTTTTAATAATGAATGGGTTGGCTCTTGACCTCGAAACTTACACAGGCAAGAGTGAGGTCTACGATGGAGCGAGCTTACCCAGAAGGTGCCTATTAACTCTCTTCTTAAAAACAATAGGGTCGTAGCTCAGCGGAAATACAGATGCTGATTCCAAATTTTCTCAAATTCTTCAATTTTCAAAGATCTCGCTCTAGTCTGGATACATTCCAAAGTACGCCTGCACGTACTTTTTTAGTACACACCTCGAAGTGAGGAGGTGATAACGTTGAATGTCTTAATTTGAGTTTGGTAGTGTTTCTAGTAAGTATAGTGATAATCATGTCCGTTGTGTATTGTTATCATAAATGAAAAGTATCAAAGTGCTGTATTTCATTTTAAAGTTTCGTTACCAGAGTTGGCCCGCCTTAAGGCCCGCTTTAAGCTCCGTCATGGCTTAACGACTTAAATAGCCGGGACCGACAATTTAACGTGCCCTCCGAAGCACGTAAGCGCTCAGATGAAATGCCGCTAGCGGTCACCCATCCGCTTACAGACCTTTTAGAACGTTGCTTAACTTCGACAATCTATCAAGAAAGACTAAGCACGACCACGAGCGCTTCGATCCAGACTAACACCAGTACATACATTCCAGGTGAAGGAGATCCTGCAGGAGGAAGAGGATCTGTCCGAGATCGTGCAGCTGGTCGGCAAGGCGTCCCTCGCCGAGACCGATAAGATCACCCTCGAGGTCGCTAAACTGCTCAAAGATGACTTCTTGCAACAGAACAGGTGAGGTGTTCATAAAGCTATTGCGTTGATTTTAATGCACCACCCCAGCCAGTTATACAATAGATCAGTAGAGACTGACAAAGAGCGAGGTACATTTATTGCGTAACTGTTGTACAAGTCAAGTGGTACCGGTGGTCTAGTGGTAGTGGCCCCGCCTTCCGATCCGAAGCTCGTAGGTTTGAATCCGGTCGTGCACCAATGTGTTTTTTCGGCTAAAAATGTATGTGCACTAATATCAGTACTTTCGAATGGTTAAAGAAAATATCGCGAGGAAACCGGCATAGTACCTAAAATATTTAAAGGAGCTTCTTTGAGGCGCACTTATAATTATCTCACCACACTGGTTCCAAAGAATGACAGGAAAAGAAGAAATCTCTTCGAGGCGCACCTTTGGCATGTTTGCTACTGTGGGATTTTAATGAATCCATTCTTTGGGTTCTGTAATTTTCATAAAATACCTATCCCTGAGCATTTTCTAACTAAATTTCAATGCAAACACTAAATAGGATAAAACTCCTTTCACCAAACTGGTTCATACAATAAGAATGTTGCAATATCGACCCCCAGCTACTACAACATAATTAAGAATACCTACTTACTTACATAATTTTTATAAAATCATTTAAAGCCACTACTTTCATAGTTCTGTAACCTATAATGTATGGCTATGGAAGAGCGGGATCTTCTAACACAAGTAATTTTTGACTTAAAAGATGGTCTCAACCTTAGATTTTGTATCGTAAAATTGTTCCAGATATAACCGATTTTAATTTTTGATTTAATTTCAGCTACTCCGCGTACGACCGCTTCTGCCCGTTCTACAAGACGGTCGGCATGCTGAAGAACATAATCTCGTTCTACGACATGTCGCGGCACGCCGTCGAGTCCACGGCGCAGAGCGACAACAAGGTCACCTGGAACGTCATCCGCGACGCCATGGGCAACGTGCTCTACCAGCTCTCCTCTATGAAGTTCAAGGTGCACTCATCAATATACGGTTTCTGAACATCCCACTCGTATAGTGAAGCTGAAAGTTTGCGAGTTTGTTTAGATGTTTGGATGTTTGTATGAATGTGTAAGGATCGGGCTCAAACGACGAAACAGTTTACAATGAAATTTGGTAAGGTGATAGGTATAACTCCAGAATAGCATATGGGCTACTCCTTAAAACTTACTTAAGCTTACTTCCTGAAAACCAAAAAATATGTAAAAGGACAATGAGTGTGATGATAAAAACTTTAGCAGTACTCAGTTTGACACAAAGAGCACTGCTCTAAGGTTGCCATGACAACCAATAACTTTTGACTTTTCAAAATGGCGATGTCATTTCGTTCTACTATGCTTTGAACAATTTTAAAGACAGCAAATTCAAAAACCAATTCAGTGTTTTCATGGGTTGGATTGGAACAAGGTAGTTCTATCTCTAAAGTTTGTATGACGAAACAATGCGCAGACGAAGTCGCGCCCGGGTCCAGTATTATTATATTTTTCAATGTGTATCTGAATGTTTACAAAAGGAACTCTGTTATAAAACCGGTTATCGAAATATAAAAAGATTGTTCTGTCCTTGAAAGTTAGAAGTGCTATCCTTTGACGTTCTAAGTGTCTATGTAGCCAACGATTTTCAAAATATGTGCCTGTTGGTGTGAAGTTTGAAACCCGCGGTGAAAAATTAGGCAAAGTAATATTGCTAGAAAAACGACACTCGCTTCAAGATAACGCGCAGCATACATGATAGAAGTAAGTTGAGCGTATTAGGCAACAAAATCGAATTAAAAATCGAATATCTATTTAACTGAGCCGATATCATTTGAGCTTTTATAAAGAATGTAGGAAAATTATTAGCCGTTTTTAGTTTAAATATCTCTTTACAAAATACCAAATTTTCTCTAGGACCCCGTAAAGGACGGCGAAGCGAAGATCAAAGCGGACTTCGACCAGCTTCTCGAAGACATGTCCGCGGCCTTCCGCAACCTCGAGGACTAGGCCCCCCCTAGGCCGCTGCCGCAGAACCAGCGCCCAGCCTCGACGCCTACACCTGGGGTCGTATTCCCGTTCTTTTGATGAATATTTGGATGTTTCCTACTACGATTTCGGACTTCAAGGTCCAATTTTTCGGTTGGGAATATTCGGTTTGTTTCGACGTTGATCTTATCGAATACAATGTAGCTCGTAGTGAGAAGCATCCACATATTCATCATACGAAAACAACTAACGGGAACAACCCCCCTGTACGCATTATGTATTTATCGGGTGGAAGTTCTCGACAGTGCACAAATTGTTATCATAGACGTTAATGTGTTACGAACGTAGAGTGTTTAGGTTTAATTACTCGTGTATTTCGTGATTCCAGTTGTTATCTCGGTGGGAGCGCCGCCCTCTGTAAATACGTGTCCTATCGAACCGACGGCGCTTCTATGTAGTCGCTATCTACCATTATATGTTTATTTAAATATATTTATACACACTAACAGTAGATTGTTTCTCGCCCGTCGATCTAAAAGAGTATTTTTCAATGAAGTATCCTCTTGCATTCCACATTATTGTTAGAATAGAAAGTGTATAATAAAATTGTTGATATCATGCTTTTTATGCTTTTCAAGTCTAATATAACGGTGTTGCCATTTTTGAAATTTTATTTTAAGAGTTCAGTATTATACATTCGACGCAAGTATGTGCACATTTCAACTGTTAAGTGTACAAACAAAATATGATGATCAATATAATAATTATTATTATGCAATAACGTATATTAGCGTATATACTTGCTGTTTTGAACTTTGTGACGTGTTGAGAGGAAGAAATATTATAAATAAATAATAATTTAAATGAGAATGTTGTATTATTCTGTAGTGTTCCCCATTCCAGAACCAGGGTCAACGCTAGGCAATATTGTTCACCTACGTCCTATGTCATTTGGTTTCTTACTTCGATCATAATGTTGATCGAAGTTTTCTTAGGTTTCGGGTAGGGTTTGCGAAAAGAGGATTAACTTTGCTTAGATCAAAGAGTTAAAAGTTGAAGTAAAGGTTGAAATGAAAACCTTTATTTATGCCTCTGGCCATATAACAACTTAATTTTTTTCATGCGACTTTGCAAGAGGACTGTCAAATGACTGTCAATCAGATCAGTTGACCATCAAACTAGTAAAAGAATTATTGTCTGAAAGTTTTTGCAGAAGAATTTTACATCTTATTTTTAGTATCAAGTTATTATTGAATTAGATAAAAATGCCGAAGCGGTACGGATCTCCGAACATGAGCGACACGACGCTGCTCGTTAGTGTCGAGGATCTCATCAACATGGCGTTGGGTCCCGCAGATGTAAGTTCTACAACATAATCATTATTGGAACCAAGTTCCTTTTCGGACGGTAGACGAAAAAAAGTGTTAGATTTTTGCATCACGCACGACACATTGTATAAGTCAAATCGTCACGAAGTGCGCAGTCGCAAAACAGTCCATAGATGGTTACATTGTTTGCACGGAAGAGCGTTTCTAGATTAGTAAAAATTAATTATAAATCAAGTAGATACTCTAGGTACATCAAGTCAAAATGTCGATAGGTCGAACGGTCGAATGGTCGACAGGTCGAAAGGTCAAAATATAAAGATGTCACGACACTCGCGTACTTTTCTATGCTGTAGAAAGTCATTAGCGAAAATACACAATTTTATAATGTTTTAGGTGAACGTCGTCAATTTCAAAATGATACAAACAGTGCTGCACATCTTAGCGCGACAACTGCGTATGCTGGAGACGCAGGTTGAAATACGAGTCCAAGAAGCTCCACCTCCCAGAGAGAAGAAAGAAAAAAAGCCAAAACAACCTGCGCCATCTTCCCCTGACAGTTCCAGCCCTAAGGCTTCTCCTCCGAAATCACCAATGAAAGGAATTAAGGAAGAGACGGTTAGACCGTCTCGTGAAAGAGAAAAAGAGACAAGAACGGCAGCTAAGTACCAAGAAAAAGCTGAGAAGTCTGCTCTAAAAGATAAAGAAAAGGCTGAAAGAGCTCAATCTAAAGAGAGGGAGAAGGCTGAAAGGGCAGAATCTAAGGAAAGAGAAAAAGCTGCGAAAGAAAAAGAAAAAGAAGAAAAAATGTCTGCTAAGGAAAGAGAAAAGGCTGCGAAAGAAAAAGAAAAAGAAGAAAAAATGTCTGCTAAGGAAAGAGAAAAGGCTGCGAAAGAAAAAGAAAAAGAGGAAAAAATGTCTGCTAAGGAAAGAGAAAAAGCTGCGAAAGAAAAAGAAAAAGAAGAAAAAATGTCTGCTAAGGAAAGAGAAAAAGCTGAGAAGGATAAAGAAAAACTGGAGAAAATGACTGCTAAAGAAAGAGAAAAAGCTGAGAAGGAAAAGGCTAAAGCGGAAGAAGCTGCTTTAAAAGATAAGGAAAAGGCTGAAAGATCTCAATCTAAAGAGAGGGAGAAGGCTGAAAGGGCAGAATCTAAGGAAAGAGAAAAAGCTGAGAGGGCTGAGTCCAAAGAAAGAGAAAAAGCTGAAAGAGCTTCATCTAAGGAAAGGGAAAACGCTGAAAAGGCTGCAGCTAAAGAAAAAGAAAAAGCAGAAAAAGAAAAAGCTAAAGAACTGGAACGTGCCGAACAAGCTGCCTTGAAAGAAAAGGAAAGAGCAGAGAGAGCGGAGTCAAGAGAACGTGAAAAAAGTGTAAAGATCGCTCTAAAGGAAAAGGAAGCGGCAGAACGAGCTGAATCGAGAGAAAGAGACAAACACTTAAAAGCTGCTGTCGAAACTAAAGAGAAAACTGAACGAGAAGAATCGAGAATGCGTGAAAAACAGATGAGAGCAGAATCAAAGGAAAGAGAAAAAGCTGAAAGAGCAGAAGCTAAAGAAAAAGAAAAAGCTGAAAGAGCAGAAGCTAAAGAAAAAGAAAAAGCTGAGAGGGCAGAATCTAAAGAAAGAGAAAGAGCAGAAAAAGAAGAATCTAGAGGTCGGGCTAAAACTGCAAAAGCTGAATCTAAAGAAAAAGAGAAAGCGGAAAGAGCAGAATCCAAAGAGAGGGAAAAGGATGAGAAGTCTGCTCAGAAAGAAAAAGAAAAAATGGAAAAGGCGGATGCTAAAGATAAGGAAAAAGCTTTAAAAGAACATAAATCTGAAAAAATTGACACAAAAGACAAAGAAAAAGCAGGAAAAGAAAAAGGAAAATCAGAAAAAATGGACGCAAAAGACAAAGAAGAAGCGGAAAATGAAGCTGCAGCCAAAGAAAAAGAAAAAGTTGATAAAATGAGCGCCAAAGAGAGAAAAGAATATGAGAAAGAAAAAGCTAAAGAGGAAAAAGGACGTGGCAAGACAGGGGGGGTAATATATTAACCCTTTATGTTTTGCATTTGAAACTTGCAGTTAGTTACATTAATATTTTTTAAAATTGGTTAATTTTTCTTTCAGAAAGCCGGAATCTCAATAAAGGGTTCGCATATTTTTCAATGCTACAAATTTTTAGCGAGTTGATTGAATATTAAAATAATGTGCGGACTTACTAGATCTTGATATTTGTTTCAGAAAAGGACAAGGTGTTGATTGGTAAAACATGCATTTTACTACCTACCTACTTATTTGAGTAAGAATAAGAATCAAAAACTAGAAATATTCCCGAGTAACTTACGAGAAACACGTTACACACGTAAAGATGTCATAACATAATAACACAACATAATGTACAGTTCCTCCAACGAATCTAGGCATTTGTGAAGTTAGCCGTTTGTCGGCGCAGAACACAATTTTATATGAAAAAGCGGTCACAGCGCAGACAAACGGCTAACTTCACGAATGCCTAGATCGATTGGTTGGTTGGCACTGTAGTAATGCATAAGCATACCTACACAACTAAGTATTCTCATTATACCATCTGTTTGATATTTCGATAATAATCATTCCATCGACTAACAAGCTTATAATTTTCAGTTGAAAAAGGACCAACGACACGGACTGGTGAGTAAACCTTTCTTGTTTTGTTTTAAGTTGTTCGAGGATGTTGCAACTTGCAATAAGATTTGTTGTAGATTCGCGCACGAAAGTGGGCAGCATAGAGGTGGTGACTTTATCTCAGTTTGAGCTCTTGGAGGCGACTGTCAAGGACTTGAAACTAAAAGCGGGACCTCTGCCGTTTCCTGCCATGCCGGATAACGAAAAGCTGAGGCGTGATCTATCTAAAGGCAGCGCTTCATTGACAGACACTATGCAAGCTATGCAGGTTACTAATTTACAATGATTTGTGACTTGCTAACAACATTCCTACAAATGTTGAGAAACGTTCGGTAGTAAGCCGTATTTGCACTTTGTGTTCATGATTTCTCAAACTGACTGATGTTGATTCCTAAACTTGGGTAGGTTAGGTATCTCAAACCCAAACTGTAAACTAGTGTTTGTTGACATTTTGAAGAGTATACTTTACCCAGGTGGCGGCTCGCGTGCAAGCGGCGGAGCTGGCCATAGGGCGCATGGCGGGGCTGCTGACCCAGCTCGCGGCCGCCGGCGCTCTGCCGGAGGATGTGGCGGGCAAACTCGATGACGTCAAGGCAGAGATGGATGCTGTTGTAGAGGAGGTGAACCTGAACCATCATGACTTTCACAGAGACAAGAAATGCATCGTGAATCGTCAGTACTTTACCGCCTTCGGCCGAAACACTATTCATTACTACTTCATTTATGAAGGTTTCATAGCGATCAATCGAAGCTCTCAGCATAGGTAAATGTGCTATGGTAATGGCGAGATCACAACTTACTCTCCACTCTTAGAATCTGGATTTTTTGTTGATTTGCTCGAACCATCTCAGCCATTACGTTAAAGTGAACGCGTTCCACGTTCCTTTCTACATTCTTTGACGTAGGAACAGTTGCGTAGTAGGTAGATGGTACTTACCTCAGTTTGATTGAATCCACAAGTTCAGGCCGCACCGGTTCCGGCTTCCGTTTCTCCCGTACAACCTCGTTATAGCGAAATAAACATGAGTTTATGTAAATATTTAATATGCACGATATTTCTTCTTATTGGTCTTGTTACGCAGTCAGCAAAGGCGCAGCAAGCCGCTGAAGCTCGACCTCGCAAGTCTGTCGCCATCGACCCTCTGTCCAAGAAAACCTCGGTCATGTCGAAGGTGGAGGGCGCGAGGCCATCAGCTGTTGGTGCTCGGCCCTCCGTCAGCAGTAGGCCTTCAACCACGTCCCGGGTCTCGCTCGGAGGGGCCGGAGTCACTCACGTCGAATTGGAGTAAGTTTAGACATTTTGACAATCGGAGTAAGCTTGGTAACCTTCTTTAAGAGGTCTTTTAAGCCTAATCTATCTCTAAGCATTCATCTCAAACCTTCTTCAAATGTCTTCCAAGCCTATATTACCTTGAACAATGTTCTGAGAATACAGGATCTTCAGGATCAGTGCGTACCTAAATCTTGTGATGTCTGACGACGCAGGCTTACTCAGGAAATACAGATGAATTCTTGTCATTCTTCTTTTCTCTCTCTGACATTCTTGTCTCGATACTAACATAACCATGAGGCATGGTATAAGCAACTGATGTTGTTGCAGTAACGCAGTGCGTTCTCTGAAGGATGACCTCACGAAGAATGTGAACCTGTTGACTGCGAAGGCCACCGCGGCTGCAGAAGGCGCCGCCGCAACTGCCAAAGCAGTCTGTTAGTAGCACTTTAATAAGTCAAACACAAGTCCATATGATAGCCGCTGTCCTGTAGAATTTCAATAAATCTAAACTGTGTGGCTGTTTTGGAGTTCCTAGCCACCTGAACATCTCTCATGAATAAGTAATTATACCACTAGTAATAAGTCTCGGAAGATATTGATATTGTTTTGAAACTATTATGGTTAGAAACATTAATTATTGTTATCAACGGGATATTACCATGATTTTTGAGTTTCTCCCGTGATCATGGGTTGAAATATCGGGAAACAACAAAACTAAAAAATCATAGTGATTATCCCGTTGATCCATACTTCCATACTAATATTATAAATGTGAAAGTAACTCTGTCTGTATGTTTGTCCGTCTGTCTGTCTGCCTGTCTGTCTGTCTGCCTGTCTGTCTGTTTGTTACGCTTTCACGCCCAAACCGCTGAACAGATTAAGCTGAAATTTGGCATAGTTAAAGGTTGTATCCCAGGAAAGGACATAGGCTACTTTTTATCCCGAAAAAATGAAGAATTCCCGAGGGACCGCGGGTCACACCGCGGGAGCGCAGCTAGTAACTAATAATTATATTGTTCTGAATATTGGACCAGAGCCTATTTCAATAGCTTATGTTGTTTTAGCGGATAAACTGGACATAGCTCTGAAGCTAAACACCCGTATCAACACTCTGTACTCCCTGGTGACCGACTACGCGGAGCAACTTAGTGGGTTCGATGCTGGGCTAACGACACAGGTAACATAACGGCTAGGATATTAGATAGGTACTTATTCTGAAAGGAGGAAAGGAGATACATAATGAATTTAAAGTGAGAGGTTCAGTTTTATTTACTAAACAGTTTGACGATGAATACCTACAGTTTTCTGTAAGGGGCTGGCGATCGTTCTTAGATAAGAAGACAACGTAGGACCTTGAAGACCTGTTTATAGGCATGTAACATTTTGTGCAGATGCAAAGCTTCCAAGAGCAGATGGCTCAGATGCGCAGCGACCTGAAGGGTGGCATCACCCTCCTCGATTCAGCTAACAACAACGCCGAAACAGCCGGTAACTTATACTCGTACCATGTAAAACTTATGAGGAAAATTACATTGGAGTTTAGACAATTTTGAATTGTATCGCGGTTGTGAAACGATGCTTTTGCAAACTCATTGGTGATCGTCAATTGTATCGTCCTATCCACAGACAACCTCGGTACGTGGAGCTGACGATTTTTCATTCACCGTTAAGAGCTCGTGTTACGCACATAAAATTTTACGCAAAATCCATCGATGCACGGGTGTTCGAACACCTTCGGATTGAAAGTCGAGAGATACATTCCACTAGGGCACACGGGGGCTGCACGGCTGTAAGTGTTGGTAGTCTAGAGTATGCACACCCGAGGCCAACCCAGCTAATGCGAGTGGTTCTTGCAGCCGTGACGGAGCTGACGGAGCGCTACGAGGGCCTGGTGTCGGAGCTGGACGCCACGCTGCACGCGCACACCGCCCTCACCGCCTTCCAGAAGCAGCTGGCGGATGAACTGCATGTAATTATCCCATTTAAGCTCAGGAGTTCGAAAACGACCCGACTTGTTCAGCTCTGCTGGTCGTTTTCGAACTCCGGCTCTGCTCTTTCCTAAGCAGTATGAAGTCAATAATTTACTTACGCAGGGAAGTAAGGGTTAAAAATCCACGCGCGATTAACATTTTCAAGCTGCCCAAACTACTTTGAGACGTTATGATGGCCCTTCCCGGGAATGTGTGATATCATAAGGCTCGATGCACATTGAATTGGCAGCGAGGCGACGATCAGTTTTAATAACAAGACGTTATAAACCTTAAGCACAATGTTATAGGATATAATGTCAAGCAGCCTCTCGAGCAGTCTCGCGCGGTCGCGAGCGTAAATATATCTTATAGCATTGTTCTTAAGGTTTATAATGTCTTGTTATCAAAAATGATCGTCGCGTCGCTGCCAATTAAATGTGAATTGAGCCTAATACCTACTTGTTTTGCAGAGTTTGTTGGAGTGCGTGGAGATGCTGCGAGAACAGAAAGCGGACCGGGACGAGGTGCAGGACGGTTTGCGGGACAAGGTAAGCCTTATTAAACGTTTTGAATTGAATTTATTTAATCATCATCTCCCTGCTATCAAACAGTAATCAATAGATCTATTCAAAGTTTAATCACAAACTTCACATGTAGGTACATCTTAGCATGGAAACCATTCCAGGCTAATACTGCGCAAGCGAGGCTACATAAAGCAAGTAAATGAACCTCTTGCAGGCGGACAACTCGCGCTTGGCCGGCCTTCTCACCGAAGCAGACTTCGCGTCTTCGCGCTCCGAGCTGGAGCGCCGGCTGGACCTCTGCTACGACAAGTTCCGGAAGCAAGAGCAAGTGTGGATGGTAAGTGATGGTGGTAACACTGCCTGTGCTACTGGAAAGACCTCTTGGAAACGAAGGTTTACTCCCACCTGTTCTGTGAGTAGTTCTGTTGACAGAACTTCTGGGAGTTTTCCCCCATTAGTTCTGTAACTTAAAAGACTATGCTTTATACCTGACTTTACTCCCACCTGTTCTGTGAGTAGTTCTGTTGACAGAACTTCTGGGATTTTTCCCCCATTAGTTCTGTGACTTAAAAGACTATGCTTTATACCTGACTTTACTCCCACCTGTTCTGTTGAGTAGTTCTATTGACAAAACTACTGGGATTTTTTCCCCATTAGTTCTGTGACTTAAAAGACTATGCTTTATACCTGACTTTACTCCCACCTGTTCTGTTGAGTAGTTCTGTTGACAAAACTACTGGGATTTTTCCCCCATTAGTTCTGTGCTACTGTTATGAAGACCTAGCGTTTCAATCCATGGAAATATCAAGTGTTGTTGTTGCAGTTTCAAAAATATTCATATCAAGAGCCAAAAGCGAGTTCACTGAAGGTCCAATCAGGTACCTATTTAATTTAAAGGTCGTGTCACAAATACCGCATAGGCGAAACATTTTCAAAAATCTCATAGTTGGTCATTACGTTATACTCGTACCATTTTGTGGTCTAAAGTGGCTGAAATTACGTTAAACGTCAAAAAGGTCTTCAATTGAGCACTGAAAGTGTAGACACTCTTCCCAGCAATGTTGGTTAGAGCTTATAGTCTAAGGTCTAAGCAACAGTTGTCTGTAGGGCGCCATCCGCGACCTGACAAGGACGGCGGAGGGCAAGGCGGACATCATGCAGCTGCTGGCAGCGAGGGACGACGCGCAGCAGCAGCTGAGGGACATTCAGCTGCGACTGCAGCAGTTGGCGGCCATCCTCGGGGAGCCCAAGGTGAGGCATCTTTCAGAGCAATTCCTCATCATCATACACAACCTGACTGCCCACTGCTGGGTGTAGGGCCTCTATCAAGAGAAAAAATAAGTAAAGAAGTGGCATAAAGAAAGATCATTCATTAATTTAATGAATTTTTGTTATGATTTTAATTAATCTAGAACTTTTATTAGCTTTTAAGCTGTTGTCACAAGTAGCTGTTGTTCTTATTATTTTACTGTAAATGTTCTGCATGCCTGTGTGTATACCTTCTATACAATGACTTTTAAAATGTTCAAATTTAAATGTGAATCATGTATGCTGTTGGCGTTGCCTAACAAATAAAATACAGAAGAATTTCAACCAATATGATTTGATCTTATCGCAGTGCATTTTTACGTGTAAAAATGGCCATCGGTTGCTAAATATGTTAGTTAGTGCGATGCAATGGCAAAAATTAGCCAATCGTGCCAAATATTGCTCCTTTACAGCTGTTATCTCTGTTACAAAAACAAGCTTGAATTTCGAATATTGAATCTAGATACATAATTTTCGTTCAAATCCTTGTTGTGCCTGAACCTACTCGCGCTGTATATAGCTTCTATAAAAAAAAGCTAGGCCTCAAACCGTGTTTGTTGCCCTGGTTCTTCATAAACGTAGGTACTCGTAGGTACCGACCTACTCAAAAAATCTCGTGCGGCGCGGTGATAGAACGAGCTTTTATGCATGTTTGTTTCGGTATCCGAGTTCAAATGAGCCGGTGGTTGAGTGCTATGTCTCGTCAGGCGGCGATGCTGACCCGCCAGATATCTGTCGGCGCGCGCTGCGGCGCGTGCCTGGTGCCGGCGCTGCAGGAGCCGCAGGACGCTAATGCCGGCCAGCCGCCGCTGCTGCCCGCAGCCCGGCCGAAGCCCCAAGCAGAGCCCTGTACGCCTGATTGGCGCCCGGCGCCGCCGCCCGAGGCCAGGTTAGACTAGCGTTCTAGGAACTTCGATTGAGTCACTGTCGATGGAGCTAGGCATTCGTGAATCCGTTCGAGACCCGGCCCTACGCGCCCGACTGGCGCCCGCTGCTTCTCGAGGCGTTCAACGAACTCGCAGCACTATCGACGGCGCACGTCGAGAGCTCTGGTGGTGGCGATCGTGAGGAAACCACCATGTTTTCCTCCCTGCCCATATTATATGCACGCTATGTGGGATTGCCACGACGATAAATCTTCCTCTTCAACTCGCTCCTATCAATCCTGAACTGTGCATCCACAGTTGCATCATCTCTTATCTTACACAATCCAACCACTTTTGGATCCGTTGTGTAATTTCTGATCAGATGTCCTACTGATGCTGCTGATTATTCTTGAATTGCCTAAGTTATGATTGTAATGTGAGGGTTTCAACAGGGAGCACACGTGCCACCGCTGGGTGGGTGGCTCACACACTCTGCTGGGAGAGAGCACGGTGCGGGAGCAGGCCGGCCCGCTGCAGGCGCTCGGCCCGCCCACCAAGCGGTACACCGGATACGGCAGCGATGGACGGGTGAGCCTACTAGTCTAGCAGAATTCAAGCATTAGACAATTAAATAAATAAATAATGCTGGACTTTTCACACAGCATCATCTAGCCCCAAAGTAAGCTTGAGCTTGTGGTATGGGTACTAGATGACTGATAAACTACTTATATACTTTTTGTTTGTAAATACATACATATTATATACATAGAAACATCCAGACCCCGAGACAAATATCTGTAGGTCATACAAACATTTGTCCCGCGGCGGGGATCGAACCCGCAACCTTCTGCATCGCAGGCGGACCTTCGCCCACTGCGCCACAGAGGTCGACAACTTTTTAGACTGTCAAAAAACTTTCCGAAAAACAAAATATAACAGTCATTCAAATTGTAGAAAGCCCGTACTACGAGATAGACCATTTGAACAACAGAAAAAACCATTCGATTCAAAGAGACGACTTTACGATAAGTACCTACGTTTTTTTAATGGATTCGAATGCAGTGCGAATCGCCCTGAAGGGCTGAATTTAGGGGATGCAAACCGAAGCACTAGCACAACTTACAACTAACGCTGTATCCCCGAAGCAAGGTAGACATTCGCTCAGATCTAGAGGAAATTAAAGACTTCTTATATCTTCGAGATTTGTTATGAATTATATTTACCTATCATACCAGTGATCGTAGAACATAAAACTTTCGTTCAACAGCTTTACATGATGGAAGAAGAACTCCAGCCATGCGTGGAGTGCAACCTGATCTCCACCGACTTGGAGAAGCTGGCTGAGGAGAAGCAGCCGGAGCCAGTAGCCCAGGCCGATGGTGGTGGAGACACAGGTACCTACTTATACTCTAACTAGCCATCGGAGAAGTGCTCGTGGGGTAGCTTGCTCTTAGTCGTTCAAGATAGTTCGTCAAAGTGAAACAATATTCTGTGCGGTCTCAGAAGCGAATGAGCTGCAGTAGCCGCTCGTGCCATCATTAACGTGCTTATTAAAGCCATTGAAGTTGGGTGATGTACAGTTCTTCCAGTGGATTTTGGCATTCGTGAAGTTAGCCGTTTGTCTGCGCAGAACACAATTTTGTATGAAAAAGCGGTCATTGCGCAGACAAACGGCTAACTTCACGAATGCCTAGATCCGTTGGGCGAACTGTAATTTAATTATGGTAATTTTATCGTTGTAGGATTGAAACAAACGACTATGGAACTGCCTGACCCAGAACCAAAGACATGAATGAAGTGGTACATATTAGCATTTACTTACTCTATTGTTTTTAGTAAATAGCTAGGTGCTTATTTAGTAAATTTTCAATGAAAACTATTTATTTTTCATCATGAATAAAAAAACGTTTAATTTTAAAAGTTTTTATTTTTATTACATAAAAAAATAAATAATTAAATAGGTACCTATTTTACAGATGATTCCAAGCGTATTTACATCTTATAGCACAATATAATTTAAAATAAATAGTTATAATAGAAATGCCAATTTATAAATAACTAAGAATAAGTGTAAGTATGGAAGATAGTTACTTATATATTATTCTGAACAAAGTGATTTAATACCTACATTTTGCTAACGTGAATGAAAACTGAAAATCGTAAATCTTGAAAAAGTTGAACCCTTAGGAACGAACTAAGTTTTTATGGCAAATTGAGGCTGTGACTAATAACGTTTATTTGAATAACTATTTAGGTACTTTACTTTCATTTGATTGAATAAATAATTTTTTTTCTTTATAAGGTCCTAAACCACAATTTTTATTTACAAGTAAAACAATTTTACTTTTTTTACAAATAAAATGTGACTTATTATCACCCTGCTTACACTAACTTAAAGTATTTTAAAAGTACTATAAATTAAATAAATATTTTGTTAAATCACTTAACATTTCACCAGGAAATGTTTTTCTTATCTATTTATTTTATATTTTTCACACAAACACTATTTTATCTTAGTCTAAGCACTGCGTAAAGTTAGCTCTGTCACTTCATTCACTGAAGGCATGGATGGTAAAGGATAGGAGCATTCCTGATTGTTACTTAACATTATTTAAAAAAATTATCCTCAAGTAAATTCAGCACATCATCCACCAAAGCGACACGTCCAAAATTACAAACGCGTTTCACTGAGTTTGGTTATAATGACACAATATGATTGTGATTGGTCGACTTTATCGCTCATCAATGAATGATGATATTATTTATATAGGTGTACATTTTACCTTCATACAAAAATATTTTTACCATGTAAAATTTAGATTAAAAAAACACGAAAACCATTTTCAAAACTACTTAAAAACATTTCTGTATTTCATAATGATTAATGTTACTGCTTCACTGGTTGGTCTTTGTACAAATTGATAGAAAAAGTCACAACTTTTTCATTATATCAATTCATTACGCAAGCAGATAACTATTTTACAAAAAAAATGGTTTTATTGATAATGTATCTAACATGGGTGCGTGCAGTTATGTATTGTGTTTCATAGTTTGCTGTGCTTCAGTGGATACGATACTTTGGGTGAGTAGATTTAATAAGTAGATATTATGTATCACTTTGTAGATTTAAGATTCACATTTTGATATGTTACTAAGATTTTTCAACAAGTTGTTGCTGGTCCATTCTTGAGTCTGGCAACAAAATGTTGACACTTCTCCTAATTACTGACCAAACATTATTTAATTGAAACGTTCGGTATCACACGATTATCACGTGATCTATATGATCAAATGCGATAGCGTGGATTGCGATTATTTATGTCACTGGATCACTGAAGTTGATCGCTCACTAGTTAGGGTTCGTCACTGCCCTAGCAGAATCAGTAACATCTTAGACTTTAGACAATCACTCATTCGGATGATCAGTGTCAGTCAATTAATGATTAGAGTCGATCACTAGTTATTAGTAGTAAGTAGTTTTAGTTATCTGTCACTGAATAATCATTCGGTCAATGAAAAGTGAATGTCGGACACTTACACAAATAATTTAGGTCATTCGGTCAATTTCGTTCAGTCACTGACTGATCGATTGTCACTGAATTCTGTGTTGGTCACTGAATTCAATGTTGGTCGATGAAAATTATCGGAGATTGAATTGATCAATGTTGGTCATAGATCAATCGGTCACATTGTGTCGGTCACTGGATAATGGATGATGGTCAATGCCGATCGCAGCTGAACCGCGAGCAGTCGTGGTCTCTGCTGGCTGCCATGACGTCTCCGAGCTGGTGGGCCACTGATGATGCACTGTCGCCATTGCCAAGGGAGATCCTGGAATGGAAATTTCGTTAATTAGATGATGATAATAAGTACTTGAGTACATTCATACGAGTAGTTGGCACTTGTGGTAAGTGATTTTCTTGGGTAGTTTTGCAGCAATGAATAAAGGCCTACCTCAGCCTATAAAGGGGTTATTGACTATTTTAGAATAGGTAGTTTAGTTACAAATCAGTATTTTCATGATCCGCCGATTCCGACGATTTCGCCGCCGCCATCGTAGGCACCTACTGTTATGTCTCCAAACGTTTTGGAAAAAGAAGAAAAAAAATGAAATTTACTGTCTGTTATCTGTTAATTCCTTCCATTTTGCGTATTTACTATAAGGAAATACCTAAATCAGCGTACTTTTACTCTTTTCGGTGGAATTTTGTTTGCCCCGCGGCGCCCCCAGGTCGAAAACCAGTCCGACGAGGAATGTAACCACTTTCTTCATTATGCAATAGCTTTTATAGCTTATTAACTTGAAAACACATGGAGATTTATAACTTAGTTACTTTAAATCTTGGATATAACTACCTACCATCACCAATCTACAAATCCTCATTATTTTGACATTCATTTTCATGAAATTGAAATTATTTGAAATAGGAAACGGTTCATGGATCATGGACCCATCTTATGAGATGAGCTATCCTCAATCCAAGAACTAAAGTTAGGTTGAATTCTATTCCATTTTTGAAATCTGCCGCGAAATAACAAATTCAAACTAAGAATACGGCACGTGACCTCTTTTCTGTACTCGGAAGTGGTGGTCACGTGGGTATGTGACTAGTGTTGAGCCACTTTCTCGCTATTATGTAACGTATCGAGGTTACGCAGTGGCGGCACGCTGTCTGTGTCAACTGGACAAGTCAGAGTCGGCCTACGCAGTGGACATCATAATGATTTAGTTTGGTGATAATATAATAGGATGTTTATTTTCTACAGCTGTCGGCGGGAATAGTTGTTTTTATGGGTATGCGTATCCTATTACTTTATATAAGTAAATATGGAAATGGCAAGATTTTATATTCACCTGTCAACGTTAGAAAGACTGATGACAATGTCAATGAAAAGAGATGGCAGATTTCGTTTGATCGAAGTTACCTCTTAGCGATAAGGCCATTGTACATTTTTATCTGGTTTTTCTTTTGTTTTTGTTTGTTTTAATTTTATTAATGGTGTGCAATAAAGAATTTTCATTCATTCCAAAAAGCCACCAACAAAATAATCCAACAATTATATTTTTGACGAGATTGGTTTCTGATCTAAAAAGTGTGATCTCATTCCCGGATCCAGTCCTGTATATATTGTGGGCGAGTCGGAGCTGCTCGACTGTGAAATTGGATAATAGGATCTCTGATACTTTTGGAAATTGATTATTTTTTGTTGCGTAAGATAATCTAGCTTGTGGTCGTCTACCATTCATGATTAGCTGACAAACATTGCAGTATTGCGATATTTATTTTTTTCCTTAACCGACTTAAAAAAAGGGGGCAATTCTATGTTCGGCTGTTCCTATGTAAGTAAGTATATTAATGTTCCATTTTATATTTTCGGGGTGGTCCCTTATACATTTTATTCCAGAGGGTGGATGATAGATACTTTACCCGTAAACTCGAAATACCTCATCCTCGATTGTAGTTCTCGAAATCAATCCAAAATATATATATATTTTCGCGTGTATCTCGTATGTATGTAATGCGTTAAATTTATTTGTTCCCTCGTATCACCCAAACGACTGGATGGATTTCGACTTAAAGGATATCGTTAGATTCGTCTTAATAACGAGAGTGTCATGGGATAGGTTTTTGAAAAAAAAAACAAAATGGCCGATCTTATGAGCGAAATAGAAATACGTTAATAAAATAAATTAACCAATCATATCGAGTGGGGTGTCAAAATGAACAGAATTAAAAGGCGATTACAAAAATATAAATAAGTCATATATTTAAACTTAGTTTTAAAAAACAAATTGGCAATCGCTTCATTCATAGTTTAGGTAACCTACGCATTACAAAACCTCAAAAGATGACTTTCTAGCAGTCGGGTTTTTGATTTTTAATTTTTAATAGGTACTTGTTAATTTTAAAACGTAAATCATATAAAATTAAACATTCATACAATTTACCTCAGAACAGAACGTAGGTAGGTAAACAAAAATAGTTATTCATGTTTTATAGCCTGGTTTGAACTAGTGTTTAGCTGTGGTTTAGGCTGGTTTTCACGTTTACCGGCGTTTGCGCTTCTTTTCAAAGCGTGAGGTGTCGCCTAATACATTTCCACTCACGGCATTACAACACTTTCTCTGACTGTCGCGTAACATATATTTTGCATGTATAGCGTACCTACGTATCGCGCTTGTAAAGGCTACTCGCTGCTAAACCACGGCCTAATTAAAACAAATGAAAACAAGTAAAACATGTGAAAATTATACAGTGAGGGATAACTAAAAAACTAAACCTTAGCTTTTTGGAACATTTATCGCGATCACATTGAGTGATTTTGTATCAGTGGAAAGTGGCCTTTAAAATATGACTGCGTTACTAATGCCACTGTTTTGTGAAACTGTGACTTTATTTGTTTTTGATGACACTTATGGTCTTTCAATTGTAACGGTTTGATAAGTGGCTGCGAGTGAGAGTTTATAGCTTGTCAAAATGCGTGGCATTGTGCGAGTCAATCCAGTAGGTAGCAAAACACTTATTATCGAATTAAACCTATCAGTTTCTTGTATTATTTTTTGTGCTAGTAAAAACGTTCAACGTTTTGTTTCGCCTTCCGAGTTTTTGTTTGCAATGGAACCAATGCTCGGTTATCGAAGGTAGCAATAACTATTACGATTTATTATCCGGGACATCGAAAGTTACAGAATTAATTTTAGTCATCTGCCGCTTGCCTAGTGAGTGATGTTGTTCAGGACCCACGTAACCTTTATAAAACAATTTAAGAGTATATTTAAGTTATGTTCATTTACGATAGTTAAGCGCTTTGGACTTTTCTGTAAGCTTTCTATCTATTTTTAATAAATCATTTCATTTCATTTCATTTCATTCATAACGAACAATTTCATTTACCTAACTGAAAAGATAATTATGATTTTTACCAGTAGAACTTCGATAGGTATTTGCTGATGATCATCTATGTCTCAATTCCATATTACTCATGAGTACTACGCCCTTTTCTGTACTATGCCAATACACTTTTACAAAACATTGTAAGTAGGTACAAGCTGTATGTCAAAGCGAGTAAAAAACCACAAGCTTTCAGTGCAACGGCACTGCGCACCGGTCTCTCCATGTAAAACGAGTGTTTTCTAAATAAATGGAGTGACAGTGAAGAAACCACTGACACATCTAACCGGTGTCGTTGGGTCCGTATGCCTGACCATTGACCCCTAGAAAGTCGATTACCTCACACTGGCATTACGCTTCAGACTTTTAAGCTACAAGTGAAATGACGACAATGTCCTTGTGTGTGTGTGAAAATAGCAAAGACAACATTATGTTTTTTAAAAAAAACTTTTGGAGATGGCGATAATGTGAGTTCAGTAGGTATATGGTCTGTTCAAAGGATCAGACACGTTTCAAATTCTAACAGATGGTTGCAGTTTGAAACCTAAAGTGCATTCGCAAGTATTCTTCTAGTCGAAGATAATGCTTATTACAAAATATATTTTAGACTTGCTGTCGACAAAACCTTCACACTTCGATCTAAGATGTGTCCATGAGCCTATCGGTATGCTATTATTCTCATTGTAGGTATCATCTTCATTTATGAGACTATCAAATGTCACATGTCGGATTAAAGGTCTTTGTTGATAGCCCCTGACCCCTGACCCAAACATGCCTGCCAGCTGAGTCACGACTGTTCAAACAATGCCTTGTTTTGTTATAAACAGTTGCAAAATCAATGATGCTTTCAAATGTTATGCCCACATAGTGCCAAACCTGACACGATCTGCTTTATTGTTACACCCACTTTATTTTACAGCTGTTTGTTGAGCTAATTAATTTTCTGAATCATAAAATATCCTTGTCTATAGGTACAGTCAGCAACGAAAGTCGATTAACATTTTATATTTCCGAAATCCGTAACATCATGACCAACATTTTCACTAATATTTGAAGATAAAGTCTTGGTTCATATATTCCCAGAAAAGTAGTTTTTTTTCTTGGTTTTCGAAAACAAAAGCCATTTTAAAAGGTCCAACTGTTAATCGACTTTCGTTGCTGACTGTACAAGGTTATAGAGTAATGTAAGGTACTCACATTTTGAGAAGAGATTCCATTTTCTTTTCCATAAGGAAGATAGAGTCGGAAGATTGTGACGTCAGCACTTTGCAGAATGTAAACTTGGCACACTGTGAGTCCCTCCAGTCTGTCTGTTTCACTAGATCCATAGCAGCAGAAGTTAGAGACGAGGAGCCTGAACTACCGTCTAACCGTTGCAGGTCCTCAGGCATGTCTTCGTTGAGAGACCGCTTCACATGCGTTCTCTTGACCCTCCTCAACTCAGCACCCTCATACACAGGCTCAAAGAAACTCAGAGCTTCCCTCTTGGATCGGCTACCATCAGCACCTTCGGGAGACATCACTACATACACGTTTTCACTCGGCATTTTATAGTTATCATCATAAACCTTCTGATTGCTGATGATCTGCCTATCAATGTCGTAAGGATTGACTCCGAAGGATCGTTTGTGTTCTTTTTCAATTTCGTCTTGAATCTCATCGTCACTTAGTCCAGCGCTTCGCATTAGATTCACGTCTAAGAGTCTGCCCATTGCTACCGCACCGAGACCCAAAGCAGCTCCTCCAGCCATCAGACCGAGGGCTGGCAGCATAGCAGGGGTTCCAGATACAGCCGCAGCTACTCCAATCTTATCCTGGGCGTACCGTTGAGTTTGTATGGAATTTGAGGGATAGATACCTAAGTTGCTGGTGATTTTATGAGTAGCTTCGACGATAGGGTCGAACACAGGCTGTGTCAACTTTGCAATTGGGTCAGTGATAGGTCTGGTGAAGGACTGAACGGTCTGGGTCGCGCTGTTGAGGGTATCCTTCATGGAGTTTGTGAATCTTTGCCACAGGGAGGGTTCCGGTGTCCTCTTGATGGCGCCGTAGTAAGGGTATCGTTGCTGAGAAGGGTTGTATTGGTTACTGTTTTCGTAGTAAGAGAACTTGTTGTACTCATCTTCGTAATAGCGGTTAGCATTGTTGTTGTGGTTGACATTAGAGCGTTGTTGGTTGTAGCCGTTGACGGGTTCCATCGGGTAAGGGTGGGCACTTTTAGGCACGTTGGTGTAATATTTCACTTTCTGTTGCGAGCCGTCGCCGTCGCGCGTCGCTTTCGCCGGCTGCACGCCGAGGTCCGGGTGCGCGTATTGCAAGATTGGGTTCCGGACGCTCTCGTCAAACGACGGCTTAGAGTTCTTAGACGAGTACATAGCAGAATTAGGGAAGTTTACGTCACCAGGGTGTAATAGCATACGTCTCTGGATATGACTTTCAGCGTAGTCCATATCCCCTCCGTGAGATCTTGAGCTACGACCGCTGAAGTAATCCCTCTTCAGTTCCTGATCGTTGATCTGTTTGATGTATTCGATAAGTTTTGAGTTAGCAACTTTCGAGTTATCTGCTTTCGTGAATGGACCGTATCCTGACTTGAGATAGTAGTTGTCTTTCTTTTGTTTGTAAGCAAAGTTAGGGTTGTCGCTCGTCATGTATGGACCGCTGTCTGAAGCCTCGAATTTAACGATGTTGTCAAACTTAGTAAATGGTCCATCTTTGGGTTCAAAGTTGGCATCTTTGGTGAATGGACCGAAGTTATCCGGATCTGCTGCAGCTAGATCGGGGTACACGTCTGCTTCAGGGATTGCTTTCGGGGGAGTGTATCCTTCAGGATAGGGGAACAGCTCTCCGTTGATGATTCTAGCATTGCGCCATGTTTTCTTGTCAGACTCATCATCGGGTACTCTGATGCCGTGGATTTCTGGAATGCCATCATCACCGATTGCAAAGATAGATCGTCCACGTTTGTTGCTATATTTATCGATAGCTTTCTTTAGATACATGGGTTCCGAACTGATTACGACCGGATCGGGAACATTGAAGGATTTCCTTTCACCTTCTGATACTTTTGTGCTGACAACTTCAATATAAACCGGGTTTCTGTCGTTCTTGATCACAGGGTTGTGAGGATCAAACCTGTAGTTTTTGATCGGCCCTCCATAGTCCATCATGCTAGCAGAAGTGATGTAAACTTTCTTATTTTCAACCTTCTTCTCATTATCGTAAGTGGGATAGTAGCTTGAAGTTTCGGGATCTGTTTCTGGTTTTCCGCCGTCCTCTTGTATGTGTGATTCGGGGTAAACTGAAACAGGCGACCAGTTGCCGTACTCCGCTTTGATATCGGCGAGTTGTTCGCCATTTTTGTTGCGGTTGAGGTAATAGTCGTAGCCGGCTAAATCGCTGTTGACCGTGCCCATGAAATTGAGCTTTCTCTGGTCTCTGCTTTCGGTTTTATTCTTGTCATCAGCTGTCGCATTAAGTTTGACCGCCGCTGTGGTGGGCGCGGGGGTCGTGCTGCCGACAGTGGTCGATTTCGAGTCTTTCTTCTTGACAATAAGTTGGGTAACATGTCCGTTCTTGGACCTTACGTTCAAGGTCTGAGTTTCGTGAGGATTGAGGCTCCTCGATACCTTGAGCTCGGTTCTGGTCGTTTTCGACGGGAGGATGGTGGTGCGGATGGTTTTGGTGGTTGTGGTGTTCTGTTCGTCGGCTGCGCAGGCGACAGCCGCCACTAGCCATAGGATTGCTCCTATCCGTATCATGGGAATCATCTGAAACAAGGAAATTCAATGTCAATTTTACTAAAGAAATAAATAGTTAAGTACTGTAGGTAATCCAAAAGATACGCCTTTTCACTTTATCGCTCAGGCATCGGAAAATATTTTATACAACAATTTTCAAACTAGCATGTTAATGGTGATGGTGCAATTATAACTAGCGATGGAGAGTTCGATGAATCGGTAATCTCTACAATTATCGAGGTAGACGTGAACTAACACATGTTTAGTATTAAGTCATAAAACTACAAACTCTCCGTTCTTAAACATCATTTATCATGGGATCTATTTGTTTAGGTAATCTTATGGTGGGTATTCAAACCTTAAAAAAAACATTCGCATATTATTGCCAGTTCTGTTAATTCTAGCTGCTGCCGTAGCTAAAGTAAGTACATAACTACATACTATAGTACTTAGAACAATATATCGTTGAGGCGTGATTGAAACTCAAACACATACTTACAAACTTTCAAATTATAATAATCAGCCGTTCAACATCGTTTCCATAAAGCCGAGTATTGAAGTAACAGGTGAGCAGGTGTAGCCTATCATAGAAGAAATGCGTTGTAATGCCGTGATTATGATCAGTGAAACTGCGGCAAATCGACTCGGGATTCGATATTTTATTGATTGATAAGAGAAAGTTTAGGAAAACACTTGGCTCCGAGGATTTTCCCACGAGACGCCGGTTCAATTACACAATTACGGACTTTTATAACGAATATTTTCATTGAGTAACATTTCGCTTAGCATTTAATTGGCTGCAGAAAATGTGTTTTACTCATACACTTCACTAATTATTGTTAATTACTGTTGAAGTAATCTTGAAACAGCTAAGGTGTAACCAGTCAAATACTACTTGTATTTAAGTCAAATAAAATATTTTATACTTAAAAGAAAAACTTATAAAGTTTTATACTTAGGGATATTTTAACACGTTTCGCGTTATTACCGCTTTATTTTACCTTAAACATACGAAAGATGGATGGGTGAGTGATTCTTACCTACTAATTCACTTAAATGGATGAAGTTTTCTTGAGCTTGCATGGATTATCGCATACTGTTTATCCCAAGTATAATTCCTTTTAAAAATAATCCCGTGGGATGGTAAACGCAATCGCAGGGCGCAAGTAGTGCAACACGGGCACCGAAAGTTGTTACCTGTACTGTCCCACTGCTGGGCAAAGACACTAAACTTCAGTTCCGAAATCAAGTGTATTTTAACACGCTTCGTTGAGGTGGTATTGTCTTTGTGCACACCTGCGAACTTTCGTTCCAAGAAGCAGTCTCTCACATAATACTGACATAATAACAGGTTTACGTCTGTTATCGATGACATTGTCTTCGCATTTCTCTTTCGCAGGCTTCCCCCATTTCTACAGTAACTTCTCACGGAATATCTTTTAGAAAACACATTATATTGCACAATGATCTAAGATGTCTTTGACCTAATTGTTATGGAATTGTTAGATTTTAAGCTTTGTGATCGATTATCGTGAAAAACCTTTCTCACGCAACAGGTAATGTTAGTTGGTAAGTACCTATATATCTTTTTTTAAAGAGAATAGTCTTGTATTCCGTGGTGATATTTTATACCGAAGTACTTATATAAATTATTGAACATAAGTAAGATACTACGTCGACCATAAAATCAGAAGAGGAATGATGAGTGAAAATTATATAACAGCGCAAAACATGTGTGTCGCCATCTAGTATGACAATTTATACTATTGCCATTTGTTGTCACTGACATACGAAACGAACTTACTTTTTTTTATGTCACTTAAACCTGAATGCCTTGATTTCGAGTATCTCTACACCCAGTTTGTAACGGATGCATATTCTCTAAGCTTCTAAAGGTCCTGTTGCAGGTCGTTAGACAAGTATCATCAGCAGTTTCACTTTCTACACGTCTGTCTATGGTAGTATGCAGTATACTGTGACGCGGTCAACGGCCGCTTGCTTACATTAAGCTGATGCGATAATGGGCGAAGCTGTATTTACCTAGTTTTTTACAACTGCGAAACTGTTAACTGGGTCAGTGATAACATTGTCCACTTTTAACTACTCTACCCTTGTTTATTCTACGAACAATTTTGTATTTATTTAGTAAGTATTGAAACATCGATATTTGTTATTTATCAGTCTATACTTTTTTAATCAATTTCATGCAACGTCGTTTAGATTATACAATTTGCTTCGCACTATCCAATTCGCACTGGCCTATCCACAGTATAGACCAATAATAGCATCTTCAACGCGTGAGTCCAACAAAGAAGAGATTAATCATAGTATTTTTCTTGCCGAGAAAAAAAAAGAAAAAAAAGAGTTATGAATATGAGTGTGGCTGGGTATGCAAGAAGAGGAAGGCCGAAGAAGAAGTGGTTGGATTGTGTGAGAGAGGATATGAATGTAAAAGGAGTGGATGCACAATTGACGAGTGATAGGAGTGAGTGGAAGAAGAAGACATGTTGTGCCGACCCCACTTAGCGTGGGATAAGGTCAGGGATATGATGATGATTTTTCTTGCCGCTTTGAACAAAATATCTTAGAACAACCAGGCATTAAACCAAATGAGAAACGTGTCTATGACTGATTGATGATTAATTGGTTTAGTTCTTAATATTTTTTCAAGTTGGCTTTTTTTTATGTAAGTCATTCATGTAAGTAATCCTTTCGTTGTCAAGTAACTTCAATTCGAAAGTGATATTGTCTTGTAGGTCAGCCCCGCGATGTTAGCATATTTATGTAGTTCTCATAAACACCGAGTCGTCCACTGGAATAATTGTGTCGTCTCCATTTTCACCCCACGCTCCAGTTCGCCTGAGCTGCACTTTCGCAGCCACGCACTTTTCATTCTCAACGTGGAAATCCTAATGTTGGTAATCTGTGTGAAACCTTTTCATTTACGAAATTACGGTACAATACTTGGATATTTGTAACATATTTTTAATTTTTATATTTTGTTCCGAATCTGTGTGCTAAATGTTGTGGTGCTGTTGTTGATGACTCGCAGTGTCAGATACCCACACGGTACCGGGAATCTGTGTGATTTGGATGATGTGTGTGACAGTTGGGTTTCTATACAGGTTGTAAAAAGACGTCTACCGAAGCCGAAAGGTAGGTACAGCATCCCCACACACAACCAAATCCAAAAGGATTTTCCGAAAAAACATATCCGGAGAAAAAAACCTCGCACAGCTGGTCGAGCGTATGTACTGGGCGCGTTTTTATACGTAGATTGCTGGATTTCGAGTTTTAATTTTTGTTTTGAAATTGTTAGGTAGGTATGGTCTTATTATGTTGTACTTGTACTCGTAGTAAATAACTTGAAAATAAAATAGAAGTAAAAAAAAAAAAATTTTTTGCGTTTATTTTTGCTAAAGATGTTCTGAATCATGGTCTGATTGCAACCCCTCAGTTTTCGGAAGCAGTCTTTTTACACCCTGTATTTATCAGAACCATACTCAGAGTATGGAGGCATATTAGCCTCCCATTTAAAACGACACATCAATTGTGCAGACTAAGTAGAGCATGAATAATTGTTGAATATTCATTCCGAGGTTTCGATTATTGTTGTCTGTTTATACAAATGGTAAGCCGACAGGAGGTTTGATTGAAATATCTACTTGAAATAAAGTATGGCAAACTGTTTAATCTAGTTGAGGGTTTTTCCCATCATTCATATCTTACCCAACGCGGCCAAAGGCGGTCTTAATTGTGTGTGTAGATGCACATACACGCTGTTTCTGTGTGCGTAAGCTCGGGTACGCTCCATGGACGAATGAGCGCTCAGTATCGCTTACGCACACAGAAACAAATCTACACTCACAATAAAGACCACCCGCCTTTATGAGATAGAAGACCTATAATTTTAAGCGAGCTGATTATTAATTAACCAACAGCATAATCGCTCAGCAACAAAGCCCTTTCTTTTGAATAAAAAAGTACGTGAGTGTCGTGGAACACTCGGTTGGAACGAAGCAAAGGGAACTTTTCTATACTGGGAATATAATAAATTAATTGTCAATTAGGTATCCTAGAAACGCTCTTCCGTACTTACAATGTAACAATCATTGGACTGTGTCGCGGCTGCGCATTTCGCACTGTGACGATTTGACATATAATACAATGTGTCGTGACGGTAAAATGGAACAAAAATTTTTTTCCAGCCTCAGTCTTTATTTTCTTCGATACCGTCCGAAAAAGAACTTGGTTCCAAAAAAAATAATATACCTACATTGTCAGTAAGTGATTATTATTTATAGAAATTGGGAAAACAAACATGATCCATTAATTTGTCAGTAAATGTTCATTAATTTTTGATTGCCGCCTGAGTTTCCTCCAATTAGTAATACTGAGTAGTTGATTAAATTGATCGGCTTTAACTAAGTGGTGCCGAGACATTGACTTTATTACAGTCAATGCCATCGGCTTCTTCAATGAATAGCCGTGTTTGCCTAGTGGGTAGGCGCTGGACTTTCGATTCAAGGTCGAATCCTGTTTATCATCTCAAATTAATAATGGATATGCGACATACATATTTTGACTTGTATTTCTTAACTACTTGTTTACTTAAGACATTTTTAGGGTTAATGCATACCGAAAATTGCATCTAAGCTGGATTAGAACCCGCAACCACAAACAATCTGTGGCCATGCTCAGAGTTGCGAATTAATTTCAATCTAATTAACACATTTACCTGTATTTTAACGAAAAAGTAAATTCAAGTTTTATTTAAATTTATTTCCCGTCTTGACGGACGTGATACGTATAACATAACGCCATCTTTTATTTACCTCTTAATGCTACAAGTGAGAGATACTTGAAGTTTAATTAACTTCCCTCGTTAGTGCAACAATTTGGTTTAAATTAACAGATTCTCGCAGATATTGTTAACTCTCTGTTTAGCTAATTGTGAGAGTGTAATTAGTAATTACACTCGATTTTAGCATAATTTAGATTCACGCGGTTTTAGAAAATGGGCGATGTCAAGAGTTGTAGTGTAGCGCAAAGTAGGTGGTTGAGCACCAGCTGCTTAGTTTATTATTTGATGATAATATACAAAAAATATGGTAGGTTTATTTTAGAAGTGCTTGGTATGAATGTTGATGGATTTACGAGTAGAGGTAGGCCAAAGAAAAGATGGATGGATTGTGTAAAGGATGACATGAGTAAGAAAGGAGTGAGTGTTGAGATGACGGCTGATAGATGAGAGTGGAAGACGAACACATGTTGTGCCGACCCCACATAATGTGGGAAAAGGGCAGGAAGATGATGATGATACAAAAAATATGGTAGGTACCTAAATTTTGAGATAACGGCTGATAGAGGGACAATAATTCATAACAATATATCATTTCAAGGATTTGTCTGTTCGTGATATTTTTTATACAGTTTGTATCGTGAACGTGAGTGTGTGACACACACTACTGACTTCTGTGACTTTTATTGCACACTCAAAATGTGTTATTTATGATTTAAGTACATTTGTGTGTATCTACTTACTTAATTATATTCGTACTTAATCGGACTGTAAAGTTTATTCTTTTAATTAGCTGTGTCCGTGTGAATACCTACGAATTTAATTTTGGCGAAGCGCTTTGGATTCTTTTGTTTAGAGCCAGTATTTCTGTTTGGATTCTGTAGTATTTTTCTTTGGTTTTGCTTGCATACATACTTTGCAGTGTAAAATGTACATCTGTTCACCTTGATATGGGTACTTTTATGATTGTTTTATCTTACTTTATATTATTTTTATCTAAAGAATCAATTTAGCAATTTGATTACAATTGGTAGGTACGATAACGGGTACGTCAAGTTTCTTTTTTTCCGTTTTTACCTTAGGAATTTGAAATGGAATGGAATGGAAATGGAGCTTTCAGTAAAAAGTCGGATTCAATGACAGAATCTATGTAGTAATCTAACAGTAATCTAACAGTCGGACAGATCTATGTAGCGCATTTGTGCAGTACGTTTGAACGTGCCCAAAAACGGAAGTATTATGATGTTCAGTGGAACAAGTATTGCGCAATCGCGCGGAAATGGACTAACAAAATAAGAAAGCATCGCATTCCATTATAATTACAAAATCGGAATCGGAGTTGTCCGACCAGTGAAAGCAGTTGCGTCATGTTACGAGGCAGGCGGTGCATTCGGCGGCCGAGCGCGCGCGAACCCTGACGAACTATCGCGGACATGCACGACTTTTGACACTTCGTTTTTTTTTTAAATTAACCTATTTCGTCCCACTGCTGGGCAAAGGTCTCGTAGTAGGACTAGTAGTTTATCATTTCTCTGGTTATAACAAAACAATATTTTTTTTGTCCATGAGTCAGTTGTTTACAGCTTAAGACATTTGGCGCTACGCACTTAGCTTTGTTGTAGCGCCTGTGATGTGCACTCGCAACAGGTGCATGTTTGATTCTTACGCAAATTAAATAAAGCTTTGCAAATACACAATGCCAAATCGTATACCTAATCATTAATCGCTAGTTTCCGAATGGAAGTCGTAAATAAGCTGGCCCGCTAATAAGATGATATAACAACACTGTGCAGTCGCACCGCGAAATATGATTTCATAACCAAATGCTTTTCCTAATTTGAATAGCGAATGAGGTTAATTGGACTCGTTAGTCAATTATTTTGCATTTATTTAAACGAATAATGCTTAGATTTACTGCTTTTGCTAGAGACAGTATTTTTGAGATGTTTTGATACTTTATGACAAACCGTCAAGCCTCAAAGTTGGAAATTGTTTTGAAAGAAGAATGGGCAATAACGTATAGATAACCGGACAAAGTTCAAAAATAAATGCCCGCTGTTTCTTGTATGACAGTGCATAAATCGAATTAGTTGCTATCAAAGACGAAGGTACTGTAAGTAGATATATTTATAGACTGAAGGAGGAATAAGCGATTTCTGTAGAACCTGTAGATTTTTATTACAAGAAGGCTTATGTTATTATAAAGTTTAATAGAGATTGCCCACTCTTCTTCCTGGAATTTTGAGGTTATGTTTTACTGAAAATCATTCACTATCCAAAGCCAGGGTCATGAACACAATGCCAATCAGATTAGAATCAAATGGTATTAAACGGTGTAGTTATTTCCCGTTTTCTATCGAAGTAGGCCATCTGCTTAGTTATTTTTTTAATGATATGTGATGAGAGTGAATGAGCCAAAAGATGTGTGTCAGGATCGTAGCAATTAGAAATAAGTGGTCTACGAGTATTATAGGTTCCCAAAGTAGAACCCCTACGTTAGAGAGGCGTAACAGGTAGGTGATATTATGTGAATGCAAACTGTGTTAATATGAAACATTAAGGGCTCTACGCACGCTCCTGAAATCGGGGCCGATTTCGGGAGAGTGATGAGGGGCACCCAGTATTGCGATATCGGCTACTGTGTGAGCGAGAAGAAGTTTGCCTACACACGTGGCGATCTAGGAAGGAATACAGGGTGTCTCACGAAACTCTCTCGAAATCGGCCCCGATTTCATGAGCGTGCGTAGAGCCCTTTAGTATCTAATCTAAGTAGGTATAGAATGTTTTACAATTATGCAGGGTGTAAAAAGACGTCTACCGAAGCCGAAAGGGGTAAGTACAGCATCCCAACACACAACAACAAAAAAATATTATACCCGGAGAAAACCGACCTCACACAGCTGGTCGAGCGTATGTACTGGGCGCGTTTTTAAACGTATATTGTTGGATTTTGAGTTTTAATACTTCTTTTCTTTTATAAATGAAGTTATTAGGTAGGTATGTTCTTTTTATGTTGTACTAGTAGTAAATAACTAGAAAATACAATTAAATGACGTAGCTAAGGTCTGATTGCAACCCCTCAGTTTTCGGTAGCAGTCTTTTTACACCCTGTATTGTATGAAAAATGTAAGCTTAATTAAAAAAGTACCTATAACATAAGTACCTACTTCTTTTGTCGTTCGAACTTTCGGGCACATTGACCACTGGTGACCACCTCCACTTATTTGGTTGACCAACCAAATAAGTGGAACAACGAGGTCATCAACCTCAATTTGAGAAAAGGTGCTTTATTAATGTCAACAAAAAAGCCAAATGGGTTCTGTTCTGTGGCCTGAATATAACATTTCGACAAGCGATACAGGATCACCTTGTCAGTTATATTTTTGAGCTATAATTGATAAAACGTTGAGCAGATAAATTGGCACAAATACCGAAATTGCACGTAATTTAGATCGAATTTAGGACTGTATTAAAATGACTAGTTTTTAAGGCCCTATACAATCCAAAAGCACAATCATAGCATAACTTCGAACCAGTGTGGTGAGCATGTAGATTTATGAGTAAAGGAGTCGAGAAAAAATAGGCCAAAGAAAACATGCATTGTGTGAGAGATGACATGAGTAAGAAAGTAAGTTCTGATAGAAGATAATTACGTTTTTATACTAAAAAGAAAACCGACTTCAATGTTTGACTCGAAACGCGGTGTGACTCAGGGCGTCAAGCTGTCGATTCGATTTCTATTTGTGACATGGCTAGGAGGGAAGGTGTTTAAGAGTTTATCGGGGAAACTATCAATCCCTCAGAAATAAAATTTATATGGGACCACCTCTGGAGTATACCCTTTCAAACATGAAAAGAATTTTGCAAATCGGTCAACAAATGGCGGAGCATTCGCGTAACAAGATAAAAAGAAAAAAAAAAAAAAAAAAAACATACAGACGAATTGAGAACCTCCTCCTTTTTTGAAGTCGGTTGAAAATGGAAGAAGAAAACATGTTGTGTCGACCCCACATAGAGACAAGGGCAGAAAGATAATAAAAGTAGAGTAAGTTCGTATGCCCAGCAGTTGGACGAAATAGGTTAGGTAACTAAAAAAAATAGTTAGTATGCATTAATTCTCACTCTAGCAACGAATTAGGTATATAAAGAAATAAATAAAAGATTTACAAAACTCCGTGTGGCTTCTCAACTTCATAATTGGTAATGCACGATTCCGAATGTTTTCGTCATCTGTTCCCAATGTTTTTTGCAGATGGCGACCCAGTTGCGTTGCGACGTAACTATTCGCATGGGAAACGCCACACTTATTCTTATTACTTCATGCTTTACACAATGCAATTTGTCATGGCGTATTAAGGCAATATGTACTAACAGTCGACGTGACTGTTTTTATTACTGCTTTTTAATTCGGTCTTGTTTAGACGCTGTGTGTGTCAGTGGAAACAAAACCATTAATGGATTAAAGTGGAACTCAAAGTGGAAACAAAACCATTGATGGATCAGAGTGGAACTCAAAGTGGAAACAAAACTATTGATGGGTCAGAGTGGAACTCAAAGTGGAAACAAAACCATTGATGGATCAGAGTGGAACTCAACGTGGAAACAAAACCATTGATGGATTAAAGTGGAAGAAAAAGTGGAAACTAATCCATTAATGGATTTGATTAGTGGATCAGAGTGGAATAGGGCCTTACCTTATAGTTTTTATAGTCATCTTAACCTAATCATTTAGTATTGTTTCGTCTATTTGCTGAAATGCAGTGAACTGCCGCTGATTGTACACGCGTAGAAATACCTACAAAATATTCGGTACACACGAATTCGCGAAGCCAATTAGTTATGCTTAGAGATGTGATGTGAATGTATTGATTCTTGTTATTAGTCATGCTCTTTTTTATTTTTAAAAACTAGACAATCACTACATAGTATAAAACAAAGTCGCCTTTTCTGTCCCTATATCCCTATGTGCGCTTAAATCTTTAAAACTACGCAACGGATTTTGATGCGGTTCCAATAGATAGAGTGATTCAAGAGGAAGGTTTATATGTATAATACATGCATCATATACTAAGGCAACATTGCTAATTTTAGAGGTTTCTAACGTGATGTCGTAAATTAACCTATTTTTTTGGGCTTATTTATGCCCGTGCAAAGGCGGAGCGGGCCGCTATGTTTTTATATACAACGTTCATAGTTTTTCTGTAGTGTGTTTAATTTAGTATCAGCATTGCACCCGTGCGAAGCCGGGGCGGGTCGCTAGTTACTCAATAAAACAAAGCCAATTTTCTTATACAAAAGATTTCAACGCGCTCATCCGACTATTAAATTTTCATCAATCGTTTATTGTTAACCATTAAAGAATCTAAAAAATGGCTTAGCATACTGGGTAAGTATTTGTAGGCAGCTTAATAGCTCTTTTGGCCCTTAGTTCTTACGGGCTTAGATAACTTAGTAATCTACTACTGAATTATTTTATCTGTGGTATGATAGGAGCCGTGTTCAAAGGTTTGTCAATATCCTGAAGATCTGCGAGAATGTCTACCGTGCCATGATATAGGTGGGTACAGTTGTCTTTTACCTTACACTTTGTTCCATTGATATTTTAGTTGTGCATTATTGCATCAGAGTTTGTAGGCGAGATATTGCTAAATTGCCATTGTCTAACTAGATTACAATGCAGCGAGCGTTTTAGTACGCAATGCATAGCTTAATCAGGATATCGGAGCTGGGACGTGTTGTAACCATTAGAAAAGAATAACGTTGGACTTTTCACACAGCACCATCTAGCCCCAAAGTAAGAGAGAGAGCTTGAGTATGGGTACTAGATGACTGATATACTACTTATATACTTTTTTGATTGTAAATCATACATATCATACATAGTAACACCCAGACCCGAAACAAATATCTGTAGGTCATACAAACATTTGTCCCGCGGCGGGGATCGAACTCGCAACCTTCTGCGTCGCAGGCGGACCTTCGCCCACTGCGCCACAGAGGTCGTCAATTAGAAGGGAATAACATCAGCTTTTAAACCAAGGCGATGTCAGAAAAATAATAATAAAACACACATCAGTCATACAAGGACCAGCAGAGTGATTTCTTCATTCGGATGCATCAATTCGATAAACTTTGTCGAAAAGTGTTGTAACAGGCATATACAATAAAGAAACGTCACCTTTTCGAAGAAGTTCATAGAATGTGATTTGCCCTTCTGATTCCACACTAGGATTCGTTGTCGGATATCAGACACCACGAGGATCCACGAGGAGGTACCACAACAGAACAAATATCTGCAGAACATGTAAACATTGGATCCTGTCATGAGAATCGAATCTCTCTCATTTCACCTGAGCACCTACATATCAAAGTTGTGAGACCATTGAATTTGCAATGAAGGTAGAATTATCATTCAAGTCAGCTTTTGCGTTCCTTAAATCAATGTTTCGTAACTGAAATCTAGAAAACTACATAAATGGCTATCACCATTCAGCTCAAGTTTCGCCAAGCGCGTCCGTTTGCATCCCAAGTGTCATAACACTTGGGATGCAAACGGACGCGCTTGGTTGGGCTGAATTTTGACTTTGACGATGTTGGGCTTATGCATAATGCACGACTTTGGGTTAATGGTGCGAATGATAGTATATGCATATTTTTTTTTGACAACAGGGTCACGACTGTATCCCCAAGGCTCGGTAGACATTCTATCAGATCTTTTTATGTATCCCAGATCCTTTGAAGATGTCTAACGGGGGTAGTCAGAGCCTCAGAGGCATGACCAAACACATATTTGACACATGCCCACATTTTTCAGAAGTTAGTATTCCATACGACGTGACAGGTTGCAAGCCAATCGCCGCCTATAAGAATAATAACTGGTTTCCTCACGATGTTTTCCTTCACCGTTTAAAGCACGTGTTAAGGCGCATAATACTTAAATTTTTGCCAATAAGAACAAAATATTTCTTTGAATTAGAAATAATAATAAGATTATACAAAGACTTCAAAAGAAAATGCTGTGTTTCTTTCTGCCATATCTTTGATTACAATTATGAGCATTTAACATTATATTATTGTATGTCTACCCTTGAGAGATTCCAAGTTCGTCGCTGCCAATTAGAATGATAGCGGATTTCATGATTATACTTTAATCGTTTGACGGCATTCGTTTTTCCGAACAGGAAAATTTATCAGGTCACCATCCGCTTTGAGCGTACGACCTTAGACACACCAGGCCATTTCCACTTGCTCCTCAGTTATTAGTGTACCTACTTTTTGAGTACCTGCTATGTGTGAGTTCGTATGTATGAGCAAGTTGTCAACTTAGGAGAGGTGTTTGAGGCCAGCCGCATTTTCGGGTTTATAAATCACTTCGTGCTCAGTGGCCTGGTGACGGAGTTTCAGGCCGCCTGAAGGCATCCGTCATGGCTTAAGCGGGGAATTCACTACACGGACATGCCCATGGGCACGCCCGCGGGCATGTCCCGAATTCCCCGCTTTAGCGCTCAACTTTATCAGACATTTCGTTATTGATCTTCGAAATTAGAATAAGAAAATGTTGTCCAAATTATTCTTGGACGTCACGACATTATTTTCGTTGTGATAACATCGTACGTTGCCGTCTGATCACCAATAATCTAAGAACGTATCTGATTGAATTTTTTAAGAGAACTAAACTTAGAGCTCATAGGCAGTTGCAATTTTATCATACTTACAGGTTTTTGTGAATTTTCTCATTGTAATAGGCAGTGATTTCGCAGTGAAAAATTGCACTTTATAGTTTTCGGATCGGATTCGTATTTTACATGTTTTTATTTGTACTAATTAGCTAAGTTTATCAGATAAGTTCTTAACAAGCGAAGTTATCTTACATAATTTACACTTAACATTTAATTGCACATCAAAAACATAATTATCTACAAATTACGCAACTCACCGTTGGATATGTCCCGCGCATAGAAAGTGAAAACGGTCAGCGCGAGCGCATGCTACACTACACTCTCACTTTCGTCCAACCGGACCTTGCACTTTGCGTTTAAAAAAACAAATTAAAAATAAACACAGAATTCGCGGTTTGAAATTTTCGAAATTCGAATGCGATTCCTTTTTTAAATTTCCGTGGCATACGCGGCCGGGTCGGGAGCGGATTGAGCGTCGAGTGCCGCGGCGGACTGGCCGGAGAGAGCGTTGTGTAACCGCCGCGGTACGGTCGGTACAGGTAGAGGGATTCTATCTAGGTTATGGAGTGGAATGCCGGTGGTTGATAACAGAGGATGTAACAGGTGTTAATGCTATTCAGAATGAAAGACAGCTGGTATGTAGGTCGACTCCTCCCTCCTCTTTGGTTTCGGTTCGTGTCTAATACCTACTACAATAAGCTTGTTATAAATGGAGATCTCTTTAATAAGTCACAATCAGGTCAAAACATCACACTGGTCGATGCTTTTCTGAACTTTGATTCCGCATTCTTATAACATAGATATTTGTTTAATACATTCTAATTCTACTTAGTATTTGTATTTGAAGGCTACTCTGCTGTCCGTACTTGCGCACACGCTTATGTAGGCATGACGCAACGCGGCGGGACGCGACAATTACCGGAGAAAACTCGCACGAGACCCGTCCGGGCCGGACGCCGGACGCCCGCGGGCCGGACGCACGCGTGCTGGCCGGACGTAAGCACACCACCAACTTGAACTTGCCATAACGTTCCGATATCGCATTTAGAAACAAAAACGTAAACACAAGGCTTCCAGAATCCAGTAGTTTAAAGACATCTATTAAACCTTATACCGGGTTTAAGTTCCTTTTGGGGTAATCAGAGGCATGTCTAAACGCACGCTTGGCGCATATCATGCAAGTTGTCAACATTTTACGTGAAAAGTTTCAAACGCGCTTCTTGTTACGAAATTTTGCCTTTATCTCTCCTTACTTTGAGCGTAGAAAAAAAAACCTGGATTTCATCATCATCATCATCAGCCTATGGCAGTCCACTACTGGACATAGGCCTCCCCTAGTGAGTGCCATGGCACCCTGTCCTCCACTCGACGTATCCAGCTTCTGCCGGCAGCCTTTCGCAGATCGTCACTCCACCTGGCCGGAGGGCGTCCTACACTACGTTTGCCGAGTCGCGGTCTCCACTCAAGAACTCGTTTACCCCAACGGTTATCGTTTCTTCGGCAGATATGGCCAGCCCACTGCCACTTCAGCTAGAAAAACTGGATTTACATCAAATTATAGTGAGGTATACTCGTACCTATAGCACGAACTTGATATTTTAGGATTGATAGTGTGTTAGTTGATTGTGTCGATCCATCCAGTGGATGACACAACACAACACAACACAACACGCGCCGCGCCGGTGTCATCGCGCTTTCTACTCGCTGCACTGTTTTCGTTTGCAATTATACACTGTTACTTAATACTATAGAATGTTTATTGTCGTTTTTGAGTAGACTTGAGTCTTCTTACTTGGGACTTTAGTAGGTACTTCGTTTTTTCTTTTAGTTCTGTTTTTAATTTCTGTTCTGAAAATTTTAGAGTCTGAGCTACGATAGCCCTTTCAGAGCAGCTAGTAGGTATCAACATCTAAAAATAATTTGCAAAACGTTTTTCGTTAGTTTTGCTTAAATTTCTCAGAAAAATCTTACGTGCGGTGATAATAATGTAAAATTTGAACCAGAAACCATAATTATTCTCTTACCATTGTTTAATTTTATAACGTGACTAAATATCAAGTAATATGTCTCAAATCCTCTTTAGGTACAAGCGCACCGTGCGAATGAAAGTGTCAAAATGTAGTTTTGTTGTACAAAAGTGCCCGTTGTTTTAGAATATTGTCATGTGAAGGCGGGCTTAGTTTCTAATTGGTCTAAATGCCTCAATTAAAATGGCTTTTGTAAATCATTACATTCAATTTACGAATGGTAAAAGTATGGGATTTCTTCAGAAAATATCTTTATGTAAGAGAACGACATGCCCCGAAGAGCACTTTTAAATTCGATACACTACGTTTCTTACAAATTACTACGTCGTAGAAGAAGAGGCTAGTATTATTGATTTACAATGAGGTTGAAGTGAAGTGCTCGTGGCATAGCTTGCTTAGCCGTTCTTGATAGATCGTCCAAGTTAAGCTACGTTCTGACTCAGAACGTTGCTTAACTTCTCAGAACTTCTGAGCGGCCAGTGAGTTGATGGGTGACCGTCATTGGCATTGTCAACTGAGCGCTATCGTACACGTACATTGGAGGGTACGTTACATTTTCAGTCCCAGCTATTACATGTCGTCGATCCATGACAATGGCAGCTTAAAAACTCCGTCTCCAGAGTTCTACAACTCGTACAATCTAACTCGTACAATCTTACTTGCTTAATGAGGTCGAGGTGAAAAGTTTCACGTCATGCTTGAGGGTGGTCGTTCCACTTGAGCCCGTCGAGTACTCGCTGGAGTACCCAAAGCGGGGCGGTTATTACCACATTACAATAATATTTTTACAGTCACCTCAAGTCGATAAAATAAATATTGGTATACATTTTTCTCCAAATCATTTTGATGTTGTTCTAAGGACTAACCGTGTTATCCATGTTCTCAATGACACGTGAGGTAGAAGATAAAAAAAAAACATTCCATAAAGCCTTGATGCCAATACTCTACATTTCACAGTAAAAAGTTGTGAAATCTCTACTGGTAGAGCCAAGCCTCTAGCTGAGCTCCGGTTTGTACTGGTGCCCTCGGAGCTGTTGTTGAGTCAGAGCACAAAAGCGGTTATTTGTTACTAGCTGGTACCCGCGACTTCGTCAGCAAAATAACATACTTGAAAACCTGTAAATAGAACTGAAAGCTGCAAGAGTCATCTGAAATTAAAAAAAATATATATATATTTTTAAAAATAATAGCGCCATCTCGACCTCAGCCGTAGGTTAACAACGCTATCTAGTTGCCTTTAACTGGAACTTCAAGTCCCCATATAAGCTTTCAACCCTTATTTCACGCCTTCCATGATTATTTTTGAAAAAAAGTAGCCTGTGTCCATAATGTCTCTGGGACATAATCTTTATCCATATTCTATTTCAGTCTAATCTGTTCAGTGGTTTATGCGTGAAAATGTAACAAAGAGACATTTTACTACATAATAGATGGCGACACAGAACAAATAGACTCGCTAACCTTAAAAAAAATAAAATTATACAAACCGGGGCTCCGCTCTACTTTATAACTTTTTACAGTGAAATGTTTGGTAGCCAATTTTATGTTTTTTTTTTGGTGGAACAGAATAGTCGGTCTGTTGCCGATCGATACCTAGATCAAAAAGTCAAAACATGCAATAGGATGTCAGCCAACGTTGAATTTGTGCCTGTGAAGATGATGATGATGGTGCCTGAGGTAACAACGGGTGAAAGTAACGATGTCGCGATTTACTTGTTTCGCAAACAAATGCTTGTGCTGTGGTTTTGAAGTATTATTTCTTGCGATGTCTTTTGTTTATATCATCGTAAGTATTTGAATATGAAGGAATAATAATTACGTGTTAAAAACTGAAAAAAAACCGTCTTGTTGTTATACTCGTATTATCTGACCACCCCTTTGGACATAGGACATATAACTAAGTAGCTAGGTACCTATTAATATTATTTATTATTGATTACCCTCCCCTCTCGTTTCTTCTTCCTTCTCAATACAAAGATTTCAGACTATTTATTTTTATCCCAATTTTGGACCCGATCGCTTTTTAGAGCGAAGGATATATATTTGTATATCTGTACCTATTTATACAGGTACAGATGATCGGATCGGTGAAACCCGGTCGAACTTCTAGGTAAGATAATAGTATGAAGCGTTATCTTCCCTAATTAAACCATAGATAAAAAAAACTTAGGCCTTTACATCTATATAAGTTGATTTATACAGCGTCAGGAGGCAAACCATGCCTACACTTAACGGGACGCTGTAGTGCCCGGGACATTGTTTGAGATGGAATAGACTTGCCCAGCACCTAAACCATCCTCTCAGCTTAATCAACCTGGCCCACAGGAAAGACGACGTCGATACGTGTATAGCTGACGAAGCTGCGGATTTCCTCACGATGTTTTCCTTCACCGTTAAGAGCTCGTGTTATAGCGCATATAAATTTTACGAAACGAAAAATCCATTGATGAACGGCCGGGATTCGACCTTCAGATTGAAAGTCGAGGTACAACCCCATTCGACCAACACAGCTCATAAACCATAGATAATACACAGAACTAAACAATGTGACATTGTCAATGTCCATCGTGTGAGTTTAAAAATCGAGTAGGTACTACAGTCCTACAGATAAAGTAAAGCATCTTTCTAGAGATTTCCCGTGGATTCTGCAAATTGTCGCAATCGGGGACGGACGTGCCGCGCAGGCTTCCGATTCTAATAGGCATGAAATTACGGCTATTAGCATCGTTTGTATGTCTAGGGCAGACTTCATTACATATCTTACCGACATATTACGTACTGACGAGTCGCCAGCCACACGATCTTGTTCAAGGGGTATATTTCGTCGGGAAGCCGTTGGATTCAAAATTGGGAATTAGGTACCTAGGTACCCGACCAATTTTGACAATGGTCATCGATGATTGGATCTAGTTGATAACTAGCAGATTTTTGTTTACTTAGTATCTTGGTATTTTCTGTGTCATATCCCGCATACCGAGATCGGAAGCTTTGAATGCGCAGGAGTAATTTTTAGTACATCTTTGATCATTATTTTTTTTTTTTTTTTTTTTTGGCTTATCATTATTTAATTTAGGCAATAATTTTGGTGAAGAGTAATACTTAGGCTTTGTATTGTTTTTTTTATAAGAAAGTAATAAAAATCAGTCAATAACAAACAAAACTAGTTGTTAAGAACATCAGTTGTGGCTCCAATGTTGAGAACCATTTTCTTGTATCAGCGATGCTGTCTGTTTGTCTGCCTCTCCAGCAACCACTTGAGGGTCTTCTCCAGCGCTGCCGGGTCCTCGCACCGGATCCTGTGACACTGCTTCCAGTTCCGAGGAGATGAACTGTGGTTGAAAAATAATATTCTTAAAAAAATACTTTGCAAGTTTACAAATCTTTATTGAATGTTTATAGGTTTAGGAGGGATGTTTCAATTTTATTTATCGGATAGTCCCGCCATCAGAAACACCCGTTACTTTTTCCAAAGTGAAATTTAAAATTCATCGAATCGCATCCAAATGTAGTTGACTCGTGTGGTACTCTTATCTACAAGATAACTTACTCTGCTTTGCTGTAGTTCTTCTCATTGTGTAGTTCGCAAAGCAGCCGCCGCCGGCAGCGCTCGCTGATGGCGGGCAGTGAGGAGCCTGCATCAGCTCTACGGAATATGTTGGATGGATATCTGGAACCCAAAGTCATCTAGATCAAATAGAAAGTACGAAGAAGAGCTCTGGTAGTAGCTGTAGGATATTTATTTCCATTTAAGCCTGGCTGGTGGACTTGACTGACCACTTTGAACTGATGGACACCGGTAACACCCAGCCTGCTTACCATGTCCTATCTCTACGGTAAAATAGAGTAAAATGCAATTTGGGTCTATTTTGAAATTCAAAATAAAAGTTTTTGCCATAAAATACCTACAAAAGTCTACAAAATTATTATTCGTATCGTAGAAGGTCACGTTGACCAAAAAAACATTTTGAAGAACATGCCGCACTTAGTCTTGTGAAGAAAACCTATGTAATAGCAAAGACAATATACTTATACATAATAGGAACCTACCTACCAGTCTAGACCAAGCAGCCTGCGACTTCATTATCATCAGGAGCCTTATCTAGTTCATTTAAACGAGTATTGTAACTGGTCACATAATAGTTATTTTGATACTAAATGTGAGTAAATAGCTCTCGTGCAAAGTTTTAACTGCACGTACATCCGCTGTTGGCCTGTTGCACAAGAAAGCCGTTTGCTGGCCAAATAGAAATTATACTTTTACTCAGATATTTATATAAATGTTACTCTTTAACTTTAGTGTTCAGGGAGAAAACTGACATAATGACATCCTAAAGTAAGTTTTTAAGCGATCTAAATGTTGTAGACCTAGTATAACTATCATTAACAAGTGTTCATACTAAGTAACGATCATGATTCCGGCTTGATTTTCTCAAAGCTTAATTGACTTTGAAATGAAATGCTTAGAACGATTTCGGACCTTGTTTTACCAAAAAAGCGTTAAAATAAAATAACTTTTACAATGTCATACCTACCTAGCTACACTTAAAGAGCGCGAAAACCCGTAAAAAAAATTATGAAAATCGAATGGATCTTAAAAGTTATGTGTGAATGTTGGAGTTTAACGTTTCAATCATTAGGTAAATTGATTTCTATAAGTAAAACTTGGTTTCGCAGTGTAGTATATTTTGAAATAGAAATAGAAATAGACCGCATAGGCACTTGTTTATCATCTATGTATGTGATATAAAGCTCAAGTTTTTTAAATGATATAAGACCATATTTCTACCGTATGGACAGCTTTCCTTGCCACTTAATCAATGCCTTTGTATAGGCTGATGACATCTGATGATCAGAAAACCAATTGGTTGATGACGATGACACTTGATATTCAACCTCTTATCTAATCTTATTATTTTAAACGGTGAAACTTGATTATAATATTGGTTTATGAATAGTTCGTGATATTCAAAATGTTTGCTTATTCATCACTTTCACGTTTACAACGCCAAAATGTCGATTGACAATGAGCTGTGTCAGCTGTGTACGTAGAAATGGCAACACGTAAGATGTGAAGCGTATTCTAATAGGCTGCGATGGACTTGCTACCCATCATGTATGGGAAGCTACTAGCCTACTACTTCAAAATGTGGGCTTATGGATGTGCCACTGACCCCTTAGGTTCAGATATTATTTAGCCTTCAAAGGATTTTGAAGGCTAAAATCCGAGATCTTAGTCTACATGCTCTGACCTCAGACCTAGATTGTTGAACTATCTATAGATTGGTTTTCAACGACCCTTAAATGGCTCAACCTCAACTGATTCTGTCTTTTGATGTTAGTTAAGTATCTGTAAATAATTGCTAAGATTTTAAGTACCTAGGTAGGTAGGTACTGAACATTTTCTACAGTGCGTAATAAAGGTCTCATTATACGGGCAACCATTTTGCGTTATAATTTTATCTTTATTCCTTGTTAAATAAAATGTATGTAACTAGAGTGTGTAAAGATAATTATGCGATAAAAAATACATTTCACATGTTTAAAATCAGACCCAGTTTTTAACAAGCATCCATTATTAAAATCGCTTGAATATTTTAGTTTGTTGGTACAAGTTGTGTAATCTTTTAATGTTATTAGAGGATATAAATCTTGTTTCTTTCTTTAACAAATGCTTAGTGTTCTTTCTTTCCATGTCACCTTTCGAAACAAGCATGGTAAAAGGATTTAAAATGCACCTCAGAGGCTCCTATTTTGCACCAGTTTTCGAACTTTTTAGGTTCTACGACATGCCGATTTCCTCACGATGTTTTCCTTCATGCTTCATCATTTGAAATTACCTAAACTCTCATTGGTGAACGATCGGGTTCAAACCCACAGTCTTAGGAATAGAAGGCATGACCTCTTCCACTAGACCACCAGTTAACATGTCAACCACACTGGTTAACATGAACCAACACCAGGGGCAAATAATCTCACTAGGTAGTTCGAAGATCGAACTAATGAATCGAACTACTGGGAACAAACCTAACTTACGAGTTGTCAGTGTTCTCGATGGTGATGAGAGTCGGAGTCAGGGCTGAGATGATGAGCCCGACCGGGATGAATGCTGTCAACATCCTCAGGACACCTTCCCATGGATTCTCACTGAAATGGAAACTTGGCCTTCAGATAATTTCTAGATGATTTTTTGCCCATATTTAGTCAGCAGGACCATTAACAGTAAAGGGATGCAATTATTTTTGGTGGCTCGTTTTCAACCGACTTCAAAAAAGGAGGAGGTTCTCAATTCGTCTGTACTTATGTTTTTTTTTTTTTTTTTTTTTTTTTTTTTTTATCTTGTTACGCGATTGCTCCGCCATTTGTTGACCGATTTGCAAAATTCTACGACTAAGGGTATACTCCAGAGGTGGTCCCATATAAATTTTATTCCTGAGGGATTGATAGTTTCCCCGTAAAACTCTAAACACCTTCCCTCCTAGCCATGTCACAAATAGAAATCGAATCGACAGCTTGACGCCCTGAGTCACACCGCGTTTCGAGTCAAACATTGAAGTCGGTTTTCTTTTTAGTATAAAAACGTAATTATTCCTCTGGATAGCTCATTCTTTAAAGAGCCATGAACCCCTGGGGATATCGTTCTGAGTAAATGTCTACGTCGGCCATAGACAGCCGTGATCCCGTTTCTCCTACATTCTTCCTTAGCGTACGGTGAAACACACGTGAAAAATTGGCATGCGATGTTATACCGTATCTGCTTACATCGTGACGTGTAAACGCACCTTTAGGTCTATTACAAATTGATACCGGTAGGTAGGTACAACTCCATTTTTTTTAAACCGCCACCATAGTTACAGTTAGCTACAAGCTCTGTGATGTAATCCCTGGCTGGTCTCCAGCGAGGCAGGCGGTCGATCGACGCATAATGAGTAATGGTCATCGCGTTATGCGCTTGCGCACGTCCGGCTGCCAGTGAAAGGATACAACCTACCTACCTCACCTTCCGACTGGCAGTAATTACATACCACACATTTTACTTTCCAAATTGCCTTGTTTAAGTTTAATTGTATGTTTGTATATGTAATTATGCGACAGGTTGCGTTTTTGGGAAGTGATTCATTGATCATGTAACGTCCTAGCTGTCAACTACCGATACATGAGCTAATTCTTTATTAGACAAATGAAAAACTACCTACACATACATTTAACATTCTTCTTATTCTTAAACTTCATAAGAAGTGGTGTAGGTATGTACCTACTCGTATTACAAAGGAGATCTCAGGAGAATCAGTCTACTGTTATGTACAAGAGAACCCGTACCGGTAGTAAATAAAAAACAAAGGTGACGGTTTCTTTCAACGAGTTTCAAGGTAATAAAATCTTGAAATGTGATTTAGCATTCCTTTAACCAGAGTCATGTTATCTCTTGTTGCCGCACCTGAAAAATCAGGTAGAGAGCTGAGGCTGGTGTTATGGACATTAAAACCAGTTACTTGATGCAACAATCTTCCTTGGAGTGTTTGTTTTTGTTGTGGTTTTGGAAGAAATGAAAAGAATTGGAAGGAAGTGATAGAATATTAGCTTAGTACGGGCCCAGGTACGGGTAATTTGAATCTGACTCACCGTTTTTTTATAGCAGTTTCCCTAACATCATTATTGAACTCCAATCCAAAGTCCTCGCCATCGTTTTCTGGCTTCTCCTTGAAGGGATCAGTGTACTTATACAGTCCACCTGCTGGAAGCTTCACTGTCTCCACAGTAGGTTTGGGTTCCAGGCCTTCCAGCCATCCTTTTGGTCTGTCTCCAAAATCATAACCTGTGCTTCCCCAAACTTTACCAGGCGTATTTCCATAACCTTCGAATCCTGATCCATGGATTTTTCCAGGTCTTTCTAAGCTGTCAATGGAGGTTTCTGTTCCCCATTTTCCCTGTTGATAGGATCCTTCAAGTCCTGTGGTTGCTGTGGGCCAGGGTTTGTGTCTGTCTGGTCTCCAGCTGTCTTTGGCTCTTGTGTAAACACTGCTTTCGAATTTGTAAGGATATTCCTTGTGAGTGTGGAGTAGCTCTATAGGGAGCGTGTTATGATAAACTTCTTTCGAGCTGGAAACCAAACTTTATATCAATGAAATTGTACACATTCTGAAATCAAACATTTTCTTAAAATAGATCCTAAAAGTTTCTAAAAGTGTGAAGATAGTAAGTCGGTTTATCATTTTTGAAGGTCCTCACCTCACAAATCCTGAAGCAGGCTTCTTGATTGGGGTGAAGGAATCGAAGGTCTCCCTTGTAGGTGCCAAATCATCTAAGTAGCTTTCCAAATGCTGACTAGGCCTAAACTCTTTTGTCTCATTCTTCTGTTCCACTTCAGGAGGTGCTGTGGTAGCGCTGTCCTTTTCTAAATTCGATTCAGCATATGCTGCTTCTATTTTCCAGGACCCTGCCTCTTTTATGGTCTTTCCTTTTTCTGTATGATCCTTATCAATTGTGTTTGTCTTGTTGTCATTTTCTGTGTTATTTTTACTTGTAATTTTCTCAGTGTCGTTGTGTGAGTTCTGATTGGCTACGGGGTAGAGGGTGGTGACATTGGCGAACGCTTCAGGACCGATGTCCTCTACGCTGTCCACAACTTTGTGAGCTGATGCCGCGCCAGTGAAAAGGAGACTCCATAGTATTATCTGAAAAAAAATATGTCTCTCTATGTATGTCCCGCCCACTCGACAAATGCCTCCCCAACATCATCTCATATGCCATTTAAATAATATAACATGTATAGTATAATATGATTCAAGTAAGGTGTTTGACCCTGCACTCACATTACTTTACCCATAGCGGCGGATTGCGGTGGCCTGTGCCCTTTACCCCCGTCCCTGGCTTCGCTCGCACTTTCTCGATTCTATCTCATTGTTTTAGTCTCTACATTTCTACATGGTTATAAATACTTATATGATACTTAGATCGATAAATTATTTGCAATCGTAAATTTATTATTGCCGTTTGAACTCTATAAAGTAATATTTATTACTATCATAAAAACCTAAGTAAGATCAGAAAAGACATTTCATTTTAACTTATTCTAAGATTTCAATTTATAAGTACTTATGTTGGTAACTTTTTAATTTGTACATAGATGGGTACAAATATAATACTTTACTTTTTTTCACCTGAAATACAGGATAAGATAAGTAGGTACTTACATAAAAAAAATCTGCATGCCTGGGGCCAAAGCCAATATACAAACAAGAGCCTATTTATTACTTACTTATTTCGGTAATAAAGTAAGTTAGTAGGTATATCTGTAATAAGCAATGATGACCCCTGGGTTAAATGGACATTAAGTTTATTGCCCTGATGCTGGAGTAGAACCTGATCCGCCTTGACACCCCTCACAAGGTCGACTAGGTATGATCTTTAATTATTATATTAACAAAGTACCTATTGTAGTTATAAAGAGGTAATGCTGATTTACGTTTCCAAAGGTAATCTTTGAAACTGCTAAGTAAGACCATGATTTAAATGATAGAAAACTTCTAACTGAATTTGATAAGCTGTGTGGTATGGTATCCTTCAGATAAATGATCATGTCTTCAATGGCCATAGAGAGGTACATAAATTATTTCCTTTGCGTGTATGGCATATACTTAATTTAGGTTACAGTTTTTATATGTCATACATTAGGTATGAAAAACTGCTAGTAATTGTCCCTAGCATGACGGGTAACATACCCTCATGATATAAGGTAATGTAAGACAAAAGAGTCGCTTATCTAACATGAAGAGTTTCAACTGAAATTGAAAAACTGATTTTATCTTGAGGAAAACGGCGAACTGCTACGTCACCTTGAAATAAAAAAGACCACAAGTTACATCAGACGCACGTCCGCCTCGCCCGACGGTCAGTGACTTATTGGGTGAAAGTGAGCTATGGCGTTATGTAAGAGCAGGGTCAGTCGAAGATGAACACTAGACTTCTGGTATCTTGACATTCACTAAAAGAAGTTCAGCAAGTGTAGGTACACACTTTCTTAAGCACCTGGGCGCGGTAGACAATAATACTTCTGATCTTTGGACATTCAAGATTCCTTGAAGATTTATCCGAAGGTGGCCGGCACGTGCATCTATCACATGCTTACGTTTTGCGGAAGTTATCATTCCATACATGACAGGTGGCAGGTTCATAATGGTTTCTTCACCATATTTTTTTGCTGTTAGGAACCACGAAAGCTTAGATTCATTAGTTCACACCCTGTTCACGAAAGCCTAGGTTCATGGGTAGTGTAGGTACACTAGGTAACTACAGTACACTTCTTCGTAATAACCTAATCCTATAATACTTAAGTATGTGTGTAAGTTGTTCTGTAATATCTGCAAAGTTATCATCTTCGAGCAGGTGTGGTCTATGGTCAGTGAAAGTGATGGCACGAGCCTCCCCCCTCCCTCCCTCCCCCCGCTGACCTGCCGTGGGAATGCCTATGATTTACTTCGGATTAATTATTTATTTAATTGTATGTCGCTGGAACATGGTGAACTAGAATGATCGTGCAATGTCTGAATGAAGATTTATGATAGTTTTATAGATCATCAAGTCAGTTTAATAATACCTAGGTAGAATGTTTAGTGACTTCATTATTTATATGGACATTTAGGTACCTACTTACCTAAATTAATTTAAGACAATTTGTTATTATTTAGGTACCTTTAATCTTTGAACAGAATCCTAAGCCATTTTACCGCAATTGCGAGCTGGAAGCTTCTGTCTGTGTTTTCAATTTAAGGTAGGTAAGTCCGACAAGTGTCGTTGAGATGAGATAGCTTCTTCAGTGGGTCAACTTTGGGCAAGTCCCACATTCTGTGAGTGTCTACAGCGCTTGCGCAACTCTTAATTCCGGACCATTCCGTGTCATAACTGAGATGGAATCGTTCATCGGTAATACGAGCTCTTGATTTGGAAAAGTATTTGACTTAAGTTTCGGTATTCTGGTAATAACCAAGGTTGCATTTGTTACGGGACCGATCATTTAACGTGTTAGCGCGGTTGCACTGAACATTTTATTTATTAATAACTGCTCACCGAAAGCACTACATAATAAGCTGTTTATTTTCTGAAACATCAAAAATATTTTGAAATGTTACGGTATGAAGTCCAGTTGTTACCTTTATCGGGCGGGTTAGTACCGTTAGTTTTTCACACATAAATCGTACACCTAATAGTAGTATTAGGTGTACGATTTATGTGTGAAAAATCAAAGTAAAGTACTAAATCGAATAGGTAGGTAAGTAGTTTCTATAAGAGTTAATTTTGATGATAGCAGCCCATTTTAGGAGCTAGAGAAATTCGCATGTTGACCATTCATTAGAAGTATGAATGCTGAGAGGGACCGGTTGTTTACGCAACAGCTCGAAGTGAATTATTATTTGCACGTTTCCTATAACGTTTGGAAGTTTACACTATCGCACGTAATAAGTATTATTGTGGGACTTGAATTGTTCCATTTCGCCGTTGATTTAATGTAATAGTAGTTACTTACAACTCACTTTAGTGTACTTCTGTGGGTGCTGGATGTGGCTACGTCAATGTCCTAGGCCCTAGGCCACATCGTCTATATCGCGTCCTACGATGTACCTAATTGTAATGTTCATTCGATCCTTACTTAGGTATAATCTATAGGCCAATGTGAAATCGTTACCTCATGTTTTGGCAATTCGCTATTTGGTGTGTTGCTTTGTTTAGAGTTAGTTATGCTGGTTATGCCAAGTTATGCTAAAACCTTCAATTATAGGTCTTCAATTATAGCGCAGACTCTACTTCTAGTTACAGGTACCTACCATTAGACGGGCAGTTGTTTGCCACCTTAGCAATAATAAAAACTGTCTGATGGCTGATGATTCCACTCACCATGCTTCCTTAGCGCACCCATGAACGTCACAGCGTGGTCACAAACTGCGCTGCCGACACCCATGTCGCCATATTTATAAAATACCATCATAATCACCGGCATTGTTGTTTGTGGTGAAAACAGTGATTTTCCGCAACAAGATATGCTCGTGCTCATGTCTAATCGCTTCCATGTTATGCGTAACTATGGGCTAATGACTGGTGAGACATTGTCTTGGTCTTTGATGATTCATTTGCTAGTGTGGCGGAGGTTTTAGGCCGCCCGTATTCGTACCTATAGCTTGGCTCAGGAAAGAAGTCTTTATTAAAAAACACGGGAGCTTTCAGTTGTAATTAGGTTACCTACCTACAGCTAGACAATTACCCTACACTACAATACAAAAGCAGTCTTTTGATGCCTAAGCGTCAGGCAGTCTGGGTAATGTTAATGAGAACAATCAGCGTGGGCGTTGGAGCTGAATTTCTCATTCTGATTGATATCATCGCGAGATTCAAACAACGGTTTAACATTTTCAAAATATATTTTTGTAACTAAAATTATTCTTATGAACTAAAAAATAAAAATACAACGTGTGAGAGTGAGCTCCATCTCCCGAGTGGTGGGGTAACATACCTAGAGCCCGATATAACCCACTGCTGGATAAAAATATGTTTTCTGGCAAAATACACAAAGGCATTTCTTCCACTGCATAAGCTACATGATCCATCGAACAGATCGACTTGATTACATTACCTAAACATAATAATTAGGTAAGACTCGGTGCCTCATCAGTCTCTTGGATGCCTGCGTCTGCTCCTCCAGCAGCATCTGTTGTCTCCGGCTGAACACTACTGACGCAAAGTAGAAGAATAATACTGGAAATAAAAAAAATATAGGTTCACTTGGAATTCTAGATCAAATTCTAAACTATATGAACATCATCATCATCATCATGTCAGCCATCTAGTGTCCACTACTACAGGACACTACACAACTATAGGAACGTAAGTTGACAAAGAGTCATTCAGTGGAACTGCTGAAATTGCAATAAATCGTGATACGATCTTGATAGCGATGTGAGTGCTTCAACTAGGTACACATTCGTTAGACCATAATACCTAGGAAATTATTTGAGATAGGTACAATAGGCCCTAGTATCTATTGCCCAGCACCTAACCATCCTCTCAACTTAATCAGCCTTATCCACAGGAATGACAACGCTGTACTGTTGACTATGCTGCGGACTTACTCATACACAATGTCTCTCCGTAAATAGAAGTATTATTGAGCTACTCACTTGCATAAAGGAAGTATATGGATATGACGGCGCTGATCGCAGCCGTGGTCTGCTGGCCGTGGTTGTAGCTGAGCAGCACCGTGCCAGCGACCGCCAGCGCGGCCAGCACCGCCGCCGTGCTCCACGCCAGCGCCGTCCACGGCACTGTGTACTTGGCCTTGTGCTGGAAAAATAAAGTAAGTTCGTATAACTTAGTGTTCATTTCTGGTGACGGCCTCCTTCATGGCTTGACGACTTAGGTAATAGCCAGGACCGATAGTTTAACGTGCACGAAGCACGGAAGCGCTCAGTTGATAATGCAACTAGCTGCCGCCCATCCACTTGTACTGACCGCTCAGAACGTTGCTTAGGTACTTCGACGATCTATCAAGAACGACTAAACAAGCTTCAGTTCAGTTCAGTTCAGTTTATTTATTGGTAACAAAATCAGGTTCACTACGAGCGCTTCAGAAACATAATGAAATTGTAACACTAGGATTTTACTGAGATGATTATGAAATGAAGCACCTTTAAAGGCATTATTTCCCAGCCGGGTTGGGTAGGTAAGGTACCTACCTAATGGTTTTCGACATGGTATGCAACAGCAACATGAATTAATTCATCGTAATTTTCAGATTTGACCACTACGACCTTTAGAAAGTACCTAGTCTGTAAAAAATGGTTCAGGTTTTCGACATGGGACTGATCAGCAAAGTGAATTAATTCGTCGTAATTGATTTCATAATTTCAAACAAACTTTACCATTAGAAAGTCGTGTTAAAACGACTTTAAATTTGTAGTGATAGTGAGGTTGAATATTACGAGTCGTAGACCAATCAGGCCAGCTGATGCAGATGCTAGTTTTAGCTACCAGGGGTAACTACCCCTGGTAGCTAAAACTATCAACTAAAACTAAACCTAGCTAAACCAAAACTAGCGAGTTTTTACCTTCTGGCAACTGCAACTCAGGGGGACGCTGTAGGTATAATGTGTGAGATATATTAGTGAGATGGTTACTTGCAGCACCTAAATTATCCTTCCACTTTAATTGGCCTTATCCACAAGGATCACAATGGTCAGTACGTGTGGGCTTGTTGCGGAATTCCTCACGATGGTTTCCTTCACAGTTTGAAGCATACTCGTATATCATTGACTGGTCTTACCGAAAATGCTCCATAGATGAGTAAGCAGCCGAAGACGCTCTGCATCAGGGCGGCGGCAGCCATAGCACCGTAGAACCACTGCTTACTGGGCGCTGAGCTGCCGCCCAGCATTGCTGACCATCCGTAAACTGTCGTCATAATAAGAGCTAATAACTGAAACCAGACAATAGGCATATAAGGAACAGATAAAGTATAATGGCTTAGGGAAGAACTCAAGGCGAGTTAAGCAGGACACTGTGGAGATGTCATGATGACAGTAGGTGTAAGGGTTGACAGAATGGTGGTCGAGGACCGACAAGAGTAGCATATCGGTCGTCCAGCAGCGTCGACGATATACGATTTCTCTGAAGGAACTCAAGTTGCAGCAGGATCCTTGAGTTCTTTGGCCATATACCTCATAAATTCAGAGACAATCTCCCGAAACTCATTAGCACGGGTAAAATCGAGGGAAAGCGGCGAAGAAGCAGAAGCCCGATGCGTTGGTCAGACCAGATCCGCAGCACACTCGACCTCAACATGCCGGAAGCTGTGCATGCGGCTGAAAACCGAAACAAATGGCGCAACATCGTACGAGAGAAAATACTTCCGTGATGGGTCACGACCCCTAGCATTGGGGAAACGACGCAAGGAGGAGAGGAACTATAATTAATGTCACTGCCTATATGAGGCTAGCTGAGGACCGGGCTAAATGGCAATAGCAAAGGGAGGCAATTTTCACCCAGCAGTGGGTGTCGGCACAGTCGGTCTACGGATTTTTCCAACTTACTGTGCTGACTACACCGATGATCTTCGTGCCCACATCGAGATTAAAGCAGCAGCAACAGTTGTTCACAGATAGACACATTCTTGACTCGAATTCAACAGTTTAATACTAAGTATAGGTGCTACAGCCCTCGTGAATGCAATATAACTGATAAACGATTTGTAGTATCGCTAGGCGCCTGTGGGCATAATTGTTTACCTACTATCATCAGACAATGATAGTGCTACTAAGAACTGTCTATAGGTAAACTAAGTACCTATATAATGTTTGTGGATTTTCTTATCGTAAAGTGTGTCAGTTTTCGTAAGTACCTACATGTTTTTTTGTCCATGGTATTTTTACTATCTTATCATATGGGTGCTGAACGGATGTAGCGGAAAAGTGACAACCTATATATCAACTTATACTCTATTATAAGTAGGTATTCTTCTTGTTCTTATTCCACTCTGGGTGGTCGGAACCAGTCTTTCTCTTCCATTTCACTGTACCAGTCGTCCTCTCAACACTCACTCCTTTCATACTCAGTCATCTATTAACATAATCCATCCATAATTTCTTTGGTTTTACCTCTTACCATATAAATCTAAATTCAACTAGCACTCATCCGTCTCGCCCTCAGGGTCTGCCTCGTCGGCATCGACTTTAACTGTCTTCGAACCTTCAAGTCCTTTAAATCAAAACAAAATAGTTTATTTTTTCATGTTGTTACAAGTTTTGGTCGTCAAACAAAATAATAAACCTAATGAGAATCACTGCATTGCATTGAGCCTATCATATTCTGGGATTTCCCTACTGATATCGATATTCGTCACATGCACTCATCAACATGATAGAACAAAGAGGCAGGTAGTTCAATAATTATCACTAAGTAATGAATAATGGAAATAACCTAAGAAGATCCCTATATTGGTAACTATCTCAATCAATCGGATTAAAAATACAAAATATAAAGAAAAAAATTATCGAGGGTAGGTAAAAGATTTGAGATACCTATGTACCTACCTAAGTATCTATTCTATAGAATTTCTTTATTATCTCAGATTTCCGTACCTAAGGCTAAAAATTGTCTCGGGGAACTCGCATTTCGAAACACTTGAGAAGAACCCTTTCTATAAAATCTGCCCACCATATTGTTTTCCCGATCCTAATAGTTTCTCAATCGATAGTTTTAAGCTGTTCTAAGTCTTTGAAGATAGCAACTAGATGAGATCTTCTTTTCATCTTATCGTATATCACCAGTTCTTTGGAACCAGTGTGGTAAAAGGATTTTAAGTGCACCTCAAAGAGGCTCCTTTCGTGCAGTTGACACATGTTTTGAGTTGTAGGTTCTACCTACCTACGACATGCCGGTTTCATCACGATATTTTACATTTTTCAACAGAAAAACTCATTGGTGCACGACCGGGATTGAACCTACGATTAAGAAAACTAAGTAGTTTCAGTTCCCTCGCAACATTTAAAAGTGACCTTCGCGTCGCTTGATAAAGATAACGTACCGATTCAATGCAGGATGTTTATCGCGAAAATATCTTAGTGATAACCAATCGCACACGGCACCCACACGCGCACAATGTTCGGTTTTGTTTGTTTACATTCTATCCAAATTAGTTTAGTTGAAATAAATTGAAAATGGGAGTGCCCATAGTGAAAAGATGTTGCTGTTGTGCGACTTTGCATACTGGGACTTTGATTATTGGATACATTTATACGGTAGGTGTTTTCTTGAAGAATACAGCTCTATTTCAAGGTCGTACCTCATTCAGAAGTATAGTGTTACTAGCCACTGAAACATTAACTTTTCTTCAACCTTTTTTCTGTGTTTTTATGCAAGTTACCTAGTTACATACACAACTAGTTTCCTAGCTAGTCTAGCTACACGCGAAAATGTTGCTACTACTCTCGTACGTATGCAGAACACAATTTTGTATGAAAAATCGGTCACTTCGCAGACAAACGGCTAACTTTACGAATGCCTCCCTTGAGATCCGTTGGGCGAACTGTACGCTAAGTAAACACGCAAAAAATATAGTTTTAGAAGTCCCTACGTTACACGCCTAACAATATTATCATAGCATTTTGTTAGGCAGGTTTGCTTTTGAAATTACCGGCGTCTTTCATTCAGGCCAGTGATGGCAACTAAGTCTTAATGTTTCCTCCAGGTATGGGCCCTCCTGGAGCTGACGGGCTACAGCCTGCTGGTGACGCTGGCGCCGCTGGGCTCGGGGCCGGAGGACCAGGTCTCCGTGCACAAGTTCGTGCTGTACGTCACTGCGGCTGTCGTCAGTGGGACGCATCTGCTTTGTTCTATGCTGCTGGTGGTCGCAGCTTATAAGGTTACCTACCTACTCCTTTTTATAGGCAAACGTTTAGGTACCTACTCGCAGCTTCAAACTCTACCAAGATTCAATTTGAAACAACAGTAAGCTCATACCTACGAGCTAGGTGGTCAACGGTGACGGAGTTTTTAAGTAGGTACATACGACTTTCATAGCTTGACGAGGCTATATCCTATACTAATAGCCGATTTGACGTGCCCTAATTCCAGAAGCTAGCATACCTGACGTTGCCTTGGACGATAGTGACAGGCATCCTGACGGCGCTGGTGTTCGTGATGACGTTGACCGGCATCAGCCTGGTGCTGCAGGACTCCGGCGAGATGCTGGAGGTGGAGTCGATTGTCATCTGCGTTCATCTACTTAGAGCTTGTGAGTCTTATACCAGCCAGCAGCAGTGCGTGCATACGGACTGTACTGTATTAGCGTTAGGTATTAATTGGTAGCCCCCTTAATAACGGGGTGTCTCGTGCAGGTAACCAGTTAGTGACGCTGACTGGTCGGGCAATGAAAATTGGTAGGTAGATTCCTACTTATTATTTATTTATTATTTATTTGACTTCTTTTTCTCCGATTCCAGGCATATCAGTGTACTGCATCGTGGTGGTGCACAGTCGGCACAAGCAGATGATGTACGAGGAGGACGCCGAGCGTTTCCAGCGCTCCGCCAGGCTCTACCAGCCCGTGAAGACGGGGCCTCTCGCTGACGAACCTCTTTGATGCCGCTGCCTGGGTTACAGAGTTGATGGGCGTGACATTGAGACATTACCGAGGTCGCCCGAACGCCCCTTTTCCTTAACTAACATTTTTCTGTCTCGCTCATCAGTAGATAGGCGAAGCGGCTGGAGAGCTCAGCATACAGAAAGATCTCTACCTTATCTATAAGCTCTGTCTTGCGTCTTGCCCATCTACTCATTATAGCTGGCTGACACCGCCTATACCTACCGAGAAGTGCCACAGAAGTGCTATCAAAGAAAACACTCGCGCTATCTACTCGTTAATCGCCGCTTTAGTAGGTAACTACCTACCTACCTACCTTTAGTAACGACCTAGGTACTTAACTATACAAAATAAAGATCTTTTTAGACATATACCTACAGCTGTGCCTATCTGTATTCTATGCTATACCTAGTTTATTTTCAAAATAACGAGTGCGTCTCTAATTTATTAAGTAGGTATACATTGACCTGATTACCTACCTTCACCCGAACCGAACAAACCGAACGAAACGAGCACGAACGACATAGTGGCGCCAACATTTTTTGGTACCGTTTCGTTAACAGGTATAGGATTTATTTTATGTAGGTAGGTACAACCTACGCTACGTGTTAGCAGGGCTCTGTCAGAATGAATCTACTCGTATTTTAATTTACTTAGCAGATTTTAAAAGGGTGAAACTGAACTTGATTGCCTGTGGTTACTTGCTTTAGAACTATTCCTATAAACCAGTATCTCTAGTACGTTTGTGCTAGGAACGTGCTAGACACTGTATTATGTAAGTATTCGGGAATGTATGGAAGACTGGATAACGAGGTGTCGTCGATTTGTAGTGAATTCACTTCACTTCTTGGTTTATGGCTTCTGCGACTTGCTGTCACAATTCTGCCATGTAGTGAATTCAGAATAGAATTGTTTGTACGTAGAACGGAACGGAACGAGTATGACGTCACGTCACGCTAATACGTCATCTGTCTGACCTTCCTTGCGTCAATAATTGTCGTTTCTTTCACTCATTCTTTCTGATTCACGTATTGTCTGTCCTCGTCCTCGTCTATCACATCACAATTATTCACAAACAAAACAAATTCATTCTCAAACTAAAAATACATCGCGAAATCCACGCCACGGCCACTCTACCTCTGCTCTTATATACTACCTGCCTACTCGATTCAAGGAAGTAAATAATTGTAGTAAGTAAATCGTTATTACTTCTGTAGCAGAAGCTTATAGGAATAATATAACTGTAGAAGGAACACAGTTAAAGTTTCGTTGACTGAGTTTTCCTGAATAACTGTGAACCTAGTGAAAAGTAACAGAATAAGTAGACTGATTGCTGTATTTTAAGTGTTTTGAGTGATTTCAAGGGTATTTGGAGCGGATTTGGAGGTACTGCCTTTGATCAGTGTAAGTAGGTAAGTAAAGTACCTACTAAAAAGTCTACCTATCCCACCACTCCTGATGGTTTTGTGCTAGATCCACTGCTCTCATAATGTCTCCACAATGTTGTTTGGACCACTCGTTATGGAATAGAAAGAATAGCCTCAACCGGACCCTTTAAAGTGTGAAGATTTTTTTTTACTTTACTGAATGAAGATTAGGTTGAAGGACACACGAGGCAAACTTATTTCCTGCTCTTCACTGGATGCTGTTGAATTTATGACTTTGTCTTATGTTATCTATGTGCTGTAATTTTTTTGTTGATGTCACTTTCATTGTAACTATTTAATTGTAGCTTTGCTTGAAAATGAAATGAAAATGAAAATGAAAATATTTATTCAAAAAAGGTCTTAAATATTAACAATGTTCTTAGCTGCCTATGTAGGTTTATAAGTTGTAGGACAAGATATAGGTACTAAAAGTAGACTCAAACCTACCGCAATCTTGTTACGGACCTAGAACTTGGAAGTTGATACTGACTGTTACTGACCAGTTACTGACCTAAATTAGTTTCTGCATTGAGTTCCTCGTTCTAACTAAGTAGAGACTTGTATGTAGATACGAGGGATTCTTACTTCGACCAAAATAAGGAGCTTACTCATTACACTCATATTATGCATATAGAGTTAGTTTTAAGGTTGACATGGGCGTTATACAAACTTATTGATCATTTTAATCATAGCTTGATATAGAAAGAATTGTATGGGCCCTTATGTAATGACTTGAGGCCTAATTCAATATGGTATTATTATAATGCTATTTCAGATTACATTATACAGCTCTTGCTAATAGAAATCAACACAATCAAAATATAACAAACAAGAAGATTAATATTATCTGGCTCAGTGCCCATTCAATGAAGCAATTAGCGGTAATATAAGCTGTCCTTGATAAGCACATTATTGTATCATGATAAAGGTCTGGGTCACAAGCATCTGACTAAGTATTTTATCTTTTTATTGCCCGACTGCATCACGAGGGCTGCTAGTACATAAATAAAATAGTACTATGTAGTACGCTGGGATAATCTAGTATATTTTATCTTTTAGTAGGTAGCTATTGTACCTACCCATTCAGCAAAGAAGTTTCAGAAGACAGAAGTTGTTTCAGATATTGTCCATTCCAAACTAACAAACAGCTCTATTTTTTATTAATTCAGCGCTAACTTCCTCAAAATATTTTCTCCATAATGCTCTAAGTACCTAAATCATAAAAAAATTGCACGGGAATCCCACTTTGCCGACGGCTTATAATTTCTAGGAAAAAACAGGTCAAAAATCAATGTTTTGACGTAAAAGCTATTAGGAAAACCCATTAGATAACAGCATGATTCATACAAACGTGTGGGTATTATTAAACTCGTTTGTTTGCTACAGAGAGAACAGGCAGAGATCATGGGGCTGCCGCACGTCACTTCCTTCTGCTGCTGCATGGGCCTGGAGATGGGCTCCAAGTTCATCGGGTTCGTGCATCTGGTAAAATCCTCATCCTCAAAAAACTCTTAGGCCTTTACTTATTCTTTATCTGTCTATTCTTTATCTTTCTTTATCTGTAATAGATGATTTATGACTGTGTTTGTTTGCTGAAATAAATATGTTTTCATATTTATACAGCGTCACGAGGCAACCTATGCCCAGACTTAACGGGATGCTTTAGTACCTGGAACAATGTTTTGAGAGGGAATAGGCTTGCCCAGCACCTAATCATCCTCTCAGCTTAATCGGCCTTGCCCACAGGAAAGACGACTTAAAAGCCACTTATAATGGCCTAAGAAAGAAGTGCCTGGGACTAGGAGCATCTTGCATATAGATTACTCTTGAGCGAAATTATCGTCCTAGGTTATTTTGTTCAATGGTAGGAATGGCCTTGGCAATTTGCAATGTGGCTTTTAATTCTAATTCACCAAGTACCCATATGTAGAAGATTTTTTCTACAGAAAGGAAAATATTCGTGGGACGAATTCAATTATTTCTAAGACGTCATTGCTTAGACCACCAGTATATCACTAGGATTGCCCACAGAACACAGAGCTGTTCAGTGGGTATGCCAGCCTTTGTCTAATCATTAATCAAGACTAATTAAACCAGGCAGTGTCAGTAACCCTGATGATAGTGAGCTCCATCTTCGCGGAGAGCGTCCGCTCCAACATCGGCACGGTGGAGGACGCCGGAGACCACCTGTACTCCCGCTGGTACAAGGTGGCCGTCACCGCGGCTATTATGACGGCCTTGCATGCGCTGCTGGCTCTCACACTCATCTACTCCACCTTTAAGGTAAGGTATAAATAACTTCACATTTCTATACTCCATGGTTTTTTACCCTCTCTTCCTGTCATACTAGATACTCCTGCCCCTTGGTGTGACCACAGAATTGGTGTGACGTCGACTATTTAAGTGGGGGGAGGGGTAAATAGGTAGAATTGTCTTGGATTCATGTAGACATGCGTCTATTGCCTTTAGATCTGAGAGAATGTTTCTCTACCTAGTGCGATGAAAAAATTACACTATTATAAGTGAGATCAGCCTGGGCGTTAAGGCGGCCCATAAAGCTTCGTCACTTGGCGACTAACTCATACGAACTTACTTATTATTCACTATCCTGCTCTTCCTAAAATCCTTTTCAACTTTGACTTTGACTCACAATCCTTTACATAAGCTATGTTTGTCCCCAGCGCGTCACGTGGGGCCTCAAGGCGTGGGTGTGGGCGATGGCAGTGCTGTGCACGGCTGCGATCCTCTTCGTTGTCGTCCAGCTCTGCATGCACGGCGTGTCCGACGGCACCGGCTCCGATATTTTCATCTCTTTCCTTGAGGGAGTGCTCTTCTTCGGTGAGTGGATTTATGTACCTTGTTAGGAATGTTGATTTGCGCCTGTTAGCGCGTCATACCTACGTAAGTCGTTTCAAAGTTGCTTGAATGATAGTTATGTTTCCAGCAAACCAAGCAATCCCACTATCCCACTAATATAATAAAGCTTGGTGAGATTGTTTAGATGTTTGTATTTCAATCACGCCTAAACCAGTCAGTGAATGAAATTTGAAATAGACGTAGATACTGACCTGGAATATCATATAGGCTATTCAAAATGTTGGTACCACGCGGGCGAAGCCGCGCGCAGTAGCTTGTGCTTATGGGTTTACTATCAATAATACACTACAAATAATGAATGTCCGTCCCGGATGGGAATCCAACCCGAGACCTACTCAGCTGCAGTTCAGTAGTTGTAGATTAGTCAAATACCATGTTTGTGGTTTCTAGAGGTACAATTTTATTCATATGATTTCCTTTAATCATGTATTTATGTACTTCCAGGAGCTGTTATGTACAGTATCCTCTGCGTCTACAGCTACCACCTGATGCTACGCAGTGCTGAGGATATGGAGGGACCTAAGACCATCTACTAGTCACTGGTCTAAGACCTCGGCCATCTAGGTATGCAGCTTTCTCTAGGAGTTTTTTATTCGGTTACAAAACTGTATTGAGAAAGTTAGTTGATATAGAGGATGGGGTTGCAAGCTCGTCTGTGAAATATTAGTTGCAAATAGTGGGCATGTAGCAATTAATATACGTGCCTGTGTCTACCTCGATTTCAAAACGATTTCAATGTCTACCATACAAATATTTTACGTGTTATTTGATAAAATTTGGGCGGTAGGTAAGTCCTAATTAATGCTAAAACTTAGCGCCCATTAAACGTGCTTAAATACTAAGAAATGTGTGATTCTCCAATTGTTCTCGAACGCACAACTTTCAGTTCAGTTCAGTTTCTTGGTTAATGGCTTCTGCGACTTGCTGTCACAATTCTGCCAGTGTCCGTGTCAAGATAGTTTCGTAAACTGTAGATGGCGGGTAAAAATTTAATGCTATTGGCCGGTGGAATGAGAATTGAGTTTTAAAACAAATTGAAGCCAGAGTGATTTTTCAAATGCATTACGTACCTTGACTGTGAAGTGTTGATGGCGAGACGTATTAAGAATAAAAATTATGAATTTGAAATACTTAATACTTACTTAAAATTGCCTAAAATTACAAGAATATTAGTAAATATACTCTACTATGAATATTAGTAAGTAGAAATAAGAACAAGTTGCATTTGACTGCCTTTATACAATAATCTTTTCGATTTAAAGTAAAAAACACCAACTGTTCAAAAAAGTTCAAAGTAATTTTGGTGCCTGATACAAAGTCTAAACTAAAAAATACAAGATATTACTTTATACATATTTAATCAAAATATATTTACCTAATATTTGGAAATTGAAATCTGCCAAATAATATTACTTATTCAAAAGATACGAATCAATCACTTATAAGTATATAAGTGATTGATTCGTAAAGTGTTTAATTTTAATTAATTGAATAACAACAGGACCCTCCGATATTTTTCAGTGGTTTTCCTCATAGACTTTAAATAATGTTTATTATGTAAAATAAGGGTTATTTATTCAATAAATTCGTCGCATTTTCATAAATGCTTCAACTACACTCCATAAACCGTCCACAAAACCTGTAAGATATTATGTAATTATTATTTTTACATTCCTTCTCGCAGTGAACAACCCTAAAATAGAATGACGATAATATAAATATTTTCTTCCTGTAATTTAAATAACTCGAACTATATTTTAATTTTTTTTTAATCGAAGTAGTTAATAATGATAATAATGAATGGGTCAGCCTCTTTCAAATACTATTTAAGTAAGTACTTGAAGTCTGTAATGTAAAATACATGGTTTAAATAAGTGCCATTATATTGTGCCTAGATATTGACATAGCGCCCTCTATGAGCATTACCGAAGATTATTTACTAAGTAGTTTAGTGTGGTGCCGGTAGATGGCGCTTATTGATGTAATGTTACTATTTTATTGTTAGCCATAATAGCCATGTCCCCATCTGTGTATGCTGGCTTGTTAGTAAATCTTTGGTAAAGTTGGGGTAAAGTTAACTGCCAACAATCATTTTTAATATCGCTGTTATTGGTAACTTAACTTGCCTTTAACTTTCTTTGGAAATAACTACTTAATCAATACTTTACTCGAAGAGGGTGAAAAACCTCATTACCTAATAATCAAAAGGTAGGTACATGCTGGGGACGTGTTTAAGCTATTAAAATTATGACAATTGTCTTGTGCAAAGCTTTTACTGACTCACATTGTATAATGCCATTAATTAGCGCGATTTTGACATGATATGCATAATTTGTATCAAATAACGCGCTATTTATTGTCATAAGATGAAAGTGAGGCCTTGGCTTAAAATAAATACCTACTTGTTGTAGTTTAATGACTAGACCATAGGACTAGACATAATTAATCTGTAAACCCTCCCCCCACTTTAACAACAGATTTGTCACTGCCAAATAATGAGTCTAGTTTTCGAGTTTCATATAGCCATAGCGTTGATTAGCCATTAGCTCATTTGGATAGAGCCTTGCCATGAATGCGGCAAGGACGTGGGTTCATTCCGTATTAGGGCAATTTTCGGGAAGCTTTTAAAAGTTTCTATGTTTTTACGTTCAGGGGAGGTAAATAAAAATATTATATTCAAAATATTACTCATACACGTAAGTTTTAGATGTATTTATATAAGTAAGTAAATGTTTTATATTTTTTAGCTGCTGTTTTATCGACATAATAAACTGCTGTTTACAAGGCTTTGTTTTGGCCTAATTTTATATGTCTCTTTTATTTTAATGACCTGTGAATTTGGCAAATTAGGACCGACTATGATTTGGAATTGATGGATCATAGCTAAGTAAACTGTCTGAACAATTTAGTTGCTTGTGAACTTTGAAGTGGGAAAGTAGAAATAAATAAAAACTGTTAGTTTTACACGATTTATTCACCATAATCTTAATACGATGAAGTTCATAATCTTGTCGATTCAATAAATATATTACAACTCTATGCTTAAGTACGGGGTAAGTAAGTACTGGTTTATCACTTTAACGGTCACTAATTGTAGTCACTGATTGCAGTTATTCTGCGTAAATACTTGTAAAGCACACCCTTCACTATCTCACACTGAGACCAACTTTTTTTCGTAACAATCTTAGCAAAAACAACTTGAAAAAAATATAGAAAACATTTTTTTTCGTGGCTAGTTGTGTGTGTGACAACAAAACACATTCACAATGTTGCTCAAAGCTCGAATCCTCGCCACGAAAGAAGTTCTATCAGAGATCTATGTAGGTGCATAGATACACTTTGCAATAGGGTTTTTGTAAGTTCTGTTAAATTCCTCAAGACTTCTTCCGTGGCGTGGTCTTAGGGACGAGCCAAGTGATTTCTGTAATGATCTCAGTGGGCAGTGTGGCTTGAACAAGTTAAATGCCTCAAAATGCTTTTTTTCAAATGCTGTAAAGCTAAGAGATAGCTAAATTTAGATGTATAAGTACAAAGGAATGCTTTCGATGTGTTTTCGTTTTTCGATTAGAACCAATTTCAATGATTTCGTTGTTAAAGATTTAGGCCTTTATAACAAAATAATAGCGATGTTTTTACATTTTTAGAAACGTTTAAGAAGCAAAATAGTAGGCCTTAGAAGAACGAAATCTAACGCTATGGTTATGAACATCGCAAGTGAATTATAGTAAGTACTTTGCTAAACAGAGCCAAGGTAGGTACTACGTAATTCCAATCTGAAGTCTTTTCCTTTTTGCTGCCTATATCAAAAGTAATATTCTACACAGGGCATAATTTATATCTATAATAATTTTACTATAATTTTTAATACTTAGTTACAATATTTAGATGTAATTTTAGTCAGCCGAACTACAAGACATTTAGTTATAGTTCAACGGAGAGCAACATTTTTTTTTAAGATTGATGTACGTCAGCGTCACCAATCGGTAACCGCCCTTATGAAGCGTTTTCAACGGGCCGTGCTGCGGCAGGGGGCTACAAGTTGGTGTCGCTAACTGTACCTCCTGTGTAATTCAGCCGACTGAAACCTCATCTATAATCTAAGTGCTCGGAATCTTTATACAATGTCTCTAACACAGGGCTACATAAATACTTAACTAAATGTATTGCACAAAAACTTGGATTAAAATACACATTAACAATTTACATAATTACACTTAATTTATATCAGTTTTTCGACACACCCGACCAACAAACAACTTTTTCGCATATTAATTAGCCTAACGCTAACACGCGCCACTCATAAGTTCAACCGACAAAAGATGGCGATACAGTCCAGTAACTGCCATTCCAATTTTGAACGCACTCGACAAAGATGGCGTTCAATTCTAAATTCGAATCCACTGTTTCACGATTGGTAAGTGTTCAGTCCGGCTAGTCAGTACATGTGTGCGGGATGGTGATGGCTGACCGAGGGGTCGAGCGGCGGGGGCTCCGTGCCCACGTCGATGTCCCCCGGACCGTCGTCCTCGCCCACGGGTGTGCCAGCCGGAGTGCGGGTCAGACCTCGCACCTGAAAAGCAGAGAATAACTAAAGAATTTGTTTGAAGGAAACGAAACAGAATTACGACTGTAGGTACCTATCCCCAAAAGAAGAAGGTAGACGTTCTCACAGATCAAGTCTTTCAAGTCCTTTGAAGATTTCTAAAGCGGACGACGCTCGAAGTCCAGATACATTTTGAATGGTGCCTAAGTGCCTCTGCTTTTTATCTTAATCTAGGCAGCAATGAAAATTTTTTTGGGAAAAGTACATTTTCCCAAAAAAATTTTCATTGCTACACGAGAAAATTACCCTGAGGAAACCACTTAGTATCTAATCTAAGCAGCCTTGGACTTGCAACCTATCAAAGACAAATTCAAAAACCATTTTATTCAGTAGGACCGCTATTTACTCAACTCACATACACGTTCCACCCTATGCCAGTTCCTTCGCGATCAATGCCAAACCAATACCGTGAAGAAACAGAGCAACAAACACTGTTGGGGTTAGCTTTTTTGGGTGATCCATCTTAAATTAACTAGAAGTAACAGCTCCAAAGTCTTAGCTTACCTGAAGCAGCAAGTTATTAGACAGCAGCCTGGCCTGGTGCTCCTGCGCCTTGGCCCGCAGACACGCGATGCTGTTGTTGCGGAAGGCCTCCGGGTCCTCGTAAGCTTCGCGAGGGTCTGGAGACGCGCGTCCCTTGGCTGACGAGGAGGCCGTCGTGCTGCTGGCTGGAGAGCTCTGAGCCTGAGGGTGCCAGGGTTTCAGAACTTGTGGGGTTTTTTTATTTAGGTACAACAACAAAACAGGGGCTTGGCCGAGCGACCACATTGCCCATTTGGGGAATGGTAAAGGTTGGGTCATAAAGTTTTACTTGTTTCATTTCCCTCTCTCTTACGAGAAAAAAAATAATTTACCTATGAAATAAAAGTTGTAGGTTCGAATCCGGCCGTGCACCACCTTGGTTGAAGAAAAATGTATGTGCACTAATGTTCGTAGGTGCCTACTCGGCGAAGAAAAATGTCGTAGAAGCCACAAGTTCGAAAACATGATCATCAATCATGGTCAGGTGAAATGTGCGCCTAAACTGTTTTGGGCGCACTTGAATGAAATCCTTTCACTAAAGCAAGGCAAAGAATTGGACATCGAACAATTTGACGCTCGTCAGATATGACTAGTGTGGTGATGTTACCTGGTTATCGTGCGTATCGTGGTGGTGCGGCGGCGATGCGGAGGCGGCGCGCTCGGGCTCCGCCTCCGAGCCCTCGCGCTCCGAACCTGACTCCTTGAGGTGCTGCGCCGCCTCCAGCGACTTGCGGTGCATGCCTGTAACAAACAAAGCACTATTTAAAACCAGCTGCGTAATATTTCCCTTTTTCGGGATCAAAGCCAAAATCTGAAATTTAAACTAGGTGATTTTTTTCCCTGTCCCTTCGCGACTAATACCGTGAAGAACCAGAGCAACAAACACGGTTTCGAGCATAGCTAGATAACTAAAGCCAAATATAATGTGTCAAAAGTATTAAGAAATCGGTGAGCTTGTATGAAGGATGTGATTTGTGAGAGTGTATGAGGCGAAAGATGTACGAGTAGATATGCTAAGATCGTAGGAAGAGGAATACTTAGTGCCGTGATCACAAAACGCGAACGTTTGCCAAACCTCGATAGATCTTATTGTAGTCTAGCTTAATAGTTGCGAGGTGTAAAATAAAGTCACTTGATTACTCCTAAGACGTATGACCTCTAATAACTAGCAAGATATTGTTTTTTATCGCCTGTACCATTATGATTTTCCTACCCTTACCCACCTGAGTCGGCATATTATCTTCTTCCGCTCTATTCCTTTCTTACCCTTAAGCTTTCACACGATCGGACTTCTAATATTCTAGACACATTCACAGTTCTTCAAGTAACTTCTCCTATGCGTAGAATATGAGCTCAGACTATAAGATATGCAGACAAGCGACCATCGTCTCCAGCATCGTGCCGCGAGCCCGCCATTAATCTCTCGGCCGGAATGTGGGGACTTGTACTACACCCGTTACTCATACACAAATGACTGTGGTACAGTTATACTCAGAAATAGAGAGACGAGTAAAGCTTCAGGATAAAGATAGTTTACCTTAAGGTCTAATTGATGAGTTGATGGTAAGCCCACGTCATAAAACGTTAGGTCGTTTGGACGATGTACACGTCGCGACGTACTTACCTACATTAAAACGACCTACTACTCAAGAGTAGGGTGCTCCTTCAGCGATTAACTTTTAGCGATAACCTTTGACTTGTTATTCGATCACCTGAGAGTCTGAAAAATGCTCTAGTCATGGCCAAAACTTAGAACTGACATTTTTGCAGCTCCAGCACCTACTGCTCTTTCAACACCTAAAATCTGCGCTCGTGGTCGTGCTTGCTTAGTTGTTCTTGAAAGTTAAGCAACGTTCTAAACGGTCCGTAAGTGGATGGGTGACCGCCAGGGGGATATTCCCCCGAGCGCTTCCGTACTTCGGAGGGCACGTTAAATTTTCGGTCCCGGCTTTTTAAGTCGTTCAGCCATGACGGAAGGAAACCTTATAGCGGCCTAAAATTTCCGTCACCAGAGTGGCCACTGACTCATACGAACTTACTTAAACCTCAAATAAAGTTACGGCACATAGGAGCTTATTCTGAACAGAGGTGATGAAACAAAACCCGAAGTCAAATTTCAAATACTTTCCAAAAGAAAGTTTAAAAAAGCAGAACTAAAAACTAGCTTAAGAAGATAAAGTATATATAAAGCCGAGTGTACGGTGGGTTGGCACACGCCACAGTGACTGATTAGGTATGCGTGGCCGGTGACTGCGCCGCACTAAAAATCTCGTAAAATACTACAAGTTGAGATATTAAACTTGGCTGCAGGGTATGTGCTTTATTATCCCGGAGCCGGGTTTTATCTGTGGCGGTGGCGTGTTCAGGATTAGGTACCAGAGAATAATGCTTCAAATTAAGTCACGTTTTGAAAGCTCCTTGTCTTTCTTGTTCTCTTTGGCTGGGTGATTTTGTACATGATTTGTAATAGCATTTTCTAACGTGTTTTCAATCGGTACTTCAGGGATGTAGGTAATAATTTAAGTATCTAGATTATAATTCAACATAGAGGCGAAGGCAAATAGGAGCCTCTATAACCACCGGCCCTAGGAAAATGAACAAAGAAAACTTAAAATTCATTAAGAAAATAATGCTTATAGCCTTTTTATCTTCAAAAGTAACCTGCCTGTATTTCAACTTGGAACGTTATAGGTGGTTATAGTGACTTGTTGAGCAAGTTAAATAGTTTTGGAAATGAGCTCCATTTTTGTCCATGTCTCGCTAGTCTAAAATGAGAATCATCAGTCAGTACCCATTAGCATGCATGAATGCATCACGGTGAATCCGGTGCGAGTTTGGTTCTGCATGCGACATGCTACTTCATTACGTCGCGGCGCCGAGCCTTGAGCTTGAGTTCCCTCTGCTTACCGTTTCAAAAGCAACACTGATTTGGTTTCTTCGGTGTGACTACCGATGTAGTAAAATTCTTTGCAATGCTGATTTAAATAAATAAACTTTTATCAAATAACATGATTAGGATTGATTGCCTCATGTTCCATAATAATAATAATAATAAAAGCCTTTATTCAGACAAAGTTCACATTAATATTCCACTGTTTTTTTTTTTTTTACTTTATCTTAATTATTTGTCTGTATGCCTTTTGTAGGCAAAGGCCTCCTCCAACTCCCTCCATTTTTGTCTGTCCCTTGCTACCGTTGTCCATCTTCCACCTGTTGTAGTTTTAATATCATCAGCCCATCTTCTGTTTGGCCTGCCTCGTTTTCTCGTCCTGTGTCCATTAAACCAGTACTAATGTACTGGTTAAATAATAAAAAAAAAAATGTTTTTTGACCATTTTTCAACTCCCCTGATGGTATGCCTGCCCACTTCCATTTGAGGTTTCTGATTGCTACTGTAATATCCTTTGTTCTTTTTGTATGTTCTTTTATAGTGGGGATTCTTATTTTATCTGATAATTTCATTCCCAGCATGCTCCTTTCCATGGAGTTTTGGCAAGTTTCAAGTTTTTTATCATGGGATTTGTTCATTGCCCAGGTTTGGCAACCATAGGTGAGTACAGGTAGTATACAAGTATCAAACAGTTTTCTTTTAAGGTCATACTCATTTCTTTGTTTTTCATAACCTCTTTTAGGCTCCAGTATCGTTTCCATGCATTTCCAATGCGTCTATCTATTTCCTTTGAAGTTAAGTCTAGGGGTGATATAATCTGGCCGAGATATATGTATTCATCTACATATTCAATTATGTTATTATTGACATATATAGGTTCTTGCTTTCCATTTGTCATAGCTTTGGTTTTTTGCACATTCATGCAGAGGCCTACTTTACGACTTTCTTTATCCAGGTCAGTTAGCATTGTTTGTAATCCTTCCTTCGATGGCAAAATAATTATTAAGTCGTCTGCAAAACGTAGATGTGACAGTAGAATGTTCCAACTCAGTTTAAAATAATTTGAATAATAGGTAATCTGTAATTGAGATTTTAGACGATAGAAAAACAAGGTCAGAAATAGTGTTTCTTCGTAATATTGAACGTGAAGAAACAGGAGTATATCACTAAAGATCAATTATTTTATTATAAGTCGTCGTTGGAATCATTGTGGATTTTTAAAATTATTGATTAAATGGTTTAGAGTTTAAGCTTAAATAATACTGTTTTATCACAAAATGCGTAGGATATGTTTATCTAAATGGATTCTATGTTAGATTTTTATTAGATTATGCTATCGGTACTTATTGCAGTATAAAAAGATCTACAAAAGTCCTAGGTAAGTAGTTAGGTACATATAAAGTTTTCTAAAAAAATTGTGTTCAATGTTTTTTTGGCCAGATAGCGAGCTTCGACAACAGGCAGGACAAGGAAATCAGTCGCCGGATCGAGAACGCCTGGAAGAGCTTCTGGTCCATGAAGGGCAACCTTCCACTGACACTTAAGCGCAAACTCATCGACAGTTGTATTCTGCCCGTCCTAACCTACGGTGCTCAGACCTGGTCGTTAACCGAAATACAGAAGTCCAAGCTCAAGATTTGCCAAAGAGCAATGGAACGCAGCATTCTCGGCTTTAAGCGGATTGACCGAGTCCGGAATACCACGCTGCGTTCAACGACTGGTATTGCCGACGTAGGGCGCAAAACAGCCAAGTTGAAGTGGGACTGGGCAGGACACGTGAGCCGGATGCACAGCGGAAAATGGGCCAACATTTCAACAACCTGGCAACCTGAAGGGAGACGACGCCGAGGACGGCCAAGGAAGCGCTGGAGAGACGACCTCGACTCCTTTGATAGTGGGTGGTGGAACCTATCAAAGGAGAGAGATGGTTGGAAGGAATTGGGGGAGACCTTTGCCCAGCAGTGGGACAGTATAGGTTAAATAAAAAAAAAAAAAAAAATGTTTTTTTAAGATTTATAACAAGTATAGTCTATCCGCAGATTCCTTGGTGATGCAGTTGTGAACCTTTTAGATCCTACTCCATCCATCTCAATCCAGCGGATCGGTGATTAGCGACTGTTCGTCAGGGCGTGCATTAGCGCAAAGTTCGCCCATTAGTCGGGGATAAATCCACATGATTTAGTTAACGAGACTTTAGTTTCGTGATATATTCCCGCTCCCGGGTAATTTTGATCTAACTTGTGTTAGTTATTTAGCTAGATAAGTTGCTGTTATGGTTTGCTTTTAGAAATCGATTAGATGAGTATTAACAATTATTTGGTATACTTGTAACAGTAATTGCCTATCTCCAACATTTTTAGAACATTTTCTCTTCGTTTTAAATTATATCGTGATTCTAAGCAATATTATTTACTCGAAGATGCTTAAAACATGTCCTATGGCTACAGTCACCTAGTGGTCATTTAAATGTGACAGTCGTTTGATTCTGATTTTAGTATGATCAAAGTTCCACTCTTACTAAAAACGCTACTAAAGAACTAAAGTTATTCCCTTTTATGTCTTACAAAGTGCAATCTGTCTATCAAATGCTTATAATACATTAAAAGTCCTATTTCAATTGTAAATTACAAACAGAAGTGTAAAGTTCTTTTGAGGTGCAGAAGCACTTTCTTTGCAGTCATATTTTTCACTTTAGATAATGGTGGTGTATTCCATTCATTGTAAGATGAAAGGATGGCACAAAGCAAGTGGATAATAGTTAGATAATTCTATGACTTGCTCTCTGGGTGCATTACAATCCATTTGCGAGTGTGTGGAGTGTCGCCTCTGCGCTGTGCTCGCTCTCTCAAATCTTTGCATCTATTAAGGTTTTGTATTTGTAGGTGTTTAATAGCTATTGCTTTTGATGTTGTGATTTTTTGATCGCCAGGGGTAGTAAATATTTGCATTATCGAAATTATGTGTGTTATCACTATTAGCTCTGTTGAAAATCCAAAGTTCAGAAAAAGTAAAAGTAGTTTAAAATGTTATACATAAATTAAAGCATCGTGAGGTATTTGATTCATGAATAATAATGGTGTTATTTTCAACCGACTTCAAAAAAGGAGGAGGTTCTCAATTCGTCTGTATGTTTTTTGTATCTTCTTACGCGATTGTTCCGCCATTTGTTGACCGATTTGCAAAATTCTTTTTATGTTTGAAAGGGTATACTCCAGAGGTGGTCCCATATAAATTTTATTCCTGAGGGATTGATAGTTTCCCCGTAAAACTCTAAACACCTTCCCTCCTAGCCATGTCACAAATAGAAATCGAATCGACAGCTTGACGCCCTGAGTCACACCGCGTTTCGAGTCAAACATTGAAGTCGGTTTTCTTTTTAGTATAAAAACGTAATTTAGTGATATTTTTCATAACATACAACAATCATTAATTTTGTTACTCACTTTGGGGTAAATTGGCAACAAAAACACATTAAATAGATCTCAATTTTCACGGCCATATTAAGTTTTTATTTGATTATAATAATAATTATTATTAAAAAATAATTAAGATTAAAATTAGGGTGTTTATTTTTGTTCGGTCCAAAGTGTAAGATTAACACCAACCTAGCAGATGAAACTAGGATAGTCTTAGATTGTGATTGGTAATAAGACAGATAGTTTTCATCGGAGAATAATGCGAGCAAAACTGCAGGCTGTAGCTGTTTTGTCAATCATTTATTACATAGGTAAGTAAGTAAGGTAAGTACCTAATTCTAATATTTTTTATAATAAGATGTTTGGGAGAGGCCCTTGCCCAGCAGTGGGATCCCTACGGGCTACTAAAAAAAAAAAAAAAAAAAAAGATGTTTTCTTCAAACTACATAGGTAGGAATTTATTGTAAAAAAAAAATCTAAAAGTTTCCTTCAACTCGCTAATATGATAATGCAATAATACACCCACAGAATACGTCTCCACTAAACCCCAAAAGAAATCTCCACCCGAAACATAAGTGAGTAATGTAAGCGGAATAAATACCTACGCGCTGTACCTAAACACTCCGCAGAAAAACCCGACCGAGTGCATTTAAGTACATAATTAATATGTACGCTCGCAGCCCTCAAATCTGCGTTAATCAAGCCTTAGACAATGCGGCCGCCATCTTGGGTCTCCCGCTGCCCTACCCCCGCGTCCCCCCTCCTACCCCCTCTCACTCCCCACGGGACGGGGAGCGCAGGCTTAAGGGGAGAACTTAGCCTTTATTAATTCATATCTGGTAGAACTCGTTTGCGTATTCAATTTTATGCACATGTGTGAGTGGGGATTTGTGTGTGCGCTTACAGGTTTGATTGTGTTTGCTTAAGCCAGATCACAGCAATTAAAATAAGAGTAACGTTTATGGTTTTTAACTGGCGTAGAGCTTCCGTAGACGGTGCTACGGAGTGTCTACGCGCGTCTACGATACCTTAAAGTTGCAATGAAAATATAATGTCGGCTTTGCTGTTTAGAAAATAGATGTTGCTTTGATTTATTGACTTACTTTTTTTTTATTATTATTTTTCTATTAAATATGATTTTGCCTTTTACAAAAATAAATGAGTATTACTTTTTATCGTTGGTTATGATAAAACAATTGTGTTGTGTACACTGTTTTCAACAACGAGTCGTATACTACAAACAAATACATTCACACAGTCGTAGTGTTGTGCCAGCAGAGAGTAAACCACAGTAGGTACATAAACCTCTCCGCTAAAACAAAACTGCTCATAAGCTGTCAACGGATTCTTGTTTTCGTAAACAACTCTTCCATCTTCAGTCTCACCCCTTATTTGTATCACTGTAGAGTTCTGTTTGGCGTAACAAGATAGAAAGGTAAAATGCTTCTCGTGAAAAATGAACAACTCCTTTGTTGGGATTAAAAATTATACTCCGCTTTGTTTCTCGCGAGTTTCAGAAATAAAGACACTTTATGTGCCGGTACTTTGTCTCACAGCTACTGCTATAAACTGTGATTGTGGTAAGTCTGTTGTTTCTGTTTTCGTTTAGTGTTGAATAACAAAAGATGGAACTGGAATTATACAGCATCTTCTCCATTTTACTGTGTATACTCCTATATTACAAGTATGCTTAGCATGTTGCTGACACAGTGAAACTAGAAAATCTCTATGTACTAACATCCACTATAAAGTCATAATACATTTTACAGGAGTAAATTTATAAAAGTAAGACGCGATCAAAACTCATATTACAGACAGACAGACTGTCTATAAAATATTTATTTCGAATGTTTTCAAAATGTTTTAAAATCTATAAAAGTTTCCGTTTCCACTTTTCATATTCCGTTGCTGAGTATAACATGAGTCATAAAATATGGTTCCTCTATTATTTCACGTCAAATCTCTTGAAGAATGATCAAGAAGTTTTAAGACCTAAGTTTCAAAGTTCTTCTCATCTCATGCAAGTTTGTTCAAGTTCCAAGCTAATTATCAGTGACAATGTAGTGTTGTGGGCTTGTGGGTAGGCAGTGTTGGACTCACCGGTGACGGGTGGTCGCGGGGGGAGGTGCGGGGGGTGGGGGGCCGCTACGGGGCCCCTGTCACTGCGCTCGACTCTTGAACAAAATTACCGAGGTGAGAACAGAGCCTAACTTGGTTATTCCTTTGAGTGCCATTGATGAGGCGGGCTTAAATCTATTAGATTTTATACGAAAGCCTTCTCTTATGACTTCAGGTAAATCTTCAGTTTTGAGTGATTAAAGGGGTAACCTACTTTTTGTTTGAATCATCGTAAGCTTCGCGAATAAGAGCCCAAAGAACACACATTCAAAACTAAGTCTTACACTTACCTTTCACCACGGTGAACAATCAAATTGTTGGTTATGTACGTATCTGCTAAATATTCACGTATAATAATAGCTGGTAACAAAGCTTCACCGAAACCTTTAATAAGCTGAGATGAAAATGCTGGGTGAGCTTATCCTAACTCAGTCAATGACCCTTGTCCAGTTGTAGTAAGTAGACCAAGAAAATCTTCTGACGTTGTGTCTAGTCAATGGCCAATGTTTTTTTGTAACCGCATATTCCTTTACAAGAATCGAACCGATTGTGTCACATCAAGTCATCACTCACCTGCCAAGCCGCTGTGGCCACCTCTATCTAATCAGCCCGGTTGCACTGCTGGGCATAGGCCTCGTCTAAAACGCCACTCTGCTCGTTCCTTCTCAGTCCTTTTCCACACTTTCCCAGCAACATTAACAATATCATGCGCCCAGCGAGCGGGCGAAGTGGCCTCACACAAATTGAGATGAAATTGACTTTGTTGTTTTAGGATTGAATTGAGTTTGAGCTACGGAAGAATAGTCTCACCGAACTCACCTAGCAGCCAGGGCGCGACGGCCTCGTTCTCTTTAGCACTCTTGAGGATGGTCTCCGGCAGCGGCAGTGAGTGCCGCACCATGGCGCCGTACAGCCCGTACTCCGCCATGATGGTGGACCGCCCCCAGCACTTCTCCGTCTTGCGCCATTTCGCACGTCTGTTCTGGAACCACACCTGCAACAAGACATATATATCAATTAGGATCAAGTTTAGTTTAATCTGATGTGATTTATCACTGTATGTAGTTTAGTACTGTACGTAATGTGTAGGAATTTGTCGGACAATTCTGAAAACCACTGATCGAAACACTATTATAACATTGTTACTCGCTACGATAGTAGCTAAACGCCGAAAACAAATCAATTAGCAGGAACAAAACGCAACTAAATTAAATTTTCAAATTCGCTGGCGCGGTGTTTACCCTACTTGCAGGGCTGTCGCATCCGTGTAGCGTTTGAACCGTTTAACTACAATAATGGATACGCCTTGATGGCTAAAATTCAAGGCGTTTTTTTATGCAACAGACAATAAGTTTTTGTGGAACTGAGGAGTTCCATTGAACAGCTGTAGGTAATAACGAGAATCTCATAGGTGTGCCAAATTCGGCGCAATCTGACTCCGAGAAGTGCAGCAAATCTGAATTTTGCTTGACTCGGACCAAAATACCCACAAATAATGCATGTTAAAAAGCTTGCTAAAATCAGTTTCATACTTGAGAGAAAGAAAGAAAACATGTTTATGAGGCACGCACAACTTATAACACAGACATAATAAATGATGTTTTGAGTACCTAACAGACAAGATCAAGCTTAGCTTTTGTATGGTTGTAAAGCTTGTAGTTGTTATTTTTCTGCCCCACCTTTGCATCAGGAAAGGAGAAAGGACTGGAAACTACAATTATTTTCAAAGATTTACGAATTTACGCGCAATCTATGGCGCATCTAGTGATTTGTATCAATTGTTTCATCACGTACAACTGCGCAGACTTTGTTTGCTGTTTCATTGACTGCTGGAAAACTACAACACAGTAAGTTTTGGAATACTTAATAATGTAATCTATTAAGCGTATGGTATGAATGACGAATGTAATCACCAATGTTGTAACATTGGTGATTACATTCGTCATTCATGATGAATTTACGCTGATAGACTTGGTATATTTTTATTAGAGATTCTATTGTTTTCAGATTGTAATTGGAGATGTCTAGGGGGGTAAAAGTCTAATAACTTCGTATACTCGTGCCAGCCCTACAGAGCGCCGATGCGACCACACAGGCATCTCAACAAAACAGTTAATTTCTAATTAAATTTGTTAATTAAACTCGATCCCAGTTCTCTGCTAAATTAATACTTCTCTAGTATTACGTTACGTAGCTGTGGTACTGTACTAACAGATATTATGTTGTAGGGGATTAATTAATTTCAATTATATTGCTTTGCTTCGGCAGAGATATTCCTTTACCTACGCTATAATTGGAGGATGCTATGTAATTAATTACCCACTGAAGAATAATTTTGACATAATTATTGATAGTGTCCGACCGAAACAAGAGTTTTAGCCGAAACCGAAACCATAACCGAACCTTCGGCTTTGACCTCAGTTTTGGCCGAAACCGAAACTGAAACCGAAACTTACATACATATCTTAAAAATTTTGTTGAAACCAGAAAATAATATTTATACGAAAATTAAACTTTATTGTTACCGAATAAGATAAAACCGGTTTACTACTGAATCCCCAAGTCACAGTAGACATTCTCTCAGATCAAGTTAGTTAAAGTCAAGATCCTTTGAAGATGTCAAAGGGGGTAGTCAGCCATTGCGTCTAGTGCCTCGGTGGCAGACGGAAACTATTATGAGCTTCCGATAACTAACCATCCACCATAACAGCCGATAGCCACAAGTGTTACCGTCTGCCACTGCGTGGGGGCAGTTTTGCGCAGACTTTCGCGAATGGAATCATCTAATCTTATAGCTCTCATACAAACTGACAGCAAAGTTGGCCTCAAAATCACAATAGATAGAATATAGACTCTGGCCGTAGGTAAGCAAGCCACACCACGAGCTGAAGCTCGTGTGAGCCTGAGTACCTACCTACCAAAAAACCCAAAATAAACACAACTGTTGACAAAACAATCAAGTTCAACCCCAGCATTAGCACCGTCTAATGAAAAACTTATCCACTTAACCGGCAACTGTCGACTAATCCTCCGATCCGTGAATCAACGCCGGAGAAGCGAATTAAGGGTTAATTCCGGTACAATTGCCGGACGACCCGCCGGTGACCCAGCGGTGAGTAAGCTACGGGATTACTGTCGGTCGAGTGTTACAGACAATCAATATTGTAGGCCCGAGAGCGGTTTGGGGGGCACTTGCGTAGTTAGCCGCAATTATGCCTGGTTAGTACCTGCCCAGGACAATACCTATTTATCTATTAACCCGAACCTTAGCGGGGACTTCCTAGCTCCCAGATTAATCTAAAACAGTATTTTCACATGTAGTTCATCCATTCTTAAAAAAAAATAACCGTATAAATTAATGATCAACTAAACAAATAAGAACCTTGAGTGTCTTGATCTGAAATAATGTCCATTGTGCCTTGAAGATACAGTTTTTTTAAATTCTTCGACGCAAAATAAGGAGTTATTGTTAATGTCTGTATAACAATTAAAGTTTCCTTTTTTACAGCGCAGTGTAGCTAAAAATGAAATAATATCAAATTATTTTTTTTTGGGACTTCGTATTTCCTTCCAAAAGTTTCTAAATAAAAAAGGTTCCACAAAACGCAATAGCCGTAGGTATGGAGGGTTGGCTGTCCGGGCCCGGTCCGGTAAATTGATCGGATGCGGCGCCGGATGGCTCATTACCACGGTAGCTGCCGGCGCCGGCGTGAAGTTAGCCGTTCCTATCAATTGCTCAAATTCATACAATATTGGTATTTTATCATTGGGAATCGAATCATCTCAATAATATTGAAATGGTTTTAATGTTTTGTAGTGGGGTTGTCGATTTTGAAATCCATATGTAACAAAGTGAAGTTAAGTTAACTGGTGAAAGCCGACTGAGTTATTTTCCCACGGGCTGTAACTTCGTTATTCCTGTGCATTAGCTCTGTTAAGTTTTACATTTAACAGTTTTTTACATTTAAGTATCAAATTATCTTAAATTGTAAACGCAGCACTTAAACGTTACACGATTATTTTCACATGCAATTTAATAAACAAATGCTCGCATTACGTCCCCAACACCGTCCCCTGACGCGCTCCGCTGTCCCCTGGGCGCGCCCTACATCACACCGGACGTCACAGTATAATATGTATTAACAGTATTGACACTGCACTAGTGCTACAAGACTAGCTAACTTTTGGAAGAGTTATTTTATCTCATTCTATCCTTGGACTCTCTAAGGATGTTTTATTTTTATCAAGGAAGATATTGTTTTGCTTTATTTAGCACCCAAATATAAGCGAGGTTTGCAGCTAACATTGGATGCTTTGCCTTGCACCATTACTATTTATGAAAAAAAATTGGCAATTTTCCCACAAATAATGATGTAAATGAAGCTTTAAAATCCAATTGAAATCTCCAATTGTTCATAAACAATTGGAGATTTCATAAACAATTGGAGATTTCATAAACTTTTGTCGCTGACTGTACTGACAGTTAATATGGTTTTATTTGTAAAACCATATTAACTCAAACTATTAATTTCGAATGAATGAATGAACATTCTTTATTGCACACCATTAATAAATTAAAACAAAGAAAAACTAGATAAGAATGTACCATGGGCGACCTTATCGCTAAGAAGCGATCTCTTCCAGGCAACCTTTGGATGGAGAGGAACATCAGTGAAAAGAAGATTGGTCGGGTGCATTAAATGACAGATTATTGATTTTTTAAAGCAATAAGACAGACTAGACTACTTACATAAACCACATCGAACATATTCACTCTAGCCAAAGGAGGTAGGTATAATCATAAAGTAGCGTGTACACTGTAGAGTACGTACAGTGTTGCTTCTGCATAAGCGCAGCTATTATTCTGTGCCGGACAGTGTAACGCTTGCTTACAATGGATTACATCGGGGGAAAGTGTTAATGTTATTGTTTGTTTATCGCCTTTTTTATTACGTCGGGGAATTATCGGGATACAAGTGTTTACTGAGCTCGTTACAAGGCGTCCGTGAAACATGCATACTGCATAGGTACTATTTGATTTTATTACAGAGGATTGTTTATACAAGATGTGTGAGGCAGTTTTTTCTAAAAATAACATGGCTCTGCACCTGAAAAATGTTTAGGCTTTAGACTAGTTTCCGCGTAGAATAACGTTGCGTTGTTTAGACAACTGTCAAAATAACATTTTATAAAACATAACCCATCATTTGACAGTCGGGTAAAAAGTAGTATTTGAAATGTCATAGGAACCATTCAGTAATAATATATCTTCTATAGTTTATTTTTAAGGTATTTGGTTGATAAACTTTTAGGTATCTTTGTTTCAAAATCTCATAATAAAAAGTCTAATAATGTTTTTGCTCTAATTTACCGAGAGCACAGGTAGGTAGGTAAAGTAATTCCATGAACAATTGGAGTCGTGTAGGTTGCGGAATGCAATATGTCAGTGCGGGCCTGACGCGCCTACTAATTATCTACGGAACCCGGTGTAATTGTTAATTTGGCACATTCACGCGCTAATGACGCGCAGAGTATTACTCCAGACAATTTATTACTCGTATGAGAGGAACCCCAACGTATCCTGAACTTTGTATTTTGTGCTTTATTTTGTGATACTCATACTCTACTCAGGTATCTCTAAAGCGCGGTAGACATTTCCCCAGATCTTCTTACAAGTCAATGGCACTTCATGACTTCACAAATTTACACATGATGCCAATATTTTGCAGAAGTTATTCCATACGTGACAGGCGCCCATCGGCTACTATTTCAGTACATTGATGTGCTAGTAGGTACTTATATGAAAGCACTCATCTTATTTCAAATCTTTTGTTTTGTATGAAAAAGAAGTACAGTTTATGAACTCTACTTTCTAGGCTAGTTAATCCATTCAAATGTCATAATGAAAAGCCAGTCTCAACAACACAGACCGCGCCGAGGGACCAAGTAAAGTGGACGCATTACTTTCGGGCTGTAATGTAGCTTGTGAAACAATTAGTCGGTACTGGCGGATTGCTGGCACCTAATTCTGTTTTACTAATTACTCGCATGACCTCGTCGAATTCTAAAACGATGTTTGGAATTTTTGACGACCTCGGCGAGATTTCGGCTGAGGTGCAAGTTCGATTCACGCGACTGCAACAAATGTTTGCATGATCTGAAAATATTCTATTTGATAGTATGGTGGACCCAGTTTCTGATAACCGCTAGGAACATACTTACGTGAGATCAGAACTGTGTTATGTGACTGTTGGGTATCAATTATTCACAACAAACATTTCTAATGGGACATAATGGATGGCTTTTGTAGCTTAGGCGGATGCTCTTTTAAAGCTAAAGTAACAAGTGAATAAGTACGTGTTGACCGTGACTGTCAATATTGAAGATCTTATGAATATCAATTATTTGCTTGTTCATCGTATTTCAACGGTCGCCCGCATATCTACCGCATTGTATCACTGTATACGTGCTTTGGAAACATACTCATCACTATTTAGGTAGGTAGGTACATCACCGCTTATGAAGTCTCACTGAATAACAAACATCGTTAGGCGTGAAAGCGCTGGACAAAGCCACTTACAGCGCTGGACAGCGCGGTATCATTAAGCTAAACCACGTTAAATAATCGAACAAAGGTTCCTATTTACGGAGTGCATAATTTCATTTCTTCAACACTCAGGTTTGAATGGATGTGGGGGGAAGGGGGGGAGGCGTGTCGACCAATCAGGTGCAGGCGTGAAATGGAGTTGGGATTGCGTCTGGTGGCAATTTGGCGGCAATCTGCGGGACAAAGCCGCGTCGCCCGCCGTGTCACGCTAACTGCTTGTTATTCAATTTGTGCCGCGGACACATTTTGATTAGTTGATGAGATAATGCGCGGTTGCAATGTTCTGCTGTAATTAGGGGAGACGCTGGTTCCTTGAGATTACGCGACATGTTGTAGTATGCTGGTGATGTGCACCCTACTCGACTGCTTGTTACTCTGAGCTCTTGTAGGTAATATGCCAAGACTAACTCCAATATTGACGTTTCAATTATTAGACATTTTAGGCTGTTTATTTTAAACCACAACAAGTCTAAAATTCGTTTGTTCGTAGTCATATTATAGCAGTAAGTCCCTACCTACTGAGCGCTAGGAAATATATATAATTCCTAGTCTTCGTTTAAGTACTTAGAAATCCCTAAAAAAAAATAGAACTAACTGTAGGTACTGCTCCAGAAAATATTGCGCATCGTGTTCATGGCTTGTAACTGAATTGTTTCCCTCTCTCCCTTATTGTTCTCTTATTATTCTCAACTGATAATGGTGCAGTTTTTACGGAAACTGACATACTTACATCATTTACTGGTTGCTTAATAACTACCTACGTTATTATTTATTTAATTTAATACTGTTCCACATAATTGTCTGATTAGTTCAGCTCAAACAGGCTTACAACAAAAACGCTTCCAAGAATCAAGTTAAATTTCTGACACGTCATAAAATAAATAGGCCACAAAATAGACCCTTATTATGAGCCTTGTTATTTCAAACTAACGCAAATTATGAAAAATACTCAAACATCGGTTACCTGTCAATTTGTAACAGAACGGAAGTCATTGGGCGTTAACTGAGCCGATATTACCGAAGTGGACGGTCACGCCGCGCAATGGGCTGGTAATGAAAATATAATAACGAGAGATGGCGACTTCCGACACGGGAATAAACAAGAAGTCGTCGTGTTGCCGGTGGCCAGGGGAGGAAGCGGCCTAGAGCGGTCAGCGTCACCAGACCAAGGGCTACCAGTTGGTGATAAGACGTTTCCAACAGCGTGCATCGTTCAGGGGGGTTACAATTTGGAGACGCCGACTGTACTTACTATCTATGCTTAGACACAGGGTACCAGAGACACTGAGCGAGACAGTGAATATTTTTATATTTTTATCCCACGAGAGAAGGATAACGCGATAGACGCGCGAGCTCTTTACAACAGTAAAACTCATAAGTATAACTTATTTGATCATCAATAATGTTTTAAACTGTAGGAATCCCTCGTGTTTATTTAAAATGTACCTACGTGTTGTCCTTTTAATTTGAGCCCATAATAATTTCATCCCCTTTATTCATGCTTTCGGGTATTTTTTCTTCATATTTAAATAAGTATGTGGTAACAGACATAAAAACAATGGAACTGAATATGAATATGAAAATGAATATGAACCTTATTTTTTTTGAAAGTCGGTTTAAAGCTCTCTACCTTAACTTACGTCACAGACAGCTGCGCTAACTAGGCAACTAACCGGCGTGAGTAGGCAGTTTCAGGCAATCGCTGGACGATCGTAATTGCTGTAACAACTGCACAATTTGCCCGATGACGATCTAATCACTCGTTGTGTTTGTTTGAATATAAACGACGGTTAGGCCTGCCTGATTGGTATGTAGAACAGTAAAGATAAATTATTTTTAAACTGTAATTAAGTAAATAGCTTCTGCCTGTGGCTTCGGTAATAATAGCCTAAATGCTATCCGAAACCACTAGGCATCTATGTACAATGTACATATTCCAAGCTTCAGCCAAATCGGTTATATTAGTTAAAAGCGTGCGCGTTAAAATTATAACAGAAACATAGGTACATAAACAGGTATAAATATCAAAACATACTCACAAACTTTCAGATATATAGATATTTAGTAGGATTCACTAATTAGGTATGATAATTATGAGCTCTGTAAGCTGATATAGCTTACACTTGAGAACGCTTTCAATAATATCAGTGCGTCACCCTCACCATCATAAATCTTTGAGTTTAGAGAGAGTTTCATAATTTTTTTGAGTTATGTTTTATGCAGTCAGAAAAGTTTTAAACTTAACCTGAGGTATAAAGTTTAGGTGTATATTACAAAAGTGTATTAACCTGAATCGTAACTCAAGCATGGCATGTCTCTCTGGTTCATTCATGGATGGTTTGATTCAAGGAACTGAGAAGTTTCGAAATTCAAATAAATTATCAGGAAACAAAAGAAATTATTCAATGCTTGAATGATCTTTCTCTAGAAGTTAGGTGAATCTTTTATGTTGAAAAATGATCGATTAGAAGCTAAATAAATATGAATTTGTTATTTATTGTCCTTTTTCTCTGAAATCATATAAGTGATACCTACGAAATAAATATCTTACATGTATCTAGTAAGTTATAAAGAAAGCGGACGGTTTAGGATTTAAATAGGTTAGATCGTATCCTATTTAGCATAGTACACGAAGCAGCCGATTCATTAGCATTTTTATTTTTAATCAACCTATTGTGTCCCACTGCTGGGCAAAGGTCTCCCCCAAAATTTTCCACACGTCCCTATCTCTGGCGATCTCCCACCACTCTCTCTCGAACCCGTCGAGATCGTCCCGCCAACGCCTTCTCGGCTGGCCTCGTCGTCGCCTTCCGTTCTCGGGCACCCAAGGATTGTGTGACTGTGTTTGCCCATTTCTCGGGTTGCAATCGGTCAACGTGACCAGCCCAGTCCCATTTGAGCTGGACTGTTTTTCTTCCAACATCGGCAATGCCAGTAATCTAACGCAGCATTGTATTGCGCACTCAGTCAATCCGTTTAAAGCCTAAAATGCTGCGTTCCATTGCTCTCTGGCAAAGCTTCAGTTTGGACTTCTGGAACTCGGTCAACGACCATGCACCACGCACCCTAGGTTAGGACGGGCAGGATGCACATGTTGATGAGTAGGCGCTTCAATGTCATAGGAATATATCTTTATATATATATACTCGTATAATATGTATACTTATATATAAATAAAAATCTTTTATATTCCTTACTCACGAATACTCACAATTAAACAAGAAGCTTACGAATAGGAATTTAAAAAAAGTACTTAAATCTAACTTTAACTTAGGTTCTGTGTGTAAAAGTGTCCTCCAGTTCTTTCCATTTATCTCTCTCTCTAGCGACTCTGCTCCATATTTTGCCGGCTACTTTCACGATATCATAGTCCCAATCGTTTAGTAGGTCTTCCTTTACTTCGTTTTTTATTTATTGGGTCCCAATTCATAATTATCTTCGACCACCTCTCATTTTGTACTCTCTGTGTACGTGTCCCGCTATTTCCATTTCAGCGATAGTACCTGGGTACTTTCGATATATAAATACTTTAAAAATGCACAGATGTCCAATTCGAAGGCACATTTCACAAACTTAGCCACTCAGCATGTCCATAATCTCCTTGAGAGGTACTTGGGAGGATTACGAAGGGCTCCTAATATGTTTTTTAATTAATCGCATTGGCGATCCGCCAGACTTGTCGCTGGTCACTTCAGATAGCCGCCGCGGCTTGAAATTGTGGTTTGCATTTGTACATCTTTGTGTTAGGTAGGTACGGCTTTAAAAGATAACGATATAAGTATTTTTCTTATCTTGGTTGTAAGTTCGTATGGGCTAAGTCAATATCATAAATTCTTCTTAAATTGTTAAACTGCCAATAAAAAATGGAGTAGGTAGAAAGTGACGCAGACCCTCTGTAGTGCAGTGGGCGAAGGCCCGCCTGCGACGCAGACGGTTGCGGGTTCAATCCCCGCGCCGGACCAATGTTTGTATGATCTACAAATTATTGTCTTGGCTCTGGGTGTTTTCTATGTATAATATGTATGTATTTAAAAAAAAGTATACAAGTAGTATATCAGTCATCTAGTACCCATGACACAAGCTCTGCTTACTTTGGGGATGATGCTGTGTGAAAAAGTCCAGCATTATATTTTTATTTATTTATTGTCTTTATTACAGATTTATTCTTCTCACAAGCAAGAGCTCAATGTGAACTCGAAGAAGCTTTCAAATTCTTAATAGTACGTCAGTATCTTTTTAATTGAAAATGTATTGTTTAGTACAATCTCGAGAATTATTTATGATTCCTGTAGGTATCTAATAAATTCTAACATATGTTGCTAAATCTAGAAAACAAACAATGTTCGTATACCTAATGACGTGTTTTTTTTTTAAATTAAATTTTGAAACTATTACAATCGTTTCAATACACCTTGTTACAGTTCATTAGCCCCATTTGGAATTAAACAAATGACCATAATAGTGACGTACGTAATTCAGTCAGTTTGTACATCCACAAGCGGATCATAGCAATTCGAATCCGGATATAATCATCGAGTATAATTTGTGAGCTTCGGGTTTCAGTTGATCGTGTAGTGCAATTGACTTATTTATTTAGCAGCTGGATATGTTCCTATAAATCCTATTAATATTATATCTAAGGAAATCTATAAGAGTGTGACAATGTTTGTACCGATGTGTTTCAAATATACCTTATACACGTACCAGGGCTGCAGTGGACCGAATTGCATGAAACTTGTAACAGGTGAGGTAGCATTGGGCTATTTAAATGTTGGTAGACCTACATTATGATGGGTTGGTACAACTGATATTATTCTTCCCTTTCATTATATCACCCGTCCTCTCAGCACTCCTATTTCTATGTAAAACCTGTTTTTACTTATATTTACTTTTAGTTATGTGGTTTCCATAACGCACTCTGCTTACTAGAGCTAGATGTTGCTGTGTAAAATGCTTTGCATATTTTTATTTATTTTGTGTCCTTCTGAATGTCCTATTTTACATAAATCATTTTGGTTTATATTAGACCATTGTATTTATATTAGCTCTATAACTTCACTTTAAAAGAACACCGAGGTATGTTTGAGCAGTGGCAGTTGAAACGAGGTCCTATCTCCGGAAGGAACGCTAACCAAATATTGTGCAGCAGACGGCCGTGGAATGTGCGCGCGCGCAGCCCACTTGTGCCAACATAATCAGGGCGATTGTGCTCTATTAGGCTAATAGTTGGAGGTATTGAGCAACTGTGATGTGAAGTTGTACAGTTTGTCTGACTGGTTAAAGTCATTACTTGTAATAAGTAAGTACCTAATCTCCTAGCTCTTAAGACAGCTCTAAGTGAAGCCAGCAGTCCTACAAAATGACATTAAAAAATTTCAACAAATTCCTACCTAAATTATTTACTTTGCTTTTCAAGAGAGTCTACTGAGAAACTTTTCCGCGAACATCAACAATTACTTGCCAATTGACGCCTCCGCCGAGCGTGGCCGAACTAATAAAACAGCACTCGGCACGGCACCGGCCACACACCTTTACTTTTACATAATTACGCGTTTATTTTCATTCAAAACTCGACTTGACACTTCGAGATGTAACCCATGTCATCTCTTTGTCTATAATACAAACTTATTTATACAACACACATAAATATGTTGAGCTCTAGCGATACAGAAATAAGGTTGGTATTGGATTGTTTGTCGATAGCGAGGGTAAATGTGTGTTGGTTCAAAAATGAGGTGCCTACACGCTCATTAGGGGCAATACAAATAGGATGGAGTATTGTTGGAAGCAACAATATTAAAATAATAACACATAATAGGGCTTTGTATCACAGGTGACGGGATAGCAGATTGATATTAAATCAATAAATGTTTTTTTGTTATTTCTAAAAAGAATTAGATTTTTGTTTTAACAAAACCTAATTCTTTTTAACCCTTTTTATAGTTGAGGCTCAACTATAAAAAGGGTTTCTTAAACTAAATTGCGTTGAGAAACAAATCAAAATTCTGTCAAGAGCAGCCTATTTTAATCAAACTAAAAAGTGTTTAAATTCTTCGCCGATTTCTTTTTAACTTAAAAATACTCGGCCATCAAACAAGAAACTTACACTGGTAAAATAAACTAGTTTTTTTTTTCTGTAATTGGCCGAGTACCAGCACCGACTGGACTCAAGTGTTTGCTCTACTCCAAGTACTGGACTCACAGATTATTCCAGCGACAACACGATCCGACTCAAGTTGTTGTTGTTGCTGTTGTGGATTATTTTCTTAGGATCCGACATGATGGATGTTTACTTACCAAATTATCGACGTTTTCAAATTAGATTGGGTTTGAGAGACTCTTTGTAGTCGTTAATTTGGGTTTGAGTGTTGGATTTACCTTGTGTGATGCAAGCTTGTAAGTAACGCTTTCATGCCATACCTACCAATATGTTTACGAATATTTCAAGAAAGGTACATTTTGTTTGAAACATTTTCAACTGTTTTTCTTATTTTTTTGCTCAAGAGAATAATCAATTCTCTTGAGCACAACTAATGTGATCAAACTAAACATTTTATTGTGATGATAAGCATTTTTGTAGTTTTCTTAGATCTAATTCTTAGAAAAGCCGCTGTAAATATAAAAAATGGCAGGCATCAGAATACCCTCTCAGTAAAAGCCATGCATCAGCTTGTTCAGTAAAAACAAATGTTCAAAACTCATTGAAATCGATCACGAAAAGCCGAGCTAGACAGCAAATAGTATAATGAGAGAGCTGTGAAGGGTTCACTTGGAATAGTTTTGTGGTCCTAGCTAACCCTTCACCCGTCCAATTTGGACCCCACTGTTCACAACAATCAACAAAGAGGACCCTTTTACATTTTTCAGTCGTATTTGTTTGGCTACTGGGCCACCTCGTAAATTGGGCTGGATCGAGGACTCTCTTTGGCGTCTAAAGGTGATTCGTTGTATACTTTACTGGCCTGCGGAGCCCTCACAAGTTCCAAGATGGTCAATTGTAAGGTAAATGTGTTTTCTACGTTTTACTTGCTAGTGTGGATAAATAGTAATCTTATAAATAAGTCTAGAATACTCGGGTAAAGCTCTTTGAACTTGTTGAATTGAACTAAAACTACTGCTAACTGTTTTAACTTTAATGGCATAATAACGGATATACTTACATGTATTTTATTTACAAAGTACCTACGGTAAACATTCTCTTAGGATACCATTCCATGTCAGTCACATAATCCCCAAATCTTTAATTTGGATTTGTTCGTCTTATTTCCCCTACAGGGCGGTAGATAATTTACTTACTTATAGCTAGTATAAGTAAGTAAATTATCTACCGCCCAGCTATTATTTACCTGTCATATCCATCCATATCCCTTCTTAATATTATTATCGGCTTTTTATTTTACTTATACTTACATATATATATATTTTTAAGTAACCGCTTATATATTTTTCTTTAAAAATTATGGGTGTTTAAAGTCATTGTTTTCTATAATTTTGAATGTAAATTATTTACAACTTTAACCCAGACTTACCTACTTTATAAAGTAGCATTTTAGTGTAGAACAAACAACGTACCTACGTGGTACAATGTACTCGTACCTGCAGCGAACACAATTGGCTTCGGATAATTAATTGCAAACAAATAGTGGAAAAGTAATTGATATTATTAGTAGCGTGGCTTTAAGGCTATAAGGCTGCGCTCACAATACTTACACGGGAGAAAGAAATCAAGAGAATCACACAGTGAAATGATTCTCTTCTGATTCTATTACGAGGAATACCTACCTTGTATAATCAATAACTTTTTCATCATGTTCTAAATCTAAAGTTTTATAAAAAAAGTCAGCATCATTCAACAAGATAAACAGATAATCATAAATTATTTGCAAAAGAACCGCGAACCCCGTTGCAATTTATGAGTACCTAGGTTAATTTAGTATGTACTAGGTACTACTAGACTTTACTAAAACGATTTTTTGTCGTTGGATATTATTTATAGTAGCAACTGGACGATTTAGTGTAACTGTACACACAGTCTTGGTTAATTATATTTGTGCAGTTGCGAGGCGTGTAATCAATTATAGAGTGCACGACGTGTGTTTGCGTCTGAGGTAATAATTGTTTTCGCCTACGCCTGTAAAATTACTTTCGTTTAATCAGACAGTTTACGCAAAAACTGTGTTAATATGTCTATGTATACCTATAATTGATATGCCTACTATGGAAAATAAGAGGCAATCAGCTTACAACGTGGAAGTAACTAAAGTCGTTTTTAGCAAGTGCTAAAAGTGGCATGAGTCGAATGTGTTCGTTAGTTCGTCCTATCTAAAAAAATGTGTAATGTGTAATGTAATTTTATTTTAAATATAGTAGTCACTACGATTTTGGCTCTATTAAACATAATGCTCTTTATAAATGATATGTTTCCATGCTACAAAATATTTTCAAATTAAAGTATGTTATACAAAGTCAATACGTCGATATCAATAAACCTCCTGAAAGAAAGTTACTTAGATCAGAAGTTGTAAGAATGAAACCTCATTACAAATTCCCCTTGGAATCTCAGCTTAAAAACCCGAGTCAGCTTCGTTAAGTAATTAATTCTGTCTGGCGCATGACAGACAAACGAAACATTAGCAAATGAATCGCGTGCCGGTATTGTGCACAAATAGTCGAGGCCGGCGTGTAATCGATTTGAACACCATGTAGTTACTATTGTTGGCTAATTTGCTAGTTTGATTGATGCGATGGGTAAGGAAACAATTTGTTAAAAGGAAAGTCATTACAGCTATGAATATCGTGATCCACTAAAAATGGTGCAACGTCTTCTATTGGAGTGAAGTACCTAGTCAAGGTTTTGTTAGTAAAAGTAACATTATAAAATACTGAATGCGTAGGTATTGCGCGAAGTTTGAAAGCTCTAAACACTATCGTCTCTCACAGTCATTTTTGCTAGTATCTTTACCGAAAACACAGTCATACTTAATCAAATCTACAATGATTCACCGTGAAACATTTTAAAATGTTGAACAGAATACAGTCAGCAACGAAATTAACATTAAATGTTAACTGAATGCTTATTAATTCTGTAACACCTCATAGAAATATTTGAAGATTTGTTGGATGTCTAAAATAATTTAACAGACACAATATTTTTTTTTAAATATAGGTAAATGAAATTTTAACGTGTTGATCAAATATAATTGCTGACTGTACTTGCTCGTCCCATCGGCCCCAGTCCACAGGATCGTTTGTTAAGAGGGCTGTTATCAAGTTATCGCCGCGCCATTACCACGCTGCTTTACATAATTTGATCATGTTTTGTTAAAACGTTAAGCTATTTGTTTTGCAACATCATTTTATTGCACGTAGTATTTGAAATGCTATCCTGCTCAGAGAAATAGTACATTTAAAAGAGTGAAGAAGATTCAGGAAGCCTGAAGCTATTAAGGACGAGTAGTTATATTTTTTAATATTTTATAAAAATTGAATTGAATTTATTAGTTCTTCTCATTTCTAAAGTAGCCAGAGGCAACTTATGCCTAAAAGACATGTATTACCTAGTGCACCGTGGGACATGATTCCTTTTTTTTTTTTAAATAGGGGCTAAAATAAGTTGTGATTTTTATAGAGAAACGAGATAACAGCATTCAAAGGAACGAAGTTGCGGGAAACAGCTAGTAAAATAATAAACACAAACAGATCCTATAACTAGATCCCCGCTAGTAAAGTTAGGTAAAGTTAGAAAGCGACAAAACTTTATAATTGAACTGCACCCAGTTAAGAAGTTCAACTTACTCCACCTTTGTGCTCCAACACTATTTATTTTAAAAGCAAGTTCGGCTTTGCAGTGCTTTAATTAATTCTCAAGTCATTTCTATGGCAACTGCGAGTAGAGCGAAACACCAGCTTGTATAGTTGGTACTCCTGGTATGATACCTTGGTGGTCTATGATGTGTGTTTATAAAATACAGGGGCACTCCCCGAGAGTGCTGCTAGAAGTGAAAACTTAAACGAGGTTTCGGTAACGGTTCTAAACTTAAGAAATGTACAAAAAGTTATTTGTTCTACTGGGATTTGAGCTCGGGGATGTCGCACCAGAGGCGGCTACTGTAAAATTACTATCAAAGGGACTATGTGAAATGTGACGAAATTAAGGTAGGTATAGAAGAGAGAGGTGTCTAGATCGCGCAATCGTAGCGTTTTGCTGTTTTGAGAGGGCGCGGCTCCATATTGCCAATATTGCCAATCTTCAATTCACAAGACTTCAATAGCCATTTTCGCATTGTGAGATTGGTTGAGCTCTAATGGGATGACAATTGATTGCAAGTTATGTATGTAGTAAGCCCGTAACATGACTCGCAGCGCGAAATCAATTATTTTTTACCCATCTAAAACTGCATAACGTGCCTAAAGAAGTTTTCACTTCAAAAATTAAAGTGTGTTTGCATATTTTGACTTGACCACAAATAACTGGTTGCAAGCCCATCGCCGCCTTTCAGAAGACCAATTTTATTGGTAACAAGATCTTTACAATCTGTGGTGCTAATGCGCATTAGTATACATTTTCTGATCCCACTCCAGGATTTTGGGATTGAATGTAGAGGTCTCTCCACGTACTCGGTGAACATCACTACAGTCCTACTACGTTCTTAGTGCGACGTTCGTTATGCAAAATATCTTGTTTTCTTGAGCACTGGTTGATTTAATAAAAAAGAAGACTTGGGTGTTTTCCAAAGTTTTCCCTCCAAAACTCCAGTCCTGTCATAAATCGTAAGTAACTCAAGTAAATTGGATCAGGGCACGAGTGCGGAGAGTTCCCCGTGATTTGATCAGCGAGGCGATACGTCAGGACGACTATTACATTAGTGGACAATTCGGACGATTAACTAACCGGAGGCATTATTCGTACACTGAGGATACTCTACTGGTTTGGTACAAGATGGAGGCTTCTGTATTATAACTTTCTGTCTGAGAATAGAGAGAGCGGATAGGTATTTAAGATAAGATAAGATAATTTTATTTCATAAAAAAAAACAAAAAAGCTTTGGAGGCACTTTAAATATCCGTTTTGTATTTTAAATTTTATAATCCCTTGAGCATGTCTAAGAGATAGCTTTTCATTAGAAGTGTTCAGTAAAATATAACGAATAGTGAAACTAATATAAGAACAAAAACAAAATCATAATTATGAAAAATATACGAAAACACAAGGAACACCAAATCGCTATCTTTCATAACTTGCACTAGAACTCCAGCATAGAATCGGTCGACCATTGTGGCCATGCTTCAAGAAACTCGCGGACAGGGCTCGGCGGTCGGCGGTGGGCGTGCACAATACCGGCCGGATCACATGTCGTAAATATCAATAAAGTAAACCAACAATAAGAACGAGACTAGGAAAATAAAATAAAATGTCCAAATGGATGCACAAAAGGAAAGCCATTTTATTAAGATTAATGCTATTCGCGAAATTCTGGTTTGTTTTGTTTTTGGGAAGTTGTCTTATTTTAAGTTCTGTTTCTATAGAGCTTTATTTATTCTTAAAAAAATGCAAAAAAAAACGACAAACAAACAAAATACTTAAGTAAATGCATATTTTGTGCTTAAGTACCCAAATTACTTACAGCTTACACTTCAAATCTGTTCACTGAGCTTCACAGCTACGGCAAATTGGCAATTTGACTAACAACCAGTTACAAATCAACCCATCGTTTCCAAATCATAGCCGCAAGCGACGTATTAGTTCTCTCGTTTGTTATAATCACTGTCCTGTCACGTGCGGCCGCGTGGCCCCCGCACCCCCGCACCCCAGGTCCCCGGGACCCCAGGTCCGTGGGTCCGCATGGTCACACTAACGAGTGCGATTCCCGGACCCCCGCTGCGATGTGCGTGTTTCTTGTTATTGTTTATAGTTTTTAACAATAGACATTTTGTGATACAGTTTTGTTTCAAAATGAGTTGGCCATTTTTGTTTGCGAATATTCTTGTTCAAGTTGGTCATTACCATAAAGTTTTCTTATTTAGAGGGTTCTCTTATTGCATTTTTAACAAATAAAAATTTTGAACTGTTGTACATTTAAATATACAGGGTGTAAAAAGACGTCTACCGAAGCCGAAAGGGGCAGGTACAGCATCCCAAAACACAACCAAATCCGAAAGGATTTTCCGAAAAAAACATTACATCCGGAGAAAACAGCGTTTGAAGATCACTGTTTGCGTATGTACTGGGCGCGTTTTTATACGTAGATTGCTGGATTTTGAGTTTTAATTGTTTTTTTCTTTTATAAATGAAATGATTAGGTAGGTATGGTCTTATTATGTTGTACTAGTAGCAAAAAACTAGAAAATAAAATAAAATGACGTAGCTATTTTATTTTTTTAGTTTTTTTTCGATAAATATGTTCAGAATCATGGTCTGATTGCAATCCTTCAGTTTTCGGTAGCAGTCTTTTTACACCCTGTATAAAACGAACAATCAATTCAAATCGTGAAATTGAGTAGTTAAATGCTCACATTTACTTAATTTCAGGTGCATTGCAAAAATACCCACATTCATTTCGGTACCTAGTATTTATTTTAACTAATGTACCTAGGTATTCACAAATGTATGCAAAGTGCAACGCATCATTATAATCAACTCATACAAGATAGAATAACATAACCTTGTTAAACTTTTATGAAAATGTGTTTAGCCGGTGGTTAATCGTTTAGTTGCATACGAACATCCGATGCATCCCATTGTGTCCCTCCATTATCCCACATCGTCCCACATTATCCCACATTAGGACGCAATTAGTGGGCTTACCGGCGCGCGCGCACTATTGTCTGCCGTACTTAGGGTCAGATAATTTAGTTAAATAGTGTGTTTTTTATTATCTGTGCAAGAGTAAAACTTTTCAATAAGTTTAGTTGTAAGAAAACGTATTTTATTTACCGTGTTATACTTAATTAACGAAGATATCAAATTCGAAAGGAAATAGTCTAGATAAAGGCTTATCATGTTCCTGCCCTTTTCCCACATTATGTGGGGTCGGCACAACATGTGTTCTTCTTCCATTCTCCTCTATCAGCCGTCATCTCAACACTCACTCCTTTCTTACTCATGTCATCCTTCACACAATCCATCATCTTTTCTTTGGCCTACCTCTACTCATAAATCCATCAACATTCATACCAATCACTCGCCTAGTTACATGAGTCTAGATAAAGGCTATTTTTAATTATTCGTGTAGGTATTCCTATGAAAATAGAAGAGTTTCAGCTAGTTCCCACACACATTTAAGTTCTAAACTAGGATAAATAAATCATTTTTACAATATATAGTTTTGTATCTTGCAAAAAAGTCAGCACAAACCTATTATTAAATCGACCTAAATTAAGTGCACTTTAATTCAATTTGTGACCTTGTAACATTAAGAAAAACGACCCTCTCAACCCCTAATCAAATGGAAACAACATAAACGTTCTCACTTGAATACTTTAGGGATGCTTCGGTACAATTATCGAGGGTACGGTACACTATCTCACATTCATAAAGTTTGGGCATTATGGCCCACAAGCAGACCCGGGGGATACTCATTTGTCTTTGTCGGATTTGATTTAACAAACAGACGTCAAACATACAACAGTTACAGTAAACATTTCTTTATAAACAGTTTTTATGGTCACATTCGGATTTCATATGAAAGTTAATTATGATCGTTGACATAGGTTGTCTAAAACTAAATCCTTGATTTAGAGCCAATCTCTATATATAAAAATGAATCCCTTTTTCCCTTGGTCACGGGATCACGCGTGAACGACTGGACCGATTTCGCAAATTTTTTTGTTGTGTTTGTTATTGTCAGGAGAAGGTTCTTATGACAGAAAAAAATTAAAAAGTCGTGTGGAAAAAATTAATCATGCGCAGACGAAGTCGCGCGGGTCAGCTAGTAAATAATAAAATAAATAAATAATGCTGGACTTTTCACACAGCATCATTTAGCCGAGCTTGTGTTAGGGGTACTAGATGACTGATAAACTACTTATTTTTTTTGTAAATACATAAGTACATATCATAGATAGAAACACCCAGACCCGAATTCATAGTTCAAGGAAACAAATTTTCGAAGCAATATGCTTTTAAAAGAGAGTAGGTACTACTGGCATGATTTTGAAACGGTTAGGAATTGTTTATGCTTTTTTTCAAAAGTGTTGTTCATTGTCAGCATTTCTACTGAGATTTTATCAAATTAACTGAGTTCTAACAAATTTTAGAGAAAAATCATATTATTAAATTGTTAAAGCTATCAATCAGCATTAGAACTTTTAAGTCATTGTACCAGTTCATTATTAGGGATTAGGGGACACGTTTGAACCCCCGAACGTTGTGAAGGGTCGATTAGATGGTTAAGCGAAAAAAGGTCTCATGTCCTTGAGATAGAGTCTTTGATAATATTATGTCCAATTGTGTAATGGTAGTTTTTAGTGTAGTACGTAAATCAATTACCCCTGTCACAGTTTATAAAGTGATCAGTTGATTCATTATAAAATAGCATTGACATAATTTGGATCGGTTGATACCTACTTCAAAATATTAGATTTGGAGCAATGATATTTTTTTTTTTTTTTTTTTATATATTAAAATCTGCCTACATCAAATAATACTTAGATTCAACTAGTCCATAAACCAAGCTGATTTTTGTTCTACACCGTAGATACCATAGTTAGGTTGGTAGGTAAAACTTATACGGCCAGACAAATTCAACGATATCGACGACATATTCCCGATATTATTTATAATGATTACACAAACTGTTTTCCTGGAGCTGTGGCGGTGTGTATCGCAAATCGGATTACGCACTCTTGCGGCGCAGCGACTAGTCGGAACTTTTATGACGAAGTTAATTTGATTTTAACTTTGTTATGAGTTTCATGAGCTCACACATTTATCTTGCGGCGGTCGACTTGTCTTAGGTTTGTAATGGTAAACAAATAAATCAGAAAGGTCTTACTAAAAAATAACTTCGTATGAATTAATGGCCGACGGAGTTTTAGCTGCCTATCTAGGTCTTGTAAATAGGTATGCGTTTTGTTAACACGAGAGTTAGAACTTATTCTGATAGGCGGCGATGGGCTTGCAACCTGTCACGTATAGAATTAAAACTTTTTTATCTAGGGAGTGACTTGATCTATGTTTGCTGCCTATAAGGGCATTAATAGTGTCTTACTGCAGTTTAATTTAAAATCATGCAATGGCCTTTGGAATAAAATGGAGCTCCCTTTGACAAATTGCCGAAATACACACCACAATAAAAAATATATTTTATACCTATGCACTCTCAGATTCACTTCAGTACACAAAACATCACCGAGGCAATATTACTCAGTTGGCATCACCTTGAATCTTCACTCGTTTAGCAGACTGTGTCACAGTGACATACGGGTATTTAATGAATCCGCCTCAAGTGGTGGTCAATGGGGATTATGCTGTGCCTACGCGGCACCCCCGCTAATCTGCACCACTTCACAACTTGTAAACTAATAAATTGGCAGCAGATGCATATAGCTATGTCATCGATTGAAAACATAATTCATAACATACCTACCTAGTAATAAGCGGGAAGAATCTTAGGTACCTACCCAAGTATATATTTTTTATAGTAATTAATTATTTGTTTTCGATTGGCAGAGACCTATGCGGGCCGGCGGGCGAGACACGTTTTTAATTTCTGATACCCACGACACAAGGAATTATAAAGTGCAATCATTCTGACTTCCGATATCGATACGATATCGGAGGCATGTAAAATGTATCAAATATGTACCTGTCTTTCACATTATCCGATCCGATATCGGATATCGGAGCTATCAATTTCATACATTTTACTTGCTCCTCCATCGTATCGAATAATGTAAAACCGCTCTTAGTTGTGTTATATTTACTTATTGCTGTATTTAATTATTTTACTATTATTTTTGGAACGAAGTTCCTTTTCGGACGATATTGAGAATGGGGGCTGGAAAAAAAAGCGTTCGATTTTACCGTCACGACACATATATAGGTCAAAATGTCACAGTGCGAAGTGCGCAGACGCGAAACAGAGATTGTTACATTGTTAGTACGGAAGACAGTTTCTAGGATTTTAATTGTTGACAATAATGTATTTGACAAATGCCAAGTATCAAAGTTGAAACTTCGTTACAACTGAATGTTCTACGGAGGTTCCACAATACTCACGTGCTTTTTTTGATAAAAAAAATCTCTACCTTACCCTTTTGAAACTCTTGGCGTAGCCGACATGTAGGTATATCAGCAAAGGATGTTGTTAGTAATAGAGTTGCTTGTAGAGGTTTAGATAGTAATAATATGATCTGGCGGTGCACGGTGGCACAAAGCTTCACAAACATCCAAATGAGCCATAACGAGTCGCTGGACGGAGTGGTCGGTGCAGCCGCGGAGTAGGGTGGCACGCGGACGACGCTTTTCGGGATATCGGTTTTAAATACCTACAATTGATTTAAAAAAAGTACGAGTATAAGCAATACATATTTGGAAGCTTTATACATAGATAGCACAAAGATTTTAGTTACTGAATAATAACGGTAAGGTACAGTAAACATTTTATTTTTATCTTACCATGATTTTTAAACGACAGCGAATAAAAATATATATGCCGATCAAACCGAATGTGGGCTTGCTTTAGGGCTTGAGGCATCTTTAGTCGCAAAGTTGCAGTTTAAGATTAGTTTTAAACTTTCAGGAAATAATTTTCAAAAGTAAAGCTTCAAAGAAGCTTTATAAAATGCAACAGAACAATTTATAAATGTTATTAAAATCTGTCCGGTAAGCTTGGAATGTCCGGCATCCAGGCGGCACCTGGCCAGCCACGGCTAGGTGGCTATTACGTCCGGGCGCCCGGAATGTGCGCACGCACGCTAATTGCTAAATTCGCCCGGAACAACCCAACGTTCCCCTCCCTCACCCCCTGCGCGGGGGGTGGGCTTATTGTCCTCGCAGGGTTGCGAGTTTGTTATGAAAATTACGCTCAAATTTTGTGTACGAATAAAGTAATAATTTCCATTTTGGGATTGTGTTTTTCTTGCTCGCTGTCGGTGTTCTTGATGGGAATTAGAAAATTAGAAATGTAGCTTTATTGTACCAACTTTAAGAGAGATTAATGTAACAGCATTCTGATAAGCATCAAATTAGATTCTAATTAGTAAAGTATTTATCCATACTTTTCGGATATACTGACAAACTGCTCTATCAAAATATGTACCTATGATGAGCTTCTAGTAGCCAAAATACACTACCCCTTTTACCATTGTCATCATCATCATCATCCGCAGCCTTTTTCATCCCACTGCTGGGCATAGGCCTCTCTTCGCTTGTGCCAACCTTATAAATTATATAAATACATTTTACCATTGTAAAATGTATTTATATAACAAACTAAACTAGAACACAATAATAATAATAATAATAATACACATGTTGCTACAATAAAACATGTTTACATGTGAGCTTACAAATCACTTTGTGTTTCACTCGCCCAAAGCATTAAAGTAAGTAGGTAGTCCTCGCGGCCTATTTACGGCGCACTCGCAAACCTCTCAGTGACAATCAAGTCTACGAAGCAGACAATCCATTGGCACCTCTCCTTCCTCGCCGATACCTCCTCGAGCATTATCGGCTGTAGACACACCGGCTTCCGGCTCTGCTATCCGGGTACACAGCTCACAGAAAATAGCTCACTCACTTATTATCATGCTGCTACAGATGTTCAGAAACTTTTGTCCTTCCACCTCATCCTGAGCTGTATATGCCATTTAATCTAGTACAACAAGTAGTAGTAATACAAGTACTCTTATATGAGTTGCTGTTTCACTTAAATAAAAGTTATTTGGACTGTTTAATATAATATTATTATATCTAAACAACAGTGAATATATGCGTTTATGTGAAATGGTGTGATATAAAGCTTTTTAATTATTTACCAAAACTTGTAAAATTAGCTAATACCTACCTATTATGGCCACGCTTAACAACAGTCAGGTTAAATTTTACTGTTTAGATGGCTCACGGGTCTGTAAATATGTACTTAGAAAGAAAGAAAGAATTGAATACCTTACGTAGGTGCGCAGTCTCTCATTCAAGTTTGTTATTGCAATGATTTGGAAGTCCAATAGTAGATTCAATATTTACAATTAACTTACCTACCTATATTTTAATTAACTACCTAACTTAAATTAAGTATGCTCATTGCTCACATACTTTCATATTTATAAAGTTTCTCTTTTAAGTGAAGTTCTCTGTAATTTCTTTAGAGAAATAAATACCTTCAAACCTTTAAGAAGGCAAAGCATTGTTGAAATAACTTCAAGATAGCTATTATCGGCAGGCTGTGGCAGGTACCGGGCTCGTGAGCTGAACGGGAGTAATTGCCGAGAAACGCGATCATCGCATCCGAGACGCCGTTGTGCCGGTATTGAGCTCAAACTTGCACTCCGCTTGCCCTGAGACGCTCGCATCGATCGATTTGCTTGCTTGTGTCGACGATATTGAGCGTGCACTATTTCAGAACGTTTCAGTACGTTTTGTAGAAGTTTTCAGCAAGAATTTCTGTGTTAGTTAACAAAAAAGCTAATATTTGTAATGCTGTTGTTTTAGAATATAATTAATTAATCAATAGAGATTTATCCTAGATAAAATAATAATTTAAAAGGTTTTTTATAAATCATAAGTAGCATCACCGTCGCTCTCAAATTCAACTTTAAGATAAGTACATAAATAATACCAGAGATGACATGATACTTTGTAAAGATTACTTTTATATTCGTTGGAAATCAGCTGATAAATATTTTTTCTCACATAATGATTATGATTCACCATTATCGACACTTAAAAATAATGAATCAGATCAATATCTGACTCAAGTGTAGATAAACCAATAATATCAAGGTATCTAATTCGCGGGTGCAGTGGGATACCAGCGCGGCTCGGTTACCGGCGCGTAATTGGCGGGAAATGCGATCCGGTCCATGTTTGCGATCCGGATGCCGCCGGCCCGCCCGGCACGTGTATAACTGGCCTAAGACTGATTTTTCCAGTGATAGGCAATGTTGACTTTGAAAGTCTGGAAAGTCATTCGTAATTTGGATACCTTACCTAGCTAGACGTATTTTTCACGTAGGAAAGTATCCCTGACACATAGATCTTTTACGTTTTACGCTGTACAATAATTAACAATTTTGAAATAAATGAAATAGAGTGATAATACTAAAAGATACAACTTCAGAACAAACGGATTTTTCTGTTTCCTTTTTTAACATTTCAGAAATTAACATAAAAGAGCCTTTGTCACAGAGCCGTTCCTATGTAAAAAGGACTAAGTATAGTAAGGGGTACCTTTTACCATTTACTAAGGACATGGTCACCCTACTCGAAACAAACAGTGATTAGGTTAGGTTAGAGTTATGGTACCTACTTTTTATTAAGTTGTTATGCAAAACATGTTAAGTAAGTATTACTACTTACGTATTTGACAACTACCTTACCAATTTATTAAGGCAGAAGATTCCACTAATTACATTGCCGTATTACCTACCTTTGATCACAAAAAAATCTAAAAAAAGTAGTTACATTCGCTCCACACAACCACAAACACACATATGAGTATGTATGTATGTAGAGGCACAAAACAAAACACGAAGTAAAAAGACATCAGCCGGTCCGCCATGCCGGTACGAAGGGCGGAGCTAATCAGAACCGAGAACCAAACAAAACCGTAAAAACCGACACGACCCAAACCCTTGAAAATAAACCTAACTCTCATAGAGACACGGGCTAAATTCCCGCGATGCTAAGTGGCGGTTGGTAAGCTTCGTTTCACACGTGGAAAGGAAAAGTGGCCAATCAGCGCGCGGTTGCCATAGCGACGAGTTGGCGCCAGGGTTCGATAGATGGCGTGACTTGGCGGTTGTCTTGATTTATTGAAACTCCTATGAGTTGACGTTCCACTTACAGTGGAATTAGATCAGGGAGTTGAATAACATTTACTTATGTCATGTGCAAAGGTTGTATGATATAGATAAATTAGGACATGTATTTTACTGTCGTAGTTTAAAATCAATAATTTTATTACATTTTGTCGACGAAGAAAATTGTATTTTCTTAAACATCTCCCTTTTTTCGTAAAATATGGTTAACTCTACAAAACATTTTTTTTTGACGAATAGAGGTTTTTGAAGTATATCATCTTGAAGTCTGCTATTATTGATCTCAGTAATCTACTCGTAATTCAGAATGTAAAACAGCTTGTGTTGATATTAAAAACCTAACAAAGTTGTGTAAGAGAACCCTCATGAGCACTTTATAATCCCCCTCGGTGGGATTTCAAAGATGCCTCAATATCAGCTTACAGACACAGGTAGGAAGGTACACAGAACTGATTGCATAATAAAAAGTGAATCCATTTATTGCAACGTCTCACAAACCGCCCTAAAATTGGGGAAACCTAATCCCCGTAAGCCATTATACCGAAAATTCAACTACCATCATTCATAACCACCCAATTTTCATCTAAAAGAAACTTTGGTGGCAAGAAAATAAATTACATTTTCGTTTGAGTGTACCCCGCTCGTACAAAATTAAGTGGCAATAAACTTTAGGCGGTGAGATTAGGGTTTATTTTAGTCTGTCGTCGTGCGCCGCGAGTTTGGAAATGAAATTTTCATAAATGTGCGGTGTGGGGGTTGGGGGAGGCGGGGGGTCGTATTTGTGTTTTCCCCGCAGTTTCTGCAATACTTGAGCCCCCGTTGTGACGGACGGAAAACTATTAATAATAATTATGAGTCTAGCAATTACTGTTGTAACTAGGCAAGGATAGCGCGGTGGGTGAGGAGACCTCGCTTGCGTCTGAACCTACTGAGAGCTGGGGGCTGTGGCGTGATGGCATCTTCGTGGCTAGGGCTCCGGCCACCGGTCATTGTAACCTCTTGTTGGATATTTCTTTGTAACACCATGCGTCTCAGTTTAAGTATAGGTACCTAGACATCATTGTTTCTTAATGTACTTAGTGTAGGTATTATGAAAATGTACATTTTGAGTTATAATAATAACTCGTATTACCACAGTATTATCTACTTATAGACTTATATTTAAGCAGTTAAAAACCTATGTTAAGTTTAATTTGAAAAGAAATCCACACATATAATTGAATTAACAAAATATATTAAACTAGCTGCGCTCCCGCGGTGTGACCCGCGGTCCCTCGGGATTTTTTAATTTTTTCGGGATAAAAAGTTGCCTATGTCCTTCCCTGGGATACAACCGTTAACTATGCAAAATTTCAACTTAATCTGTTCAGCGGTTTGGGCGTGAAAGCGTAACAAACAGACAGACAGACAGAGTTACTTTCACATTTATAATATTATATAATTTTATATTTTATTAATAAGGATAAGGATAACAGCAAGCAAAAATAAAAATACAGCACACTTCTCAACTTTCTTAAACATCCAAATAAATTCAATCGCGCTTAACAAATCGATGTCGACAAAAAGCCGTTTCCTTCCGCGAATGTAAGTTTAATGTACCTTCCTTGTCTTGAAGAAATTTGGCATTGTTTGCGCAAAGTATCGTGTATCGGTCGGGTGTCAGGTTCGTAGTACCGAAGCTGCTTTGATTTGACGTGCCACAAGCACACGGGATCACACAAAAAACGTGAACCTTAATTGAATTAGAACATCGATTTTTGACAGTTGATTTGAGAGTAAAATACGAATGATTGTAAACCGGCATTGAATAAATGCTTTAGAAAAAGGAATGGTCCTCCGGTAAGTAAGTAAGTTCGTATGAGTCAGTGGCCAACTCTGGTGACGGAGTTTTTAGGCCGCCTTAAGGCCTCCGTCATGGCTTTAACGACTTAATAGCCGGGACCGACAATTTGACGTACCCTCCGAAGCACGGAAGCGCTCAGATGAAAATGCCACCGGCGGTCACCCATCCAATTACGGACAGTATAGAACGTCGCTTTACTTTGACGATCTATCAAGAACGACTAAGCAAGCACGACCAGTACGACCACGAGCGCTAAAATTCAATAGATGTGGTCACCCTGCGGTCGAATTCCAGCCAAAATCCATCAAATATTTTGATAAATTACCGGCAGATTAAAATCAATACTCATTCGCAAGTTTTTAATAAATGTTTACCTATTTATTAGCATGAATGACTGATGCAGTTTGTTACGTAAATAAAGATGAAACTAAAGATGTCATTGACAAATCCGATATCTAAAAACCACAAGTTAATTAAGCACACACATAATTGATGTGTTCAAATACTTGTGTACATTAGTGACCACAAAATTGCCTATTTGAAGGCAACATTTATTTATTTATTTATTCAGATTTTTTATTTCCAACATCCTTATTCTAAGTTGGTTCGGTCTATTGTCAGCCTCCTCAGGTTTCGCCGATCGATGCCAATTGACGAGCTAACGATGCGGTAATACACTTTTTGCGTCATCCAACACTTTACAATGGCATTTTTTGCGGCACTTAGAGAAGAAAAAGTAAGCTTGAGTTACAAGATTAGGCACTCGATGTACTCGTATTAAGCAGTTTGGATTTGCAAAATGCAATTTAAGAAGCGCGATTAACTTATTTGTCGTAGCATGACTTATTTATTGATATAATAGAAATTATGGTTGATAGTAATAGAAATACTTATAGTAATTATACCTACTGCAATGGTAGATCATACTTATTACTTATATGCGAAAGTTTGAGGATGTTTGTGTTGGTAATTATAAAACTATTAGCGCGATCTAATTTCTTGTGTCGCCATCTAGTTCTAAGCTTTGTGATTACTAAATGATATCCTTATTAAAACCGGTAAAGCATAAAAGGGTCGTTGGGAATAAACGCAATTTTTGTCTCATTTTGCTGAGCTGAGCCGATGCCATTTTTTTTTTTTTTTTTTTTTTTAAATTAAATAGGTCAGCATTTGACCTCCCTCTCCATTTGGCGACCGAGCGAGTATAAAGCTGGTTTCAGACACGCTATCATATATAGCATAGTTCATAGCACAACAATATCGCGCACCATACATTTATTATAGACACGTTCACACTGTACTGGGGCTGAAACCCGCTTAAGATTTTTAGCGTTCGATGACCGTTTACACATAAAATTTGCAGTGCATATAAATCATATCGGTTGAAATTCTTCCGTGTAATAGAACTAGGTCCACTGACCTGGATCCTGTCTTCAGGAAGGTCGGTCTTCAGCGAGAGCATCTCGCGCGCGTATACGTCAGGGTAGTGGGCATCTTTGAACGCCTTCTCCAGTTCATCCAGCTGGTACGACGTGAAGATAGTCCGGCTGGTGGAAAAAGGTTTTGTTTTTGAAAAGGAGTAGATTTACAGTACACGTAAAAGTTCACGTAATGTTTTTAAAGTTTCCATTCTTATTTTTGTTGTTTTTTTGTGAAAATGAGATATAAGATATTACCTATGTCTACGTTTTTTTTTCTTTTTCTTTCCATTGAAACTGTTGAGACCATCAACCGTGAAGTCTTTCGCCGCGTCCAGTGATGATACGCCTGAAAACAAATTTAATTTTAGCACGCTTAAAGATAAATAATGCGAACGTTGTTTTAACTATTTTATCATAAAATGTCATAATTATCGTCAAAGCGATCAAAGCGTATACAAAAATAATCATTCAAAACAAAAGAACGACAAAATATATTTGAATTAAGAACCAGTAGTAAAAACCATGTAGTAAAACAGAGTAAAACCTCAAGTAAAATAACCGCACCACGGAGTTCGATTGGTTTGAATATTTTGTAGAACATGCAACCTTCTTGTTGGAGCAAATGCTGAGGGGTAGCCGTATTTTCACCCACATATAATTATGTAGATTTAAGTACCTATTGTAACTGTTGTATATGATGTGGAGAAAATAAATCTTTATTCTATTCTATTCTATTCTACTCTAAGGTAAGCGAAACTTTATGAATATACTTTATTTCCCAGATACCACCACACTCTAGTTCAAAAGCTTTATGAGTCTGTTTGAATATTTAATTTCTTCAGATTGAAATAGCTGAACGGATATGGTTAACTCTGGCTTTAGCTAGTATTTTTTGTGCTGCTATTTAAATAAACAACCACAGAGACTTTCTAACATTCAAGTATATATTTTATTCTTTATTTATTAGGTCTACCAACAATTTACATTAATATATGAATATGTGCCACAGAATACCAGCGCTGCAGCACCTCTAAGTTGCTGCAGCACACGCTGAGTGGTGTCCATTTTTGTGTATAGTATTAAGTTAGTATAATTAATTATAATTGTATTTTATGCTTTATGAAACACAAAATAAATGTTTTTCTATTCTATTCTATTCTATAATATAGAAATACATAGGTAGTTGTAAGGTACATTAAGTACTGTCTTACGCTAAATACCCAATCACTTATTAGTAGGTAAACACTACATGCACTAAATTTAATAAGAATAAGTAGAAAGGTAACAAAAAAGGTGTTTTTAATATATAATTATAAAAGCGCGTTAAAATAGTCTACATTTGAATAAATTGTACAAACAAAATCTCCTCACTGGGGCTACTCCAGTCTACAAACCAACTATTTAATCTGTGGATGTACACACTATCAGATTCGTCACATAATTACCGCGTGAGATTGCCGCGTGAATTAGTAAACACGCCAGCGGGGCCCCTGCGGGGGAGTCCCCCGGGACGCGGGGAGGGAGCCCCCGGGACCGCCGGGTAATTGAATTTGGTGCCAATGAATACGACAATGAATTATTAAATTTAGAGCGCCCGCGGTACATGCCTACATAGATCGACCTCCATTTTCCACGTAATTTAGATACCTACATCAATAATCAATTTAGATATCTACAGCTTCAAATAAAACAGTAGATCTGAGAGAAACTATTTTATGTTGTTTAAGATAGACTTCTATCTAAGGCGATGTTTAGCTTGCAACATGTCACGTATGGAGTGCTATCTTTAATGAGGACATGTGCCAAACATTGTATAATCTTGGACTTGCTTTGAAAATGTCTGCCTCATCTTGTGGATACCTTCGTGCTCCTGTTTCATTTTATTTAAATCCTTAGGGCCTTACTAATAAACGTGGTATAAAGTTATTCCTCGGAATAAAATAGGAATAACCATACATTTTGACAGTTTACACTCAGGAATAACTTTATACCACGTTTATAAGTAAGGCCGTTAGGGTTTTACTTATAAACGTGGTGTAAAGTTATTCCTCGAAAAAAAATAGGAATAACCATACATTTTGACAGTTTACACTCAGGAATAACTTTATACCACGTTTCTTAGTAAGTCCGTTTAAATTTTTATGGTTTCCTTACAGTATTGTAATTAAAACATGATCACGACTGTATCCCCAACTGTCCCTAAATCGCGCAAAATCACCTTAGTGCTTCGATCAAAAGTAGGTACTTACCTATTCTTGATCGAAGCCTAAGTTTAATAATTCTTTCAACGTATTTCAGGGTCAATAGCCCGAGGTCAGTATTTTTACTAAGATATGCAGCAATGCAGTGAAACACGGCAATGTTTTCGTGACGGGTTGCGGGACGAATCGTTGTTTTGGGGTGCGTGACGTCACGCCGCGCCCGGTCAGGGATCATCGCACTTACATTCTAATCAATTTAATAAAGTGTTTCACATTCGAATTCTAGAGCTTAAATGTAAGTTTGTAGAAAATATAAAACTATATATCAAAACAGGATCAAAAGAGGTAGCGGTAGACTCTAGGTATAATATCAGACCCATTCATTAAATTAATATTCTTCAGTCATAAGGGAGAGTGAGTTTAAATACTTACTAATTATTTGGCACAATGCATAGAGTGAAAAAAGTAAATTGTGGTCAAAACGAAATGAACACAATTTTGTATCACAAGGATTGCATGCCCAATAATGCCCGTCGCATAATTTTTGACTTCACCTACAAAAACGCATTGTGTTTCTACTTGATAAATTAACGGACAATGTTATTGACTTACGGAACCCTAACTAATGTTATTGCCGTCAGAACATGTGTCCGAGTGTTCCGCCGTGGCGTGACGAATCGCGATGTCCGCGCTTTCATTCGACACGTTTGTAATTGAGAAATTTTTGTTAACCCGTTTCAAAAATATCCCTAAAGTTTAGTTACGACATTGTGTCTCAGTCAAAAAACTAAAGAGATGTGAGTTGGTCTGTGTCATGCAACCAATAATGTTCAAAATCTAAACTAAACCGATCAATATAACAAACGTACTGTCCAATAAAATTATCTGTTTTTGCTTCGCCGCGGTCATATTTTACGCAACTCCGTTTCGCTCTACAATATTATCGTAGCACCGCTACGAGTCCGCTACGAACCAATAATGTATGCCATTACACGACCGCTACCCGCAACCAACATTCCATTCTACCCACTCAGATACAAGGTTGAAATTCCCATGGCAATTATAACGATTACTCAGCCACCCCCATCAAAGGACTTCCTACTTTTTGTTGAAGAGAATAAGGCTGGGTTTTGTTTAGGGGTGGTGTAGGGTATAATTTTGCGGAAGGGCCCTCCGCGCAGGGAAGTCGCGAGCTACTCGTCACGAGAACCGCCACTTTCAGACGGACAAATGTTGTAGCGTAAATATTGTTACGTTTCGAGAATATGCAGTTTTAAAATACCGTGCCAAAGATATAGCGAGAAGTTTTTTATATATCTTTTCAGTTATTATGAGGTGGGCATCATATGAAAGTAGATATCATTGCTTTAAAAAATACGCGAGTGTTGGTTTGCTAAAACATGGGTACACAAAGTAAGAAAACTTTTTAAAAATGTTATGGAAAACGATCACCCAAAATTTTGATTCAAAATCAACATTCTCGAGATCATCAAAGGATCTTGAATAACTTGTTCAGAAAGAATGTCTACCGCACCTTAGTACCGTGGACTCGCTACATCAATATCGGATGTAAAGTTGAACAATTTTAGAGATTATTATATTCTATAAGTAACTCTCACTATCGCCTGACTCAATTTTATCTGAAAGCAGTTTAATATTACAAAGCATGCCAAATATAATCTAGCTTCACGTCAGGTTATTCTATATTCGATATATTGGGCCAATCGCGAGGAGAGTGGGCCAAATTGGCAATCCTCGGCCAATTTACCCCATCACGGCGGGATTAGATTTGTTTGCGAGTGCTTCGGGCCAATCTGCATGCGAAGAAAATGTGACGAAACGTGACGACGCTCGCTCAAAGTAATTGGCCATTAAAAATATCGAGATTTAGCACATTTATGGCTGACGGGTACAGATGTCTTCTAGTTTGATACGTACTAAGACACGGATTTAAGAAAGATGCTCTGTGCGATGTGAGTTTGTTTTTAGGTTCAATAGCTTGCTGATCGCCTAATATCTCTAATATTCAATGTTAACGATTTTTCTTGTATAGTCAGCGTCACGAACTGGTAACCCCTCTGCAATACAAACCGCCAATGTGTACCTAGTATTAAGAAATTTAGAAACCTAATGTGACTTCCATGTTTAAAATTCATGTTGTAATGGAACTTTACCTGTTCCCGTGTCGGGATAACATACAAATAGCTTTCTGACAGATGATTAGACTGACACACGAGTGTCCCTCGTACGATCTCGATACGTAATGGAAATGGAGATATAAAAACCTGCAGAAATAAAAGTATGTTACACATTTCAGTCGATAATTTCAACATTATCAAACGTAGCCATTCGTAAAAATTCTTAAATGGTAATCTTCAATCCTAAAATAGCTCGGAGCTCGAATAGCGAATGCAAAATTAGAAAGAAACGCGGAATACGTCGAGACACGCAATTAAGGTGTGCGCAGAAGAAATTGGCAATTTTCGCGTCAGGCCAATTCGCCACACGCGCTTATTTGATTTGAGGCAGCCGCGGGAAAAGTTGTTGTCACTGTATCTGCATACCTATAGCACCTATAGCTTTTTCTATAGGGTCTATTAGTATAGTATAGATTAATCGTGCTCGCTATTGACCATAATAGACGAGCTTACATATTCTGCGGATTGATTATAGGCGATAGATTTTCGTTAGGTAAGTATAAATAATTTCAAAGCAAAGCAATACATAAAGAAAATAGTAGGAGTCATAGTATGACATAAGTATATCTAGTAGATATTAGCTGAAATAAAACTGAAAAATAAAGCGAATAACTAGGCTAAATAATACTTGCTAAAATTCAAGTCCAATTATCCACCAACGAGCTCAAAAATCAGTTGATTCTACTACAACTGTACCCCACTCTCTTTGGTGGACATTGAACTAGTAAGCTAAGTAAAAAAATGTAATATTACCTGAATAAAACTGTCGAACCGCTACGGATACATGAAACAAACAAAAATACATACTTATCAGACAGGAAAGCGAAGAGCACTACTTACTCAACATAAAATTGTAGCATTTTAAGTATAAAAGAACTTTGAGTTTGAAGCTGTGATAAAATCGCATCGTAGGCGCGTGGTCTTGAATCGGCTGAACCGTAAGAGGTGCGAGTTCTATTCTTACGGGCGGGACAAAATGTTTGTATGATCTGTAAATATTTGTTCCGGGGCTGGGAGTTGTGGTACCATGGTAGGTTCTAGTCGTGCTCCTTGTAGTTTCTGAAACCCACAATCACAGGGAATCCTAATAGAATATGACAAGTTTGTGATTGTGGGTCCTAAACTTTTAACGTCCATACGTTTACATTTAATAAAACTCTAATTTCGTCATGAGTTTATAGAATATGACAAGTTTGTGATTGTTGGTTCTAAACTTTTAACGTCCATACGTTTACATTTAATAAAACTCTAATTTCGTCATGAGTTTTATTCTACCAACAGATGGCGTAACCCGCTCGCGTGCGTAACCTCCAAACTTACAACACTACCACACAATCTGTGACGTGGCCATTTAATTTTGAGATCTGCGATGGTATCACATTACACTCCAGTGTTCCCACACTCACAGGTGTGAATGAAAAACGAGCAAAGACAGAGACAAAAGGTTGTAGTCTCTTTGTGAGGTATTATGATCTTCTCTCTGTATTCTGTGCTTTGGTTCGCAATCTGGTTTTGAGATGAGGAAGGAATGATACATGGACGGATTTGAGGACTGCTTTTTGTGGAGATGTAGAGGCACTTGCATACTTTAAGTAGAGTTTTACTTCCTAAAACATGACTAGCATCTGGTCAAAATGCACGAAATCATTGGTTTTAGGAGTGTTTATCTTACAAAGCCTATGTGCCGTTTAGAATATAAGCCGTTATTGAACGAATGAAGTTATTTTAAGAAATCTCAACATTTTTATCTCAATTTACTTAAGTAGGTACTCATTATTATTATTATTATTTTTTTAATTTCAGTTCTCCCGCGACCACGAGCGCTGCAACGCGTTCGAAACGTCGGGACCAAATAAAACAAGTAGGTACGCGATAAAAACCCGTTTATTCAAAAAATTAATTAAGTCGTCAAATCACGAAGGCTTAATAAGTTTAGGTACTCATTCTTCCAAAAACATTAAATATGCATTGCGACCTGTAGGTAAGTAGGTATCCATAAGGCATGGTGCTCTGTGTATATTTTTTTTAAACAATAATAAGTACTAAATACTCTGATCGCATTGCACTATCAGGCCTACAATAAAAATGTAAAAACGAGTCTCAGCTGAAGCAACAAATTAAGTTGATTATAAATTGTTTCCAATAATTTAAATAGTCGTTTATCAATGTACCATAATTGAGGATATTGTTTTTAAAATAAATACTAGATTCTACGCCATCTTGTGGACAAAATGATCTAGTTGTTAATACAATATGCAATTAGTGAGTAAATAAGTTCAATCATATCAGCTAAGTAACGACTCAAGAGAACGATAGCTTTAATTGAGTATTGTAATTTGTTTTAACAACACAACACATGCGGGTGTCCAAGGACTGATGCTTGCGTAAACGATAACAAGTTGTAAGAAATTCTGGTAGAGTTTCTGTACGTCTTACTTCTTGTCAGAAGAAAATGTGAAGATTCAAATAATATTATAAAAAGTAATATTCAAACATTTGGTTAAACAACAAAAGAACATGATTGGTTTAAGTCATAGGTACCTACCTAATTATAACAAGGAAGGTCGGTTTACAAAATCCATGATTATCATAATCCTAAAGAATTATGTTATACTTGAAATACGCGCTGAGGCTTGCTCACAATTTGTATAAAACTCATAGAAACTCATTCAAAAGTATTTAAACCCGAGTTCACGACCGAAACGACATTAAATTCATAAAATTCCTGCTAAATTATAACATAGCCATCTATTTAACGAGCTAAACGGCATAACGGCGTTACGTGGGGCAGAGCCTCCGAGAAATCATTTTTGGGGGACTTGCCCCTCGGGGCTCGTTAGGGTGTGGGGGTTGCAATTTTTTGAAAACGATATTGTTGAGCCCTTAAGAGGAAAGTAATGACGTAAGAATATACCAAGTAGGTAAAAGTTGGATGGAATTTTGTGATTTTATTAGTGTAAGAGCTTTATGTTTTTTTGTTGAACAAAAATTTTGACGACGATAAAGATACATGTACGAAATGTGTTTGGACGTGACTCTAGCTACGTCGAGACAAATTTGGGTTTTGAGCACACGCAGAGCTGTGTCCTTTTCTTTCAGAAATATACAGAAAAAAATACACTTTCACATTTACATGTCATATTTTATTCAAAGCTACTTTAAGCTTAAAACAAAAATTGTATGGACGCAATACATAAATTATATAGTTCCCATAGCATAGCACAAGCTTTGCTTAGCTTGGGACATCTCCTTTGACATTTTTTTATACTTATAATTAGGTCAGTGTACCTACTGCAACGAATGTTTCTAGAAATTGTCAATCTTAGATCAATACTGAGGACTAAAAGAATATTGTTACACACTCAAGGGCGTTGGAGCAAAGAACCGCATCATTACCGACACAGCCGAACGGACCTGCGCACTCGCGCGGCAAAATATAATGGTTTGTTGGGTATCGCTTCTGATTGACACAGTACACGAATGCAGTAGCCCAAGTCTGATAACGCCTACATCATAAAAAAACAGAGAAAGTTATACTTACACAAGTACTTATTTTAATTATTTGGCATAGGTACCATTCGATATGAATTCGATGAATATTGTGTGTAAAAATGTTCAACATAGGTAACTTTTTCTAAAAATGCTACTTTTTAGTCTGGAAAAATGATGATTATTGGCTTACGAAAATTTAATTGTGTCAAATTAAAGGATAAAATAAATGAAAAAAAAAATGAATTCTATTCTATTCTATTCTATTCTATTCAAGGATGGGTAGGTAATTTGTATAAAGAATCAAAGTAATCAGGATAGGTATCATAAAAAATCGAAGATAGTTGATTCTGGGATAATATGAGAGAATTGTTAAAGGAGTAACTCTAAGTTTTTTTTTTTTTTTTTTTTTTATCAACCTATGGTGTCCCACTGCTGGGCAAAGGTCTCCCCCAAAATTTTCCACATGTCCCTATCTCTGGCGATTTCCCACCACTCTAAGTTAATATTTTAAAATTTTCAATATCATAAATATTCGCTTCTCCATAGATTAAAAAACTAGATTTTTCCATAGTTTCCGTACTGTGCTCCTGTACTAGGTATAGTCTGTGGGCGGGGGCGGACACTGCCTGTCGGTAATTGGCTGCCTTGGTCGACTGCCTTCCTTTTACCAGTCCATTGGACGACGACGGGGATCCAGAACTTCAGGAGAGTCGATATAAAGTTATCTATTCTTATTTGAACTTTGTATCTATTAAGTCATCTTCGGAAGTACTCCCTTGATTACAAACCATATTCTAATTTATTATTTTTTTACCCTAATCTGTGCCATGATGATTTTCTTAAAGTCTTCTAAGAGTTACACCTACATTTAAAATTTATGAACAATTTAGGCGAAAAAGTACGTGAGTGTCGTGGAACCTCCGTGGAACACTCGGTTGGAACGAAGTTTCGACTTTGACATAATAATTTTAATTTTTTTTTATATTAAAATCCGAGACGCTCTTCCGTACTAACAATGCAATAATCTATGGACTATTTCGCGTCTGCGCACTTCGCACTGTGACGTTTTGACCTATGTAGGTATGTGTCGTGACGGTAAAATGGAATGAACGCTTTTTTTTTCTAGCCTCCATTCTTGAAAGAGTCTGTTCAAAAAGAGAACTGTCGCCAACCCTATCCAGCTGTCATTTGTAAGCAAAAGTAGTAAATTAGCAACGCGTGCCCTTAATTCTCAGGCCGCTTCTCTTTTTGAACAGACTTTACCGTCCAAAAAGGAACTTTGTTCCAATAAATAGGTGTAAGGTGGTAGGAGGTAAGGTGACTGTCAATCACAATTTTACAACAAAATCACATTGAACTCACTCATACGTAAGATGTAAGACTTCAAATACGAGTACAAACAAAGCTGTATTGCTCACTGTAAATACTTAAATAAATAAATAATAAATAATGCTGGACATTTAAACTAAGCAAAGCTTAGGTACTATGGGAACGAGTAACGCTGATATACTACCTTTTGTTTATAAATACATACATATTATACATAGAAACACCCAGACCAGAGATTAATATTTGCAAATCGTACAAAAATTCATCACGCGGCGGGAATCGAACCCGCGACCTTCTGCGTTCCAAGCGGGCTTTCACCCACTGCCCCACAGAGGTCGTCAAAGTACAATCATTTGATTACTCTTTGCTTTAAAATATCATTATTTAAACGTTACGCGCAATACTCGTAATATACTCGTATACTCGTAATTCTTATGATTTCCTGGTTTTCAATAACATACCACTTTAGGAATACTAATAATTTACGCACGAGGCGTGTTCTCGTTGATGTAGGGCCACTTTAAAAGGCTCCAGCGCCTATCCGAAGGCATTTCCTGGTTCTTAATCACCCTATTCAAACCTGCATTTCATCGTGATGTATGACGCATCTACACGAAAAAAATATATTGAAATGTCAAATCCAAATTATTCTTTATTCAGGTTGTATTAAGTAACTGTTTTTTGCTCTTGTTTACATGAATCAATAAGGTGTAAAATTAAGGAATGTCAGACGTCAATATAATACGCGCATTGCGCCCAGCCGACTAGAACGCAAACAGCTAACGAATTCTTTTGTCATCACAAAATTTTCCAATGACGTACTAATCGAGGGCCTCGTCTCAAGCAATTACAGGCCAAGACAGCCCGATGGGTCTGTAATGAGCAGGCACTCACAGGCCCTACAGGCCGCGACAGGACCTATTATAATTGCTAATGGTCCTTCGATATTTTGGAGCTTCAGCTCATCAAAACCAACTCTATTCCAACACAATAGGGCTTAAAATCTTTTGATAGCAACGGCATATTCATTAAGCGATCAGTGGCCTGGGTGGGGGGATCTTAATCGTAAAACGTTATTGTTGTGTGAACGAATTCAATTTGTTTGGGGTTTTTGCGAATTGAAGAAAGTTTGCAGGGTTATTGATCTCGTTATGGTTTGAGCCGTGTTGGTCAAATGGGGTTGTGCCTCAACTTTCAATCCGAAGGTCGTGGGTTTGAATCCCAGCCGTGAATCACTGGATTTTTCGTTTCGAAAAATGTATATGCGCTTTAACACAAGCTCATAACGGTGAAGGAAAACATCGTGAGGAAACCCGCAGCTAGTAGTCAGCTCCACACGTATTGACGTCGTCTTTCCTGTGGGCCAGGCTGATTAAGCTGAGAGGATGGTTTAGGTGCTGGGCAAGCCTATTCCATCTCAAACAATGTCCCAGGCACTACAGCGTCACGTTAAGTGTAGGCATACCTATGCATACGTAGGCATAGGTCCTGACGCTGTATAAATCATCTAATATGGTTTAAGGCATATTTTTTCTAGAGTTTTTTAATAAGTAAGATGTTCGATTGTTGGATGATATATTATCAATGTTACCGCGAAAGCGAAGGCACAGGACCTGAAAGATTGGTATACCTACAGAAAAATATTGAAGTCTACTTAGCATTATTCAAACTTGTGCTTTCTAAGAATTTTTTATTATCCTCTAGTTGCCTACCACCGCGAAGCGAAAATAATTTAACTATCTTCTTTACAATCATTGTGGATAAAGGATTTTAAATGCATCATAAAGAGTCTCCTTTTCGTGCACTTGACACAAAGTTTTCGACAGTAAGTACAGTATAAATTACTGACTTTAAAAAGCTAATGTAAATAGTGCAGTGGAAGTCCAGCGGATGATGATGAGCACCTGGCGGCTCCCAGTAACCAGACACGCACAATTAGTCGGCACTCGGCTCACCAGCTCCACTTGTCCACTCCGACATTTGATATTAGCATGTTTCGCATCAATATTAACTGTTGGTTTTACTAGATTGTGGTGAGAGATTTGTGATATTCTATCAAGGTACATTGTTCTAAATAAATAAATTTGAATTTTAAACAATTTAGAAACAATTTGAAGCTCCTATCTCATCATGCTAGGTCACCCTTGTACCTATATCGTGCTTTTGAATACCTAATAACAGGGTAAGGCTATTTCATATAAGATACAATTTTAGTTATGAACCTACAGGTTTCAAAGTTATGGAATATTAAAAATCATAAATTTTGATTGTTTTGTTACTGGCCTAAGTTGAATAAATCAAAATAAACAGTATAATATTAAATGATAACTATAGTGTTTAGTTATAAATTATAATGGGCTTTCTTATGAGGGATTACTATCTAACTCTAATCTCCAATATATTTCTTTATTTTAGAAAATCAAAGCTCTGATTAGAGAATCGTGAGTCCATATTGTTTGGTTTTTTGAATGTCAAGTCCTAATAGAGTAACACTACACCACAAAATCTTTCCCTTTCAAAACAACTCCGCCTATTAATAGCTCCGTGTCATTTGCCTGTCCGTGTATCCAAATTAATTTACCGCTGAAACCCAATACCCAATCACCACATTAAGATACTACTTGTTATTACAACTTGTCGCCACTTAGCGGGAGAAAACAGCGGTTTCTGTGACACCCGACACCTACACCCCGGGAAAAACAAAAACCAACCATAAAACAACAACGTAGAGCCCAAAATATTACGTCACTAAACACTTATATTTAATTCGTGAGTGGAATAGAGAAATAAAATGAACTTAAAGCTTATGGAGTAAGGTTTAGTTTGGGTTGGGGGTTGAAAGTGTCAATATTAACAGGCGCTACTTGTCTTAGTTGTCAAAAAAAGTTTCCTGAATGTTTCGGGTAATTGAGAACGTTGTGTCGGCGCTTAGATTGGGGCCTGTTTTGTACAGGAAGAGATAATATTTAAGCTGATATTATTTTAAGTAAACAAAGCCTAAAAACCTTTGCTGCTAATAATAGGTAGTGCAATTCAGCGCTACGCCCTTGTCTAGTAATAGATCATTTAGTCTTGTGATAAATAATATTCCAGTTGATTGATAAAGCAGCTCTTATTCGGAACATAAAGGTATAAAAATATTGTTGCATTCAACGGTTGCTTTCTCATAATTAAGAATGGTATGTCTGCTGTTCACATATCTTCCATTGTGTCACAAGTGCTATTAAAGATTCCAACAGAGGGATTTCAATTTGTTGCCTGTCATGCATCATTGTGGTTTTGTTCAGTGAAATAAAAATCATTGCTTTTTATTTGATATTCATAGCAAACATTCATTTTCCTGATATAAATTTTTGTATTTTGATGATTGAGGTAAAAGTTAATTGGGGATCACTGCTCTACCATTCCTCCACAACCAACTTATTCACTCGTGTAATTGAACCCTATTTTTTTCTTAACCTATCAAGTACCACTTCTGGGCAAAATAGTACATTATGGTACTAGTGTGTAACATTGGTGATTACCGCCGAGGTGTTTTTATGAGCCGAGCCGTTAGGCGAGGCTCATAATAGAACAGAGGACGGTAATCATCAATACACACGTGTATCATACGACGTTTTTCAACACACTTGTGAATAAAATAACAATAAAAACTCATTTTCAACAGTGAAAACGAGTTGTGAAAAATGTTTCGCTATTGCGGGAAAAATTAATCAGTTTTCCTATGCGCGCGCATTGCGATCGGCCACAGACTATATTTCCGCGCCGCGCATAGGGTTTGCGGCCTATTCTGCCACGGACAAAATGGGGAATTTAAAGTTTTCTTTTATTATAGAGAAAACAAAAGTTATATTTGAGTGAAAGTTTTATTTATTAAACACGTACGAGTTAAAATTATCTATTTAAATTAGAAGTTGCATGAAATGAGCAAGCAATAGGAACATTAATTTATTTGTTCTATTGAACACGATCTTTTTTCTGAATAAAAACTTTTTAAAGAACAAAGCAACTCAACCAATAAAATTAAAAAAAAATTCTATTACTCACTAGTGAGTTATAGTAATGAAAAAGTCACAGTTTGATTATGGGTGTCATTATGTGCCTAATTGCGGTGACCATAGAGCCACTTTATGAGCAAGTGTGTTGAAAATGCCTTTATCTTACACTCCATGCGTTTCAAGGCTACGTTTTGCCAGACCTTAAGGAAAAATGTAATAACCAATAGGGTGAACGCAAATCCTTCAGCACATAGTTACGCAAACCGACCCTAATTTTGAATTTAAAAATGGCGTCGTCTAAACAATAGAACCGTAAGGCCAAAGCACATTGTTTTAGAAACAATAAACGCACCATGATGGTGAAATGTCAAATCTACAGCGAATTCCACCCCGCGGCATTCCAAATATGAAATTCCCGCGCAAAAATGGCGGCGGAGGTAATTTTTACAAATGGCTGCCGGTCGGGGATCCCGTCAGGTGGTCTGTTGTCTGCCTTTCATAGACACCGCTAGCGTTAAACAAACACACGTCGTGCACCGCAAAGAACTAGGTACTATTTTCATTACCGTGCACTAGTTTTTGTTTCTCCGGAAAATCATTCCATTTTGGGTAGCAACATTTTTTTGAAATTATGTTGATTATTTGAAAGTGATTCCTCTGTGTTACGTCTATATTAACTCTAATTTGAGTAACAAATTTTCTAAGCGTCAACTAAAACGAATTCTTCGTGTCCTACCAACTGAAAAGTCCTCGCACCTCTTCAGTTTCAAGCCACAATCATCTTTCGCAACCACGAAATAGAGCTGAATTCTGTGTGTCGGGTATATTGGTTTATGATTTGTGGTATTGGCTGAGTTAGGCGACTGCGCGAAGGTTGGCGTTTGGCGGATTCATTACTGAGACAAAGGAGGGGGGAGCTCCCCCTACTCGGCCACTTTCCTAAATCACCGGCAAATGTATTGTTGTAGTTGGTAGTACCTATCTCTATCAGATCGATTCGTGTGTTAATACTGAAGTGCATGAATGTTAGAATGCTGTGCAAGTAATTCTAAAAGTTTTGATTTATTTAGATGTAAAATTATAAGAAGACTCACCTGAAAGTTGTTGCTGATGTGAACTGGGACTGTAGGGTGATTTGATTTGAGGAAATCCTGAAACAATACATTAGTCATGTTAATCAATATCTACTCAAATAAGTAAACATACAAATAAAACTTCTCTTAATAGGCTACTTAAGTCATCAACTTTCTTAGAAAAGTCCACGTTATTACTTTGTTCGTGCACATGGCAAAATTGAACTTAAATTCACAACCTAATAAGAATCTTACTAATACAACAGTTTAATTAACTTTTAATTTAACTTCAAAATATACACTTTCCAAATTTCGTAAGGTCCCCTGCAACCCTGATTAAGCAACAGCACTGTCTCCTGAGGAATTCCAATTTAAAAGTGCTGCCTCTGATTTACCTCCTAATTCCGTCCCGTCCCATCTCGTCCTGGTACACTGGGGCATGTTTTAAGTGAATGATAAATTTAAGTGCTTTGTCTAGATTTTTGGGAAGCATTCTTAATGAGGTACAATTCAATGTCCACTTCTTCACACAAATAGTTAAAGTAAAATGTAGCGCCAACTGTAATCATTTATTCTTCGGCATAACAAGAACATTCCATTCATTTTACATTTTGTATTCATCCTACATTCTGTACATTGCGTGGACATCTCAAGTTACCTACAAAAAAACGGTACAATACTAGCCGGTAATCGAATACAAATCAAATTCGCGAAACAATAGCACAATCCACAAAGACAGCTCCATTCAATTAATCATAGATTCGTAGGTACTTCAAAGACTTTCCAAGTATTAAGAGGGTTCTTTTACTATTGGCAAACGGCTCAAAACAATCGTTGGTATTTTTAATCATATTTGGGACTACATTTTAGGGTTAATAACAGTAAGGACGAATGAGAAAAACTTCGGTAATGGGGTATCTTATCGCGACCGTTTTCTCCAATGTCATCTAAACAGATATATCTTGCAGGTCAAAGACCTTAATTTCGTCTCCCAATATCATTCGGTCTGATATCTCAAGAAGAGAACAACGATGTTAATATGAATATAAATTATCCATAATTGTATTTCACACTTTCTGACAATAACTACAAAAGGCTAAACGTTTCCTCAATCATGTAAGATAAATAAGGTGATGCACCATTGTTCGTCTCACGCCCACTGGCTGGACACAATGGAGAAACTGCGCATCCTGTTATGGAATTCACATAGAGAAAGGTTTCTAAACTTTACTGGAGTGGCATCACGAAATAATTTCAACCGATACGACTTAGTATCGCACTGCAATTTTTTTCGTGTACCTAAACGCTCATCGGATGTTAAAGTCATAGTAAACATCCATTTACACGATGTGATTTTTCGTACGATTTCCTAAGCCCCGCCCGTTGATTGTGCTGACGAGCGTCGCGCTAACTATGACAAATCGCTTAGTACGATGAGCGTTTACACGTGGAAAATTGCCGTGCGAGACGATATCGTATGGGCTGAAATCGCATCATGTAAAAGCACCACTCGTTCGGTCGCTAGAGTGCATCGGCTCAGCAAAACGTGCATAAAATCGCATCGTGTAAAACTTTAAATGCTCTTTAAAATATCTAGCGGGAAAAAGATGATGGCGTTCTTATGTGGAGGACAAAAGGGATTATCTGCAGGGAAAGGATACTTTGCACAATAAACTTTCTCCGTCCAGCGAATCTATCATCAGCCGTAGGTTTTTCTTTTTTTTTTTTTTTGCTGGACTTTTTGAGGGATCTTTTTGGTGCATCGCTGCTAGCTCCTTCATTTATCACCGTTCAATGCGGTATCTTATAAAATCAACCTTATTGTAAATCTTAATCATTTGAATTAATTCTTGGTCTTCTCTTTCCCCCTTTTAACTTTGGCTTCCTTGTTTACTAGGAAAAGATTCGATTGGTTCTTGAAAAATTTATTGCGATACGGATTTGATATACCACCAAGAACATAAATTTAAAGAAGTGCAGCTGTAGTTGATGTGGAAGAAATAGGAGTAACCATTCTCTAATGGTACATCTGCTATTACAAATACGTACACTTACCTGACGTACCCTACTAAATTATTAGTTGAAGTTCCGTAGTGCCAACAGTCCGCCCATACTACCCTCGCCTCACAACCGTCTCACAAAAAACTCAATAGGGCATCATGTTCCCTGTGTGCTCCTAACAATGTAAAGAGGATTACTCACTTAAGCTTCGCTTTCCTTTAAAACAGTCGCAACAATATGACGGCCGTACGATCCAAGAAACGATCAGAAAGTTCTTCATCAGTCATGATACATACAGCCGGTTTCTCGAACGCTAAACTTGGATTACTTGGTCCTCATTGGTCGAATGACAGATTTGACTAAATTTAAAAGATAGTGTTATAAATAAATAAATAATGCTGGACATTTCACACAGCATCATCTGGCCCCAAACTAAGCAAAGCTTGTACTATGGGAACCAGATAACTGATATACTACATACTTTTTGTTTGTAAATACATACATACATATTATACATAGAAACACCCAGACCCGAGACAAATATCTGTAGGTCATACAAACATTTGTCCCGCGGCGGAGATCGAACCCGCAACCTTCTGCGTCGCAGGCGGACCTTTGCACACTGTGCCACAGAGGTCGTCGGTTTGTTATAAAATATTAGTTATGGTTTCTCTGTGCGCAAGCCTACATTTTTCTTGTGAATATAGGTGACCATAATAAAGACATGTACTTAAACCTATTCGTGAGTGATCATTAATAATAAAGATCAGCTACTTAATAACGGTCACCGTTTCATGAAAACTAAATCCTTAAAGGCCGCACTTGGCGTGTGTTATCCACTCAATACGTCAACAGCGATTAGTGTGCTCCTGCGCATCCTTTGTTTTGTCTTCAAGTGTGATCTTTTATCAATTAGATTGATCCTGTTTGAAGATTGTAAAGAGCTTTTATGAACGTATTATAACGTAGAAATGGTCTTGATACTGTAGTTGTTATGTAGGTGTTGAGTATTCATGCAATGTATGCTTAACCAGGAAGTATATATTATAGGTGAGATCATGAATTACCTACATTTGTATGTATTTCCGCTGAGCTACGACCCTATTGTTTTTAAGAAGAGAGTTAATAGGCACCTTCTGGGTAAGCTCGCTCCATCGTAGACCTCACTCTTGCCTGTGTAAGTCTGAGGTCAAGAGCCGATCCATTCATCATAAAAAAATAAAAAAAATACAAATCTATAAAGCTTTGACGTTTCCTTTTCATTACCTACCTACATATGCCGCATAATTTTCTGATTATTTATTACTAACAACAAAACACAGAACCACACATAAGTAAAACACGAAACTAGTTCAGATAACTAACATTAATTTATATTAAGATTACTAAATTAATATGATTTTATTTCCCTTTGCCCAATTATCAGTAGACGGGCAGTCGATCCGGCATTAATGATCATGAGTCATTCGTTTATTGTCTCGTTATACGAAGGAGACGGGCCGAGTCGAGCCGAGACAAGACGATAGTGACGCCTCAGGCCCTCAAGTGGGCCACAATTAAATCTGCCTCAATTAATTATGAAGGAATTCGATAGCCCACAATAGGATCTATTGAGTTCAATAGTCGATTTGTGGGGTAAATATTTTTTGTCTAGGAATTAAATTACATGCGATTGACGACCTCTGTGGCGCAGTGGGCGAAGGTCCGCCTGCGACGCAGAAGGTTGCGGGTTCGATCCCCGCCGCGGGACAAATGTTTGTATGACCTACAGATATTTGTCTTGGGTCTGGGTGTTTCTATGTATAATATGTATGTATTTACAAACAAAAAGTATATAAGTAGTATATCAGTTATCTGGTTCCCATAGTACAAGCTTTGATTAGTTTGGGGCTAGATGATGCTGTGTGAATATGTCCAGCATTATTATTATATTATTGGTCGCGAAGGAACAGGAGTAGAATCACCTAGTTTTAAGACGTTTCAAAGTGATCCCAGCGGTCCTACTGAATAAATGCTATTAAAAAAAAAAAAAAAAAAAATATTATGCATTGGTTTTTTTGTCGATGTTATCAGTATTTTTATTGAGAATTATATTGTGTTTTTATCCATAGATCTATACTTAAGTAGGTAATAAGTAGAAGTATCAAAAAGTAATTGGAAAGCCTGGATAGAACGTCTCAAAGTATGACTGTATTAATAAGCAAAATTCTATAATTTGGTTTTAGTAGGTACCTATGACTTGTTAAGATAATGTACTTAGCTTAAAGAAAATAACTAAACTTACCATAAATGATTAAAAAAACCTAAAGATCGCTAATTGACAGCCTTACTAATACAGGTACGTAAGCTAACAGCTAACCTACTTAGCGTTAATTCGTGTCACAATTCATTAGCACGAGCTTGCGCCATCTTGTTGTAAACGTCACATTTAAATTCAGAACACGTTCGCGCGGCGAGTGCGCGGGTTGTTGTCGCACGCATCGACTCGTGTGCCCACCCTTACAATTAAAAATCAAGTTATTTTACAAAATAGTTATGTGTAGGTAGTTTTTGTTCAATATCGACAGCTTCAATCAAATACCTACTTAATTATTTACAGAGCAGACTTCACCTAGCACTACACAGCATGCTAAGTAGATTCCCTGACGTTGTATCAATATTCACTTCTAAGTCGATAGAAGGCAGTTATTAAAATAGTTCTATAAAATTAGCTATAATAATTAAGGTTTTACGTCTGTTTTTCTGTTCACCGATATCTCCATCAATTACGGATTTAATTTATTTTTGTTTGAAAGCTTACTATTTATAGAAATACATCTACATAGGATGGTCTTATATAAATTTGATTCATAAGAAATTGATACTCCCCGGAAATCTTGAAAAATATTAGCTGTTCTATAAGGTGTGTTATTGTACTGAATTTAATCAAGTAGATACCGCAAATTCTTCGCACCACAATTAAGTAGACTATACTATGACGCCAATAAATTAATATCCAATCATTGGGGTTAGTTAATTGCGTTGGCGCGAACTTGTAATCCTGCAAGAATGCACGGTGTTCTTACATCGCCAGTATAACTTGGCCTTCCAAATCTGAAGACGCGTTGGGAAATAATATGGGTTGTGGGGTCGTGGGCGGCCAGGCTGCACTGGCAGCTATACCCGTCTAATGTGCAGAGCTATTCCAATTACTCCGGGTGGAGGCGCGGCGTGCCCTCCGCATTTCGTCGGCTAATCCGCCAACAAAAGACCTCTTATAATTTGGGAGGTAATTGAAATTTTATTGCGAGTTTCATGGTGAGGTTTGTTGATAAGCTGATAAGCCAAGATCTGATCTGGCACTTCACAATAATACTTCCATTCATATTAAACTGACAATTTAGCAATCCTTGGAGACTGTTTTTAAGTTTTTTGCTTATTACTCTCATGTCAATGAAAAGAAACAACAACTTTAGCAGCCCCCTTGAGCTACAGGACCTACAGGGATCAGTTAGAACTTGAAAGTACCTATTAAACTAGGCAAAAAAAAAACATAGTATTAATCAAGTGCATTTTTTTATATTAAATAGTGGTTCGTTTTTGCAGAATCCTAAATAAACTTTGTTGAAGCTAACTTCAACTGCCGTTTCTTACAATAACATTGTAGGATGCAAAATCGTGTTCATCTTCCCAGATTACATCTAAAATTTAAAAGTGTTTTAACGTTCATAAATACGGATCAAAGTGTCCTTAACAAAAGGAATCGCCGTTGTTTTTCTTACGGAAGCCTATAAAAACATTTCCAGGTTCTTAGATGTGGTCAATAAACATCTTCTGTCTTTGGACGAGCGATGCAATTATATTTAAATAGCAAAAAGTTTGAAAAGTCAACATAATATTTGAATGGGTGATGATTTACATATTTGAATATGGCGGTAAGCTTTTTTGGTAGAGACGCATGATAGTTAAACAGCTTTGTCACATGGTTAATTAATAATGTACTGATGGCTCGCATCTTTGCCTGAATTTTGACGACCTCTGTGGCGCAGTGGGCGAAGGTCCGCCTGCGACGCAGAAGGTTGCGGGTTCGATCCCCGCCGCGGGACAAATGTTTGTATGACCTACAGATATTTGTCTCGGGTCTGGGTGTTTCTATGTATAATATGTATGTATTTACAAACAAAAAGTATATAAGTAGTATATCAGTTATCTGGTTCCCATAGTACAAGCTTTGCTTAGTTTGGGGCTAGATGATGCTGTGTGAAAATGTCCAGCATTATTTATTTTATTTATTTATTTATTTTAATTAGGTACCTTTACTAACAAAACCAACTAGCAACCCAAACTTTAGGTAATGAAAGAGATAAGAAGCTAAGACAAAAAAAAATCACGTTTCTTATCGTAACAAAATTAGAATCTTTTCATCGTTTCCAACCGTTTGACAAGTCAATTGATCACATCATCGAGTAGATCCGTTGAAAGACAACCGCCAAAGATGCTGAAGGGCACAATGAGACCCATTGAGCGAACGCCTCGGCCGGCACAATGAGCTTTGTGTCGCTGTCACAATATTATGCGACAAATCCCTAATCTGATGGGTGCTTAACTGCTTCGCGATGCTCAAACTTTGGCTCCCATCTCTTAAAATTTTAAAATGTATTCCAAAAATTGCACATTGCAAATCAAAATGTATGGGTGCCATTTTTGGGATACTTTCAAATTCAACAAAATAATATGGATATTAGTCTATTATCTCTACAAAATACAAAGTCACTTTCCGCCGTCTGTTCTCTATCTGTTCCTCTGTAATCTTAAATGTTTTAAGTTACGCAACGGATTTAAATGCGGTTTTGATCAATAGAGTGATTCAAGATGAAAATTTTAGTTTAAATAAGTTGAGTTCGATATTATTCACTCCATATTAGTATACTTATCACTCCACAGCGGCAGCACATTCGTTACGCAATCGACATCACACTTATGAAATATTCCAGAACTAAACCAATTTGACTAACAAAATAAGGCAGAAGAATTTACAATATGGAGTTGACCGGACATTGTAAGTATTGATTTTTGTTGGAAGCATGACGTCAGTGCCTTGCCAATTTATTGTTCCAATATTGAGAAACACTGACCTAATGGGTGTTCACTACATTTACACCGGGGTTCAATACAGACACAATGTTATAAATAAAACATTCACCCTTCTTTATTGCATGTCGGATAACGTGTTATTTCATTTAGCTAAACTGCGATAATTATACATTTCAATTTAAATATTTTGGTTACCAAACAATACATATTTATTAAGGTTTCAAAGGAGGAAACCAGTTTTATGAGTATAAACTCTTTGTTACATAATAGTTTAGAGTGAGATTTGCCCATTTAATAACCCATGACTTAGGCTTTCGGAAAGCCTAAGCCCAGCAGGTGACACGGAGATGAAAAACGATGGTGCCTTTTGGATAGCCTGTAACTGTCGGCCACTGAAATAGTGCAACGAAATACCATAATACGAGTATACCGAAGAATACACGCGAACTTACTTCACTTTTTGAGACTGGTTTTACGTCAAAAACGATATTATTATGAAATTAGGACATTGATTTCTGTGTTATTCCCAGTTAGATTTAAGTTAATAATTCTTATTGGAAGTTTTCGCTTTTATACTTACTCGTATTAAGACTAAACATTTTCTAGTTACATTACGATTGTAGATAAAGCAAGGCTTCTCTCTCTTGACTAATAATTGACCTAAGTATATGAAATAAAATCCCTTCGATAGAATCGCAGATCAGATCTTTAATGAGCACTTATAATTCAATTTTATCTTATGAAACGCATCGAAACGGATCATTTTATAGGTTCTTTGAGAGGCTGGCCTCTTGTCTTGCTTTGCCAGAATCTTAAGCCAAAATTACTATTCACAACACATCTGATAGTCATCTCAAATACACACACATAAGAGTGAATTTCGCTTGGCTTATGACGGGATAAATAATATTTCCTTGTGCTATAATTTTCTCAGGCGAATTAATGCTTTATGATTCGTTTAATAAGGTTTCATTTAATCTGGAGGCGGTTGGAGGAAACGCGCCTCGGGCGTCGAGATCGTAGTGATGCGAGTGAGAGCTACTTTTTGAGTTCTGCTAATTAGTCGCAAGCACTAACTTGTTGAGAATTTGGGAGAACATTTTTAAATTAAATTATTGTATTTTTGCTGCACCTTTTGCTTCTCGTTGAATAAGTGCTAAATTAGGGTTTTAAATTGAATTGGATTAAATTGACTCATACTTAGGTACTCATTCTTATATTTCCTGAAACAGAGATTATATAATTTTTAATATGCCGTTACGTAGAACTTACAATCTTCTATTTTCATGAATTTTAGAAAAAATATAGGATTAATTAGGCATAGGTTCTTTTTTTTTTTTAATAACTGGCTCAAATTAATTAGCTTATTTCCATCGTGGTCTAAAAGGTAACTCGTAACCACATCACTAGCCACTGTAGGGGTCGAGTCGTGTTAATAGCAGGCAGTTAGGGACCTTTGTAGTACGTGTGAAGTGAACACTAGTGCATACGACCCACTACTCCCGCGACCAGCCAGCTCAGACCTTCCCCACCCCCAGCCGTACCAACTAACTGGACGAACGAACGGAGCCTCTACAGCTACAGAAAGGTCCTGGTATACTGGTCACGCGTCAATAGTAGTACTCGTGCGTCCAGCCTACCTTGGTCTCCTACGACCCCCGTGCGTAAACCCAAACGCACCATCGGGTGGTGTTTTATGGTAATAGAAATATCTCCTAATTCTGGCTTCATGTCAATAGCTTATAGCAACGGGGAGAGAGATCTCCATAGCCCTCAAGCCATGAACGTTTCGGAGATCATGATAGATCGGTACTGGTCTGGTAAGCTAGGAGCGGAGCCGCAGGCGGACAATAGTTTGGAGGTAGAGTTGATGCTCTAATTTTGTTTATAGATTGGTTTTAGAACCGGTGTCGTTTTGAGATGTTCTATTCGAGATACCATTCGAAGATTATGAAGCAAGATATGATGCCAAAAAAATCACGAAAGTTTGTCAATTTTTTTAATCTTTGTCATACACTTATAGTAAGGTTGTTTGTGACTTCTATGCTTTACAATCCTAAGCCCTGTATCCATTTAAAGTACCTACATATAATCTTGCGAACGAGAGGGTAAGGGGATGAAGTTACAACTCCCACAAAAGGATAAAAAAACCAATTGGCATTCACTCCGGCGGCGAGCTTTGATGTCTAGTAAACACACACAAACATGCTACAACAAGATACTACTCTCTCTAGGGAATTTGAATCTTAGAGTTCAAACTTAGAGTTCAAACTTGATTTTGAGATTGAAGTCTAACATTGTTCTAGTTTAAACTAGTCTGGAAGACATGTGGAAAATGGAAAATGGGTGTCTTCAGTGAAATATAATCAGCGCAGATAAAATAATAAATAATTATAATCATCTAGGGATAGTGAGATGGGGTTAAGTAGACCATCGATATTACATTAAACAAAATATTAAGACATATATCAGCTTAAAAAAAATACCTAAGTACCTACCTAAAAAAGTCACCAGATGTTTGCCTAGTTTATTCTTTCTATGGCACCAAAGCTAACTTAGCCAGTATATAATTAAAAAAATACTCACGAGCTTTTCGCTCCAGCAGCCAGCTCTACCTAAAGACAAAGTGTAGGTCTACAAAGGCATTTTCAGACGAAGCTGACTATGGCTTCTTCTGCGTCGCAGTTCAGTGGGACAGGAAGAGATCATTAAAAGTGGATTGCCTCACTTTGCACTTAATAAGAAAATTGCGATTTATGGAATTGTGGACACACCGGGTTATGCGAACTTTTAAAAACATCTGTTTTTTTCCCCTAAACAGCATCGAAGGAACTTAGTAGAATGCGTCTACCGTGTCCTACTGGTCCGTAACTAGAGTAAAAAGAGTAAAATTTACAAATTGTAGGTAATATTTTTTTATTTAAAAAAATTGAAATAATATTTCTGTAACTAGTATCACCTAAGCACAGAAGGTTAAAAAATTTCAACCACTGCGTCGACTGCCCATTAGATCAGATGAAATAGCGTGACCACGGATCTGTGAAGGGCTCGGAATTTATGGGATGTTTTTTTAAAAGCTTTTGAAAATTCTCATTTAAGGCTATTATCACGTAACGATGGGCTCACTGTGCCCCCGTCCCTGACCTGATTGTGAGTCGGTTCGGTCGGCAGTTAATTAACAAAGCGAGCCGAGCCCCGTGGCGTTTCCGCAGCCGCACCGCTGCCGCCACGCAAGGAAAACGCATCCGCACTCACTGAGCAGCCTCAATTGGCCGCAAGTACCTATGCTCATACAGACTTACGAAGTGCTGCTGAAAAATAAGTTATTGTATCACAATCACTACGAGTCTAGATTACTGGGCCGAAGTAGTCATGGTCCACCATCTCCTCATTAAATTATATTACTAAATTTTCAGAGCAATCAGCGATTTCTATAAGATATAAAAAAAAACTTAATACAATACTTAATTGAAATGAAGGGAGGCCTTTGCCCTGCAGTGGGACATCACGGGCTATTAATAAAAAATATAATACAATACTTAATTAATTTTTTCATCATCATAAATGTTATATTTTGTAGATTTTTAAGTATCAGTAAAAACAATAATCATAAAAAATACATAAGTAGGTACATAGTTGAACTAAACTAAAGATAAAAAACAGTTTCTGATTATTGTTTCGTGTAAATAAATGTAATTCTTATTAAAAACAAAAAAAGTATCAGTTCATAATATCGCAGCCTATCGGTAGCTTACTTTATTCGGACTAGGCTTTATTCGGATTTTCTTCAACTTTATAAAATCATTCCTAGTTCAAGTGAATTCGCCAATTTAATTAAGCCATTTCTATAAGACAGGTTAATTTCGGGCATAGATCTCGAGTCAGAGGTCGGTATTCGACTAATTAAATGTAATTGTGCCGCGTCTGCGTGACCTGCTTTTGGGGCACAGCCGGGGACAACATCACTAGCCGTGAATATCGTGGGACATTTTGTGAAATATTAATTTTAAAAACTTTGATCTAATCTATTAGTCTATAGAGAAAAAACACTTTAGGTACTACCCTGGACCAATTCTGGGCCTGGACCAAATAAAATAACAATCAAAAAGTTGTATTTTTTCGCAAAAATTGCATGATTGCCAAACCATTGTAAAATTATTTCTATAAGCTAAAATATTTTTTGTAGTCCTCAAACACCGTAATTCGGCATCACGAGACGCCACTCAAAAACAAAAGCGTTCCGTTCTACTCGTGAAGCTCGCGGCACTTGCAAAAAAAACGTTCCTTTCCACGCATTGTCCGCAAACCTGCTAAATGCTAATCCCCAAACATTTCGAGCGGGGACAAACAGGGGGGTGCCCCCTCCCCTCCCCCCAACGCCCCGCTGAGCAATTCTAATGGAGTTTTTTAAGAAAGAAATAATCGTTGCGAGAAGGAAATTAAGCCATCTTGGGTTAAAAAGTCCAAAACTGGAGTGTGTCGAGGGGGAAGGGAGGTAGGAAGTAGGGGGAGTTATAGATTTTTCGGGGGTGCGTTTTGTAGCTGTGAAAACAAGCGTTTAGATGCGATACGGTGGCGTTACACAACAAATGAAATGGCTATTTGTCAGTCGGCTCTGGGGGAAATCTCTCCTTGTAATTTGCTTTTGAGTCACTGAATTGCAAAGTTTTCGATCCTATTCAATATACTCTGTCTAAGTAAAGCAGAACTGTTTTTTTATAAGTATGTTTATTAAAAACTTAGGTAACCAACTTAAAATGAAAAAGACTTCAAGGGGAAGTTAGGGTATTTCCAACCATAAAATGTAAATAAAAGCTTGAAGTATGCAAGCTTGATTTATGATCTAGCAATAGCTTTCCGCAATTTAATATTAAATAAGTAGGGACCTACATCTAAGACGCATGCCGAACATGTACTGAACAAGCCACATAATATATCTCGACAAAGTTCCCGGCGATATTATAAAATATATCACCATAATAAATTCATTACGTCGTATAAACGATAATAAAATTTCCATAATAAGATCATGAAGTTATCGCGTTAAATAACTCGTTGTATAAAACCTACCAATTTGTATTCTGCCCGAGGGAGTATTATCATAATCGGGTATTTCTGTTCGAAGACAGAGAGAGATGATACGGAGCTCGATATGAGCGAGAGGGACGGAGGCTGGGCTATTTGGCGTCAGCTGAAATATGGACGAGAAGTTAGGTTTTATTGGGTTTTCAGAGGGTAATGAGGTATTATTGAATTATTGTGTCGCTGTTAAAGTTAAATGCCTCGCTTTCAGCGGCGATGCCAAAATGTTTCACATTATTGTTAAAATAATAAAATGACTTTCAAAGATTTAAATTCAAAAGTCATTGTAGTGCACACAACCTGTAGGCCCTTCAGTAAAATGTTGCTGCTTATTACAAAAACGATAAACCTTAGTTGAACCCCATGTTGATACATGTCAAAACAAAACTGTTACCACAAAAAAGCGTTCTATGTACGAGTATGTAAAGATCGTTTTTCTAGGGACAGTTTTTTAGTTAGTCTTAGCCTAAACTCGGTTCATTTTCTTGTAATAAGACGGGTGTTCTCTAGTCGCTGAGGTGATCTGTAATATGTTTGATTCGGTGATTCTCCGGGGAGAAGAATAACACAAAATAAATATAATCACTACTACTCGTATAATATCTGCTAAGTGTACCCTACCAATGTAAATTGACGTGCCAATGATATGTTATGTAACTTCATGGTAAATATATGAAATCTGAATCTGAAATCTCACTGCAAAGCGCATAAAAACTAACTCTGAAAATTGAGTTTTGACGATCGACCTGACACTACTAATTAAAAACCTAATTGAAGCTCTTGGTTTAAGGGAAAACTATATGACATGACATATAGATATAGATGCGCACAGCGCAAATACAAAATCAAATCACTAATAGTCCATCTTATCCAAACAAATCCACCCCCAATTTCAAAAACTATGAACACTACTGAAACATCCTAAGTAATTGAAACCCCAATATTCTTAATTTACTTTACAAAGTGTTCAGTGCAGCACTTTACGAGAAAAAAGTAAATCTCGGTGGAATTCTCACTCCTCCGAGAGGTCGAGTGTCCTCTATTATTGTACCTCTCAACACGCGCTAAAACAGACCTAAACACAAATAGTTTACGGTCTGTAATACAGCCTGCGAAAGATAGTTTCGTTTTCAAGCTAATTAGAGACGAGGGTGGCATTTCTGAGAGTAACTGAATTTGAACTTTATGCCTAGTAATGTAGAGAAGAGTTCGGTTAGAACAAATGTGAGTTTGTTTGTTCGATAACTAGAAAAAAATTAGGAAGGTGTTTGTGAATTTCAGGTAAATAAATAACTCCTATATTAATCAAAACGAAATCAAACGCGTTGTAGAATCTCATCCACTTATTTTAAAATCCAAAATCAATAACACGAACCAATTGATTTCTACAACGTTTGGTTCACTGGTAGCAATTCTTTGAAAGGGATTGAGCTTCCCAGCATCTTCTGAAAATTACTACATACTGGTAATAGTTTCTCCAAAAATAAAAGTAAAGTCATTCGTCATCACTAGTGGTGGGAAACTAGCTATTACAACCGTCTTTGTGTCGAGGTGTCGGGCCGCACTCACTTCACACCCTCGCGCCCTCACGCTCCCAGCTACGACCTGATCTAGACCTAGGCAACCTGGAATAGAGTCTATATTTCAACGTGGAGTCCTTCGCATGATTTCAAAAATACGTGATTTTTGTTTCGTGATTCAGGTCATTTCAATCAGCTTATAAAAGACATCCATATTGAGACTGAAAAGATCTGAAGACATGATGACACAGTACGGTCCTACCTCAAATCTAAGAGTCTGAATTGTTTTATTGAAGAAAATTAATTTTGCCTTCACAGTTTAGATTCTAAAATCAATAGAATGTGGATTTGGTCCTCATTCTCCAATCCTATTTTGAGCAAAGTGTTAAATCCTACGCATTCCGAGTCTGAAGGTTAATCCAGACGCTAATAACATTCATTCTGACTACACCATTTTAATGAAATCCTAGAATTTAAACCCGTTTTTATTCGATTTTAAAAATAACTTCTACGCCCACTTCAAATTCTTCGGGGACCAAGTAATTCCCCTGTTCGATACACAGACACACGTACAGCTAGGTGCGATCCGCTCCGTATGTTATGGTAAGCAATAAGGAGTGGGTGCATTTCACACGTCGACTCTCCCGCCCGCGCCGACCGACAAATTGCAAGCCGGGGAAAGCTAGGAGCGGTAGCGAGTGTCAACTTCAATATTTAAGTAATTTTGACAGTTTTTTTTACACTTTTATACAGTTTCTTTTACTGTATTGTAAGTTGCCGAGAAAAGAGGATAGATGATCGGCCATCTTAAGCGACATGATAGTTTTAATAACATCATGGAAGCGAAAGTGGAAGGAAGAGTAGGAAGAGTAAGATCGAGGATTAGTGACATGAGACAAGATTAGTGACATGTTTGGGTTGTCTAAAAGTCTAAAGGCTCAGAAGACCATTCAACAGACATTTTCTGATTTGTCTTGAGTTACTTTGCCTTGAGCTTCTGCTCAGGGCAAAGTAAAACTGAGGATGATAAGCAAGAGCAGCCCAGGCGCGGATCCACTATAGTGGGCACTATGAGCATTCCGACAACCTTAATTGATGAACGAGCGAGCGAAGCGTCTCAGTTTCTAAATTGGGCAATAGGAATGCACTACATATACCTAGATCATGAGCGAGTTCATGATGCGACTCGCACTTGACCGATTTTTGGGTGTGCCCACTGCCTTTTTAAAGGGCTGGATCCGCGCCTGGACCAGCCAGCATGACTCTTCTCTAACGATCGAATAACGTAGAATGACATTTAAGTTTTATTGATCTATAAATGTTAAATATTATTTTGCCTGAACTATGAGTTTAGATTTTCCAAGTCTTACAGATTAAGGGATTTCCCGCTACATGCCCTTATCCGCGCCACAACCAGCTGTGGAAGGGTTCACTTCGCCGCTCGCTGAGAGAAATCACTAACCCTCGCTTGTTTTGCGTTGCTTCTGTCCAGTCGGACAAGTCAGCAAGTCAGCTTACCTGGTAGAATAGAGTAAAATGCTATTTAAGTTTGGACGGTTTTAAGTTTTATGTCGGTTGTTATAAGATGCTTTATGCTTGAACTCTTAACTCCAATATAATTTAATTATGTTCTACCCGAGCGATGGTACGCAGGAAGCATGTATCCGTACCGATATTATAAGTAAATCCGAAAGATTAACAAACAAATCAAACAAACTCAACAGAAGTCTAAAAAATATTCAGAGAGATCACCTATTATCAGTTTCATCATTAAAATGATTCAGCTCCTATTCTTTTGCGACCAACGCCGTGAAGAATCAAATAACACGTTTGAGGCCTAGCTTCAATTTCGGTGATCAATCAAATTTTAGTCAAATCTATATACTTAGTAAAGTTTCAAATTGCATATCAAACAAATTTCACATCCAAGTTATCTGCTAGTTTGTTGGATAATTTGCAAATAGGGTTCAGTAGATAATGCCTGTATAATGCGCCGCGATCGATACGGAACCCGCCTGACCCACATCACAAGGAACACTAAACCGCTGGCTTTTAGACAATACTACTTTTTAACACTTTGTGAGCGTCTTTTACTTCTACCATTGTCCATGTGAGTCGTGAAAACTATGCAAGTATTACAATTTCTTTGATCAACATTAGGTAGTGAGCAAAACCTGTGTAATTTATTTATAATTATCCTAAGGGTACTTAAGTTTAAAATGAAAACTGAATGTTATTTTACTATACAAAACGCATTATCTTCCACACCTTACCCCATAGGCTTAGCAATAAAAACAAAAAGGACTCGTACGTCTCAAAAAGTACGACCTTGCCAGTCCGACAATTCGCAAGCCACAGCCTGAGCCATGACACCGTACACGACATAAACAGAGCAGCTACAATGCCCCCATTCTCCACTCCAAGTGACCACTAATTCAGCTTTTATCATCTCTCAATCTCATTCAAACCAGTCTTTATCTCACCACCTTTGTCCCGCACAAAGGACGTCTCGAAGGTGTGGGCCGTTTAGTCCTTTCAATAGGACATAAAAAATACCTTTTTGTGAGGTGTTGCTGTGTTTTTGACGTGTGTTGAGTTCGATAGGAATATTATTTTAATTTGTAAGGCTCTAATAGGAGTGGGGGGGGGATTGTTTGTTTCAAGAGGATCAAGTAGATAATGAGAAAGGGATTCTATAGTTCGGTTTGATACGAATAAGCTTATGACATGCTTTATGGACTTTTAATAGCTTACAACTCTAATCGAATTAGGAGATTGGTAGGTAGGTACCACCCCTATCTCTTAGGCCTATAAAATAGATTTTACATTTCTTTTTCTTATTCGTGAGAAACCGCGAATGGCTGTAATCGAGTGTGCTCTTGACACGTTTTGTTTTCAAACATTGAAAATTCTACGACAAGACAGTTTTTCTTGATGTTTTCTTTTACCGTTGGATAGTACGTATACAGGGTGTCCCGTAATGAGTGGATAATCCTCTGACCACGGGTAGACACTTGAAAACCGTGAGACTTTTACTGGACACAAGTTTTGATTTTCTGGTTCACTATGATGCCCTCTACCCGTGGTTAGAGGATTATCCACTCATTACGGGACACCGTATATAAAGAACGGGGTTCCACCATAAATTATGTTCACTGAGTTATAAAATTAAAATACGAAATAGTTAATGAGTAGACGAAAATACAATTTACGGATATATCGGTACATACATACCTTACGTACCACGAACTTGAATACATTCAAAAACTAACACCCATAGAACCTTTTCTCTGTCCTCTCTCTGTTTTGAAGTCGATTAAAAAGTAGACACGAACTGACGACATTTCTGGTGTTTCAACAGTTATTTCTGGATGCATACGACAAAGAGTATTTTAGTGTGAGATAAACAATGTATCTATGTCCGTTTATAACCTAGAATCTTATATGCAGAGCTTAAAAGATTCTGTTCCCTATTGGTATAATCTTATTGGCAGATTTTTAAATATATTATTACATACAATATATTTAACATTTTCAAAACAGTTTATGTCCAGCTAAAATAAATGTACTTCATTGTACGATCACTTATAAGAATACTAACTAGTTTCCTCACAGTATCACATCAGATGAAGTGATCATTTGGGTCGGTCTTGGATGGTCTAGAACACAATTTGATATTTGACTACTGCATTATTGGTCGAACACTCAAATCTACTGACACATGACTAATGCCGAAAGACCAACAAAATATTTCGCCTAGTGTTGTCATTTGTTTTTAAATGTACAAGCGATGTGAAAAATTAAAATGCAGAACTAATAAATTGTATAGAAGATATTTATCTACCAAGCCTTACAAATTAATGAAATCTCACTAAACTCAGCTTGCGCTTATGGTACGGAGAGATCAAAATAAATAAATAATAAACAAGCGCTGATCTCCAGGATAAATAAGCAATATCTTGTATCTTCTAGAAAACTTGAGGCTTATTAACGCCAATCTAGTACATTTTGTCCACTAATAAGCCAGTAGCACTCCCCGAGAGCAGCTGGATGTGCGAATAATGGCAGATTGCGCATTGTGCAACCCTTTTGTTTTGCGCAGGAGTCGCACAACGTTCCCGTTGGAGTTTAGGTACTAGCTCCGGCTTTTGGATTCGCGCTTATTTTGTCTACTAGATATCGTTTTTGTTTATAATGTTAAGTATATGAAAAAAAACAGCATGATTCTGTAGGGTATTTTTCTAATTTTCAGTTAGTTAGAATTGTTACTTTAGAATTACTAATTTATCAAATTAAATCAATTAAACATCGATCGATTGATCAATTAAACAACCTGTCCGCATGATTAGAAATTTTGCCGTCGGATAAAGAAAATCTATTTTAGTAAAAACATAAATTACAAACCAAAACTAATTTTGTATTTTCCAGGCATTTAAAAATTAAGTACAGTTAATACCTGTGTGACAACACCAAAAACCTAAATCAACTTTGAAACCAGACCTTTATTCTGTTTAAAAAATCATGAAATCCAATTAATCTGATATTCTACTAAAGTTCTTAACATTTTTAACAAGTTTAAAGATCAAAGAGGTAGGTAACCCGAGCCGCGGCGGCGCGAACAGACGCATTGTCCGTAAAGACGCTAATTATAATGAAAAACAATAAGAAATGATGAAAAAGGGTAATTAAACACGTCGCACAATGGAGGTGAACCCGTCGGCGCGCGGCTGTCGCGCACACACTAGCGATGTTCAATGTTGAACGAATGAGCCTAGTTCTGATTAAATTATTTTGCAAATTTTCAAATTTTTTAAAGGTTTGGTTTTAGAATAGAAGCTAGCTACGTTTTTACAATTCTAACATTAAGCCTACACTAACTTGAATAATTCAACTAAGTATTTAACTAATATTTAAAAATGTTAATTATTTATTTTAGCTTAGATACCTATCACACAGAAAAGCCTATAGTTGTCAAATTTTAATAATCTTTTGAATAAGCACTCGAACGTGTATTAAATTATAGAACATTTGCGCCCCTAAAACAAATTACTTGGAGCGTACCGAAGACTATCTCTAATATCACGATAAATATATATCACCTCCGTGAAGCAAGCGCAATTCGATATCCAATTTTTTTTACGAACTACTTATAATTCAGGACGACGATGAACAACCGATTCAAGCCCTTTTTTTACTCCTTCTCTTCCTAAATATCAGTTTACGCTGATACCTACCTAACTTTGATCTAAATCAGGCAGATGAGATCACAACGAGGCTTGCCATTTGCCTATGATGAATTTTAGAAGTTGTATCATCTTACCAGGTGGATGGTGCAGGCCGAGCGGCGGTCCGGGCAGGAAGGCCGCGGCCACTGCCGCCTGCGCGTTGAAGGCCGCCGCGTACGCCACCCTGCTGGCCACGGAGGCCGGCAGCTGGAACTGCGGCGTGTACGCCGTGCGCCCCTCCCGGCTCTCCGACAGGTTCAGCACCCTGTCTCCATCTCTGTTCTCGAAGTACCGCTCTCTGCTCTCGCGGTTATCCGACAAGCCGAGCAGCTCTTGTATCGCGAATGGGGACCGCTGCGGCGCCCTCGGCGCGCTCGCATTCGCACTCATCGCTTGCATTTTTTTCGCTTGTATGCCCGCAGCTTAATTATACATCGCTCGGAGTTTTGGAAGTTAAATTTATTATAATATCACAATTTTAGGCCGTTGTTAGTCTATTTAAAATACGCACTTTAAAACACTAGATATTTTTGTTACTATTATTAAAATTAGGCCTGAAGGCTTGTAAAACACGAAAGTCTATGCAAATTTTCCCGGTGGAAAATTCACGGAAAATGTGTTACAGGGTGGTATTCGCGACGCGAGCGCTGTGCGCGGCGGCCGGAGCGCTTCTGCCGGCGGCGCCGCCCGTCGCCTTGTAAAAATGAAACCCCCGTGTATCGACACCGGGCCTTCACGACCGAACCATCCTAATTCACCACCCCTCGCGTACTACGTACGACGTTATCGATCTGAGACGTGTTCCGACAGCTCGCGTCCAAAAGGGCGTAGGCGTCGCGCGCGCGGCCGGCGCTTACGCCCCTGCGCCGCCGCGCACCGAGCCCTCCCCCCGCGGGCGGGGCCTGCTAATAGCCAATCCGGATATTTTGTTACCGCACTGTATTGGCCAGATTTCTTCCCGCCTGCCACGCCCCCCTCGCGCTGGGCCGTAGCAATACCGACCTTATCTGCGCCTGATTAGATGCTAAAGTCACAGCCGCGGTCGGCGGTTGATTTAATTTTGATTAATTGTAAGAAATGAATAGGTTCGCAGTCGAGGGGCCCCGGCGGGGCGCGGGGGGGCCGCTCGGACAGGGAATAAGGCGAGAGCCACATTAAGGCAGGTGGGATATTTTTGTACTCTATGTCTTATTATGGCCTCCAGTCTCGATGGCTTCCTCTAGAGTATAATTTACACGTCCGTCCGCGTGAATGCATAATGTCCCATTATTATCAATCATTGGTCCTTTCCTTGGCAACCTGCGCGGTAACTCTACCCGCCTGCCTCCTTTTCACACTCTGCAATAATTAAATGCACATGAAACTAATACCTGCCTGCCTACTTTAATTATAATAATTTATCATATAAGTATTTATTAAAATATTCTATGATGCGTGATGTTCTAGGCTCGCAACGTTAAAAATACTTACTACCTGCCCGTAGAGGAAAAATCATAATTTATTTTATGTATTTTTGTCATTATTTGCATAGCATAGCTCTAATAAAAATCAATGTTTTTAAACAAAAACTTATTTTTAAAATATAATAATAACATTTATTTGTCTCACACAATGGTTTACATAAAATGTTGCTAGCACAATATATGTAGGAGCGAATTGTATGAACTTTTAAACTAAAACTGTTTAAATACTGTAGGTCTACCGAATAAATTAATGCTCCTTAGCTTCCACTAACTTTTTCTATAAGTAGGTACCTACCTACCTAGGTAGTAACATTAATTGGTATCTACCGATCAATATTTAGCCATTGTAGATTCATGGGCAAGAAACCCATCCCATAGTAGGTAGATAGTTACTAAAAAAAAACAGAAAAATAACATTATTCTTATTTAAATGAATGTGTACCTAGTTATTTTACTGTCGTTAAATTAGGAACTTAGGTATTTCTAAATGGTTAAGGAGTGGGTTCTAATAGTGCCCCTATCTTCAAAGCGATAATCAATCAAACCGAATAGACAAACAGAACGCACTTCACAAGCAAAAATCAAAATTAAAACATTAAAAAAAATGAGCAAAACCTTCACTATTCAGGTGTGGAAGAGCTGTCAAAGATGTTGTTTGGACAATGCCGGCAGAGGGCGTATCACATTCATGTTGTTGTTCCGGATCACAACACAGCGCGCTTTGTGCGATGGAAACGCGAGACCGGGACGATTCTCACCAGAATAAGGACATCTGAGATCAATAGAAAATAGAGCTTGTTCGAAACAAACCACAGAAAAAATCTGTTGAGATGATTGATCCTTTGTCCAAAGTATTTCTTCTTTTAGGTATAAGTATGTAGAAATCTTTGGTAGAAATAGAAAAGTAGGCGGACAATAGAGGAGCAGTTAGACTATGAAGTTCTGACCATGTAAAACATATACCTAACACATATCCCACTCATATAATAAAGCTGGAAGTTTGTGAGTTTGTTTGGATATTTGTATGTTTGTGTAAGGATCAGGCTCAAACGACAAAACAGTTTACAAAGAAATATTGTAAGGTGAAAGGTATATAGAATAGCATATAGCCAGAATAGCATATAGGCTTTTATCCCGAAAAACGTTCCTGAAAACCAAAAAATATGTAAAAGGACAACGGGAATATTGCATAAAAACTAGACTAGTTTGACACAAGGAGCACTGCTCTAAGGTTGCCATGACAACCAATAATTTTTGACTTTTCCAAATGGCGATGTTATTTCGTTCTACTATGCTTTTTTAACAATTTTTATTATTTAAATTATTAAAAGACTATTTGTGGAGTTGTGATGCCTAAATAAGTTTTTTTAATAAATAGCGAAACACGTATTTATTATTTTTTCAAAACTACCCAACCCCTTAGATGGGTATTTAATATATATATCAAAGACAGCAAATCCAATAAAACATTTTTGAAAAAAAAAATTGAACCAACTTCACAGAACACAAACAGAAGAACCTTCTACACACTAAAAAGAGAAAAATAAGACTATAATTTGAAGTCGGTGCCAACTATTCATTTACATCTAAGAAATTCAAAAGAACTAGGGTGCAAAATTGTATCCTGGTACGCTATCGCTCGATTTCTTTTTTTGATAGGTACTTAATCGTATTCACTTGGCACCGACTTCAAATTATAGTCTTATTTTTCTCTTTTTAGTGTGTAGAAGGTTCTTCTGTTTGTGTTCTGTGAAGTTGGTTCAATTTTTTTTTTCAAAAATGTTTTATTTTTCACTTTTTAGTGTAAGTAAATAAATACTGTGTAAATAAAAGTGTATGTGTAAATAATATAGTAAGCTACGAGTACATTAAGACTTTGCTTATCGTAGCTTGTAGGAAAGGATAAGAGAAGTCATGGGCAGACCTACTAAAGGACACACCGGAGTTCAGCAAGGGGGAAAACTATCAATCCATAAGGAAAAGAAAATATTTTGGACTACCTCGGGTGTAATACCCTTTCAAACTATTTAATATTTGACTCAGATTGTGAGTCAGGGTGTGTTGTGTAGTGAGAATGAGGTTTTTTGAATGTTACGGGAAAACTGTCAATCCCTCAGGAAAAAAAATATATGGCGCCACCTTGAGAGTGTGTCCTTTACACTTTCTAACAAAAAAAATTTTGGAAATCGGTCCACAATTTTCTTAAAGTTCAGTGATTGTTTTAGTTTTATGGGAAAACTATTAATCCCTCAGGAAAAAAAAATATATGGCGCCACCTTGAGTGTATTCCTCTTTCTAACAAAAAAAAAATTTTGGAAATCGGGCCACAATTTTCTTAAAGTTCAGTGATTGTTTTAGTTTTACGGGAAAACTATTAATCCCTCAGGAATAAAATTTATATGGGACCACTATAAGAGTATACCCTTTCAAACAAAAAAAATATTTTGGAAATCGGTCCACAACTGACGGAAATATCGGTGAACATACATAAAAAAAAAAAAAAAAAAAAAAACATACATACAGCCGAACATATAACCTCCTCCTTTTTTTGAAGTCGGTTAAAAATGAATTCAGTGTTTTCATGGGTTGGTTTGGAACAAAGTACGAGTAGTTCTATCTCTAAAGTTTGTATGACGAAACGGTGTATTATTTTTTCGACCCATAAGTTCATACCAAAAGCCGAAAATAATAATATTTTTTTGAGTTTCGCACCACCATATTTTTTTATTTCTGTTTGAACCCACATAGAAACAAAAGAACCTAACTAAACAAAGTATGGCAAGGTAGGTACCTCTAGGTACAGTCAAACTAAAAGCGTGAGACTTGTTAAAAATAGTTTAATCAAATAAATAAATAAATAAATAAATAAATAATGTTGGACATTTTAACACAGCATCATCTAGCCCCAAACTAAGCAAGCTTGTACTATGGGAACCAGATAACTGATATACTTTTTGTTTGTAAATACATACCTATTATACATAGAAACACCCAGACCCGAGACAAATATCTGTAGGTCATACAAACATTTGTCCCGCGGTGGGGATCGAACCCGCAACCTTTCGTCGCAGGCGGACCTTCACCCACTGCGCCACAGAGGTCGTCGAAGTTGTTGTATATGATGATAGTAGGTAATACAGTCCTGAGAGGTTACCGGTGTTTTACAAAATAGCCTGTATATCTATATCAGTTTTGTTTGAAAAAATTCGTTTACCAAAATACTTATTTACTTTTGCATCACTGCACACTACATCACTGGATTTTTCGTTTCGAAAAATTGATATGCGCTTTAGCACGAGCTCAAAACGGTGAAGGAAAACATCGTGAGGAAACCAGTTAGTGTTCTTATAGGCGGCGATGGGCTTGCAACCTGTCACGTATGGTATAGGTATTACCTTCTGCAAGATGTGGGCGCATGTATCAAATATGTGTTTGGACATGCCTCTGACTTCCCCCCTTAGACATCTTAATAGGATCTGGAATAAGTAACATAAAAAGATCTGAGAGAATGTTCTACCGCACGTTGGGGATACAGTCGTGAACCTGTTTTACGTTTTTATTTACTTTTTTTTAAGTTTTCTGTAGGTAATGCCAATAAATAAAAAAAACAGCCTAAATTCTTTAATAGTTAATGTTTCCAGTGGGAAACATTGTTGCATGTTTCGAGTGGGAAATATTAATAATTATTATTAATATTTATAATTTAGGCTGTTTTTCCTCCCGGCTTAATCCTCCGTCTAAACTAAAGAACTAACGTTCTCATAAGTTTTTTTAGAAAACATAATTCACGTAAAATGGGACAACAGGAGGAAAATGATGATGACTGTGAGTTGATTTAATTTAAACTCTTTTAGTATGTATACAAACTTTAATTTACTTAACTTTAATTCTGAATATTTATTTCCATTTACAGTAGATACTTTTTTCCTGTTTTTTATTTTCTTTTAGTTTTAATACTCGTATAACTTAGAACATTAAGTTGTGTATCGCATGTGCTGCTGCGCTGCACACGCTGCTGGCGTCACAGAAAACCAGCTCAATAGTTAGCCTTTGCTAACTATTGCAAAAATGCTGAATGGCGACCATTTTTGTGTTGCATATGTATCTGGCTCATTTTAATTTCATAATGTGTAAATATTTGTTGTGTGTGACGCAAAATAAAGCTCTTTTTAATTTATTCATATGAGCCCAAACACGGAACAATGTTATTAACTGATGAGTTCCATTGAACAGCTCCTGGTTCCATCATCAGATCAGTCCTTAATTCAGTGTTCATATTGTATGCAGGAATCAATCAATTTCCAAGAATGAATTTAGATAATCACCCTATTTTATGAAGAGTTCTGTTTAAAAGCTCCGACTCTATCATCAGATTAGGTCGCTGTTACCAATGTCACTAAAAGCTAAAATTCAGCTCAATTGGATACCAGGAAATGGGTCTAATTTGGCTTGCTGACAAAATTATTTTGGTGAACAATATAAAACTTGCAGGTGTAGGTAGATTCTTGAGGAAAATTAAAAAAAATAAAATGAATCCATGCAATCTACAAAAATACCTAGGACCGAGGTAGGTACCCTTCCTAGGTAAGTTTTTGTATCTATCCATCAACGTCATCCATAACGTGTAGATTTAGAAAAATGACTTGGAGATGAAGGTTTTTAAGTTTAACTGGAAAATTGTCAATTCTTTAGAAAACCTAACAATATTCAAAAGTACTTCCAAACGAAAATTATTTTTTAAATTATTATTGATCGAAAAAATCTATGCATTCTTCTGTTATAAATACCTACTTTTTAACGTACATTAAAAACTTTGATACTTTGCTTTGCTAAATCTCAATCTCTGTTTTCAATTTTCAATTACTTACCTACCTACCTACTTAGCTAAGTTATTTTATATTACCAGAGACTTGCTGTATAATACCTACATACGCTACTGTACTTCCTAGATATACTTACATACATTAAACTTATATACCTACTTAGATATTTTGCTCTAAGGATAACGGGGCTGATTTCATATAAACATATGAAATTCATATGACATTCATATAAACTAAGTACCTACTAGCAATACAATCCTTAGTTAATATGCGAATGTAATTGTTTGTTATCCTCAATAAATAAAATAAATCTTTTCCCCCTTGTGTGTTATGGCTAGTAAAGTTTAAAAAGTTTATATGAGGTGACGACAAACTTAGGTCTAATAAGTAGGTATATAAGATTAGTCAAAGTCAAAGTCAAAAATCATTTATTCAGTAGGACCGTTGGGATCACTTTGAAACGTCTTAAAACTAGGTGATTCTACTCCTGTTCCTTCGCGAGCAATACCGTGAAGAACCAGGGCAAGGACACGGTTCGGGGCCTAGCTTTAATTTGAGGCTAAGATATAAATAAAAATAAAAATAAAAACTTTTTTATAATTTATTTTAATAACTTTATCCTGCTCCGAGTTGGCTTAGAAGCACCAATCATTTAGTGTACCTACCTACCTCCTTCCTCCGAAACCTACACTATCTAAATCTATTGAAAGTATGGTGTGTTACCTAGGTAGGCTGGTAGGTACTTAACTAATCGATTATTAAGGAAAATTACTTACTTGATTCATTTCGTAAAATTTATTTAGTAAATATTTATCATATTTAATAATAATTTATTTATAATTTATTCATTTTATAATTTATATATATACATATAATGAAAAATCCAACAGGACTAATAACGGCAGATGAATGTATTGTAATCTTTTGACCCCCTACGAGTATCGAACTTGGACTTCTCGAGGCTCACCACACCACCTGAGTCGATGATCGGATACGAATAAACTATCTAGACATTATGTGTAGATGACATGTAGACCTACATGTACGGTACTAAATTTAATAAAGACTATGAAAAAAAACTGGACAAGTACGAGTTGGACTACATACAAAGTGACCGAGGATAGAAAGTGATCCTATCCTATCCTATCACTTTGTATCCTCAGTGGCGTTCCGTTTTTTCCTTTTGAGGTAGGAAACCTAAAAAAAAACAAAGAGGATCAGGGGCCTTCCTATGAGCTCTTAAAGCGATCCAGTTTAGCTACTAAACTGAACTGCTTCGCTATTTTGTACCATGACATCATTATGATAATAAAAGTTACATACTAATAATAAAAGTTACTAGACTTGTGTAAAAACTGAATCGTTTTGCAATATAAAACCTATGTAATGCAAATTAAACAATTCTGCTTGAAACAGGTCACCATACGAAAACTTTGCGAATTAAATTAGGAACCTAAACTGAATAGCACCCAAACAGAATTGTTTACTAAGAGGTCATAGTACGGCACCAAGACTGTACCCCAGTTGGCCATTAACTCTTACGCGCTTACTTCCCTGTATCCCCGAGGCGCCGTAAACACTCTCAGTTTGACTAAGATCTTTTGAAGATGTCTAAGGAGGTAGTCGGAGACCATGTCCAAAAACTGTCTGACAAATGTCCACATTTTGCAAAAGTTTAGTACTCCCCAAGTGAAAGGTTACAAGCCCATCACCGCCTTTAAGAATACTAACTGGCTAAAATGAAAAACTAGACTTTTTGTAAGAGCCTTATCAGTAATTATATTAGAACGTGTCCAAATGCTGGAAATGGTCTCCATTTTCAGTGTACACTTACCTATTATGACACAGTAACGTGTTACTATAGAAATATTAAAACTTACTGTTTTATTATATGCCTGTCACATAATATGCCGGACTACATACAACATTACTTACTCGTTTTGTCTAAGGACGGGTAAGCCACAACTTGCATTATGTAGTTTAATTTAATATACAGAGTGGATTTTTGAGATGGGCCATGGAGGGCAGGTACCATAACCGTTGGAAAACGCTCTTAGGAGACCTTCCCTAATATTTTGAGATATTTTGAACTGCATTCACAGATTTTATAAAAATGTACAGTCAGCGACAAAAATGCTAAAAGTGAAACAGAATTTTAGATTTTTAAAGAATGGATTATGTTAGTTATTAGAGACCACTATTCCAAGTTTTATCTAAATCAATCCTCTGCAAGTTTGATCGAAATACAAACATCCAAATCTCAAAAACTTTCAGATTTATAATATAATATTATTTAGTAGGGTTGGAGACTGACTAAATCTAAACTTCCTAGATCTTGAACGATATTAGAGGACCACTTACTAAAATAGGTACCTAAACACAAGATCACCACTCAGTGTGTTCTACAGAACATATAGAGATGCCGCAGTTTTCTGAATATATTATGTTCCTGCTGCAACAGCAACAGACTACTATTTTTCTACTGTCCACTGACTAAATAAGGATAGGAAGAGAGGTAGTAAATGAATTGATACGTTTAAAAGTGGGTCGCGACTCGTGGTCCCACTAATTTGACCCACTGGTAGGACAGTGTGTCGATTTAATGGGCTCGTGCTCCCAACTTTTGGTGGGACCATCAGTCAACGTAATGCAGTCGCTCGTGGTCCCACTGATTTGGTCATAAGGGATGGGAGATGACCCATGTACCCACCGGTGGGTCTAGGGGAAATTGGGATCTGGCACTCGCCGGCCACGCTTCGCTCGGCTCGTGCGTGGTTGTTCACTATACACCTAACCACTCGTCGCTTCGCTCCTTGCAACCTATGCTATAGGTCTGTTAGTTGTGATGCAGTGGGGCCACGAACCTACGATTTTAACTATGACTGGTAGTCCCACTAAGCAGTGGAACCACGAACCCATGATTTCAGGGATAGTGGGACCACGAGTAATAGTGGTACAATCCCAGTGGGACCACGAGTCCATGAGCTTAAAAGTAAGGTACCTACTTACCACAGCAAATAAGAAAAAAATCAAGCTATCTCTTCAAAATACTATAAGTCTCCTGATACACAGAGCTGTTGCGGGATTTGCGAGTAGGCACAAAATCAAAAAGTCAAATATTGTGACAGCCCTGAGACACGTCAGGGCCACCACAAATTCGCACCACACTACTTTTTATTGAGTGTGCGGGGAGGTGGGTGGTGGGGGCGGGGGGTGGCCCGTGGGGTGCATAATTGCGCCCCTGCATAAGCAACCTATGAAGGAACTTGGTTATAGGCTTTTTGTTGTGTACTTTTTTATTTGCCGGCTATTTGTCTGCAAACGTCTAAATTTTTCATGATTGAATATTGTTTGAGTACTGTTTGAAAAATTAGAAAAATAGGTTCAATGCTGCGACTGAATTGTCACAGCATTGAACCTAATTTTCTAATTTGGATTAAGCTTGGATATAAGCAAGAACCTGAAACTCATGAGGATATCATCATAATAAGTTAATAAGTAACTCCCATACAAAGTTTTTGAGAAATCATTGATTAAATTGACTCGCGCCAATATCGCGCTGACCATTCACGCAAGCCGCGCCAGTTGGCACAAATCGAGCAATATGGCCACGCCAGAGTCAAGGATATAAGATTTTATCAATAAATTAGGGCAAAACACCAAGGAAACAGAAGTTTCTAAAAAATTAAGTGATGTACCAAAGTACCTATTACAGAAATAATCTATTAACACTACTTTTAAATTTAGTCTATGATATTCTTGCTTATACTATACAATTTCAAAATCCTTTAGATTGTGATAAAACACTTTTGCAATTGTTTTTTAAATATTAGTTCTATCTAAATCAATCATAAAACGAACTTAATTTCTGAACTCTTTGATTTGTAAAACCTTAACTTAAGATAAATTAAAATATTTTTTTATTATACAAAGTATCAAAACCTGCTACCAAAGATTACAGTACGCACATTGATTACATAGGCTCAGTGAAGAGTAAATAACGCGTATTTACATAGATGTACAACTATAATGCTACATTGAGAGCTAAACGCATTACCATAGTATACTGCACTCCATTATACGGCATACTAATGACAGGGCGGTTGATTAAAAAACCTAAGTTGCGGGGCGTGGCGACCCTACCGCCTCCCTTCACAGGGCTGTCGCGTTCATGAATATTTTTTAATATTTGCTATAGGTAATTTTTTTAGGTTTCAGGCTATTTATTCTTTTTTGACATAACATTACACTACACATAACGGGACACTGTAGATTATAGAATCTGGAATGTTATTGAGGTGTAGGTAGCTAAGTATTGCTTAACAACGTCAAGGTACAGCAGCATGTCATTGAAACTAAATTTTCCGAAGCAAATTTAAAAAAATATAATTTAAAACTATGTTTGGTATGAACATTGTTTATTAATTAATTAAAGGAAATACGTAAGCAACAAATTGTTAACAATCTACTAAAAGAAAACAAGAATTACTCGCTGGTTTATGGTAGACTAGCTGCGCTCCCGCGGTGTGACCCGCGGTCCCTCCGGATTTTTTCATATTTTCGGGATAAAAAGTAGCCTATGTCCTTCCCTGGGATACAACCTTTAACTATGCCAAATTTCAGCTTAAACTGTTCAGCGGTTTGGGTGTGACAGCGTAACAGACTGACAGACAGACAGACAGACAGACAGACAGACAGACAGATAGACAGATAGACAGACAGACAGACAGACAGACAGACAGAGTTACTTTCTCATTTATAATATAAGTATGGATTACAGCGAGTTTACTAGTAATCTTTGCTAGAAAAGCTCAATAAAACATCAAATTCTTTGGATGATAAACTTTTTGTTCTTCAATACCATTAAAATTTATTAGATATTAGTCCCATGGGTAAACAAGATATGAAAAAACTTACTAAAAATATACACTTCAAAATAATACGAAACGAGTTTAATTAAATAAGCTAGTTATGAATTAATGAATGAATGAACACTTTATTGTACACCAATTAATAACAAAACACCACATAAATAAAACACTTTCGAAATTAGTACAATGGGCGGCCTTATCGCTGAAAGCGATATCTTCCAGTTAAAATAAGTATAAGTATAAGTAGCTATAATTCTATAGTTAGGATTATCCAATCCACGAACGAATTGAACACTAACTAATATGTACCTAAGCTAAGAAGAATAATTATCTGAATGTTAATTAAATAAAATTTAAAAAAGTTACTAAACAAAACACCCAGACCCGAGATACATTTTGGTAGATCATACAAACATTTTGTCCCGCGGCGGGAATCGAACCCACAACCTTTTGCGTCGCAGGTGGGATTTCGCCCACTGCGCTACAGAGGTCGTCAGCTATAAAACATCAACTGATGCGATATAATATTCAGCGTCTTCATTATTATAAGAGATTGAAACATCTCTGGGAGTAGTCTGTTGGAGACTACCCCAACAGACTACTTCCTGGTTCTAATAGCAAAGCTGTTCCTTTGGCATGCAAATAGCAATTATCATTAGATAGCACAATCATCCAACAATGCTATAAAGAAAACAGATTGAGAAATTCCTTCAGTTGTGATTTTGGCATCGAAAAGAATGAACAAGGGTAGAAAAAAGTGAAAATTTCTTAAATTTCCGATAACTCGAAAACCGTGAGACTTTTACTGGGCGCAAGTTTTGCTTTTCTGGTTCTTTATGATGCCCCCTATCCGTAGTTAAAGGATTATCCGCTCATTACGGGACACCCTGTATAAGTAGTAGGTATATCAGTCATGGAGTACCCATAAAACGGCATCACTGATGCGCAGATTACGGGACAGTCGCAACAGCATCCTGAGGACTGTGGCTACTATAGAATCCCCACTCTGGAAATGTTTGGTGCAGATAGTGATCAGCGAAGGTACCTATTTCTTGGACTGATCATCTACGGCCCACCACAGTCCGTAGTTATTAATCCTAGCTTGCTTTATGTTTTAAATAATGTGTTTTTTTTTTGTGCAGATATGGACCCAAATTTTGTCTGAAATAAAAGGATTTTATTCATTTATTTATAACACAAGCTCTGCTTACTTTTGGGCTAGATGATGCTGTGTGAAAAGTCCTGCATTATTTATTTATTTAAAGCAATAAAAATGTGAGGTAGGCATGCTTAGGCCTAATAACTAAATGATTCCAGCTTCCAGCGTTTGTATTTCCGCTGAGCTACGTTTATAAGTTGTTTATAAGTTGTATTTTTATGAAAACTGTTACTCGGAACTACCGCGACACAAGCTTTGCTTAGTGCCCCGCACTAAGGGGTAATTTTTTATGAAATAAAATTATCTTATCTAGGAAGAAAGGGCCTTCTGGGTAGGCTCGCTCCATCGTAGACAAACTAATCGTTAAACCTAAATATATATGATCGCGAAGTTTAAGAAAGATTAAAACAACTCGATGGGAAAAAAAATCCTAACGAGTCACAGTGTGATCCGATTTGATGTCACTCATTGGGAACTCATCAAACCAACCAAGCCGGTCTAGCATGCTTTTGAATAGCAAACCATCACTGCCTTCCACAGCTCTTCAACTTGATATTGAAGACAGCAACCACGCCGAAACAGTGTTAACGGATTGAATCGCGTTTTCAAATTTGTTTCAGGGCGTCTGGTCGAATCGACGCATGATCCGAAAGACCATACCTATTTGGCTCAACGGGTAGGTAATCATTGCCATTCAGCGTGGTACTGCCGCCAGTGTTTTAGGCATGTTTCCGAATGGCAAAGACCTGTCGAGCTATCTATAGATCGTTTTTAAGTATCCTTGGATGGTTCAACTGCCCCCGTAGCCATGTTACAAATCATAATATAATAGAAATCGAATCGACAGATAACGCATTATGAGGGTATGTTTTATGTAGTTATTTTGTACACACATGGCCAATTACAAAAAAGTTAAACCTTAGTTGAACACCATGTTGACACATGTCATAACAAAACTGTTACCACAAAAAAGCGTTTTAAGTACGAATATTTAAAGATCGTTTTTCTAGAGACACTTTTTTTTTACACAGAAAGCTTCTTTTTTCCTTACATTTACATTTAATTGATGAAGTTATGTACTGTGGATTGATTTTTTGTAATTTTTGGTAGGTTACCAAGAAGAAGCAGAAAACCTGGACCGATTTCTATAAAACTTGGAATAGATGTAGATTGCAGCCTAGAATTTTCATAGAGGTAGGCTACCTAAAACTTTGCTCAACAACGTGAAGCAGCGAAAGTGTGTTTGGTTAAAGAATACATTTTGACTAAAATGAAATGATTTGAAATGAAATGATTTATTAAAAATAGATAGAAAGCTTACAGAAAAGTCCAAAGCGCTTAACTATCGTAAATGAACATAACTTAAATATACTTTTAAATTGTTATATATGGAGCATAGACTGTCATTGAAAATGTCGATATGCTGGAACTCGTGGAGAAAATTATTTAGTAGGTTTAAAGCACGTAACGTTGGCGCGTTACTTGCGTAAAAGGTTCGTGTAGAATGACAGGAGACGTAGAGTAGAGTAAAAGGTTTTTGTTTCCGATTTTAACCCTTTTACACATTTTAAGCAGTATGAAAAAAACTGTGGGCGAGGTGAGGCGTTATTTCACTCCTGTACAGTTGCTCACTTTGTATAAAGCGCAGGTTTGTGTTCTCACCTCTGGGATGGCTCTGCCAAGCACCATCTCCGCATCAGAATCGATTGAGAGGCTAATAAGTAGGTGAAGACACTCTGGTTGAGTCTCGGCTTCAAAGCCTTGAGCTTCGCCGTAGAGTCGCGTGTTTGTCGGTCTTTTGTCGGCTGCATTTCAGAGTGTGCATAAGAACTCTATAATTTAGTTCCGCCATCCCTGTTCTTTTATCGGGCCAACAGGTTTCCGAAAAGACGCCACTTGGACATTCCCAGAGTTCGTACAAAGCGTTTAGAGTCTACATTTCTCATACGCACTTGCAAATTGTGGAACTCGTTGCCGCATGTCCCGAAAAGTACAATATAGGGGTCTTCAAATCAAGAGTAAATTAAATAGGTTCCTTCTAGGAGAGCAGCTTTATCTTAGACCACACTATTGCTTAACATCAGGCAGAGTGAGGTCAATGCTGACCTATTTAATAAAAAAACTGTGGCTTTAATAATCTTGTGAAGAAATAAACAAAAATTCAAAACTAACATCCAGCGAGAAGTACCTAACACCTTTCAAATACTTACTATAATAAAATATCTCTCTCTCTTGTTTTTTTTTTGTTTTTTTTTTTTTTTTTAATTAAATAGGTCAGCATTTGACCTCCTTCTGCCTGATGTTAAGCAGTAGTGAGGTCTAAGATGGAGCATTTTGTTCAAGGGTTAGTACTTAGATATTGTGTTAAACTTACCCTTTTTACAATAATACAAAAAAATGTAGTCTTAAGCACACTGACTACGTCACTTTTTGAGCTAACTGTGTAACTATGACTGAAAACACTGAAAGCAATCATCGTTAACTGAACTAACAATAATCACGCCGCCATTAAGACTGGCGAGTCAGCAAATCGAGGAACAATACATCATCGCCGCCATATTAGCAATCAAGACGAGCTTTTGTTTCGCGCCGGCCAATAATTAGTAGTGGGGAGCCAGCAGCCAATCGGCCGCCGCGATTGGCGCGATCTGCCGCGGGCGACGGTCATTGGCGCGCGCCCGTTCCGAATTCAAATTAAACTGAACGCGCGGGAAACCTAATTAAATCCAATTGATTGGGCATTCATTGGTGCGCGTCTGACGGACGACGACGGCGACCGACGGGTTAATTGTTTAATTTGAACAATGTGCCGTAATTCGGAATCAGAGACCATTGAATCATTTAAAAAAAAAATCTTCTCTACAATTTGTTAAAAAAGTTTTGAGATTATATTTACTTCTCACTGGAATCAATTCAGATGATAAAAAGATTTGTAATCTTTTGACAAATATATGAAAAACGAGTAACAGCTGTATAGACTGTACCTACGTACAAATGTTTACACAAATTCCTAAATACCAACATTGTTTGGCTCAATTACACTGTTACCCTACACCCTACCTACAGCAGCGATATTCGGTATAACAAATAAAAACAATCCATTCCTCGCTGGTCAAACCCATTATCGTTATATCAAAACGAGACACTGTCCAACAAAAACCAGAGGCTAAAACTTTCATCGCCGTAAATTGAAAGTAGAGTTCCTCTCAATCCTCACGAATAACAATTAAGTAAGTACCTATATTTATAACCAGCACATCATGGCATGATCCCATCGCCTTGTCTAAATAATGAGACCAATCTGACACGCCGAGCCACGGTCCACATACACTCAGTAGGTCTACTCCAATACGAAGAAATATTTGTTAACATTTTGATGGTTGCTGTGACGGTGGGCTTTGCAGCACTCTGCTGCAAAGAATGTAGCCATTTACTAAAAGCTTAAGATGTATCAAATTATCTACAAAGGTCTGAGTGTAGTCAGAGTACCTAAAACATGATTTGTTTTGAGGCATGGCAAACCAAATACGAGTACACATTTGGCACATGCCTACATTTTGCAAAAGTTAGCACTCCGTGACAGATTGAGACCTTTGAGGAGCACATAAGTATACCTACTTACTTTGAAGAGCATCACTTTCTTCTGACTGGCATCCCACTGGAGCTTGAGCTGGAGCTATAAGGTGGATCACCTAAAAGAAAGCTAGGCCCCAAAACGGTTCTGTTGCCCTGATCCTTCACGGTATTTGTCGCGAAAGAGCAGATAATAACCTAGATTACTTTTTTTTATTGATAAAAAAAAGTACGTGAGTGTCGTGGAACACTCGGTTGGAACGAAGCAAAGAGTACTTTTCTATACTGGGAATTTCAAATTCAAATCAAACGCTCTTCTGTACGAACAATGTAACAACTGTTCGCGGCTGCGCCCTTCGCACTGTGACGATTTCGTGACGTGACGGTAAAATGGAACGAAATTTGTCTTCCAGCCCCAGCCTGTTTTTCCTCGATACCGTCTGAAAAGGAACTTCGTTCCAAAACTGGTCCTACTGAATAGGTAATGCTTTTTGACATTACCTACTGTGTCAGTATACGGTGGATGCCGCGCTGCTCATCAGCCGCTAACGAGAGCGCCGCCGCCGATACCCTCAATCAATACCCACAGGCTGCTCTTTGCGAGGATTTATATTCAATACAAGTTCTTTACGCTGAAGTTGTGGTGTAGTTTGGGGATAAGTAAAATCTACGCGACGTGGTCAAAATGATTGAGTGCGCCATGTTCGAAGAACACGTCACGTTGATAAGATTAAATGTTTATTCAAGTCAGCAATCTTTTTGGAGCGTTAAAAGTCCGACTTCAAAGTCAAGGCTATGAAAAGTTTTGGTTTACTCATATTGTGACACTTGTAATCAAACCAGTAGGGTATTTCCAAAGAGGAGGATTTTTTTTAGTGTATCGTCGTCTTTCCTGTAGATAAAGATGATTAAACCAAGATAGTTTAGGTGCTCCACATACACAATATCTTAGGCACTACAGTACCCCCGGCAATGCATAGACTGCCATTAAGACAAATATCAGCCATAATGAAACTGTACGAAACTTAATTTATCCCTGATTTAAAATGATATCACCCTGTAGATCTGCTGTGAAAATTATCGCCAATACATTATGATATAAAATCATTTGTGGCGGTGCGGGGTTCGGAGTGAGAGGGGCGGGGGTGGCGGTCGAAAGTCACGATGTCACGCACTCGCCTCCGGCTATGGTGTAGAATAAATAATTGTTACTATTAGAATCGGGGCCGGTAGACAAGTTCACAATGATAGGTATCTAAAAAAATAAACTAATGTGAAAATTGGGAAATGTGTAGCCCTAACAGTTTTATTGTAGCGAGAATTGAATAGGACTGTATTAGCTGCATGAAATAGAGAAGTACCAAAAATATTCAATACACTTATCAATTTAAAAGTTTAAATCAATAATCAAAATCTAGTGATCTTGGCACTAAATATTTTTAACTCGCTTAAATAAAAATGTCTCTGTCACTCGCGCTCTCAGCATTCACTCCTTCTACATACCTTTCCGTATCTTCTTTTCTTTTCTTCTTATTTAAGGATTTACTCCTTGTCAGCAAAACTGATGAATCCCTCTCCATGTATCTCTTTCCAGGGCTGCTTCCTTGACCTCTTTATACGACATGACAGCTACCTTCTCCTTCACTTGTCTTATGTAACTTATCCTCGGTCTTCCCCTTCCTCTTCTTCCTTCCACTTTCCCTTCTATAATGTTCTTAATGAAACTGTCATTAAGAACATTATAGAACATTCCGTATCAGGGGATCCATATTTTTTTAAAGCCCTAAACCGTGTTTATTTCCATGAATTTTCACATTATTGGTTTCGAAGAACTGGAATACCAGTAGAATCACGTTTCGCCGTTTTATAGGTAATTAAATAAAGGCTCTTACTCTTGACTCACCTTGATTTTGACTCATCTGCTCACATGCTATACATTCGTTTGCGATAGTACTTTGTCTATCAGCGTCACAGATAGATACGAGTAGAAGCATCAATTCAGAGCTAACAATGATCTTGGAGCAAAACTTTGGAAATACAAGTTGCACGTCACGTGACGCCGCGGGCGGATCGTTGTCACTAAATGTCACAACTTGTTGTACGCTCATTAAAAGGTAATTGACATGAGAACACGAATTTAACTGCATTTCAATGTATTAAATAATTATTGTCCGCGACCATATTGTACGTTTAGGATTCTTACATGAATCAGATGAGAGACGATGTGTCGGATAATTGAATCAGATATACGTGACGATAAGTAGGTATACTTAAGTAGATTAATAATAGCACGTAAGTTCTAATATATAAGATGTGTATTGGTTTAGAATAGTGGTCAATTGATAGTACTTAAGGGAGGTGAATCATAGAATAACAACATTCAAGATGTAGCTCTGTAGTTTGATTCCTTTACCACCTCCCAGCTTATTACAGTGGTTTATAAGTATTAGAAGGTTCATGTTGTGTAATTTATATTTTGAGACCTATTGTAACAAGCAATACTTATATTTGAATCAAGTTGAGAAAATGGCTAGAACGCTATCTCTGGTTCAATACAATCTCGATCTCTTTTCTTTGTTTTGTAGGATTTTTTTGACAAAAACTGTCAGAAGTCAGCCTACTTAATACTTTAGACTGTTTTGAGAAAACCAGCCAAATCATCTAAAAAGTGGCTGCATCTTTGACGCTTCCATAGCTCTGAAGACAAAGTAAGCATTTAGGTCGTAGAGGCTAGTGGACAACTTTAGAAACTAAATCTTCAGGTCACGAAGGTTGCTGACTGTACCTATAAGTACCTGATCAAGTAGATCAGGATTGAAAACAAAATGTTTTGAATAAGTATAAACAGGATCACGACTGTTTCGAAAGAACAATAATCGAATCACTTTGCTCATTGGTTCCAAGGAAATGTGTAAAAAAAAGAGAAAAAAAAAGTGACAACATCTGTGGCGCAGTGGGTGAAAGCCCGCTTAGGACTCAGAAGGTTGCGGGTTTGATCCCCGCGGCGGGATAAATGTTTGTATGATCTGCAAATATTTATCTCGGGTCTGGGTGTTTCTATGTATAATATGTATGTAACAAACAAAAAGTATATAAGTAGTATATCAGTTATCTGGTTCCCATAGTACAAGCTTTGCTTAGTTTGGGGCTAGATGATGCTGTGTGAAATGTCCAGCATTATTAAATGTAATAAAACCCTTTTTATTTTGACTTCAACTAGTAACCCATTAAAAAATGCAAAAAACTCATACGGGTGCTTAAGACGGTTTACACATGGTGTTACGAGACACTGAAGCATTCTTAAAGCCCTCATACAGGTACCGATTATCCAAAACTTACTGGAGCTAGCATCAAAGAGGAATCGACGATTCTCAATCACCCAAAGAGCCCTTATCCAGTGGCTTTCACTTAAGGAACACTTTCCCCTTCAGCACCTACTTCAATTCCTTCCGTGCTGACTGTACAACTTCAACAAAATGGCGGCTCCGCCCGCGGCACACAACCCCTCTATGTAAACATTTCAAATAAAAATGCGCCATTACTATTTGCATTCATATCTAAAGAAAACATACATGCTAAATATTGTAAACATCGCACAAACACAATCGCATTAGAAAACCAACTTTAGTTCCTGTACACAAGGTTCGAAGTTAAGCGAGTTGAGTTTACGTAAATTCAGAATGCACAAGTTGAATGCGTGCGCTCTGTCCCGCTCTAACGCGTATGAAAAGCGCTTTTGTCACATTCTCGCAGCAAGTAAAAGGTGGGTGATTGAGACGTAACTGCCAACTGCCACTGGTCCCATTACACCAGGGATTGTAAACAAGGGGAGTGCATTGTCGATAGAGATGACGATATCGATGAAATAAATAAAGCTGTGATTCACAAAGCTTAATGTAATAATAAAAACATGACGGTATCTATTGTCTTACAACTCATGTTAATTTAAGATTGAAAAATGTTCCCAAGAATATTTTTTTGTTAAAATATGTGTCATATGTTATGTTAAAACATAACGTCATTATGTAGCTAAAACTAGAGAGCTAGAGACAGTGCACACAATACACAACAACTCTATGGCAGACATGACCAATGCTTCGAGGGAGTTATCAGATAGATCGATAGTTTCAAAAGCTTCATCGATAACGGCACAGCACTAGCGCCTGGCCGCTCACCCAACCATAACTAATAGTCGTGAATAAATCGCCGGAGTCGGCACAAAGACGCTTTTTTCACCAGCTGTCCGACCAATCACAGGCCACCGCCGCGCCATGCCTCCGCCAATCAGAGCGCGACTTTTCAGAAAAGAAACTCAAAATTATGCCCGGCTCAATTCACTCGTATTTTCTCTTCAGCCTCGAGCTTTAGGTCGCGGTTTTGCTAACAAGGTCCACAACAAAAGGGCTAACACAACTTTCGACCTTACTGCTATAGGGATAGAAACGAGCAGATAGGCACAGGTTGTTGTAATGCTAAAGGTTAAAAAGTAGAAGGGTGGCAGTAATTTTGATTGCGATTGCAAATGGCGTCGGAGGGAACACACACGGGTAATCAAATAAAAAAATTCCTCGGAAACTACTTTTATTGGATTTATGTAGTGTAGAAGGGCTAAAGTACCTACCTATACCTATCCATAATACGCAATAAAACAATTGGATTTGATTTTGATTTGATTTTACTAAAAAAACAACTCCAAAGTATTTAGGTACGGGAAAAGTTTAAAGAACATAACAATACAAATTAAATCCAATTTAACATCAATAATGTGCAGCAAAAAATGATTAGAGGACATTTTAATTCAACCCATTGTCCATTATCAATGGCGATCTAATGTTGTCAAAATTGTCAACTTACATTGAAATCACACTTGAAAAGTACAGTCATCTCAAAAGGCTATTGTTAAGTAAGATCACAACAAATGCGGTCGTATTACCAAAGGAGCCCACACGATGACGCGGCACATTACTCAAACGCCTCCGAATTGAAAACCACAGATAAAAACAACAATAGCCTCGAACAGCTGCTTTTGACCATCTAATTGTATTACAGTTGATAATAGCAGTCCATTGAGGTCATTGTCCGCGTGACAGCGCGCTAATTGACAGGTGTCGACTGTCAATGTCATCGGGATAAAAACGCGTTACGGGATATTTCCGATCGACGCTTTGTTTTGCCGATCGATTTCAATCGATTCGTGTTTGTTTTTACATTTTTTGCGATGATCCTTTGTTTGTTTTGTCAGGATACTCATTCATTGATTCTTGAGAAAGGGTCGGAGAAAGGGACATTACTTAACAAAAAAAACTTAATAAAACCTGGGATAGTACCAAACACAATTACCTACTTGCATTTTTTAACAACTACTATCAAAGCTGAGGAAAAACTCTATAAGGACAATATGTCTTATGATTATGAACCACTTTGAAATCATGTTTTCAATACCACGTAGCACTTCTGTAGACCCTGCTACGACGGTTCTACGACACAAGAGAGCTCTCCACACGTACTCTACAATTTGAATGACATTATAATCACACTTCAATATTATTTTGCATGAATAGAAAATAGTTAATGATTGAACACCTTTCGAGCACAATTTATATTTTAATAATCCCAGCAAACTACCCTATTTATCTACAGAATTTTATTATAGCACATGATTTGGGTATTTGGTATTCAAATCTAACAAAGGAACCCTAAAAATGCTTATCACGTCCGATCTATTGTCGGCGTTAAGTAAATGATTAAATATAATAATTTTGTGCATTGTACGACTCAAAACATGTCATTGGAGATGTAATAACAAATGAGAGAGAAATGTGTTTGTGGCACGCCTTCGGTGCCTTCGGTAACCAAACACCGCGACGTGACACTTATTAAGTCACAGTTTTCAGACGAAAGTCTTCGTTTAACTTGACCAAAATGGCTCAATGGTAAAAAGAAGTCAAAAGATTTATTTATTTATTTTACTTTATTTGTTATGAAATGTGAAAAGAGTGAGTACAGAGTTTTGAACGCACCACACTGGTTCGAAAGAACTAGTGACACGATAAGAAGAAGCGTAATAAGAGTGAGAAATAAAAAGCACGTTAGTGACGTGGAACCTTCGTGGAACACTCGGTTGGAACAAAGTTTCAACTTTGACATTTGGCATTTGTCAAATAAATATTTCCGTACTAACAATCTATGGACTGTATTGCGACTGCGCTGTTCGCACTGTGACGTTTTGACCTATGTATGTGTCGTGACGGTAAAATCTAACGCTTTTTTCTTCTAGCCCCCATCCTCGATACCGTCTGGAAAGTAACTTCGTTCCAATAAAAAGCGACTATACTTAAGCGTGGGTAAGGGCAGGCGAATGACGATGATGGAAGCGAGTGTAAAGCATTGAGTTTACCTTAGACCTTGACTATCTATTTCTTCTCTTCTTTCAAGGCAGAATAATGAGTGCTGTATTGACGCTGTCTCCGCTACAATACGGTGTTAAATAACGGACGTCGTTTTTCTTAGTTAAGGGCTTAAGGGTCTGACATGGCGTGGATCTGATAAGGCGAGGGAGGTAAATAATGGCGCTCTTATGCAATTACATAATGGAAAAATGTGATTTGGTATAATTTGATCGTGTTTATGATTGCGTACGAGTCGACGTTGCGTTGACATGTAATATGAGCATGTTTTACTTTTATGTATGACCCCAATGTACGAGTATTTAAAAATGAAATGGCTGAGCATGGCTGGCACTGAGTGAGTGAAAAAAAACAGTTTGAAAAGTCAAACTGTTTTTTTATCTATAATATTAATAAGTCTTGAAGGGATAGTAGCCGGTATGTGTCTCCCTCACACAAGATCAAAAAGGCCTCTGTGTGTTGGCTTTGGCCCCATGCATGCCTATCAAAGGTCCGGGACTCTATAGTTCCGTGATGTTAAACTTTGACAAACAAAATAATAATAATAATAATGCTGGACTTTTCACACAGCATCATCTAGCCCCAAAGTAAGCAGAGCTTGTGTTATGGGTACTAGATGACTGATAAACTACTTATAAACTTTTTGTTTGTAAATACATACATATTATACATAGAAACACCCAGACCCGAGACAAATATCTGTAGGTCATACAAATATTTGTCCCGCGGCGGGGATCGGACCCGCAACCTCCTGCATCGCAGGCGGACCTTCGCCCACTGCGCCACAGAGGTCGTCGAATCTATGGTTGTGCCAGTAAATGTAACTACACAAAATAACGGCAGCAACACTCATTAGTTTAACTACCTATACCATTGAACATATTTATATTAAAATATTTATTTTTCCAAAAAATAAGGTCATCAAATTAACCCTATCCGGCGTAAACCAGCTACTGTACCTAATGCTAACTTCTGCAAAATCTTTCAAAGTTCTTGAACGGTTCAAGATCTGAGAGAATGTCTGCGGGGATACTTTCTTAAATAGTCGTGATTGTTGTTTTTTTGTTAAATATTATACCTAATGCATTTACCAAAACTTTGGTGACCCTAAACCAAGTTGACAGTTATTGAGAGTACGCAGTCAGGGCGCGGGTGCGTAGACGCTGGAGGGCGCAGATTGCCGTAGATTGGCAATAAACGAGATTACGGCTACCCCACCGACCCCTGCCATTTTATTTATTTCCCACTTTAGGTACTTACTTCGCAATGATGGAATCAGTTATGTGATGCTGATGTTACGCCATTTTGTTAAAAATTTAGCGAATAGATAGCGAGCGAGCAGACCGAAACAAACAAAGATGATCACGACTATTACCGGCAGATCCAATCCGTCTTATTACAAGAAAATTAACCGAGTTTAGACTAAGACCGAGTTTAGAACTAAAAAACTGTCCCTAGAAAAACAATCTTTAAATACACGTAAATAGAACACTTTTTGTTTTGTCCAGTCTCCGCGCGTACGCGTCAGCGAACGGGTGTAGAAATCAATATGTCTACCGCGGCATTGAAATGTGTACAGTGCAATATCGTTATAAACGAAGTATTGTATTTTATACAGAACAAAATTGATGTTTTGGACGAAGAAAGCATAATTAGCCTCTGTACAAGTGCTTTTACTGCCTCTGAAATTGATACAGCGAAGAACTTACTGTTTTCGTCGATTGCAACTACCGCCAGAAACATTGCGCGGCGAAAAAACAAAGAACAAAAAGATTTAGAAGATATCATTACTACTTTCAAAAGAACAGAACCTGATATTACTCCGATTTTTGTAGCCCGAGAACTCCATAAGCTGCCTCCAGTGACATTTAATCACTTAGATACAACTAAACTTCTAAAAGATATTGTGTCTTTACAGTATGAGATTAAATGTATAAAAGAAACGTATGTTACTAACGATCAGCTGTGTGATCTGAGGATGGAGATAGATAATATGAAGTACGCATCAATAGTTAATTGTGATCTCAACGTAAATAAAAAGCGAGGTGCATTTAACGTGATGGACAGTGGACCTACCGGCTTTTTGAACTTCTCAAGTACTCCAACGCCTATAAAAAGATCACATGATCGCGAGCCCAATAACCAACAAAACCTAGGTGCCTTGTGCTCAGAGTCACAGCTGTTATCACAACAAACAAGTAACTTTCAAGCTGACAATAATAAATCACTTGAGGTCGTAGATCGCCAAAATAATACGCAAAAGGTTTCAGGTACGCATACCAAGAATGTTATCTCGATACCTACTATCTGCCCGGGCCCGTCTACAACGAGTCAGCTGACAGCGGTAATTGAAAACACTGCAACGAACACAGCGTCACAGTGTGCTAGCACGAATAATATAAACAATAATAAAACTATGGCGGAGGTAGTTCAAACAGATAGTGAATGGAGACTGGAACGTCCTAGCCAGAAATGGATTGAGGTACAGCGAAAAAGACACAGAAATAAGATAGAAGGGATAACTGGAAAAGCGGTTATAAAACCTGAGGATAAATTCAAGCCAGCTGAAGTGAAAATCCCGTTATTTATTTCAAATGTTCACAGAGATACCTTGGAAAAGGACATAGTGAAGTACATTCAGCTAAAAACAAAGGAAAATGTTTTACTTCAAAAAATAAAAATGAAAACTGACCGAGATTACAATGCGTATAAAATGATGGTTTCTCGACATAATTTGGATATGTACCTAAATGACGAGACTTGGCCTACAGGTATAACGTGCCGTCGCTTTATGCCGTATATAAATCGGTTGCAAGAAAGAGACATACCTACATCTAATAATGGATAGTACAACCCTAGTATCATATAACTGTAAAAATATAAAACGCTCAGTGGAAGCTGTAAAACAGCTATGTAGCTATGCAGATATAATAGCGCTACAGGAGACTTGGTTGCTGCCGAACGAGTTGCCATATCTGGCTGGCATTGATGAGTGCTTTGGGGCCACGGGCACATCCGCAGTTGATGATGGAGACAGAATCCTTAGAGGGAGGTCCTACGGCGGCGTAGCACTGCTTTGGCGAAAGTCAGTGTTTCAGTGTGTGTCTGTGATTCCGTGTGTGAATCCGCGTATTACGGCTATTCGGCTTACAACAAACGACCGACCTGTGCTAGTTATATGCGTGTATATGCCTACTGATTGTTCTGAGAACTTGCATTTTTTTACCGACTGTCTTAGTGCTATAAGTGCAATAATAGAAGAAAATAGTGTCGAATCCGTTTTTATACTCGGAGACTTTAATGCTCACCCTGGTGAGAGATTTTACAGTGAGTTAATGGATTTTTCGGCTGAACAGGACTGGACATGCGCTGATATCAGTAAGCTAACCTTGTTATCAAATACTTTCACTTTTATAAGCGATGCGCACGGATCATTGCGGTGGTTAGACCATTGTCTCGTAACGAATGCTGCTTGGCAATGTGTTGTAGATACTTATGTACAGTATGATGTTTTTTGGTCTGACCATTTTCCACTAGTAGTTAAGTGTAACTTAGATCTTATTAAGCAAAAAACTATGTCAGCTACTCCGAAAAATAATACGATTCTTTGGGGTGAGAGAAGTGAAAGTCAAACTATTGAGTATGAATATTTTTGTAATACTCATTTGAGGAATATTGACTTTCCCGCTGAATTGAGAAATTGTTGTGGTAAACACTGTAATGTTGAAAGTCATAAAAATGTAATTAATAAATTATACGAGAATATAATTAATGTTTTGTGTAGGGCAGCTACTTCTACAAGTGTAGTAAAAATAAGACAAAGAAAGAACAGAAAAGTAGTTGCAGGGTGGAATCATCATGTGAGCGACTCTTACTCGAATGCGAGGCAGAAATTTGAGGAATGGGTGCTGTATGGGAAACCTGCAGGTGGCCCCATTTTTGAATCCATGATTGAGGCGCGAAAAGTATTTAAGGGAAAGTTGAAGTGGTGTCAAAACCACCAGGAACAGATAAAAATGGACTTGATTGCAAAACATCATTTTAACTCTGATTTTAAAAATTTTTGGAAATGTACAAATAAACTCAACGTTCGGCCAGGCATACCAGTAAGTGTTGACGGTACATCTAACCCTAAGGAGATTGCCAATGTTTTTAAACACCATTTTTCGGTAAAGTCGCCCTTAGGTTCGTCAACAGAAGTAGGTAGGAGTGACAACGCTGAGACCCGGAATCCCGGAATTACTACTTCTATTCTCGCTAAGGACATACGTGCCGTGATTAATAAAATGACAAAAGGGAAGTCTCCGGGCCATGATGGGCTCAGCATTGAGCACTTAAAGCATGCGGGCGTCCACTTGCCTCGGCTGCTGGCTATGTTGTACGGTTTCTGTCTGAATCACGCCTACCTCCCACCAGACTTGATGCGCACTCTGGTTGTACCTATTATTAAGAGCAGGACTGGGGACGTGTCTGACAAAAATAACTACCGACCCATTTCATTGGCTACTATAGTCGCGAAAGTATTTGACAGTGTGCTTAACTCCTGCTTGAATAGGCATATCAAAATACATGACGCTCAGTTCGGGTTTCGACCTGAATTGTCCACTGAGTCGGCCATTCTAAGCTTGAAGCACACTGTCAGGTATTATACGGACAGACGGACTCCAGTCTATGCCTGCTTTCTGGACTTATCTAAGGCCTTTGATCTGGTGTCTTACGATATTTTGTGGAAAAAACTAGAAGAGGCAGGGTTGCCCCCAGAGCTGATAGCAACATTTAAATTTTGGTACCTAAATCAAGAAAACCGTGTGAGGTGGGCGGGTGAGTTTTCGGACGCATACAGGCTGGAATGCGGGGTGCGGCAGGGGGGGCTAAGCTCACCCTCAATTTTCAATCTTTATGTGAACGCACTGATTGAGGGACTCAGCAGCATGCCTGTGGGTTGTCATGTCGGAGGTGTGTGCATGAATAACTTAAGCTATGCCGATGACATGGTGCTGCTGGCTCCCTCAGTTAGTGCACTCCGGAAACTACTTGCCGTATGTGAGTCTTATGTGACCGCACACGGGCTTTTATATAATGTAAAAAAGTCGGAGTTTATGGTCTTTAAGGCGGGTGCCAAGTGTCCCGGTTTTGTTCCTCCTTTAAACATCTATGGTAGCCCTCTTAAGAGGGTGACTCAATTCAAATACCTAGGACATTTGGTCACCGAAAGCTTGCAAGACGACGCCGATATGGAAAGGGAACGCAGGGCATTGTCAGTCAGAGCCAATATGCTGGCCCGCAGGTTCGCGAGATGTACAGACGCTGTTAAAATTACTCTCTTCAAAGCGTACTGTACATCCATGTACTCCGCGAGTCTTTGGGCACGGCATACACAAAAGGCTTACAATGCTCTGCGGATCCAGTATAATAACGCTTTTAGGGTGCTGTTGCGGCTCCCGCGCTTCTGTAGTGCGTCAGGCATGTTCGCTGAGGCGCGGACAGATACATTTGACGCCATCTGGCGGAAGCGGACGGCCTCATTACTAAGCAGAATGCGCGCGAGTAGCAACAGCATTCTAAAAGAAATTGCAAATAATTATGCGTGTCCTCTGGTTTTTCAGCTTTCCCAGAGGACGAAATCTGTCTTAGTTATTAAGTACTAACCCATATTGTTTAAGATTTTACTAACACTGTGGACTCTGTTGTCTTAAATAAAAACTATATTATTATTATTATTATTATTTGACATGTGTCAACACGGGGTTCAACTAAGGTTTAACGTTTAGCAACAATAAGTTCAAACATGTTACGTACAGTGTAATTTCACATTATTATTGTACCCAAACTTGCAATTTGCATTCCTTGCGTAAAAGATAGCTACATAATTTATATAAAAAACCTAATGTAGTTATATTCACTGGGCAATATACCATTATCGTTAACAAAATCTTGCAAGAACTTGAGTTATTATAATTTATGTTCGTTCATTCTTTTCTTTTTGTCGATAAAAAACGACACCAAGTAACAAATATGAAGCAGCCCTGATACTCTATTGAAGTAACCTTACGACATTTTTTGGAATATGGGGTTCAAGTACATAACGTGGTAAATCCCCTACAAAAGTCAGCGAAAACGAAAATTTTCAAATCAGCCGTCAGTGACGCGAAAAGGAATTGGATTGCAATTACCTCGCGACTGGAGCAACTAGCTGGGCTTGCGATTTCTCTATTCCCTTTGAAAATGCCCTCTCAGATGCTTCATCTAATTTCTTATACTCAGCATTACTGCTGACGAGCACTTGTACATAAAGTTTTAGATACCTTTTTTGGGAATGTGTAGCTATAAGTACTTATAATTTTACGTGATGGCTGAAACACAACATAATTGCGCTATCGTTGCATTAACCGCTATATAGGCAGTTGTTTCGTTTAACTGGAGTTCAGATCACTAACCATAGGTATACCTACTAACTAATAAAGCTCTATATTATGATTGCAGACGATACATAAATCAATCTCTTTACATACCAAATTTGAGATAAAAATTATTCGAGAATCCCAAGAACAAGCGAGGTGAACTCAAGATGCTAGGTGCGACCTAGGTGCACTTCAGTACTGCAAACAGAATTAGAATCCTGAGAACTAGAGTAAAAAGAGTGAAAGATGTCAGTTGAGGGCTCTCCTCAACAGACCAGCGGGTGTGGGGGTGCGGGGGAGGGGGCACGGTTACGAGGAGGGTGCTTACGACGTGAGGACACTTTACAAAATCGCAAATCGCGCGCCGATTTCGACGCAGAGGTAAGAAAGACTTTGATGTTATAGTTTCTTGCAACGAAAGAGTCTGTGAAGTTAAAGTATACATGAGTTGGTGAATGCAGAATATTGGTCACTGAAATGCTGGCTTCAAACGGTGTTTCTAAGTTGTGTCATTTTTGTTGCCTTAGTTCTACAAGTTATACGTCAAAGATGATTCTTTGATGGGAAGACGATCTTTAGTGATCAACCAGGGGCCGTATTCGCGTTCCTTTTTTCGTTCGTTTGATTATTCGGATGCCTCCCATCATGATTTCTGACTTCAAGAGCCAATTTTTCGATTTGGTCTATTTGGTTCTAGGTTAGGACCGTGTCTTAACGTTTAAAAAATTGATTGGCCCTTGAAGTAAAAGATCGTGGTGGGAAGCATCCGAATAATCATCAAACGAACGAAAAAAGGAACGCGAATACGGCCCCTGGTCCTAGTAATACTAAAATGCTATTTTAATACTGATAAAATCCCATAAAGAATTGTCTTATGAACTCAATTTCACATTATCTGAATTCTGAATTGTATGTAAGTAAGAATCCACGAGAAAACTCTAAAGTAGATGTATGATTTGAAATATTACCAGTTTTGTGTTTTGTATCACTAGATAGGGCTGAAGATAGTGTAGAGTGAGATAATGTTTGTGGTGCGCACTTCACATACATACGTGGGGGCAAGCTAATGGTTAAGTATTTCAAAGCTTTAATCTAAACATACGAACTAATTTCTTAAATTTCCGGTCGATTCGTAGCTCGGCGCCGGGACAGGCCATTAGGTCGGCATTGGGTTGTCAACTCGTTGCCTCAAGTGGAGCCGGCGCCGGTAAACGATTGGCTTTTAAATAAACTCTTTACTACTTACACAGGACTTAAAGTCGGTATATGAAAAGATTATTTAGAAAATGTTTAAACTTATAAACGCGTATTTATGAAAATTATCTTCTCAGTAATATTATGTTTTGCTTTAGTTACAACCAATTCATTCAAAAATAAACTCATAAGTTCATACTTAGACAAAGTGATCATAAATATATTTTTGATTACTCATAATCATAAAGATATTCTCTGCCCATAAAAGTACAATGCCAGGCATTTGTTAAAAAAACACAGTCAAAGCTTAGTTTACAAGTTGTGGTACAATATATAAAATTCTATGGGTACAATGCTCGCCTGTCAAAACATCATTATTTTGACATTTGTGACAGATTTGGCGATGTATCTTTGAAAGCGAACACCTTTGTTTGCGAAACATGCGGGTAGTGGGCGGCAGCTCGGGGATCGTATCCATACAAATGCTCAGAATTACAACAATCTGCAATTTTTTTATAGCCGCCGCAAATGTAGAGCATCAAAGGTAACATAGTGGAATAAGATAACAATAAGATGCCTCCTCAAAATAATAAAACTTAAATATAGATACTTATTTAAAGTAAATAAAAAACACAGGTGAAAAAAAAAATCACGCTACGTTTATAATGGCAGATACCTCTTAACTTCTACTTGCTACAATCTTACACACACATAAACACGTATCTCGATATTCAATGTCATTTCAAAATTTCGTTCTCTAACACACACATTTGCAAACCAAAATAATGATTTCAGATTGCTTGATGTTATAAAAGAGCAATCCCAAAGTAGTATTTTTCTTTCATTCCAAATATATAGCCAACGAGATCTCTTATTCAGTAATCTCCAAGAACGATTACTTACAACACAATGAAAAGCTATTACTTAGCAGTACTTACTGTGGCGCTGTAGTTACTGCGACGGGCAATGGCGGCCAAAGCAGACGCCCACTTACTGCGGGCGTCCACAATGGATGCCACGACAATGGATGCCCGGCGTTACCAAACCTGCTACACTGCAGTTCAACAAAATGCTCTATTTTTTAGTTGTCACTGAAAAACAGAAGGGAATGTAATGATGGACATTTCAAAGCAGCAGCTACAGAGATCCTAAATTTTCATGACAAATGTACAGTTATAGGAACTATTTAAAATTCTATGATTGTACATGTGTATTATTTATTTGATGAACCGATGGACATTTTAAAACGACAAGAAAGTAATCAAAACATGTTGCGCCATGATCTAACAAGTGATTAAAAAAATCTTTTTAGACTCTTCTATTCCTCAAGGATTGATGCTTTTCCAGAAAAACTCAAAAAACCTCTTCCTCGCTTGTAATTTTCTCCATCGGCCATCTGAGTCTAACATTGAAGTATTTTTTTTTTATTTAATAGCATATTATGACCTCACTCTGCCTGATGTTAAGCAATAGTAAGGTCTAAGATGGAGCGTTCAATGAAGTTATCTACGATTGAAAACTACAAGTCAGGTGGCAATGTCCTGCAGTGTAGATACTCCCGTTATTTACAAAGCAGTATTGTCCCGCGGTCCTGTGATGTTTTCTCATTTATTTCCATATTATTTCGTCGGAGCCGAGCGGTAACGAGCGGCTTCAAAGGCTTTCATCACAACGACGCTTTCATTGGACGTCGTTATTACTCGTTGGATAATTTATTTCAGCTTGTGGAGGGCCGCGCCCGAGAGGGATGAGCTTTACATTCAAATGGAAATCTGGTGTATGCTGATACCTCATTAAAATTAATATTTTTCTTGTTTATTTTACATATTTTTATGATACTTGAAGAGTTCGTGTATCTTGCGTAGTCGTTCTTGAGATATTGAATTTAAAATTTGAGATAAATAAACTTTAAAACACCATTGATTTTGTCAGCATTCAACATCCAGTCCAAGGCATGAGAACAAAAATATTTTGAATCGATTCAACTATATCATAATAAGTGAAAAGATGAAAAGCAAAGAGAGAAAAATGTTAAAGTCAAAGTCAAAAAGCATTTATTCAGTAGGACCGCTGGGATCACTTTGAAACGTCTTAAAACTAGGTGATAAAACTATGAACAACGTCAGAGAGATTGATAGTAACAATATTGGACACAGCATCATCTGGCCTCAAGTCTCAACAGAGCTTATGTTATGGGAACCAACACTAATTATTTGACTAATTTACTTCTTACATACTGTAAATGTAATAAATAATGAACTAAATTTTTATGAAATGCTTGATGAGACGCTGAGTCTGGTGTCCGCGATGCAAATGAGTGCGTTGATGTCTTTTGTTCTTCGTAGCGCCGTAGCGTGGCTACGCGCCGTAGCATCTCGCTACGACTAATCATTTCCGCTACGATTTTAAGCTGGGTTTATATATATTACATAAAGTACAGAAATTATTCGTGTTCGGTCTTTTTTTCTTAGATTTAAATTATTTAATCATTAGTATTTTGAAATTTTAGTCAGTTTCGTAACAAGTTAGATAGATAAGACATACATTATTTTACTTACTTTGTTAAGAAAACATATTCATAAAATATTTGATCGTATACAGGGTGTAAAAAGACTGCTATCGAAAACTGAGGGGATGCAATCAGACCATGATTCAGAACATCTTTAGCGAAAAAAAAATTTTTGACTTAGCTACGTCATTTTATTTTATTTTCTAGTTAGTTACAAAAGTGCAACATAATAAGACCATACCTACCTAATAATTTCATTTATAAAAGAAAACAAAATTAAAACTCAAAATCCAGCAACCTACGGATAAAAACGCTCCCAGTACATACGCTCGACCAGCTCTGCGATGTCGGTTTTCTCCGGATATAATGTTTTTTTCTGAAAATCCTTTTGGATTTGGTTGTGTGTTGGGATGCTTTACCTACCCCTTTCGGCTTCGGTAGACGTCTTTTTACACCCTGTATAGTTACAAACATATTCGTATATGATGTTTAATCAAAAATCTCTCTAATAACTTCCGTACTCCCTTCTCTTAGCACAACACCTACAAATGGGCGCATTATGAAGAAGTATGCACACAATTAAAACTTTGAAAGCTTAGTTTCCAACCTTACCACTTAGGGCGATTTCCCCCAGGCAGCACTATCGGTATTAAACGCTTTTCATTATAAAACCCTTCTGAGCTGCCTTTTCATCGGAGTGGGCATGAAAACATCGCGCTAATGTCATTGTTTTATATAAGGGATGGAAACGTCCGGATTAATATGGCCGGATTATGTCACGAAAGAACAGGAATAGAATCACACGGCTGAATAGATTCTGGGATCACTTTGTGCAGTCATATGGTGGTGGTATGCTGGTGAATGGTGATTCTGATAGCTACAGTTACTGTTCCTTCGCGATGAACCACTACAACAAACTTTTTCCATCTCTAACAATGTTTTTAGCACAGCGCAGCAGTGTCCCGTTGAGTGTAGTGTCATATTGAAAACCGAAAAACCCTGAAACAGTGTCAATGGTTTGGGTTACCTGTACTTTTGTTTTGTTTTTAGTAAAATTTGTCTATCTTAAACTTTCGCGATCACTATTCATAATTACATATTATTGAACCGGGATTTATCGTATATCTTATGTTGTTTTATTTCCCGACGGTTCGCGTGTGTCGCAACAGGCGTGGTCGCGGGCGAACTGGAGTATGTCACGGAGCCACAGTCGATGAGCTATAGTTTCTATAACTACCCTCACATATCTTCATAATCCGAAATAATGACGTTTACACCCGACAAGTCCCGTTTCAATAATACACAATAACGATGGGCGATTAGGAAATACCAAAATATTCTTTCGCATGACATACTGTCAGATTTAGCTTTATTAGAGAAATAAAGAACATTAATTGAACTCTATTTGTGAGGTCGGTTAATGGCAGCTGAAGGCAGCTCTAGCGACAGCGGGGGGCGGGGGTCGTTACCGGGAGGAGGTCGTTACGCAGCGGAACTGTCGTTAGCTGAAACAAAGCCTGCCATGTGCCCAGACATTCCAGCCGACCTAGTGCAGGAGACCACCGCTTTATATTTGATTTAATGTATACTCATCGACCGTAGTATATTATTGTGGTATACTCTAGAATTCATGGTATACTTCTAATATACATACGTACACGTATGTATATTAGAAGGATGAGAACCATCCAAACCACAGGTTTGGATGGTTGCGTTTCAATCACGCCTTACCACGAGTAGAGAGTTAGAATAATTAATAAAATATTTATTTTATTTATAACATTTTTGATAGAAAGCTAAAAAAAAAACAAAACAAAACTATCTAAAATTAAAAAAAAATCTATTAAAAGAGTTAAAAATAGTGTTGGACCTCATGCAAATATGCGTTATGTAAGTAAAGTAGGAGCCCTCAAAGCAGAGAATGCTAGCGCCGGCCACAACGCACGCAGTTTTCGGGGACTTGCAGTGAGATCATGCTCAATATGGTTGGATTATTGACTTTGCCACGAAGAATCAAGCAGTAGTGATATAGTGTATATTAACTAGCTTCGTTCTGTAAACAAATACATTGAATCATATTCCTATCACTTAGAATATCTACTTAGTCTACTTAGTTAGAGCTAGCTGATACGGCTCCTGGTTCCGTCGAAGTTTTCCATAATATGAAAATTTCACAAGCTCCTCCACTACCGTGTCTTTATGTACGGCTCGCTATTTTCACATTCGTTAGCAAATGCATCCCGTAATGAGCGTTTTTGCGCGCAAATGTAAAAATATATAAAATGCACTATGAAGTAATGCGCGAGTACCCTCCGAGGGATGGGAGGCTCGCACTATCGATAAAAATAGCTTAGACTAGCTCTTTCGCGAGAAGTAGACCTACAACCTTTTTTGATTTATTTGTATATTATTATACTTATTTATTAATTTTTTAGTATTTATTATTTTGTAAGAATGTATGTTATTGTATTGTTTGTGAGAAAAATAAATAAATATTATTATTATTACTACATTTCAAATTAAATTTTATTTACAGAAACTAAGCTACTACATATTTACATATATTTACAAAATACAACAGGATTAGTCAAGCTATCTAAGGATCGTTAGATCCAGATCGTTTCAAATTATATGTTATATGTTATTCTAGATCACAATCACGTGTGATCAATACACAAACAAATGTCAAGAGATACGGACTGTCAGATCACCTAAAAAAAGTCAAGACAGCAAACCGATACAGACTAAGGAAACAGGTCAGAGTAGAATTACTGAATTCTTAGGGGTTTTCATCGTGTAATTTGAAAGCGCTCATAAGCTTCAATAAATGCTTTATGACTTCTGTTATAAAGCGTTAATTTGTAAGTCGGTTCATCGACGCCTGCCCGCACTAGCAGCTCTACATTATGTACGTCTTATTATACTCGCGAAAGCCTCATTTCGTATGTACCACTCGTAGCCATTGTATACTACCGAGATAATTGTACGCCCATGTGCTCATGTGCTTTTTTTATATGAAAAAGAAGGAGATTGTATAGATTTAACTCACAATACAATTTTTAGAGAGCAAAAACTTACATAACTACATGAATACATAAACACACGAATGAAACAATCCATCATCCGCCTCGAATTTACTGTTACTTAATTTCATTACAACAACTCGTACTTGTAACTCGTATTATTATGACTATTACGCCTTCCATGCAGTCAAGAAACAGTTAATATTTTCTCAGTTTTTTTGGATCTGGTAAGACGACTAGCGTTTTTCCATTCCTAAGATTTTAACCGATTTTAAAGTACACTAATACGTAGTTCCGCATATAATGGATCCACGGCCCCAAGCAATAACGGTAAAAGCCTCCACGAGGGGCGTTTGTTTATGCCACAACTTTACTATTCATTTAGGATATGAGAGTCGAACTCTCATTTTGTTGAGTACTGAAATTGAAATGAATCTTGAGTGATCAATAATCTCAATTCACAAAACAATTTGATTAAAGTTAAAACTTTGTTTTAATCTGTTTTTTAATGAATTTTATTTACTTATAATATTAGATTAATTTTTCTTTGTACAATCAGTTACGAAACAAAGTTCATGTACATCCAAAACTAATATTTAGCGCCTTGAATATTTGTAGACATTTCAGCGTGTTAAAGTTCAGACAGAAAAACAACTAGTCTGAGCGTTTTAAACGAAGCTTGCAAGATGTCGAGCTGTAAGTGTGGAGGGTTCGTCGCTGGTGGCGGAGGAGGAGGACCCTCGATCACGTCGCTAATGGCAATTTATTTGTCGCAAATAATCCACTCCCCGCCACCAATCACTGTTTCTTACAGCTTTCCTTGGATTTATTTAACTGGAACGCGCCAAAGTAGTATTACTTGAATCGTGTTGGCCGAAGAATTCCGACCTTGTTTTGTTTTGGAATATGTAGGTACAATGATGTTAAAAAATAAAGATAGTTTAGGTTAGCTTACTAGCGCGTGGATATTGAAGACTCGAAAAGGAGGTCATTCATTTTGGGCCCAAAAGTCAAAAGTGCCGGCCAACGAAAATAAAGGTGTCACCACTATTAAGGAAGTCAATCAGAGTATTTTTCAATATGGCACCAAGTCTCTAAGTACTTTGTAATAATTTTGTAAGTCAAAAATTTTAATTGTATCCAGATTTTTCAACTTAAGAAATCTATTAATGTAGTGGACTCAGAGACTTGGTGCCATACTGAAAAATACTCGGATTGACATTCCCAATAGGGGCGAGGTCTTTTTTTTCATTGGCCGGCACTTTTGACTTTAGGGCCCAGCCCTGTATAGAGCGTGAATGGGCTCTTTTGAAATGTCTTATTAGCACAATTTTCACTTCAGTTTGCATCAAACAGAGCAGCGTTTTTGTCAGTGACCATCACATGTTCCAGTGTTCCAAGCCCGGATTTGTAACTTCGATAACTATGATCATAATATATCTTTATCATTGGAAAGTAGACAAACGCACGCACACACACGACATGCAAATATTGCACGATGTTAGTATTCCATCCACGTGATTATCGCCATTAGAATGCCTACTTTGAAATTGTTGAATTGAAATGTGCTACGACGCTGCTACGAGCAAGATATCAAATTGCGAATTAAAAATGTAAACGTTAATATGTTATAATCGAAGTAACTAGTACCTTACCCAACATGATATCTTACTAAATATCATAATGACGGGCCAGTCACTCTTAATCACTTATCTATTTTAGTAGGCACAATAAGAATTATGATTCTTTAGTTTTTTTCAGCCTGACCTGTGTTTCTTTAAGTACGTTACCTATGTGTTGCGAACCATAATTTACGTAGCAATTTATTTACCATATTCCTTTGAATACACAAAACTAACTCTCAATTTGTATTCAACGCCCCATGAAAGGACTTCATGCACCGAACTCGAAAATACGATAATATTTCTGAGATTCCGGTCGGGAGCGACCCGCTCCAACTTTATCAGAAGATTCGCACAAAATTCCGGATTGGACATGAATAATTCAAACTGTATGAAAGAGCTCGAATATTTATTTATATTTACATAAGTTTGGAACGTTGCAAAGCGATGTACAAGTGCTAAATTGAAACGTGATTTTTATATTGTCTATCTAGGTTGTTCTGTGTTTTACTCGAATTTTCCTGGTTCACAATTATTATCTGCTTGTGCTTGCCCTTCTTTTACCTAAAGGGGGTTTGTTTTTATAGATTAGGATGCTAGAGAATCAGAACTAAGAGTTTGACTTTCTAGCAAAAAACTTATAACGTTTGTCCAATTAAAGCATTGATGAGATAACGCGTGAAGAAAGATATGCATGAAGTAAGATGTGCGTCTTGGGCATTTGACGGCGTTTATATTTCCTGAGTAAGACAAGCCGCGTGAAGCCCTATAGTAAATAGGCCCCGGTCCCCCTTGCTCTCGCTAATCATACGTTCAATCGGGACGATTTCCTGCGCTCTACAATTCAATTAGTTCCCGTCAAAGGCAGGGATCGTCGTCTTGTACATTTTGCTGAGGTGTCCCTGTAGGTGTTGCTATAGGTAACATAAGCAGGCTCACGTCTGCATCACACAATAATTCACCTAATGTGTTTCATGCTCTTCAAACTATTAACTACAACATTTGAAGTACCTATAGCCATCCAACGAGGTAATGCCGCCAGCCATTTTGCCACATTACCTGCGGTCGGTGATTTGAACACTATTTTTTTTCTTTAGTTTAGTGAAATTATGTACCTACTTATGTATTTTTACATTTTTTATGGATGATGTTTGTTGCTTCTTCTTATTTAACCCACAGTATTATAATCAATGCTTTCTAAACAAATTACAAAATGTACATATTTCGCTGAAAAACCTAAAATTGTATTGTTTCAACAGAGTTATCAGCTTCATTTTGATCTGGTTATGTTAACCAAGCCTACATGAATATATGCCCAGTCCCCAATGACTAGTCGAGGTTCCCGAGTGCAAGACCCTTATAAAGGTAATTAGATAATGCCTCAGCCGTCCGCCCGCCCAACATATTAGGGCAGGTACGAATAACAGAATACCTACCGTTAGTAGGTAAGAGCTACTGTAGATTATGTTAATGATTCACGATGACAAGAAAATTGTCGTTTTTCTTGTTTTTTGAGCTCTAAACTGCAGGAAGAAACCAAAGGTCACATAATCTTCTGCCAAATTAATGGGGTAAAGATAGTAGTAGATATAAATATTCAACATATATTCAAAGATTTGTTTTATAAAAACTTGTACCTAATGCAATGACCTGCAAAAGCGATACCTATTCAAAAACAAGTTACTTTGTTTTTGAATAGGTATCGCTTTTGCTGAACTTTTGCTTTTGATAAAGTTTAATTGTTAATTGTTTACGAAAATTAAACAAATTGTATTCGCAAAGTCTGACGAACGAACTTTGTATCCAGTACCTACTCAGGGCCAGTAACTGTACCTACACGTATTACGTCGGCCAAATATGTACATGATCATCGAATAGGTACCTACATATTTGACACATGCCTATTACATTACATTGTTCAAAGTTCAATATTGAATTATATCAACAATCGTGTTCTATTATAGCTACGTATGCATGTATTGCTTGTAACAAAATAACGATGAAATTGTCGCGTCACGCTGCGCCGGACAAAATGGCGACGGGAAGCAAATTATCAAATTATACTCGAACAAGGACCCCCTAATACTGAAATAGGTGATAGGGCTGCCAACCACTTCAACTAAAAGCTATGTTAGGTAAAACAATCAATTAGGATCCAAGTTTTATTAAGCTATTGCATAGCTTCTATCGCGGGCCTTGAGCGTGGAGACCGAATCCAGAAATTCCGTAACGAAAATAACCTAACACCCCCCACTCCGACCGGCACAGCGGTGATACTTTTTAATTATAATTGCATAAGTTGATAAAAAATGCTATGCAATAGCTTTACCGCGGCAGTCTCCGAGTGCCACACGTCTTTTTCTCTAGTAGTTAGGTATAACAGATTGTAACCATTCGTCTTTTATTTTAATAAAATAAATTCCTGTAAAGAATTCTAAAGACATTTATCCCGGTAGCCCTAACTTCTTCAGAAGCTAACGAAATCGATTCGCTTATTCCCGTCCCTATTCACTTACATTATGGTCGAGTTTAGAATACACCAGACTAGCATGAGGAGACAGGTTTAGTAAAATCGCTCTTAATTACTTGTGTTTACGTTGAATTTGGCATGACACGAAGCCGGGTCTTGATGGAATTACAGCAGATTATTCTGAAGACGGCAGATTCAAGGAGACGTAATTCATCTAATTACACGTTCTATTGAGGAGAAAATTCCATTCATAGGAAGTCTTAAGATTCTAAAATGTATTGTGGTTATTAGGTATTTTGCGACATTTTATCCTGATTTTTCGTATACCTACCCTGATTATATTTAACTCAAAATATTTAAATCAGTAAGTTAAAACTTTTGTAGTTAATCATAAAGTATCTCTGTCACAGGGACTTCCCCAGTTGATGTTCAATCATTGCGTTGTAGCAGTTGTAGGTAAGTACTTACTTAATTTTTCTTCATTATATGAAATAGTAGGTACCTAAATACCTCTATAACATAATACACCGCACATAGTATAAAAAAACTAATAAAAACATAAGACGAACAGCATCATCATATTTCATAATTTCAATGCATAAGGTGGTACACATAAAAACAGTATTTACAACAGGTATTCACCGTACTTATATGTTTGTGTACAAGAGGGTATGAACACTAGTGCTCGGCCGTACCTCGGAGATCCCTCCTTCACATAACACCTGCACTGCACTTCGCGGTACCGACAGCAACGAAAATATTAAGCGCTTTTGTTTCAAATGATTTAATACCTACTTATTAAAGTTTTTAACATTTTTCCTGTAGTTATAATCAAAAGCCATATATTCACTGAGAAACATGTTTCAGATACAACGTTTCTGAAACAAAAGGTAAATTTTTACAGAAACAAATGTTTCAGAGACTTGGACGTCCACACCTCAGTTGTTTTACAACGACTCGCAATCCTTGATATTGGCTTCTTTTTTTTTAAATAATTCTATAATTGAAATATGATGTTGACATTCCAAACTACCGTCATGTTGTTTATAAGCAACTGAGTCACACGTCCACACTTGAATACAGCTGTAGCGAAACAGATTTGTTTCGGTGCTCTCCACTTCCATTGGGAAGCACAGAAACATTTTAGAAACACGTAGTGTTTAGCGGAACAATTTAAAAAGTGTCTGAAATAATTTAATTTGTTTCAGACTTGTTGTTGTTGTATCTTGTTTGTTTGTGTTGGTTGTGTTTCTGAAACCGTGTTTATAAACAAACGTTTCTCGGTGAATATATGGATTATTGAAGCTAACGATTTCAACAACATGATATAAGTAGGTACTTAGCTCTTGAAACTACCACGGTTATGAATATTTACGATAGTGCAATAACTCTCATTTCAATAAAAGAATGAAAAAGAGGGTAGATCGTTACATCTTCCAATAAACTACAGATAAGGTACTTACCAAGAGCGTTTTCACATTATCCGATCCGATATCGGTATCGGACTCCGATACGATAGTGGGCGTATTATATTACTTATTTACTATTAAATTAAATGGTTCTAACCATTTAATCATGATAGGTCATCCTGTTGTCAAACTTTCATAACGTGAAAATAAAGTTTTACGGAAAAATATTTCTTAACAATGGAGATAAATTACAAAAGTGGTGGCCTAGAACCGGACATAGAAATGGAGGGTAGACGACATCAAGAGGCACAAATATTCAAGCTAGGCATAACGTAGGACCACTCCACCCTCCCATTCATTCAGATTCATGTATTCACTGGTCGGGAGCACATTATGTGGTGTAATGAGATGCCGCTCTCCTTATAAAGGCATGTAGGAGTGATCATGTGCTAGGTATAATACGTAGGTACATAAAACACGCCTTTTATGTAGGCAGAGACTGCTGAATTATTTATTTATTAGAGACAACCAACACAGGCACAGAATACAGATAGGAACAAGACACAGGTTCACATGTTACATTCACTTCAAAAACCAGAAAGTATCTTATATGCCTAGACAGTAGTGAATGTAAACAGGATCACGACTGTTTCCCCGAGGCGCGGTAGACATTCCATTCTCTTTTGGTTGGTATTTTCTTGAGTTTCATTTAAAACGTGAGAAAGTATAATTAGGTACACAATAACTAATACCACTTTGGAATAACTCTAGAAATCGATAATTAGGCTTAGTGTCAGTAGTACCATTGAATTGTACCATTGATGGTACAAGTGACACAACTTTGTATCCTTAGTACCATTAAGTATGCTTGCTCATGCTCATTTTGTAATTCAAACTCAGAAAGACAACATGTTTAATATTTTTTATACATATGATATGTATGTACTTACCTATAAAACTTATTTTGTTGTCATTTATATTATTACTTCATTCTGTGTATTTTATTGTTTTTTTTTTTTTTGTGTGGCACAAAATAAACTATTTTATCTTATCTTATCTTAAAAACTTTGAACTAACAACTTTTCTTTCAGCACCAGGCGTTATTAAATGCTACAATCTGTACTAGTAAATATAAAAATAAAATGAATCCCTATATCCCTTGGTCACGCCATCACGCGTGAACGGCTGGACCGATTTCACTAATTTTTTTTTGTTGTGTTTGTTATTGTCAGGAGAAGGTTCTTATGACAGAAAAATGGTATACAGGGTGGTCCAGTTTATATGGAAAATTTTATTCCTTGATCCGATTCACTATAAACTCGGTATAAATTGATAAACTCCCCTTAGGGGTTGTGCAAGGCAGTTCCAAAGATCGTTGACGAAACAATGCGCAGACGAAGGCGCGCGCGGGTCAGCTAGTTAGTTATAATAATTTATTAGTGGCCAACTCTAATGATGGAGTACTATTTAGGCCGCCTAAACACTTTGGCCAAACAAATTATTTGGTACAAGTAAATACAAAATTAAACGCTTTGAAGTCTATCGTAAGCTTTCGTTTGCTCTTACAATATTTATATCTATATTCTCTTATAATTCGATTGCGATTAGAATAAAGAAACTGTCTGCGGCACACGGTCATGTTCTGAGCACACGGAGCTACCCGCGCCCGCGGTCCGACGGGGCTTACTTTGTCTGGATAAAAAGGAGGCTTTCATCCAAGTCCGTTCAGTTGTTTTGTTTCAGCGTGAAGGAGTTACTAACTCACACATACCGACAAACATCGCTAGCTATTAGTTTTATTGTTAATCGATTTATTTCAGATAACATGATCCATACATATCACACACATTCCCATAGCACAAGCTTTGCTTAGTTTGGGGCTAGATGATGCTGTGTGAAAATGTCCAGCATTATTTATTTATTTACATTTTCACAAAAGAGCACTCAAAAAATTTGGGAAAAAATGCACATACCTACTAGTACTAATAATCATTGCTTAACTTATAAGTATAGCTACTCCACACCTATGAACTGTGTCTGTACTCTGTAGCATACTACAGTGGTTAATGTACTAACAGCCAAAACGGTTCGATAACGCTTTCAGTATGCACGTATGTAACAGAAAGTTAAAAGAAGATAAGTTCAGCTCATGAAGCTCGATGAACGATGCATTATGCAGTGGACAAACTATTATCGTAGGAATTGACGTGAATGTTGGACAGCATTCCGCATCTACGAAGAATTTTACTAACTACATAATATATAAATTTCAATTGTGCAGTGACGAATTCCTTTCAGATTATATTATTTAAAAAACAAACACACGATGGACAGGCTTGCAGTCAGCGACAAAAAATCATGAACATGTGATATCCTTACTGTAAAGGAGTTTAAATTCTAAATTGTTTATAAACTTAGGTTAACTGTTTACTATGATGTAGGTATACACGTCAAACAACGCCCGGATACCAACTAAAAAAACCACCTAATCTACCGTTCATGTACATTACATAGCTAGCAATTTATTGTGATTTGTGACTAACCGTAAGAAATGAAGACGCATCAACTTGTAAAAGGATGTCTGTCTATCTCCGACAGGAGTAGGTACCTATTGTTGTTCTGTGATGTCGATGAGGAGGAGCTTCTGCCCGCTGCCGTCAGCCCCGTGGCGACAGAGACATGACCACAACAGGACCTTTAAGCGTGTATTTATTTATTTATTTATTTAGGCAACACCAACAGCATACATAATTCACATTATTATTAACATTTTATGAGTCTTTTTTATAGAATGTATGTCAATTATAGGCATGCACAACATTTGTAGTAAAAATATAGGAACTGATGACTAGCTAAAGCTAATTTAAAATTAAAATTAAACTTAATTAATGTCAAAACAAAAAATAAAATCAGTTGAAAACAAAAACAATTCTAAAGTTAAAAATTAAGAATAAGGTAAGTACTTAATTGTCATCCTTGAGCTGTTCTTTTATCCCTGTCCTAGGGATAAAAGAAGAATAATTTGGCAACACACACCTTTGTCCAGTCATACTACTTAGACTTACACTGCTACACTACTTACGTGCATTTTTTAACGCTTTTTATGCGGAGTATATTTTCTCATGAGCTCGTGTTATAATGCAATAAAAATTCTGAAGGCTAAAGTACACAACGTACAAAAGTTATCTAATCTGGGCTTAGTTGTTTACAGGTTTTAGTGTAGCTGTTGCTAAAGTAAATACCTTAAAATATTTTATTTATTTCATGTTAAAACAATAACCATACAAACAATCATGTCTAATGAACCTGTCAAGTATAATCTAACAATGATCTTACATGTTTTTCCATTAAAAATAAATGATGGGTTTCTCGCTAAATGCGCTCGAGTGCCGGCACCAGTGCGTATCGTGACGACATATAGCTGAGTACATAACACAGTACATAAGTAGACGAGATTAAAAACAACCCACTGCTCGCGGCAGTTCCATCGATAAACGCTGGTTTATATTAGGCAAGTCGCTCGGTCTAAAAGAGTTTGCTGCATTATGTGGCTAAAAAACAGAATAACGACGTATCCCCAAAGCGCGGGAGAGATTCTGTCAGATCTTTTAAATAAGTATGTATGTATCTTTAGAGATATATTTTATAACAGGATTTTATCGCGTATTACCTTTATTATTTCCCGACGTTTCGGATGTATTGTGATCGCGAAAGTTTAAGAAAGACTAAGTATGTATGTAGGTATATAATATATGAGTAGAAATACTTAGAAGGCACCTGCTTACATCTAAGTCATTTACACGGGTTTCCTATGTTTATTTGTAATTCAGAGTAGGTACAAATTCGCGATTTGGGAATACAGTTGTGGTTTTTTTACTAATGTTGTGTTTCATTTGACATGGTTTATTTGATTAATTCCTGGTGGATGGATGGATTCCTGGCTTTAGTAGCTTTTACACCTCACGTCACTCAAACCAAAATAGCGGAGTGGTTATTTATGTTAGGAATATCTGGAATCCTCAGGTATCTGAACCAGATATAGTTGATGCTGATTGTCTTCTTGTAAAAATCCCTAACGTGGTGTGTGTTTTTGGAATTTATCGTTCTCCTTCAAATAGATGTATCCTAAACTTTTTGGAATCACTAGGTAACTGTTACGATTCTAACTCACGTAGCTTACCGACTTTCGTGGCTGGTGATATAAATGTTAATATTTTAGATAGCTCTACCCCAACCAGTACTGAATACCAATGTTTTATGGCTGAACACGGTTTTCTGCCCGCCGTCACATTACCGACAAGAAAATTGTCTTGCCTTGACCATATTTATCTCAACAAAACCAATTTTGCTAAATCAATAGGGATTGTATGCCAGTCAAATATCACTGATCATTTCCTCGTACTTTCAGGAATCAGCATTAATAAACCTAAACTAAAACTACTCACAAATCGGGTCCAACTAAAAAGAGACTTTGAGGCCATTAAGAAAGACCTGATTACTGCAGACTGGAATCCGTTTTATAAATGTAACGAAGTGGCTCAAGCAACAGAAGTGTTTTCCAAGCTTTTGACAAACATTGTAAACAAACACACAACGGAAGTTAGGGTCAGCCGTTCAAAGCACAATCTTAAGCCTTGGATAACTCCAGAGCTTATACGGTGTATGCGACATTGCGATCGCCTCCACTCAAAATCCAGAAAGGCACCCTTAAATGAGGTCCTCCGCCTATCGTATACACGTTACCACAACTTTTTTATAACCCTTCTGCGTAACCTGAAGACAGAATACGAGGCAAATGATTTGAGAGAAAACATGCAAAATCCAAAGAGACTTTGGCGTTCAGTTAAAAATATTTGCTCCCTAAACACTTCTAAAATAGAACCAACTGAGCTTCTGTCACTCCCCGGTTCAGCAAACAAGCTAGATTCCATCGATCTATGTAATAGCCACTTCTCAACAGTAGGTAAAAAGCTGGCCGACAAAATGCTCTCATCCCTTGCCCAGAATGAAAATCAATTAGCTAACTCAGTTAAACTTAAAAACACCCCCAACGCCTCTTTTTTTATGCACCCCACTGATGCTGAAGAGATCGGAAGGCTAATAGCAAAGTTGGAAAACGCAAAGGCTCCTGGTATCGATGGATTGGGCAATGCACTAATAAAACACGTTAAAGAACAAATATCCCAACCACTTGCTTTCATTATCAACCTAAGTTTTCTGAATGGCGTTTTCCCAGATGACTGGAAAATTGCATCTGTTTGTCCAATTCATAAAGGTGGCCCTAAGGACGTTTTAGATAATTATAGGCCCATCTCACTCCTTGGAGTTTTTTCTAAACTATTGGAAAAAATTGTTAATAAGCGGCTCGTTAATTTCCTTGAGTCTCAAAACATAATTTCAAAAAATCAATTTGGTTTCCGAACCGGTAAGAGCACAGAAGACGCCCTGTCCTCATTAACATCTACAGTGTCAAAACATCTTGACACGAACCAGTGTTGTTTGGGAGTCTTCCTCGACTTGGCTAAGGCATTTGACTCTATATCAGTCAAAATCCTACTTAGCAAACTCGAGAGTCTAGGCATTAGAGGTACTCCCTTGAGCTGGTTCGCTAGCTACTTAACAGATCGAAGTCAGATCGTTAAGGTTGCCGATACAGCTAGTGGAGCTCAAAAAATACACTATGGGGTACCACAAGGGAGTATCTTGGGACCAACCCTCTTTAATGTGTACTTAAACGACATTCATGAAATCCCTATTCTAAATGCTGATATCCTATGCTACGCCGATGATACTGCTGTTTTGTTCCATGGAGCAAATTGGCATAGTGTTACACACACAGCCGAGAGAGGGATGTCCCAATTGTACTCATGGCTACAACATAATCTACTTACTTTAAACGCAAGAAAAACTCTTTATATATGTTTTCATAAAACCGCTGCCTCGGCCCCACCTGCTATAGAAATAAAATTGCATGGTTCATGTATAGATAGTAAGTTCTGTCGTTGTGAAACTCTGACTAGAGCTAGAGTGTTTAAATACTTAGGAATTCACATTGACGAAAACCTTACATTTAAGCACCATCTTGAGTCCCTATCAGGTAGAATTAGGAAAGTAGTTCATATCATGCGAAACCTAAGGGATGTCGCTGATGCAGAACTTTTGAGATCGATCTACTGCGCGTTGTGCCAGTCTCTATTACTCTATTGCATAACTTGCTGGGGCAGTGTAGCCAAAACAAACCTGTTGCAAGTTGAGAGGGCACAACGTTCCGTACTTAAAGTCATGCTTCGCAAGCCTTATAGATTCCCCACGGTAGATCTGTATAGGTTGAGTGGGGTATTGAGTGTCCGCCAACTCTTTATTTCTCGAGTTTCAGTCGCGGTTCATCGGTTTGTTCTGGCTTCCGATGATGACATGCATCTAATAAATAGAAGAGTTTACAGACTACCGGTGCCCTCATGTAAAACAAGTTTCGCTTTCCGCTTTGGCACTCCTATGAAATATATTATTTATAATGCCGTTGCAAAACACTGTGACATAAGGAACAGACCTATTATTGAAACCAAGCGTTTAATTACCAAATGGCTTCTTACTCTTTCTTACAACTCAACTGAAGACTTACTACACGTGGAATCCTGAAGCTATGTTCAGTATGCAGCTTTTTGTTTTTGCTTTTGGTAGATACCTGGGTCAATTATTTTATTTTGCTTTCTTTTGTAGTTATTTATATATATCTATATTGCTTATTGCACTTCTTGCTTGTAATTGTTTTATTCCTTTGTTAATGTGTTATTAATTGAATTACGCACTTTTTATTGTAAACAAATATCTGGGTATTTTCCTTTTTTTTTTTTTGCACGTTTAGCTTTTTTTATTTTTTTAAATGCCTTTTCTTTTTAATTTCTCTGAAGCTGTCTTTATTCTTATTTTTAATACCAATTTATTTAAGTAGTCCGAAACTTTCGTTTGTATAAAATCTTTACTGGTCTCCACGATACAGGCTTTGCCTAGTGTGGAGTCCGCTGCTAAGTATGTATTTGTATAGTTTCGCTTTTAAATAAATATTTTTTCATTTTCATTTTTTTTTTCACTTAAAATGTTATGCACGAAATAAGCCTCATTACCACACTGGTTCAAAGGAACTAATAAAGAAACTAAGTATGTACATAAATATACCTACTTATACGAAGATATATGTTATAATCCTCGTGTTACAGTATAAATAGCATAGAGTCATTCTCGCTAGCACTGACGTCATTACTTACTCAATATAAACCTGGCTTAATCCAGCTTAAGGTAGGGGGTACCACCCTCTAACTGCCCTTCTCTTTTGCACCTGACATTTTTTGTATGCGCGTCCTTATCGCACTCACCGCAAAAAGAAATCATTTATGGCAAGAAAGGTATATTACCTTAAATAATGATGTAGGCGAACTCGTGGCCCGTAGTCTCTACCTGTAACCGAGCGTTTTCGTCGCGACCGGGAACAATTTTGTATGGATTATGAACGTAAACCGCGTTTCGGAGGTGCTGAGCTAAAGGGTGGTGGATAGTTTCATGATTACAGTTTCGCATAATGGAGAGCGGAGTGAAGTGACTCCGTGCTTTAATCATTGGGGAATATTTTGCTTGAAGCGCGTTATTTTCCGCGTCGCACCTCGCTCACATAATGAAGTAGCGCGATAATTAAAATTGTTTTTTCCCTTACAACTATGTTTCCAGTAATGAGCACTCTACTTCAGAATGTTCTACATAATTTATAGCAGATCATCAAATTAAAATATGTAAATACACATTTTTGTTATTTTATGTAAAAAAGAGTCAGTTTAAAGTGTAAAACTTGTAATTACACTGGGTGTTAGGTCCCTCGAGAATATTTTACTTTTCCAAGATAAAAAAATCAATTAAGTAATCCAGTTAGGTTACTTTGCAGTGTGAAGATTCTATCCATCCAAACTTTGGACAAAAACTCAATGCTCGTGAGGATGTTTGGATGGAATTACGTAAATAAATAAATAAATAACTAGGTAGGTCTAGGTACCTACTGAATGGATACTCTTGAATACCTACCTACCAAGACGTTCAATAGGTAGGCAGGTAGGTACATTCTTCAGAGAGCGTTCTTCAAAGGTAACCTCATCGATGCTTTCTGAATTACCATATCAAGCAGCTCTCAATCACCCTCCAGCCTTCTCTCCCTCCCGCCGTCTCCGCAACTCCTCAATAACCCGTTGAATTTGAACTGAAATTAATTTTATTTTAAAATATCGATACCTACATACATCAAAAAATTTTGCGATCACTTGGAAAATATAATATCTATATTTTTTTATTTGTTGCAATATTATCAAGAAATTTATAATCTTCTTCTTCCTTATAAAAATACAACATACCATGATATTTAAGACCTTTTACCATATTTCACAATAAATGATTTGAATTTGAATTTGAATGTCTTCATGGTGTAAAATTAACTTAAATCGACTCCCATGCAAAAGCATTTAAAGGTAATACAAAGATTCAAAATTTATTTTATTTTATTAAATTGAACACATGATCTTAACTATTAAATCAATACAAAATAACATCTCTCCTAGTCACTCTTGTGGAAGGCTGTTTCATTCTTGACAGGCGCCTTTTCTGATCTCTGACAGTGTTGATGGAGGTGACCGGCGATTCCGAGCAGCTCGCATAAGTGTATCATAACCATGCTCGATCGGATTTAAGTCGGACGAGCAGCAGCCAGTTCATTCGTGTGATGTTGTGTTCGCGGAGAGCAGCGGTCAATCATTCGGCTCGATTGTGCCGGCGCATTGTCATCGATGAAAACGAATTGGTGCCTGTAGTTTCTTCTAAATGATCTAATGATTCCATCAGTAACTGCTGTTTTGTATTGACGTCATTAGCCTTGATATCGAATCAAAGGTTTTCTAGATCCAATCATTATTCCGCCCTAAACAGACACTGATTTTCTTGCCTGCTGTACGGTTCCCGTGCCAGTTTTTTGCCTTTCTTAGTCTCCAGGATTTCTCCAAACAAGGACATGCCAGTTATCTGGCTGCGTACCCACCCGTGATCCATCAATAAAAGGGCAACGTCGCTACATCTTCTTCTTGACGCTCACAGGTCCATTATTATCAAAGTCAAAGTCAAAAAGTCAAAAAGCATTTATTCAGTAGGAACGCTGGGATCACTTTGAAACGTCTTCTAGATACCTACTCCTCTTCCTTCGCGACCAATACCGTGAAGAACCAGGGCAACAAACACGGTTTGGGGCCTAGATTTTTTAGGTGATCCATCTTAGATCTAAACTTAGGCTAATTTCTTAACTAACTTAGTTGTCACTTTTTAAACTCACACGATTTTAACTCATTGTTGTTTTTAACGGGACGAGATCCCCTCAGTCCCCTCGTGACCACAATACAATACAATACAATATCTTTATTGATAACAACACGTTATAGGTCAAGTACCAGTGTAAGTAGGTACCTACATATTTCTTAAATAACAATGATTTATATCATCAGGTTAGATAAAAAACTATATTAATAATAATTAATTGCTGATTCACAGCAGATATTGATTAAAATACATTATTATTATATTATATTATTTACATTATTATTTAATCGGCAGTTCGTAAAACTCTTCTACAGAGTAAAACGACTTTTCGAGGAGCCACTTGCGTAGCCTCGATTTAAAGACCGTCTTGGAGGTTGCATCTACGCGGATTATGTCTGGTAGCCTATTGTATACAGAGGGACCCATGACGTACACGGACCTCTCCGATTTACACAACTTGTGAGTGGGTACGGCCAAGAGGTGGGCTAGCTTGTTGCTGCGGAGAGCCCGGGTGGTGTTTACGCCTCTACGTTTAAACCTGTCAATGTGATTTTGGGTGAACATCGCCACCTGGTAGATTAGTTCGCAGGCGAGCGTCATTATTCCCAATTCTTTAAAATACTCGCGGCATGACACGTCATCTGTCACACCAACGATGGCGCGTACAGCGCGCTTTTGCATGACGAAGACTCTGTCAACGTCAGCGGCGCGTGCCCAAAGCTCCGCGCCGTACGTGATGGTGCTGTGCACCGTCGCGTGGTAGCACGCCAGCACCACGCTGCGGGTGGCGGTCGCGGCGAGGCGGCGCAGTGCGAAACATGCGCGGCCCAGCCTCGAGCAGAGTCCTTCTATATGATTCTCCCAGGTGAGACCGCTGTCGATTTCAAATCCAAGCCACGATCGGTGCAACCCGGTCGAAACGTCGAGGAAAGGAAAGGTAATAGTTCGATTATTATCTAAAACCATTACGCGATCTCGTCCTGTTAAAACAACAATAACTTAGTTGTAAAATTAAAAGTAAAGTTAGAGCAGAGCAGACGGCAGAGCGACATCAGGACACGCGAATGTATCATTAATATAAATACCAATAGAATAATACGCTTTCCTTATAAGATATTTTTATGGTAACTTTTAAATCTTCAAATAGGCAGTTAAGTGGCGTTATCTGGAAGTTTATTATAAAAGAGTACGGTATTTCCCATGAAAGAACCTTTCACTTTTTCTAATCTAAATTCAGGCACACAAAGTTTATCCTTATTTCTAGTATTAATTCTATGCACGTCACTTGTTTTCTTAAAGTTATTGAAAATAAGTGTTACTTAAAGTTACGTATAATTACACATCCGCCTCTGACTACCTACCCCTTTGAAATCTTCGAAGGATCCTGAATACCTACTTAGGTACTTATATAAAATAATAAATAAATAAATAATGCTGGACATTTTTCACTCAGCATCATCTAGCCCCAAACTAAGCAAAGCTTGTACTATGGGAACCAGATAACTGATAGAATACTTATATACTTTTTGTTTGTAAATACATACATATTATACATAGAAACAACCAGACCCGAGACAAATATCTGTAGGTCATACAAACATTTGTCCCGCGGCGGGGATCGAACCCGCAACCTTCTGCGTCGCAGGCGGACCTTCGCCCACAGCGCCACAGAGGTCGTCGATATATGATCATCAGGGAGACTGTTTACCGTGCCTTGGAGATACAGTTGTGGGCCTGTAGGTTTTTTTTTATCTGCCTACCTTCATACTTTGCATAAGTTTTCAATTCCACTGTAGCTCGCTAAATCCTGAAAGATTTCTTATTTATTCTTTGAATTTATGAATTCTCTGAATAGAACTTAAATGAAGTTCATTAGGCGCAAAAATCCCGTCGGCGGAATCCAAATTATGCAATTTCATTTCAATTTGCGGGCGAAGTCTCCGCTGAGGGGCTGTGGCTGCACACACGGCCACCACACGCTTTTTTTACCACCCCCTGAGGTGTACCTACACCACGCTAAAACACACCCTAACTCTTCCATTATAGAGCCTAAAAGCCTCACACCCGGCCTGATTAAATTATTTCTCCATTATTTGATTCGCCTCCTCTTTCAAAATGGCGGTAAAAAAATCAGCGCGTGAATAAGTGAGAGTGACATACACCTCGATAGGTACTACATACAACTCCGTCTTGTGGCGAGCCTATAATAAAAAAAAACGTGTGGCACTCGAAGACTGCCGCGGTAAAGCTATTGCATACACAGAACTATAATCTTTCTGTGATTGCATAGCATTTTTTATTAACTTATGCAATTATAATTATTGCCACCTAGAGGCGAGTTGCTGAACTAAAGAGACAAGCGTGATATTTCAAAAAGTCATTAAAACCAAAAAGTATTTTTTATAATTAAACATACCTAACTTGGCATTATTTCAGCTATTATTACATAAATAAGATGTTTCATTATTGGGTTCATAAAATCGTGAGTAAGGAAAACTTTAACGAAGTTTCAGTAACGGGTATAAACAAAAAAATATTAAATTCAAAAAGTTATTCTCCAACTCCAGGAGTTGAAGTCTGATTCAACTCGACTATAATGACTATACCATTTCTGGTGAAATTGTGTGTGGCGACCTCTATCTACCATCGCCTGAACTACAAGCTGAACTATAAGCTGAACATCAAGAGATGTCAATTACAGCGACGTGCTTCGGAGCTGTACAACGAGATGGCGCTAGGAACATGCAAAAAGTATAAACTATGTCTAATCTGTGGAAAAATTCCTAGATCGCGCTGACGAAGTTTACTAGACGACTAAGCCTATATAGAACTATCCGACTATAACTGTCGGCCGAAAGGCCCTAAGGTAAGTGTGCCAGTTGGGCAAACCTTAGCGAGGCGAGCACTCCCTCTTTACCATAATTTGGGGGATATCCACCTACCCCCAAATTGGTGACCTCCCGACGTGCCAGCCGTCGACTACCTCGGACGATTCCTGCCGAAACCCGACGACTGGATTCCTGAACGCGATTTCTTCAACAACGCAGCGCAGCACTTCCCGCCATCATCATCATCATCAGCAGCCTATCTTCGTTTCTTCTCTTCTCTCTCTCCTTCAAGCTTACTTCCGGACCAGCACACCAGCATCACCAGCATATCTTCCTCCGGCCTCCGCAGTTCCACCGCAGCCGCCCTGACGACTTCCTGGTTCTGCAGGCTTCTCCCCTCCTCGATAACGCTTCGTGGAGTTCCCTAGCGGCATTCATCCGGGCATACAGTCTCGACTCACCGTAGACTCACCTGGAGCACCGCACCGCGGCATCATCCGGGCATACAGGCTCGACTCACCGTAGCCTCACCTGGAGCACCGCACCGCGCTTCGTCCCGACTCACCGTGAACCGTCTCGACTCACCGCAGACGACAAGCGCTCTCCTGTCCTCAACCTGCTCATCGCACCAGTCTCGACTCACCGAAGACCACGACGAGCTAAGATGGACAACCCCACCATGCTGACTGGCATCAAATACCTATATCGACCTTCGGTCTGGAAAGGGAGTGATGTGGCGACCTCTATCTACCATCGCCTGAACTACAAGCTGAACTATAAGCTGAACTTCAAGAGATGTCAATTACAGCGACGTACTTCGGAGTTGTACAACTAGATGGCGATAGGAACACGCAAAAAGTAATAACTATGTCTATATCTGTGGAAAAATCTCTGAATCGCGCTGACGAGTTTACTGGGAACTTATTACCTATATAGAACTATCCGACTATAACTGTTGGCCGAAAGGCCCTAAGGTAAGTGTGCCAGTTGGGCAAACCTTAGCGAGGCGAGTACTCCCTCTTCACCATAGTTTGGGGGAATACCATTCTACCCCCAAATTGTGCTTCATTTAAAAAAAAATTACTAAGTTTAGAAAACCCAACCTTATTTCAATGAGGTTAGAAGATTATTTTGATAGAACCCTTTGACTCTGCCGCCGACACGTTTCAAAGCGTTCAATCTTAATAGTTTTCTAATGCCATTGAAAAACGATTGAGTTTCGGTCGGAGTGGGGGGTGTTAGGTGTTTTTCGTTACGGAATTTCTGGATTCGGTCTCCACCCTCGAGGCCCGCGATAGAAGCTATGCAATAGCTTAAAAATGTACCTACCTACTCGTTCACCAACGAAGTGCTCTGGTCCTTACACAGGAGTAGGTAGGTACCTACCTATTATTGTTCAGTGATGGCTCAGGCTGGCCCCGAACACTGAGGACCTATGGTCACGACCTTTAGGAAGCCACGACCGCCCTTCACAAAGACCTGAGTCTACAGATTAACATTTTACCTAGCAGCATGCATGTTTAAATGAGACATACTTACATGTCTAAATTGGACAATAATGTCTAAATTAGACATGCATGCTCCAAGCTCTTTTAAGTGGACACAAGTAGGTAGGCAGGTACCTACTTACCTACCTTAGTCCCCTGGACAAAAGTTTGAAAATTTGTTTTTAATCATAACCCCTGCTTGAAAATTTGTAATCATATTATCCCCCTCTACCTATGTGTTTAGGATGTAGGTATCTACCTACCTACGTAGATTGGCTTTGCTCCTCCGGGATTCGAACCCATGATCTTCGGTAGGTAATATCGTAAAAGGTATACATACACTCAGCCAACGCGGCATCATAATAGGTTACTAAAAGGTGTATTGTCCCAATAAAAAGGCATGATATATTGATAGACGCGTCAGCAAAACAAACCGAATGTCTTGTTCAATTCAAAAAGACGCTCGGTAATGGATCCGGAAAGAGGGGGTGTTACGGGGGCAGAGGGGAGGGTTTGTTTGGACAGCGAGACAATATCACCGGATGCGAATGAAACGAAGCATTTTATAAGATCGTCTTTGAAAGGTGCAAAGTAAAAGGTGTCGGTGCTGTGTCTTCTAGTCTTCCGCGCCTAATGAAGTAAGGCGAGACAGAGCACTCTTTTGTTTTGTTTCCGTAGCACGGGCATGGCACCGCGCCGCGGCCGCGTTCCGCCAGTTATTGGGTTACCTCCTTTAATCATTGTCGCGGCCCCTAACGATGGCTCAATCAATACCCGACCAACCTGATTGTGTAATCAATATGCCTTCATTCGGAGAAAAATTATTGAATCTTATTTCTGTTCGCGCTTCTTTGAGAGTCGTTCCTTTTAAAGTTATCAGGTTTCTATCGCAGAAGACGCTTTCCTAAAATACTTTTTGTTTGTAGGTAGTTAGTTATGTAGGTACCTACTCAACACAAAATACAAACATCAAAATATTTTGGAATTTATGAGAGATATTGCATATTTTTGGCCTAAAACAACGAGGAGTTAAATAAACATGAACCTACTGCAATCCCAAACCGAGCTATGGGAAAAGTTTTTGACACTATTTTTGGCGCAAATCATAACCTCGACTTTGGAAGCGGCATACAACCGACACAAAGGAGATAAGCTAAAGTTACTTCTGTAATGCTGCCAGAGTTAAGTTACCCAATCCAGGCATAAGAGTCTATTGAGAGGCAAGCCAAGAGGCTAATAGGTACTTAGGTGATGACACCCTGGTTGAGTCTCGGCTTCAAAGCCTTGAGCATTGCCGTAGAGTCGCGTGTTTGTTGGTCTTTTATCGGCTGCATTTCGGAGAGTGTGCACAAGAGCTCCATAATTTAGTTCCGCCATCCCCGTTCTTTTATCGGACCAACAGGTTCCCCGAAAGACGCCACTTGTAGGTACATGGTCGACATTCCCAGAGCTCGTACAAAGCGAGTGAGTCTTAAATTTTCATACGCACTGCCAAATTATGGAACTCATTGTCGGGTAGGTGGTACTGTGTTTCTCGAAAAGTACCTACAATATTCCTAGGGGTCTTCAAATCAAGAGTAAATAAGTTCCTTCTAGGAAAACATGCTCCATCTTAGACCTCACTACTGCTTAACATAAGGCAGAGACAGGTCAAATGCTGACCTACCTATATAATAAAAAAAATACCACTCTTAAGTTTCAATTTATTTAAACTTTTGTAAAAAGTGACGCGTTGGGCAAAGCTATATAAGTTTGGCAAAGTTGTACGGTTTTATGGTAGGTAGGTACTAGCTGTTATGAGTTGGGTACCTAACTCATAACAGCTAGTACTACCAGCTTAGTCAGCTCCACACGTATTGACGTCGTCTTTCCTGTGGGCCAGGCTGATTAAGCTGAGAGGATGGTTTAGGTGTTGGGCAAGCCTATTCCATCTTAATCAATGTCCCAGGCACTACAGCGGTCCGTTAAGTGTAGGCATGGATTGCCTCCTGACGCTGTATAAATCATCTAACATAGATGTAGTTTTTTTATGAGTTAGAGTTTTAACTCGTCGAATGTTATTTGATTTTATTTCGTGTTAAGAGCTGTTATTTATGTTTGTTTTTTGTGCCACTTGTGCCTTTCTTTACATTCGTTAATCTCACTGGGGCTTATTACAAGAAAATGAGCAGAGTTTAGACCAAGTCTAACTAAAAAACAGTCCCTAGAAAAATGATCTTTAAATACTCGTACATAGAACGCTTTTTTGTGGTAACAGTTTTGTTTTGACATGTGTTAACATGGGGTTCAACCAAGGTTTTACGCTTTTATAATAAGCAGCACTAGGTTAACGCCTTAGATAATAAAATATCTGTAATGTTGTAAATACCTAAATAAATAAATATTATAGTAGAACCCTAAAGTAGAATCCGTGAACCCGTAGAACGGAACGGTTTTTAATTTACAAACATTGACAAACATTAAGTCACTGTCAAATGTTATCAGCTGTCCTGCCTGCCAGCCATCAAATGCTATGCTAGTGTAGTGTCAACTAGACTAGATAACCTCAAAAAGTTTGTTGTTTCTCCTAATTTTCAATTGTATTTGTACAAAAATGCTAAAGAATTTGCTTTCGAAGCTAAGTACAACACATTTATCATGTGGTTTTCATACCACTGCACGTCTTAGCGAAGTACAACTATTGACTCGATTGCGAGTTGTCGATAACTCTGAAATCGGCAAGCGAGCGATGGCAGAGGGCAAACCACCCAAAGTTATTCATGTCTACAATAAAAAACGTAAGCAACTTGGGGCTATTTATTTAATTATTTTATCGAATTCGTATCTACTTGTAAGTGAACTGAAGTCAAACAATCCCTGTGTGACCCACTCACTTGACCAATGAATTATTTGAGTTCAATTTATGGTCTTGGCCTCTATTCATCATCGCAAGTTTTATATGAACCACTTAGATTTCAATATTGCTAGCATATTGGTCACAGGATAATAATCTACTTACTTTATTTTCCATAGGAATAGGATTGATCGGTGACAGAGTGATGGTGGCTATCAAAGGTCAGAAGAAAAAGGGAATCCTTGTAGGACTGAAGCAGACTCAAAATGTGAAAGTGCCCAAGTTTGATAGCAACAATGTGGTCCTTATTGATGACAATGGGACTCCATTAGGCACTCGCATCCATGTGCCCATCCCCACCATCTTGAGAACCATACTTAAGGAGAGAACACACTCTAAAGGGGCTGATTATACAAAGTTACTAGCCATAGCTACTAGGTTCGTTTAGGATTTAATATTATTTTATGTAGACTTAGTGTAATGTAAATAAATTGTGTTATGATAATTATGATAATTTTCTCACTATGTGTGTACAAATCCTGTTTATATTCATTGGATAGGAACAAACACACACACACGCACATTAGATATAAAATTAGGCAAGTATGATATTCCTTTGAACTTTTTTACGGATGCTGTAACTAAAATTTAAACAAGGTCCTGCCTACAGACATCTTTACTCTCTATGCACTCTCACAGAAATCTTTGAAACTAGCCAGATCTACTGTGCTAGGTGGTGCTAGTTGCAAAAATATTTCTGCACTCCCCTAACTGATGTAGGTATAAGTAAAAGGTAAACAAAAAACCAAAGTGATTGAAATTTGAAAATTTAATAAAACTTATTCAGTTTCACTTTAGGGTAGACTTAATTATAGACACTACCTACCGATAGAGATGAGCAGACGACATGACAACGATAGTCTCCGCAGTATCTAGGTATATCAGTAGATATAGGACAGTTCTCATAAACAGGGACCTGGCAGTTTCACAATGCGCTTTGTGTTGATGCATCTTCAGACTTGTCCAAACCATACTGTGGATATTAATAAGCACTGATAGTCCCGTATTTGCTGATAGCATGCTGATAGAACCATCCAATATAATCTTATTACTTAGTAATCATTATGAAAATACAGATTTTCATTTGATTATTTATATTATTTTAGTTTATGATAGCTTGTCTTTAATGCAAGTTGCATATGCGAAACGCCTCCTGTCCCCTTATAATAAGGCTTTAGAATATTAGTATTGCTATAAACATTGATTTGTTAAAGCTGTGAACAATACCTACATAATACATTTCTAGAAGTTATCCGTAAACATCCATAAACTATCAACAATCCAACTAACATGACTGCACCACAGAGAGCTTGCAACAGGTTCATTCATAGTTCATCCTACTTCGTTATCTTACGACAATACATTCATTAGTAAATTTAGATTGTTAATACATTAGAAGAGATAACTATGCTAGAAGCTAAGTTGTTTCCATTAAAAACCTCTGGATGAGGTGAGGTTTATTGGCTCCCCTGTGGCAAGCCACACTCTCTCTACTAGTTACTCTCTTACTAGTTTAATGTTTTGTATAATGCACAACAGCTGTGACTAGACTTCAAGATTCTCGTGCGACCTGCTATGAGGTGCCTGCGGGCACCCGGTGACATGCATCGACCCATGCTCAGATAAAACAACGTATTAAAGCTTAATTTTGGGAATTAACTACTCCATGATGACGAATTATACAAGTGCTATTGATTAACGCAAAAGGTAGAAGGTAGCGAGAATTGAGCTGCATTTCAACTTGGTGTCTAAATATGTCGCACGTCAATGCGACGTGATATGGTAAAGTAAGCCTAAAATACTTTGTTTTATCATTCCATGCATAAACCATACAAACAACACACTACTAAACAAACTATGCTAAACGCGATTGACGCAATACGCCACCTACATATAACATTTTCTTTTTATCCCCAAAGAATTAAAATCTTGGTGATCCCAGAAAGGAATTCAAAATACTTGACTATACTCCACAATGGGAAATTTAATTGTCTGGGATCAAGTTAAAGAATGTAGAGGAACGTAAAAATAATAAGTAATAAGATTTGTAATAAAAGCCTTCTAGATAATGTCATTCCACATAACCCCCTTAAATATAAGTATGAATCAAGTAAGCAGTGCTATAACGTGCGTTTTGACGACGTCTGTGGCGCAGTGGGTGCTGGGTGAAAGCCCGCTTGTGACGCAGAAGTTCGATCCACGCCGCGGGATAAATGTTTGTTTCTATATATAATATGTATGTATTTAAGAAGAAGAAGCAAAAAGTATATAAGTAGTATATCAGTTATCTCTTTCCCACAGTACAAGCTTTGCTTAGTTTGGGCGTTTGGGGTTAGATGACGCTGTGAATGTCCAGCATTATTTATTTATTTTTATTTATACAAAAATGCATTAAACAAGTAATATAAATTACGTTCCTCTAAATATGGCCCTGAGTTTAGATCTATTTCGGATATGCAATAAGGTATACAGGGTGTAAAAAGACGTCTACCGAAGCCGAAAGGGGTAGGTACAGCATCCCAAGACACAAACAAATCCAAAAGGATTTTTCCTTAAAAATCATTATAACCGGAGAAAACAGCGTTTGAAGATTACTGTTTGCGTATGTACTTGGCGCGTTTTTTTACGTAGATTGCTGGATTTTGAGTTTAAATTGTTTATTTCTTTTAAAAATGAAATAATTAGGTATGTATAGTCTTATTATGTTATACTAGTAGTCAATAACTGAAAATAACATAAAATGACCAAGCTAAGTGAAAAAAAATTTTTGCATTATTTTTTCGCTAAATGTGTTTAGAATCATGGTCGGATTGCAACCCCTCAGTTTTCGGTAGTTGTCTTTTTACACCCTGTATATTGCATCAACTCGCTATAAATTAATTAATTTGTATAAGAAAACCTATCAGTGAACTAAAGTTTCTAACGAAGACATGATGTTCTAACCACGTCTGTCCATTACAGACTTACAGTACAATATAATTAATTAGAATCGAACAATCCTACATGTCTGTAGACATCGCTGGAAATTAAGAACTCTACCTTTGATAATGGATAAACATGACTAATTTGAATCCTATTTATTTTCTTCTACTATAATAGTGATCGTATTGTGAACGTAGGAACAACTGTTCAAATTTGCAGCAACGTTTACAGACAGAATTAAAGATACCTACAGTAACATATTGAAAAGTTATTTAGTTTGTACAATCATCGACATAGATCTAAGTTTCATCCGGCTGGGTTACTGGAGGGCGGTGAGGACCTGCGGAAGGGAGAGGGAGCGGGTGAGGGGGGGGGGGCGGGGGGTTAGTCAGGTACTCGGCGAAATGAAAGCTTGTCGCCGTCTGCGAGCCATCTGGAATGGGAAAGAATCTCTCTCTCTCTCTATACAATATTTTGTTACGATACACACACATATTATCGTTCTCATTTGATATAATTTACATTATGTACGCGCGTGTACATGTCCATCTACCTTTTAGATATGTTCTGACTTTTTCACTGGCTATGGTTAAATTCAAGATTACAGTGGGCAGGGGTAAGAGAGAGATTGTTTCTTTCCCATTCCCGCCGAGAGCTATGGAAGGACTAGGTAATAGGAAAAAGCTACAATCCAAACACACATCCACGTACAAAGTTAAAAGAGAGACTTAAACCAAGCTAACTTCATAAAATTGTATATAGAATTCGGTTAAGGCGATAAGATCCGTATAAACAGTAAGAAAAAGTGACCCGGCAACGACCGCTACACATACGGAAATGTTAAACCTGCTTAAAGTACTTTTCCATAAACGTACGATCCCGATGTGCATAAAATTGAAACTACAGAACTACTAAGGCTGACTTTAAGACTATTTACGACACAAATATTGCTACAGGACTACCAGATCACCGCGCGGATACGATTCTAATTGATTACCGCGCGACTGCATTGATTGTAGAAATAAAATACTAAATAACAACTAAACTAACCGCAACGCAACAAAATAAAATCTATTTGATTCGACTACAATAAAAGTTCTATATGTTGTATAACTAGTAATATATGTATAAGTAATTATTAAGTTAAGTAGTTAAATGAATAGATAGAGCGGTGGCTGGTGCCGGCGGAAGGGCGAAACAAGAACAGTTGGGGCATTACAACCTCGTGTATATTGTGCTTGCGCGACCCTGCGAGGACATCGCCGAGTACGATACGCATTGTCATGTAAAACATTACAGAACGAATAATTATATTCAACCTTGAGTTGACACAATGCCGTGAAATTACACACCTTATTACATTTACGGCTTTATGTACAGAAATGGTCACGTGTCTTTAAGTTATTTATAGAATTTTACTAAATAGAACGCAGTAAACAGTTTTACTGCACTACAGAGATGCAGCTCCATATGACGTTGGAAATATAATAGCGTCAGACAGAGTTAATGATTGAGGATCACTGGTATGATATCAATTTTATAGTTGTCTTAAGTTAGTCCCGCCCAAGGACATCTCGAGCCAGCCGAGCTTTGTACTAATATATTATGTAATGTATGGCACTATTAAACACGAACAATAAGTTAAAAGGCACACGATAAGGGCGTGTACGAATAATTAGCCGCTTATAGGACACGACCTAACTCTGAATTATCTTCTATGTTGATATTTTGACTTTTTTTTTAATAAAATTCATCCAATTGATATTTTCAAACTCTATCCAACTTATAAATTATTTAAGAAATGAGGGTAGATTTAAATAAATACCTCCGCAAGCGCCACCGCTATTTGAATAGTGTTCTAGCTAGATAAATAAACGAGTCGCTCTTTCGAGCGGGAAACGTCAAATACGACAGTCTGAACATCAGATCGGGCAGCTAGGCGTCAGATCTGGCGTTTAGACGTCGACAACCATCTTCTTGTGGATGTCAGTGTTGCCCACCACATTACAGAACTCCTCGAAAGATATCTTGCCATCTTCGTCCTTGTCCGCGAAGAGGATCGTCTTGTCCACGATCTGCTGAAGCTGCGTGTCCTTCAGGTTGTTGCCGACCATCATCTTGAGGACCTGAAGAGTGAGGATGTTCTAATCAATAACGTGTCACTCGGCAGCAAATTCTATTTTAGTACCTTCCTGAGTTTGAAATGACATGTTATGGATTAGAGTTGAGTGAGAAGTTACCTGGAAGAGTTCTCCGTTGGAAATAAAGCCGTCATTGTCCATGTCATAGATGCGGAAAGCAAAGCGCAGCTTGGACAGCTTGTCGCCCTTCACGCTGAACTGCGACACCCCCTGGATAAACTCCTTGAAGTCCACCTGCAACCACCACGTCAAGCATTGTACGAGGCCGTCGCGCGTCGTGAGGAAAAAACTTCGCATAGGCATTCGCGAATGTCCCCTACGCTTGTTTTACGACTATTAAATCGAGTTAGCAAGTGCAAGGACCAGATAAACTGACAAAATACATACACTTTTCGTAGATAGTAAGTAATCAAAAATAATCAAGATTTTAGAGATGGCCTCAATTTGCAGATAGTCAAGCACAAACATAATTAGCTACTTATTTCATAATGATCTCAAATATTTTTAAATTATTATCTTAGGCCTAGTTGCTATCCATACTTAATATTATAAATGTGACATTAGCTCTGTCTGTATGTCTGTTTGTTACGCTTTCACGCCCAAACCGCTGAACAGATTAAGCTGAAATTTGGCATAGTTATATCCCACATAGGCTACTTTTTATCCCTTCGACTACGGAGACTACATATCAGTAAAGTAAATTAAATCTGGTTATCGGTTATTTGTGTAGTGTCATTCGGTGCCGTAAATCAATTGATTGGTATCTGTGAGATATAGCTCTGTACCGCAGGTTTGTTTATCAACAATCGGTCAGTCGGGTGGTCGGGGCCGATATGTGTCAATACGCGTTAGTAATGTTCTCTTTGATAATATGTAGTCTATATACTGGATCGTTCTACTGCGCACTGTTTTGTTAATAAGCTTATCAACGTTTTACCGATCGGGAACGGTTCGTACGACAAAGCCTCACTTAGCTATGCAGCGATTATTTCTTACGTAAGGGTCGGAAGGTCTAATAGTAGATGTATTGTATTATGCCTGTAGATTTTTCATCGATCTACATTGTTCCCTCGGCAAAGCAGGTCAACTGAAAATTGAAAGCTTCGCCGAGCAATGCCTTTTGCATGGGCCAGCTCCTTGTGACCTGGGCATGGTACTTCCTTACTATCCTTACTAATATTATAAATGTTAAAGTAACTCTGTCTGTCTGTCTGTCTGTTTGTTACCTTTTCACGCCCAAACATTATCATTATCATCCTCACCTGGTTGATATTCCACTCATTAGAACTAAGCGCTTCGAAAGTTCTTTTATTATACGCACTGCAAAAATTTGGAATCAGCTTCCAGCCTGTACTTCCGCTGAGCTACAACCCTATTGTTTTTAAGAAGAGAGTTAATAGGCACCTTCTGGGTAAGCTCGCTCCATCGTAGACCTCACTCTTGCCTGTGTAAGTCTGAGGTCAAGAGCCGACCCATTCATCATAAAAAAAAAAACCGCTGAACAGATTAAGCTGAAATTTGGCATGGATAAAGATTATACCCCAGAGACGGACATAGGCTACTTTTTTCTAAAAATAATCATAAGGGGGCGTGAAAATAAGGGTTACAAGTTTGTATAGGGAAAAAAGTTGAGCGACGCTGGGCGAGGTCATAAAGATGATGGGTGACCGCCACTTTTTGCTCTGTTTTTGCACTGCAGATTTTTTAGTTTATTTTTATTTTGCATGATAAATGCTCTTAAAAGTAATTATAAACATGTAACATGTATATTTCCACTCATCAATACATCCGAAGTTAAGATTTTTTTGATATTAAAATACTTTTTCCTTGGCTTTGGTTTGAACGCCATCTATATCACCGAGGTCAAAACTGCTTTTTACTTTTTTCTCCTAGATGGCGTTTCTACTATAGCGGAGCTCGAGATACGATCATTTTGAGTTTTTAAAAGTTAATGGAGATCTTTGCTTACGAGTTTTCGATTCTTTTTATAGGTTTTCAAGTACCTACCTACTTATGTTATTTTGCTGACGAGGTCGCTGGTACCAGCTAGTAGTTAATATTTGTAGTGTACCTACATAGTCATATCTAATCGTTGCTCAATAGTCAAGATCAGAGCGCGCTTTCACACATCGCTCACGCATTAACTTTCGTTAAATTAAATCGTCGAAATCGATGAGGAGGACTGTATAAAACTTTTGTGCAAATTCCGAATAAACCAAAGTACTATTTCAGTTAGTAAGTATATCTTAAAAGGACATATAGAGTTTTCCTAGCTGCAGTTTGTGGACCAGTACTGACCAGTACCTATCACATATTAAGTTTATCGTACAGTTAGTTGGGGATGTGTCATGTGTGTGGGTGGTAAGATGTGTGTGTGGCATACCTCTCCGTTGCCGTCGGCGTCGAAGATGTCGATGACGCGCTGCACGAGAGGGTTCTGCTGCAGCTCGGGCAGCGACATGAACTCGTCGATGGAGAGCGCGCCTGAGTTGTCCAGATCCAGCTTGCGGAACCGCTTGCCGAGCCGCCGGATCTCGTCCGCGTCGACTGTCGCAGGATCAAATTGTTACTCGCATACCAACAGAGGAGGACCTCGGGCTACTCCCGGCACTAAGGTGCCTACGTACACTAAACATCGAGTACAGACCTACGTTAATTGGAATAATTAAAAAAAACACATTTCGTCGAAAACATGAACAGCAAAAAAGTTCATCGAAGTTTGGATCGAACATACTTTTGCTATTGTTTTTCTATTGACGTAATTGTACATTGACCCATGCTGTAATCTATTGGTTTGTAGACGATAAAAATAACAATCATCCGACCTAAACGTCAGTTTATTCACAAAAATCTAAGCATCTAGTTACACACAGACATACCACATTTTTTCGTAAAGGTAAAGCTTGACTGATAAAAAAACTCGACCTCAAACCGCGAGGTCATCGAATGTTTACACAATCATAGTTCAGTTGGTGCCGGCAAGTGGCCGGTGAAAGTAACAGCCTTACATAGGAATATTCCGCACTCAGTGCGTATTATCTCAAATATTTTTACATAAAACACCTAAGTACAGTCAGCTACGAAGCGTTTTTGTAACGGCGGGCGAGACGCGGCTTATCGCACGGATAACTGTTCCAACAGTAGGTCGACGCAAACAAATACGACTTAGGACACAAGCGCTCGGTATTTTAAGCTTTAGTTATTTGACTCAGGGAACACATTTGCGATCGCGATTATGTATGCCATAAAATAAATAGTAGGTATCGAAGTTTTTAATTGACCTTCGTAGCTGGCCGTGTTCTATAAATAACATACAAAGCGATAGAGTAGTGTTTTGGTGCGTAAAGCGACCTTTTCACCAGATACACAGGTTAGCTGCCAATAAACACCCGTAATAACGGGAAAGCGGCACTCGCCTATCTATTCATAGATGGGGAAGGTTTGCTTACATGCCCTGTGCCCCGCCACCGCCACCGCCGGCGCCGCGCAAGCATAGGCACTGGGATTATCTACTGTGTTTCTACAACTGCTTGGAAGTTTGATTGGAACCATGTAACTTTCAAAATCCCGTGACTTTTACCAGACGCAGTAGGTACTAATCACTTGAATTCCTCACGTAAAAAATACTGTCGGTATCTAAATCGGCCATATTTTTATGCAAGTGTTTCCCTTGTGTTAACAAACAATATAAAATTATCTGGAGCCCCGTTTATGTCAGGGCGGGTAACATGTAAACATACCTTCTTTTGGCACTGCAACAACAACACCTGAGGCCAGATACAATGTACAAACTAACAATAAAGCTGCAAGGGAGGTCATTTGTAAGTTGTTGTCAACAATGTGTCAATTTTCCTGCTGAACCACAGCATTGATTTGGTAAGATCAAATAATGACAGACAATAATAACAGTTTGTTCTCATGTAAATAAGGAAATTAATATAACACACCTCTATTATAGGTATAAGTAGGTAGTTAAGTTATTATACTTTGCTTTTATCTTGAACATAATTATGTCATAAGCGTATTTTTGTAGTGTGAATAAAATAGGTATGGATGTTTTGGGTGCACAAGTGACCTCCCCATCTGCATAGATTCCTCGCACCTGATAGCATTCTAGAACATTCATCACATTAGCTCTCTAGACTAGCAGCCAACGTCCGCGGGATGCACTAACTATACAAATATGGATCACATGTCGTCTCATATCCAGAACAATTTTTGTTGAAGTCAGGGTGGAGGAATTATGCATCAGAAACATATTCATAAATCCAAAGCAAAGTCAAGCTGAGGGAAGAGGCAACATAAACCGGAAACAGAAATGTCATGTCAGGGCAAAATATAAAATAAAACTTTGGTCCAGAGAATCCCGTAATCAATCAACTTATTGACAATTATCATCAATTATTATTTTACAAAGAATAAAAGATGCCTCAGGAAATGAGGTTCATCTTGTTATAAAATAAAAATTGTTCTGGACGTAGATGGTGTTCGTGCGGTACTCTATAACATGGAGATGAACATCGGACCCGAGTGACACTACGACACTCACAGTTCTCCACCTTAAAATCAATGCAGTTAACACGCGCTGAAAACAAACCTCTTGTTATGCTTTATTTGCACACCCTACTCATGTCACACTCGCTCAGGATACGTGCTACTCTTTGGATTTACACATTTCTCATTAGAAAGTAATTCATATGAAGATTATACAGATAAAGCAACTTTTGATGAGAGTTAGTACTTGTATTAGACATTGAAGTAGCTTCTGCTTTATGTTAAGCCAAGTTACTGATAAGGCAAGGAAGCAATTAGTATTCTTAATTCAAAAGGACGAAGGAAAGATAGAAAGTACATCATGTGTTTATCAAAGGATGTTCAATACTTACAGTTGGAACAAAGTTCCATGGGAATGGAGTTCTCATTACCCTGTAAAAATAAAATTAGCTACATTCTCTATCTGGTAACAATTGCAGGCGTTACCGGTGTCACATACAAAATGTTAATGTACATTGAATACAAATTAAAAGTTTTGTAGACCGGCAGGGGTTCTTTGAATACGATCCTATTCCCATTTACAGCCAACAGCATAGATTAGAGGCACAAAATCATAACTTGGTTTTGTGAAAAATTTGCGAATTCGACTCACCATTTTGATTTATTGATTTGATTCACTGAAATTTACAAAGTTAACGCTAAAATGAACAAGCTATTGTCCTCACAAAGATAAAATCAATCGCAAAAGTTAATTTGATGCACCTTCACACCATCGATCTAAAATAAAATTTGCACAGATTGAAAAAAGTCGCATTTCACAGGCAGTCAGCCCAGCACAGCAGACACTAGACAGAAGATTGAATTGACAATGACATTACTTGATTAGACTTTAATGGTCTTCGAAAGCATAGATTTAGCATGGTACCTTTTACATCCTATATATATGTTCGAAAGCGTCGAAAGCCATATCTCTATCATAGATCTCTATGAAGCCATCGAAAGCGAACCGTACACTAGAGAATTTAGAGAAATGATAAACTAGTAGTAAGAGTTCTGTGCCGTACGTACACACCAAGTACACACGCAACTCTACCTAATTTGTGGTGATCTGTGGCACGCGTAGCACCACAGAACAATATTACTCTGCGTAGCACGCAACTCACATTTATTTAAAACATAACATATTAGTCCCACCCACCACGTACGCAATATACCTTTTTTGCGCTGGGGAAAATGAGTTACGCGATACGCACCCTCATCCATCCATCATCATTGCAGGCTGGGAGTTCATGGGAGGGGCGTACGAACTTTCGCACGAACTTGCGATTATCACGCAATCGCGTTTTATTACGGGATTCAGAGTGCAGATTATCATCATGCGTGAGGGAACAGTGTGTTCGTGGCATAACTATTATATAACGTTAGATATTTTTTCTTATCTGGTTCTTTTGAATGGATATAAAAATAGTTTAAAAATAAAGAAAGTACGTAAGTGTCGTGGGACACTCTGTTGGAACAAAGCAAAGAGTACTTTTCTTGACTTTTTTATACCTAGGTACTGGATATTTCAAGTTCAAATCAAACGCTTTTCCATACTAACAATGTAACAATCTATGGACTGTTCGCGGCTGCTTGTATTTTAATTAAGAACTTTATTGTACCATGCTTCACGCAAATAAATGAATTCTATTCTATTCTTTTTCTTTGATACCGTCCGAAAAGGATCTTCGTTCCAGAAATGTTTAGATATTTCTTCCTCAGATTCATTCTCGAATCGTAAAACATTGTAGAGTTATGACAAGATGGCACACACGTCCGTATAAGACTTACACGGCCTGTCCCACTTAGTGGGACAGGCCGTGTGCTCACACCACTCAGGCTGACTCAGGCACACCACCTCTCCTCTCCCACGTTGCATTGCGTTGCTTACGTGGGACCTCAAGAGTAAATTTAGTCGTGGGACGTACCAAAAAGGTACCATGCTAAATCTATGCGTGGGACCAATCTGTTGGATGGTTCGTTGACCTTGCTGTCAAATATAAATTGAATGTCAATGCCAAAGTCATCTCATCCGTCACCCGTCTTTCTCTTTCTCTTTCCTTCCGAAATCCAACCATGGCGGCCGGGGTAGGTTGATTTTTTACCGTGAAAAATCTATGTAATCGCGTCGCAAACAAGTCTGCTAACAAAGAATGACCTATTATAACTTCCATAGTAATCAGTTATGTGTTTATTTTCGTAGGTACTTTATACTTATCCGGAAAACTTCCGTGCATACAAGGCGCTGATCGCCGCACAGTACTCCGGGGCCGATGTGAAAGTAGCCCCCAATTTCGTTTTTGGTGAAACCAACAAGTCCGAAGGATTCCTCAAGAAGTTCCCGGCGGGTAAAGTGAGTGTCATTCAAAGGCAGTTAGTGTGAAATAATCAGTGAATTATCGGCATATGTCCTGCATAAGTGACGTGTATAAATTCACCGTCTATTGTAGGTGCCAGCGTTCGAAAGTGCCGATGGAAAGGTCCTTCTATCCGAGAGCAATGCCATCGCATACTACGGTAAGTACCTAAGCTCGTAAGTCATAAATTACTAAGTACATAACTGGAAATAACCTCTATCTAACCAGGTTTTCGGTAGTGGTCCCTTTTTCGCATTTCCTTATTACCGAAAGGAGTTTAGTTGTAGTAAAAGCTGTTTTGCTGAAACTTGCAAACAGCTGAGTGGCCAGATGATGACAGATGATCAGTGCTAGCATCCAATCTTATCTATTCTCTTATCATAATCAAAACATTTTACTTGAAGCATTATTAGAGACTACTCAAAGCTTTAAAGTTATAGAAAAAGAACAGCTCGTAAATAAAACTTGAATCGAAATACCAAGTCTGTGCTTGAGTCCCATGAGTTTGTTTATTGGTAGGTAGATAGATGTCAATACTTTTTATCATTTGCTGGTCTAGATTATTGTATCTCTAACATCAATGGGTCAGGAATGGTTCAAATTATTTATAAACTTAAATGATTTAACTGATTATTCAGGCTGGCATAGGTAAATAAGATGCCTTCACACGATATCAAACTCTCCTACAAACTTAATTTTAGTACTAATATACAGTGTCAACAAAGATTGGTTGATCTTTAAACAAAATCTATCTAAATTTTATTTTAGGTCAATCCTAGTAATACATGCCAATGAAAGACAGTAAACAGTGAAAGAAGATTGAAAGCCAATGAAAGACAATAAAGTTGAAAAAACATGTAAACATTAAATGAACTAGAGCCTCTACAAAGCCTCACTTTAGTTTGACTGGCTGCTGACTGGAGCTCGACTATTTACTAGTTTTAAGATAGATCACCTAAAAGGGCGCTAGGCCCCAAACTGTAGGCCACAAACATGGTTTGGGGCCTACAGTTTGGGGCCTGGTTCTTCATGGAACAGGAGTAGAATCACTAAGGTGGTTTTTTGACTTAGAAGTAAATGTGTGTTCTAGTGTCGGACACAGGGCTCCGCGGAGGCGACGCGGCCACGCAGGCGCGCGTGTGGCAGTGGGCCTCCTGGGCCGACAGCGAGCTGCTGCCAGCCTCCTGCGCCTGGGTCTTCCCTTACCTGGGGATCATGCCCTTCAACAAACAGGTATAAATATAACTTGTAGATAACAGTCTGGTATCTACTGCATTGATTACTGACAACTGAGGTGATAAATCCATAAGTCAATCCTGCATTCTCAGGGGACACTCTTCTAAAAAGTTATAAATGTCTTGTATCACCATATGACGTGTTACACACAATAAACTGTCCACTTCCCGCTTCAGATATCTTAAACGATTCAGCAGCTGTGAGCTGTACCTGGGTGCAGGCACGAGTTCCTTTAGTATTAGAATATAAAAATTGCTTTAGTGATAACGGTGGCATGTTTGCAGAACGTGGAGCGCGCTAAGACCGACCTGGTGTCCGCGCTGCGAGTGCTGGACGCGCACTTGCTGACGCGCACCTTCCTCGTGACGGAGCGGATCACTCTGGCCGACGTCATCGTCTTCTCCACGCTCATACATGCATTCCAGGTAACTCCTTGATCTAAATTATTTATGAGATTACTGTGAATGGCATGTGCCAAATGTGTTTGATATGTATGTCCCACTGCTGGGCAAAGGCCTCCCCCGTCACCTTCCACACCTCGCAGTCTTCTGCGATTTTCCCCCAATCCTTCCTAGAGGCGTCCAGGTCATCGCGCCAGCGCTTTATAGACCTGTCTTGGAGTCGCCTGCCATCCACCGGGATCCAACCAGTTACCACTCTGGCCGACCTGTCTGGGTGCATGCGGGTGACATGACCTGTCCACTCCCATTTCAACTTGGCAGTTTCCATTTTTTTTCAATTGTTTTCAATTTCCAGTACAAACCTGGACGTGTCTAGTCATCGTTCTGCTAAGTGAAGAGGCAGATATTTATATATTTATAACAAGTATTGTTGCAGCATGTCCTGGACCCCTCGGTGCGCAGCTCGCTGGTGAACGTGCAGCGTTGGTTCCTGACGGTGTCAAACCAGCCCAAGGTGTCGGCGGTGGTGGGCGCCGTGCCGCTGGCCGCCGCCGCGCCCGTCTACGACCCCAAGAAGTACCAGGACCTCGCACCCAAGAAGGTATGTAAATCTTGATATTCAATGTGCTTGAAATGTGTATCAAAATGAACTGTTACAATTTTAATCCCTGTGTTTTGTTTACATGCAGCCACAGCAAAAGAAGGTATTGCTTATAAGATATTGCACATTTTTTGAATTAATTAACCCCTGAATAGATATTGTGACCATTGGTCCTGTGATTTGGACACAGCAGCGTTGAGCACAGGGGAGATTATTCCGGCGCCGAGCAGAAGATTCAGGCACTGCGTTGTCTGTCTACTTTTACAAGGTGCTGGACACTACAGCTGTTTAAATTTGACCTGTAGATGATTCGTTCGCACGATAGATCGGGCAGCCTTCGGATTCGATATCGGAAACTACCCGGCGAAAATAAATCGTCGGCCAGATTTATTTTCGCCGGGTAGTTTCCGATATCGAATCCGAAGGCTGCCCGATTAAAATATCTCTTCTGGGTTGCAATCTGAGTGACTCGGGTGAACCAATGTAGTGAATGAAGCAAGAACTATAACTGTTTACCTGTTGATTCCAGGCTGATGGCAAGAAGGACAACAAGAAGGACAACAAGAAGACAGAGAAGAAGGAACAGCCCGCGAAGGAGGAGGCGCCGCCCGCAGAGGAGCCCGAGACCCTCCCCACAGAGTGAGTCTCTCTCTTCTGCTTTTAATTTTGATCTATCATTGTCACGACAAGTTGTTGACCGAGGTCAATTCTAACGGCAAATATCTAAACTGTGGCGTCATTTCTTCGAAGATGAAAGATAAATATCATATTTTGACATAATTTAAATGAAATTAAAGTGTATTGCGTAATATGGGTTTGTTGAGTGCAGCCATAATCATTGATTTCTTTATTTTCCAGAAAATTCGTCATGGACGATTTCAAGCGGTGCTACTCCAACGAAGACGAGGCCGTCTCGATCCCCTACTTCTGGGAGAAGTTCGACCCCGAGAACTACTCCATCTGGTACGGAGAGTACAAGTACCCGCAGGAGCTCGCCAAGGTCTTCATGAGCTGCAACCTCATCACAGGTCAGCTCCAAACAACTGATTCACTGATATACATACAGCTTTCAAATACTTTCAATGCATATCATTTTATTATAAGTAGTGTGTTTGTCGTGTTCGTAAAGTTGTTCTATAAGAACTATTGTCTTCATTTCGTCAGAATTGACTGTAACTTAAATAAATGGAGCTCAGCCATAGGGCTATAGTAATTGAAACAATAATGACAGCAGCTGTTATTAAATTGTTAGCCAATAGCCGCGCACTGACTGAGCGAGCAGCCGCGGGCGGTGCGACGTGTACCGATAGGCGGAGCGTGCGTCCGCTCAGTCAGTACGCGGCTAACGAACTGGGGAATCAAAATGAAGTGTTGTTGTGTGCAGGCATGTTCCAGCGTCTGGACAAGATGCGCAAGCACGCCTTCGCGTCCGTCTGCCTCTTCGGCGGAGACAACGACTCCACCATCTCCGGCGTCTGGGTCTGGAAGGGGCACGAGCTCGCCTTCACGCAGTCACCCGACACGCAGGTATGTATCTCTGGCGTCTGGCTCTAGAAGGGGCACGAGACTTGCTTGCAACATCACGCGCGCTACTAAGAACGTAAGATAGTATTGCAGGACTGAAGTAACTGATAACGGATCTAGCCATTCGTGAAGTTAGCTGTTTGTCTGCGCAGTTAACGCTTAAAATTGTGTTCTGCGCAGACAAACGGAATTCTTCACGAATGACTAGATCCGTTGGGCGAACTGTAATAAAGGGTAGAAAGGGTTCTGAATTTGTTGTCAAATTCTCTTTCTATTTTCTTGTTCTTCTGAGGCGAGATCTATCTCTTGTCAGTTTTTCATTCACAAGAACTTAATTTCTAGTATTACTCACCCAAACTTTTAATAGTTAAATATGAATTTGTAACCTAATGCAATAATGTGTTTCCAGATCGATTACGAGTCATACGATTGGAAGAAGCTAGACTCTGGCAGCGAGGAGACGAAGAAGCTCGTCCAGCAGTACTTCTCGTGGAGCGGCACCGACAAGGCCGGCCGCCCCTTCAACCAGGGCAAGATCTTCAAGTGAGCCCTACCCCTCCGGCCCCGGCCCCGGCCCCGGCCCCGGCCCCTGTACAGACACATGTATCGTAAGGACACTCGTTTGTAAAACATTTTGCATTTATTCTGCTCTGTTCCGATTATCATTCTCATTTGTACGAAGCGTGTAATTAAAATGTTTTTATTTATGGAGTTTGTATCTTTTCTTTGGAACCTCGAATGAAACACAGTTTGAAAGCAAAAATTCATAATATATTATCTTTATAATATCAGACTTTTGCTAACTGATAGAATTTTGTTAACATTATACATCCAGTTCTTACAATTTATTGCGTTGACGAAATAAACTTAACTAATCATTGACAATGGCAGAAACTTAAGAGAGGTGGCAGCGCCCTGATGTCCAAGCGCAACCTTCATTGAGCTTTGATGATGAACAATAACATTACTTTATGGTGGACATCGGGAGCTCTGAGCGATCATTGTTGGCGCAAATATACAAGTTAAAGCTAGTTGTCGCTACGCAGCGGTACTTATTGATTACAAGTGAAAATATTAAAATGTTAAACATACCGATTAATAAATGCAGTTAGTTGCGCAAGCCGGCTCTAGCCGAGTGAGAACACAGATATGTCATCAATGCATCCGTCCAACATACTAGCTACATACACTTTGGCATTAATTAGAACTCGCTAGGATGCATTCATGAGTGGCCACTCCGTGCTGCGACCGAACACGGCAGTACACCGGCAGCAGCCGACGAGTCTTGGAGACTCTCACTAGATCCACTATACAACACGTTCTAAGTTAAGATTCACAATATTGTACAATTTACAAATATTTTAAAATTGTATCCAACCTCAACGCATACCCTAAACGCGTATCACAAAATCATTGCTCACTATTTATTGCACTGGATAGTCAGACGACATGAAGTCGATTAATCTATTTTATTAATCATACTCGTCTCGTACATACGTTCTATGAATTATAGATGTAGGGACACAAAACAGATATTCAAACAATCCAATGAGTGAGATGCTGATGTCACTTCAAATGGTGTTACACTTCCATAATTAGTGTTATGTTATGTCTGCTAAGACCTGCTAAAGAAAATTCGACGCATCAGTTCTCTCTAGACAGTTTTCCTAACTAAATACCTAACATTCATGATTATGCAACCGGGTCCCTCTGCGTGACGCTCACGGGCGCGTTCAAACAACTTAACTATTAAATAACAAACGAATACAACTATTAAATACTTCGTGATAGAGGTTCACGGTGCATCCACAAGCAACTTCAAATTTAAAATATAATACTACATTACAAAATAACAAGTAGGTAGCGTGGGCGTGGTGCCGCCGCGCGCCGGCTGGTGGCTCTCGCTGGACCTTTACCACGAAACCTCGTCAACACTCTCACTTACACTCACGAACGAACAAGTCAATAAACATCAAAAATGCAAGGTCAACGGTGGCTAATAGGAAATATATAGGTAAACGATGCTATAAATATAATGTATACCTTATGAACCAGGTAAATTTACATCTCAAAAAAGATAACATCTCGTCGAGTCAATAGAGAATATAATTTGTAAAAGGTAGGTAGGTATCTAAAAGTGCGCGATGGCCACGCCCGCGCCGGCCGCCGACTGTCAGGGCGCCTCCTGCCGACAAACGCCAACACAAGATCACATCACTGATGACGTACCATGCACTAACATGGGAATAAGGACCGTGTTTATCTAGTAGGGATGTAGCTGTTGCACTGCAGCTACAAAATATAATCCGGTTCGAAGGACCCTTTGAGCAAGTACTTAAGTATATTAAAGGGTATTCTTTCGAGTAGACACAAACCAACATTGGAGTTTCCGACGAATTAGAGGGGTAAGCTAAATAAATATGTAATAAATGTAGTAATAGGTAATAATTTAATAAGTGTGAGATCGAGGACTGTCATTCTATAGTACCGTAATTATTACCCCGTTCACACCAAGCGGCTATTCTATTCTATTCTATACCACTTTATGAGAATGTCATTTTTGAAACTATTAAACCATGTTCCATAACTTGACACTGTCAATCGCTGGTAAGTATGTAAACACACTACATTAACTAATTTCTAATTTGCGCGGGTGGAGCAGCAGCTAATATGGTGTGAAACGGGCAGGGCACGTACGAAATACCTATGTAGTGACCCGATATGAAGAAGGGCAGACCCGTAGGTGCCTACTGACCGTGTGCGCGCGCGCGTCGGGCCGCAGGTCGAGGTCACTGGTGAAGGGCGGGCGGGGCGCCTCCTCCGCGCCCTCCTCCTCGCCGCACTCCGCCGACGACGAGCTGCCAGATAGGATCGCATGTTATCAAAAATACTTAACAAATCAGATAAAACGAAACATTATCATGACTGAATACATCAGTATATATATATGACTGAATATATCAGTATATCTCAAAGCATGGAAGAGATATAATAGTTCTGTGCATGGAAGACATATGCCGACTAGGGAGGAAGGACTAGGCCTCCTTTTTGGTTATAATATTATGTCTATATTTTGCGGTGTATTCTAAACGTAACTGCATGTTAGATGCAAGCCCATTGTTGAGAGCTGGCGTATTCAGTAAACCAAACATCAGGATCCTTCTCCATCTACCGATAACCCAAAAGGGAGATATCATTGCATGTAACTTCAATCACGCGGGGTATGACAGGTAGGTTGATACTTAAGCATCTGATGGCACTATTATTAGACAGTGTGGCCACCTGATTCTCGAGTTGGTCATGTCAGCGAGCAGCGGCAGCTGGTCGTCATGCGCGTGCGCGTGGCACTCGCAGCGGCAGTGCTCGGGCTCCACGTAGCTAAAGAGCACGGGGCCCGCGCCCGCCGCCGCCGCCGGCAGCGTTTGAATGCGCTTTGGCTGCTTGCGCCGCTCCGGCACCTCCTCGAAGTCGATCCACTCCTGCTTGCCGCCTGCACAACACAAAACATATATTATATTTCTTTTAGGAAGACCACCAGTACATAAAAATACAATAGAAACTATTATAGGTTACTACGAGGCCATTTTTCTCTACTTATAGTGACAAAGTAGATAACAAAAAGACAACAAAAAAGTTAACAACCTTACTAAATACATAGTACCTACATCGAGATATTTGTATTGTAATCATTCACACTCACTATAAATTCAAAATTAGACATTCCTCAACGGTAATACCGATCGAAGAATGTACTATCAAGTATACTTCTAAATGATGTAACACTGCTGAAAGGATCAAGATCATGATTTCTGTCCAAATTATTAAAAGTTTTACTCGCACGATAAGTAAACAAAAGTGTTTTGGCAATAATTTGTGGATACTGAAGGAAGACAAAACAAATTGTCATGAAGTGTGAAAATGTTCAAATGTTCGTGAAGGGGCATAGAACAATATTTTATTAAGGAGAGGTGGGCAATTCACTGATGAGTTAATAATATGATGTAGGTAGACTACGTCTGCAAAGTCTCTAAAGAGGGAGAAGGTGCTGCCGGGCACAGATACACAAATAATCAGTGTGGTAACTTCTCATTTTAAAGTTAAGATAACGTAAAAATGTTCTTTCTGATCTTCCTCAAGTCTATCAATATACCTATATTTCGTAAGCTGGGTTCCACACTTGGGAAGCATATTCCAAGTGATATCTCACATAGGTACTATAAAGGATCTTGATTGTTTTAACATTCACAAAGTCTTTAGAAGATCGCATTATAAATCCTAAGGCTCTAGAAGCTTTCTTAACAATTGATCAAAAATAAGCTTAGAATCATGTATGACCCTATATACTTTATTGACAACGTCTGGATCAACGTAGTTGGTCTGAATCACACACTACTACCACACCCAAAGAATCGTGATCATAGAAGTGAAAGTCTTAAGTCCTGGGGGGATAAGACCGGTCGTATTGCCGATGGAATGTGATGACTGACCACCATCGCTGCCGCTGCGCGTGCGCTCCCTCGAGACGCGGGGCGCAGGCGCGGAGGAGACGCGCGGGCGGCGCGGCAGCTTGATGCGCAGCTTGTCGGCGGCGGGGGGCGCGGGGTGGGCGGCGGGGGGCGCCGGGCGCGCGGCTGCGGCGGGCGGGGGCCGCGGCCGCTGCACGCCGCGCGTCTGCACGCCGCCGCGCTCGCGCACCGGCACCATCGGCACGGCCACCGACCGCTCCTGCGGCAGCGTCGTCGGGATATACGGCAGCTCCTCCTCGAACGACTCCTGCACCTGCAGATGGGGTTACTTTAGACATTTATGTTATTTAATTGGAAAAGAAACAGCTTTTTATCAACTACATAGAACACAAAAAAAAACAGTTTTCTCTAATAGAACAATAGTAGATACTTATTAGATAATGTTATTAAAATTGTAGTGTAACATGAGTAGGTAAAATAAAGTAAAGTAAATTATGTAAGAATTAAGAAACAGAGCTATATGAATCGATTATTCTATTAGGATAATAAGATTGAGATGTAGGTAAGGGCTATGGGATGATTTTCGAACCAGTTAAGCTTGAGCCTAGAAGTTATCATTACTTAATAAGTTTTCTAAAGAAACATATTGTGCCTCGTTGAAAATAAGTCAACATGTATAGAATAGTGTGAATTAAAATTTGTAAAAGTACTTGGGAATAAAGAGTTTCCTAATGCGTTCCTTTTAGTTCATCATATCACAAGTCAGTCTTTCTCAGCATTGTCTAAATTGCGCTGTTGAAATGTTTCATAGATCAACTGTGAGATTGCATCTTGAAAAGCAGTGACTGTATAAAAAAAACCCTTACAACCAAACCACGCCTTTCGACGTCGTTCCCGGCCTGGGGTGGAGCCGCTTCCGAGCTGGGCTCCGACTCGGAAGAGTCCTTCGGCGGGTCCAGCGGTGTCACGGCGCCGGAGCCGCCAGGCGCGCACAATGAGCCGGAGCCGGCCAGCGAGCCCCCCGGCGCTGGGGACTCCGCCGCCGGCGCGGGCTCCGCCGTGATGTGCGTGTCGCGCAGCTCCCCGTTGTCGAAGCTCGGGAACGAGCCGGAGATCTCGCTCGTAACGCTCGGGGTCTTCGTTATGCTGAACTGCGTGCTGAACACCTGAGAGCGATAGCGAATTAGTGATCTGTGGCCCCTGAGACGAGCATCAGTCGAAGCACCGCGTACCTGCTCCCGGCTGCCGACGTGTGTCGTGAACACGAGTCGCTCCTTGCGACGCTTGCTGGTGGGGTCCGGCGCGGGGGGCGAGGTGGCCGGTGGGGGTGCGTGGGGGCGCGGGGGGCTGCCCGCTGCCTCGCCCGAGGACAGCGAGCCGGCCGCGGAGCGCACGCGGATCGGGGCCGTTTCTTCGCGGGGGGGCGCTGGCGGTGGAGAGGGGGACACCGGGCGGGGGGCCGGCAGCGAGGGGGGTGAGACCACGCGCTCCGTTGGCGAGCGCAGCGGGATGATGATGCTGCCGTCCGGGAGCACTGTGCGCTTGATCGGAGCCACGCGGGGGGCGTTGGCGGTGGGGAGCGGGGTGGTCGAGGTCGGTCGTGGTGCGGCAGCGGACGCTAGTTCACGCGGCTGCGGAGCGGAGGCGGGGCGCGGAGGCTCCGAGGAGGCCGCTAGCGTGCCGGAGGGGCCCGCATCGGCCCCTGAGCTGCGCCGCGCTGGGTCCCCCGCTCCGCGCTCCTCGGGCGGGGTCCGCAGCGGGATGTGAATGACGCCGTTCTTAGCCTCCTCGTAATACTTAAGCTTGTCCTGGCGCGGGTCCGCGGGCGCGGCGGGCGCGGGCGCGGGCGCGGGGGAGGTCGCGCGCGAGCCCGGCGAGGAGGAGGCGGCGCTGCGTCGCGGCGTGCGGAACAGCGACAGCACCGAGCCGCGGATCTTGGCGGAGGTCGGCGTCGCGGAGCGGTCGCGGCTTTTGCTTCGCGCGCGGCCCTCGGTCAGGCTGCGCTTGCGCCGCAGCGCCTCCTGCGCCTGCGCCTGCGGGGAGTCCGGCGAGCCGATCGTCTCGCGCGACTTGAACAGCGAGCAGAAGGAGGACTTGCGCGAGACCGGCGCGCCCGGCGGCGAGGGGGAGCGGCGGCGCGAGAGCGCGGGGCTCGCGGCCGGCGCGCCGAGCGCCAGCGAGCCCGGCTTGCGCGCCGTCTCCGCCGACTCCTCCTCCTCCTCGTCGTCGTCCGGCCGCAGCTTGATGCGGATTATGTCCTTGGAGCGGTTCCCGCTCTTGTACACCTCCGGCTCGGAGGGCTCTCGTCTGACGCGCGGGCGCGCCTTGCGGCCCTCGGCGCGCGCGCGGGCCTTGCTCTCTTTGTCCGGCTTGTCCGGCTCGGGCGCTCGCTGAGCCGGCGCCATGACTGGCGACAGCGCAAGTGCGGGTTGGCGAAGCGCGCGCTGCGCGGCGGGCGGCGCGGGCGGCGGCGCGGCCTCCACGCACGCTTCGGTGCGCACCTCGCGGCGGTCGCGCGCGTCCACAGGCGGCGCGGCCGGATCGCCGCCCGCCGCCCCGCCCGCCGCGCCGCCGTCGCCGCTCAGCTTCGCGATCTCGAGGATGTGCTCGGCGACCGCCGCCGCGCACGCCTCCGGATCGGTCTCGATCGGCTTAGGGCCGCAGAACGATGTCTCGAGCAGCATCCGGTGCGGGCTCGGCGAGCGCGACACGCCCGACACGACCGAGAGGCGCGACACGCGCGACAGCGCCGACTGCGCGGAGCACGCGGAGCCGACGCTCGAGAGCCGCGAGGTGCGGCCGGAGACCGCCAGCAGCGCCGCCTCCGAGCTCTGGCTGTCCTTGCGCGAGTGTCGGCGATCAGGCGCGGCGGGCGGCACAGCGGGCGGCGCGGGCGGGGCGGGCGGTGCGGGGGCGGGCGGCGCGCGCGGCTCGCCCGGCGCCGGCTCCAGGAAGGAGAGCTCCTCGGTGGAGGAGCGCAGGTCTAGCGCGCCGTCCTCCCGGAAGCCGAGCTCGAGCCGCTGCGCGCGCTCGCTGCCGCCGCGCTCGTCGCCCGCGAACAGCGCCAGCTCGGGCGAGCTGTCGCGCGAGTCGTGGTGGCTGGAGGAGGAGGCGCGCGAGATGTCGATGCGCGGCGCGGGCGGTGGCAGCGCGCCCCCCGCGGCCCCCGCGCCCCCCGCGTGCACGGCGGGGGAGGAGTGCGAGCGCGCGCGGCCCTCGCTCGGCGCCACCAGCCCGCCACCGCCCGCCGGGTGCTCGCGGATCTCCGGCAGCCGGAACGTCTGCTTCGTCTCCGGACTCGACTGCGGAAGGAAGGGAGATGATAACCCTCTCGAAGAACGTACACGTTACAGAAGAGCTATCGACGGGCCCTCTGTTCCAGACGAGATGACGAAGAGTTCGAGCATGATGCTGATGAGCGGTGAAATCGATGCGGATGTTTTGATGCTTTCGAGCGATAGCGGAAAGAAAGGAACGCTAACGCGAGCTCGATCGTCTTCATCGAGTCCCCAACCAACCGGATACTCACTCGATGCTCGAACTCCGGTCGGTTCGTCCGGCGAGTTCCGCAGAGGGTCCGTCGCGAAGCGGAGGAAGACGAGACAGAGATACATACGTCAGGCCTCACCTCGTCAGAGCCGTCGTGGTCGAAGGAAGCGATGGGCGCGGGCCCGCGACGCGGCTGGCGCGCCCCCGCTGTCCCTGAGCCTCCCTCGCCCCCCTCGCCCGCCCCCTCGGCCGCCTCCATCCGCTACTGGTGCATCGCACCCGCTCACTGGAATGGAAACTATAATTCTACCAAGTCCTTTATGCCCTCCATGGAGTCCTTGATGAAATGAAATTGTAATTTATTGTAAAAACATAGGTATGTAGCTGACACCATCATCATCAGTCATCGGTCATCCATGTGCCGTCTCTCCACTCTGCACTGCAGCCGCCGACTGAATTGAGCAGCGGCGCACCTAATATTTATTACCTCGGTGACACCCCCCGCGCCTCTCACCTCCTGCTCAAGGCGCGCTCTGATTGGGCGAAACGTTTTGTGCCCTGAACGTTTCCCATTGGTTATTCTAGATTTAGTTTCCTATAAATATAGTGCTTTTGGTAAAAATAAACATTCATAGTTCTGCAGTCAAAGCAGTCTTTCTCTTCTCTCCAAACCTCCGACTACAATCTCTAGTTAGTAGGAAGACATATTAAGTACTACTACATTGGTGACCCCGGGAAAAGCACAGCCTTCCTGAAGATTTTATCATCATCACTGCGAAGAGAACAGAAGAATGAATCCTCCAACAGCAACGGAAGAATCCGCCATCGCCGCCGCCACCATTCCACAAGAAATAGCCGGGATTGCACTATCAATGCGAATCCCGCCTTTCTGGAGGGACAAGCCCCGACTATGGTTTTTCAGTTTTGAGGCTGCAACAAGCGAGCTACACAAAGGAGAGGTCCAGTTGGCGCAAATGGTTATCGCCAAACTTGAGAAACAAGATATTGAACAGATAGCCGACTTGCTTCTTCACCCGCCAACATCTGATCAATACACCGTGCTGAAGAACAGATTAATTTCAGCTTACGAAGAATCTGACAACCGCCAGTTACAAAAACTCCTGACCGAAGTTCAACTCGGCGACCAAAAGCCTACTCAGCTGCTTCGCAAAATGAGAAGTCTAGCTCGCGACAAAGTACCAGATTCGACGCTTCAATTAATGTGGACCAACCACCTGCCTCCACACATCCAATCTGTCCTGACAGTCAGCGACTCTTTCTCCACCAAGACATCACTTGAAGACCTCGCTTTATTAGCCGATAGAATGATAGAAACCTCAAGCTCACCACAAGTCTCAGCCGTTGAAGCCTCGTCATCACACGCCGACACGAAGTACCTCATCGAAGAAATCCGCAAATTATCAGTCGAAGTCGCCGCCCTCAAACAAAATCCCCATCATCAAGCTCAATACCGGCGTCCATTCTCCCGCGATAATCGCTCTCCAAGTCGCAACCTGTCAAGCCAACGTCAGCGAAGCCCATCGCCATCGCCTCATTGCTACTACCACCGAAGATTTGGGTCCGCAGCATTCCGTTGTACCACGCCGTGCTCATATAACAAGAAAACCTCGGAAAACTAAAAAATACGCTGAATGAGGCGGAATCCAGCGTATCTGAAGTTTCATACCGTCTATTCGTCACCGACAGAAAAACAAATCTCCAATTCCTGATAGACACCGGCGCAAACATCTCCGTGTTACCTCCTGCCAAAGGACAAACACCCAAGCCACTGAACTTTCAACTCTACGCCGCCAACAACACAGTCATCCCTACATACGGAGAGAAAACACTAGAACTAGATTTACACCTACGACGACCATTCAAATGGACATTCATCGTTGCGAAAGTCAGTAAACCAATCATCGGTGCTGATTTTCTCAATCATCATCAGCTCATCGTCGATCTCAAAAACAGAAGACTCACGGACTCCATAACAAGACTGTCAACGAATTCATCAGTACAAGCCACGAACATACCTACAATACGCAGCATCGACGTTCAACAATCCTACCACGACATCCTAGCGGATTTTCCCGGAACTACAAGACTAACTGCAATGAATCTAACTACACTGCATAACGTTGAACATTACATCGAGACTACAGGACCACCGCTACACTGCAAGGCACGCCCCGTCCCACCTCACCGCTACGAACAAGTAAAAAAAGAATTTCAAAACATGATTGATCAAGGTCTATGCCGCCCAAGCAAAAGCCCTTGGTCGTCGCCTCTTCACATCGTACCTAAGAAAAATGGTGATCTACGTGTCTGCGGTGACTATAGAAGACTGAACGCCGTAACTACACCCGACCGTTACCCGATACCTCGAATCAAGGATTTTACCTACCAACTTTCAAACAAGTCCATCTTCAGCACTATCGATCTAAACCGAGCCTACCAACAGCTGAAAGTTCGAGAAGAAGACATCGAGAAGACTGCTATAATTACTCCAATGGGATTGTATGAGTTCCAGCGTATGTGTCCAGGCCTCAAAAATGCCGGCCAGACATTCCAGCGCTTCATCCACGAAGTTTTACGCGGACTCGACTTTGTCTACGCCTTCATCGACGATTTACTTATCGCTAGTACCGACGAAGAAACACATAAAACTCACCTACGCGCTGTACTACGACGATTAGAAGATAATGGCATTACCATAAACCCTTCAAAATGTATCTTCGGCCAGCAAGAAGTCAAGTTTCTTGGTTTCACAGTCAACAAAGAAGGAATCAAGCCGCCTACAGAAAAAGTCGCCGCAATATGTAGCTACGCTAAGCCCAAAACAATTGAAGAGCTCCGTCGTTTTCTGGGCATGGTTAACTTCTACCGCGAGCACATACCAAAAGCAGCTGAAATTCAAGGCCCACTTCACGCTTACCTACACAACGCGAAGAAAAAAGACCGTTCTCAAATAGAATGGAACGACGAGGCCACCAAATCTTTCGAAGCGAGCAAACTAGCGATTCAAAATGCAACTTTACTCGCGCACCCATCACATGAAGCGCCGATAGCTATCTTCAGCGACGCATCCGACCAATCAGCTGGCGCCGTACTACAACAATACATCGACGAAAAATGGCAACCACTTGGCTATTTTTCTAAGAAATTCTCCGACGCGCAACGTAACTACAGTACATTCGATCGAGAGCTACTAGCTATCTACATGGCGATCAAGCATTTTCGCAAAACATTCGAAGGACGGAATCTCATCGTGTTCACCGATCACAAGCCGCTAACGTTCGTGCTTCAAAAACCACCATCAGCTACAGAAACACCACGTCGCACAAGACAGCTCATCTTCATCAGCGAGTTTACCACCGACATACGACACGTTAGCGGGAGCGATAACGTAGTCGCCGACGCACTCAGTCGCATACCTATCGCAACAATCACTTGCCCGACATCAATAGATTATGACAAGATCGCCGAAGCGCAAGAAAGAGACAGAAATATCATCGAACGCCTCTCAAGCCAAGAAAATTTAGATCTCCGTCAAGTTTCCATTCCCGGCTCACAAAAACCTATCTACTGCGAAATGTCAACGAACGTAGCCCGCCCCTACCTACCAGCTGAACATCGACGCGCCGCATTCGACTCACTTCACTCGATCAGCCATCCGGGAGTCAGAACAACCCGCAAGTTGGTCAGTCAGAAGTACTTCTGGCCATCGATGAACAGCGACGCAGGAACATGGGCGAAACAATGCCTACAATGTCAGCGGTGCAAAGTCCAGCGACATACAACAAGCAGCCTATCTACTTTTGCACCAGCTGACCGCTTCGAACACGTACATATCGACGTCGTCGGACCGCTACCTACTTCACCACAAGGACACCGATATCTCGTCACCATGATCGACCGAGCGACGAGATGGCCCGAAGCAATACCTACAGACGATACATCAGCTGAGACCGTAGCGAAAATAGTCTATGAACATTGGATTACTCGCTTCGGCTCACCAAAGTTCATAACCACCGACCAAGGCCGCAACTTCGAGAGCCGCCTATTCGCCAAGCTACTACACACTGTTGGGACTGAGAAGACGCGCACCACAGCTTATCACCCACAAGCAAACGGAATCGTAGAAAGATGGCACCGCTCACTCAAGACCGCACTTAAAGCTCGTTTGTCAGTACATACTACGTGGATTGACGAGCTACCTACAGTGCTTATGGGTTTACGTGCTGCCTCACGCTCTGACACTGGCGTTAGCGCAGCCGAACTTACCTACGGATGCAAGCTACGCCTACCGTGTGATTTTTTCACTACTCCATCATCAGCTGAGCATCAGGACATGGACTCTGATTATGTTAGCCGACTACGCTCATCAATCTACGCCGTTCGTCCTAGTCAGCCTACAACATCACACGGAAACATCTTCGTTCACAAAGATTTACAAACCTGCGAACAAGTTTTCATTCGCCACGACGCCGTGAAGAAACCTCTCCAACCTACCTACGAAGGACCCTACAGAGTATTAGAAAGGAACAGCAAGACATTCAAGATACAACTACCCGAGCGAAGATCGGCAGTTGTATCTATCGACCGTCTCAAGCCTGCGTACACAGTCGACGAACGTAGCTACGATTCCTACCTACCCGAACCATCGCCCGAAAGTAGCTACGACGTCTATTTACATTTTCCTACATCATCGAGTCATTCACCAGCACCTCATCATCCATCAGAACCACCAGCGAGCAGCCAGGATTCACTGCCAGCTACAGCCACATCATCTCTTCCTCCGGCGATTCAAGACACAAGCACAACACCATGCCAAGCTCCACCATCTGCATCGATTCTGAAGACAACTCGGAGTGGACGCGTGGTCAAGCTTCCGGTACGCTTTCGCTAGGGAAGGAGCCATGTAGCTGACACCATCATCATCAGTCATCGGTCATCCATGTGCCGTCTCTCCACTCTGCACTGCAGCCGCCGACTGAATTGAGCAGCGGCGCACCTAATATTTATTACCTCGGTGACACCCCCCGCGCCTCTCACCTCCTGCTCAAGGCGCGCTCTGATTGGGCGAAACGTTTTGTGCCCTGAACGTTTCCCATTGGTTATTCTAGATTTAGTTTCCTATAAATATAGTGCTTTTGGTAAAAATAAACATTCATAGTTCTGCAGTCAAAGCAGTCTTTCTCTTCTCTCCAAACCTCCGACTACAATCTCTAGTTAGTAGGAAGACATATTAAGTACTACTACAGGTAAAATATAGATGAAAAAGTATGTTTACAAGCGTACCACTATGTCACCAATTAGTATCGGTATACAATAATAATAATTATTAAATTAGGATGATGTCACCATGTTATAAATTCAGATATTCATTAATTAGTTACCTAAGTGTTATAAATTATTAAAGTTTTATTTGTTAAAGTCAAAAAATTCGACTAATATATAAAGACATTTTTCTTGCAACCACAATTTTAACCTAAAACAAAACTTTTTAAATGGAAGTACCCTGACAGAGCTGGGCACAGCATTATATATTTTGCCGCACATTGAGTAGCTGCTGTTCAAGTACAAGGAAGTTCTAGGAACTTTAGGTAGGACATTTCTGTCGGGCTTTCTAGTATTTCTAGGATAAGCTTGACTAGCCTTTACGAACAGATGAGTATGTTTCCTCACAAACACAGCCGACTCTAGGATATACATGCAGGTCAAAGTGAGCAACTTAAATTTCTTAAAAAGCGGCCTACACGACTCCCATGGTGGTATTCCACCAATAACTAATGCATTTTTTTTGCACTATAAATGCTTTCTGTACATCTGTGGAATTGCCCCACAGCAGAAGCCCATAACACAGCACAGAAGCTACATGACCATGATAGGCTTCTAAGACTTGTTTAGATGTGTGCAATGCAATGCAGTTTGTAAATGAGGCAGCAGGCTAGGGACGGTTATGTCATTGGTAGGATGTAAACAACGCCTCCCGTTTCAATATGTATATATGTACTTCCTAAAACAACCTAGTTATAAGTAGGTACCTATCTAATAATTAAACGAGAAAACTCTAATTTTGTAACCAACCAAACATTTTTAATTTTTGGCTAGATGATGCTGTGTAAAAAGTCCAGCATTATTTATTATTATTTAATTTCATTATATTCAGGAATGAAAACTGGCGCTTTTTAAATCTAAACCCATAAATAATAACAACATTTATCACATGGAATAAGTATAGGTTCTCGTTTAAGTGTGTTTCGTGGTACACAATTTGGTGTAAATTATTAATTTGCATTTCGAGAATAGGTACGTAGGAAGTCCGCTCTATGTATCTTTGTAATGCAGGTGCCACTTACGTGTCACGGAAGCGCGAAGGGTGTTACTCGCCTTATGTCACTTAAACTGATGGTACCGATTTGTCTTATCATGTCACACTTGAACTCTACATCTTACCCTAGTTAGCACTGGTTTTGCGCTCGCAAGACACACGCTTCACAAGTTCACGGAGCACCTCATCGCAAGGTTCACGATCAGGAGTAAGGCGCGGGATGCGCCCTGCCTGGGGCTCCGGCGGCGCAGGATGCTCGCTGTGCTCCCGCGGTGGGGTTAGGTCGGGGCTGCGACACGCGACGTTGCTAGCGGAGCCCTGCGCCGTCCCGCGCGCCTTGTCCCACCACGCATGCGCGTAGAGATGCAGCGCGCATGCGCGACACGCCGGCCTCGATCGCGCCCCAATTGCTCCCTTCCGTCGCGCGTCGCTTCGTTCGTTTAGTGTGCCATATTTGACAAAGAGTGCCATATTCGATCCCCGGTTCACTAAACCTTCGACCGATTATTTTTAGATACCTTTACCTTCGAGGGGCGGAGCCGGAGCGATGCGAGCCCTTTCGGAATGGAATTACCTCAACCTGACGGTTCCTGGCACTGAATGTGTTTTACTGTGCTTTTGGTTGCATAAGCACCAGTCGTCGCTTGCTCGTATGTTGGCTGTAGTCGAGAGGAAGATGGAGGCTAGTCAATGTTGCGTGTTTATTGCTTTTTATTAATAAACCTCTCACTCTGTGTTGAGGGTGGGAAGTTAATCGAGGTTGAATAGTCCTTTTTAATTCAACAAGAAAAAGTTTTGAAAAAAAAAAACGAGAGTAGGTAGTTAGGTAGGTTACCAAACTAAAATAGCTAGTTTTCATTCTATGTAGTAATTGAATTAAGTAATTTATTATTTAGCGTCTCTCGCAGGATGTAAGAAAACCACTCCTGAAAACTAAAACAGTGAATTCAGTTCAAATCATCGTACGTTTCGGTGCGACAAATGGTGCGTTTCTTTTTTCCACTGTCACAAGCAGAGATTACGCAGATTTGTTTCCTCTGCTCGAGTTTTGTATTAAGTACCTAATTGATCAATTTATGACTCGCTCTGCTCGTCGCCGCCCACTTCAGTGGAACCGCTCCCTGAGCCTGAAGCTTTCATTTGGAAACTAAGATTTAAATTACCTTTCGGGAAATGCTAGAACGACTGTCTGATACTCTTGTCACAGTATTTAGTTATTATCATTTTACAGCCATGAGCCATGTGATAGGTAAATAAAACTACAACGGTCAATCATTAATTTATTTATTTGACAACATAACAGGGTCCACGGTGTAGGTAAGGTACTAGGTACTCGTACAATACATTCGAAACAGCATCTATATAAGAAGATATATATCTCATTTAATCGTACATTTATATGATAAAAACGTTATAGGTACCTACAACAGACAAAAGTTCATATTTTTTGTTCCGTAACTTAGTTTACCAATACCATCGATGTTTTATGAGACCACAGAGACATTTACAATGTGGTTCCATTTTCCTTTCTATCTTTATACGATACATTTACATTTTACATCTAAGCAAAATTCTGTTTATTTTTTATAATTAACAACACGATTATATAGGTATTATATTAAATATTGTTTTACATTTGAGTATGATAGGTATCTACGTAGCTCTTTACCTTAGCTATGGGTAGCGGCGAAACGGTAAACTTTCTAACATTCCAAAGGAAATCGTGTGACACTACATTACCAAATAATAACTCTTATGAATCTACTAAATAGTTACGTTATTGTTGCATTTGCCTACAACTAAGAGGGCCAATAATACACAAGCGATGGACGCTCTTCAACTCTACGCCTAGTACACCTAGTAGGTACGGCGGCTTCAGGCTTGTTACATTTTGTGCTTTTGTAATACTTTACTCACCTGTAAATACACTACCTACCTATTCAAAGGAACACACACATCGCTACTGTTCGAATAGTTACATAATTACCTACTTATAAAAAAAATAACATTAAGTATTGCATAATATCTAAATATACATTTTAACAATAAAATATGGGAATGATTTATATCACAATAAACACTCACAGGTAAGTATACAAAACTAATGTTCCATTACATTCAAGAAACACTCGAGGTTCGCGTTTTGGAAGGAGTGAACTCATTACAAAATAAATTCAATGAAACAGTAACAACATCTCCTTACTCTGCTACAGAGAGTTCAGAACATCGGTACAAATGTATGCTCTTGTCAGTGTAACTTCCGAAGCATAGAATCTTCTAAATATCACTATGTATCTTACTTCTGTACATGTAGGTATATTTTATCAATAATATATTATTGTTTGACTAGATACGGTGGGAACTCGTCCATTCCATAAACATTCGATTATTTACATTTATCAATCGCTGCTACGACTACTGTCCCGTCAGTTCTCTACAGGACGCGCGACGTCCGACGGCAGCTTGTTGGGCACCGAGACAAGCAACCCTTACCTCCGACATACACTGTGTGAGCGTGAGCACTGACTACATGTGCCATTGTACTACTCTACGCATCCTAAACAATATCACAAATAAACCTGTATAAAACGCTAAACGCTACTCAATAGATATGTAAATACGTAATTATTTTCCGGCAAATTATTTTAACTAACCCAAATATACAAAGTAGACGATTTAACTAAAACTTGTTTCTGGATGGTGTTCATCTGGTCTCGTCTCAAATAATCCTAGCCATAGACCTACCTGTTCCGGATCTAATCATCTACTTACCTACATCGAATAGATACCGACCCAAGTGGGGTCCTTCAAATAAGTACTTTTGCGTTTTGATCCCAAACCGATGTTGTCAATCAGGCAACTCTAGGTAGGTACCTTCTACCTGCTCTTGACTTACACTTCTCCTTCAGAGCCGTGTAACTCGTCAGAGTATCTCATCAGCATTAGAATAACACCCTACGAGGTTTTCGAAAGTTAAGCTGATTTTATTTTCGAGATGAACCTCAAAAACTCTTAGAAATAACATTATATTTATAAAGTGTGATAGTTTAGGAGACGGAGTTCGTTCAATCGGAGTCAGAGTCGGAAGAGGGCGGCTGGCAGGGCGCGGGGGCCGCGGGGGGCGCGGCGGGGGCCGCGGGGGGCTCCTCCACCTTGGCGGCCACAGCGTACGCCGGCGCCGCCTGACCCGACGTGCGCTCGATGCCCACGCTGCAACACCACATAGATACCTATAATACTGTAGAAGGCCACTCCTTGTCCCGCATCGATCTAGACCCCTGAACCTGAACCTCGTGATCACGAGATTGTGTTCCTGTGAACGAACAAGGAGCGCGTTGTCCGAAGATTGTTGCAGAAGTGAGACTTCTAAAGAAAAGTGCCGCCTGTTTCGAGCCGCGGCAGAAATAAACAGACAGATTGCGAGCGCTGTTTGGGAGCGCCAGAGGCTACCGAAGGAACGGTTTATGTTTGGGAGCGCCAGAGGCTACCGAAGGAACGGTTTATGTTTGGGAGCGCCAGAGGCTACCGAAGGAACGGTTTATGTTTGGGAGCGCCAGAGGCTACCGAAGGAACGGTTTATGTTTGGGAGCGCCAGAGGCTACCGAAGGAACGGTTTATGTTTGGGAGCGCCAGAGGCTACCGAAGGAACGGTTTATGCCAAGTGGGAATCAGAATATAGAACATAATATTGTTGTTTAATATGATATATTAAGGCGGATAGAACATTGTTAGATAGATAGAACACGTTTAAATGGCCTCGAAACTGTTTAATCCGTGGAATGTTAATGGAATTCAGGTTTGAAATCAGATGCAATCCAGCTAGCTGATCCCTGTCAGATGTCATCCATGATCTTGTGAAGGCTTCGTCGGGAGCTACGACGAAGGAGTTTACCACTTCACAGGAGTGCAGGTGCTAGAGGGAAGACTACTAAAAGTATGACAGGTCGGCGCGTGGTGATCGGGAGAGTCATCGCACGAAGCATCGACCCGATAAGAAGGGTGGTGAGTGGAAGAGCGACAGCATCGACACGACATAAAAAGAAGGGGCGAGTAGGAGAGACTAGGTACTCACATGTACTCGTGTCTCGCGAGGTAGCGCACGTACTTCTCGGGCGGGTCCGCGTCGTGGTTCTGCAGCGACACCGACCTCACGGTCACGTGACTCGCCTGCAACACAACACACTATTCTCAGGTAAATCATTATAACAACAAAACCTTACTTCCACAAAAGAAATCTGCACTCGATGTGGAACACTTTTACCACACTCTGATGGCTCCACTTTGAGGTGTCGAATGATCACCGAAGGAAAATAACAGCAAACAAGACCACGACCCCCAAGGCAATATGAACATTTTGCTGTAAAATTGTTAAGCTATTTCAGAGGCTTCGGCTTCAGGCCTGAAAACTTCGTCTACTAACTCATTCGAACTCATGACACCTGAAAGTCCATTATGAACAACAGGGGGCTGATGATAGTTATGAACTTTTTTATTTCCAGGCATTTTAAGGTGTCACGGGTCAGTTTGAAGGAAGGAACGGCACCTGTGTGGCGGGCATGGTGAACTCGACGAAGGCGTGCTTGGCGAGCTCGGCCGGGATCTGGTCGTACGACGTCAGCGCCATGCGACACACCAGGTTATGCGTCGTGTATGCGCCTGCACACGATATTGTATCAACGTCCATCCTCGGTAACAGATACCGCCGATTGATCAAGGTGTTCGTGAAGTTACACTTCCGATGCAAAACCATCCGTTAGATGTGGCGTTGATAGTTTAGTACATAGAGAAAAATACTGAGGTATAATAGGTTTAGTATGAAAAGACGCCGCTGTGCATTTCAAAAGGCTAACTTCACGAATGTCAGAAGAAACCGCGCCACGAACAAGTCTTTTCACAACACCACAAAACTTTATCTACGTGTGAAGATTCAATTGCAAGTTCTGTACAGTAAGTTGTGTACAAGACTTCTTCTTGTGGCATCTTTGGAAAAGCATTTATTTGGTACCTTCATAAAAATACCTTTTCTGTAAAAAGCTACAATGGCACAAAGCAAAAAAGCACAAAGCGCGTTGAAGTCTTTTGTACGTAAATTAAGTGCATTGAACATGTGCGCACATAAGTAATACTAACACGCACTTTTTGTTCTCGTAATTATTATCGAGCTAGTTATTTTTTTTTTTATTTTATTGGAAAACAAAAAGCTCTAATATAACAATAGTAGGTACTTATTAGAAATAGTCCTGTAAGAATCTAGGTACTTAAGTAGGAAGTGGTTGTTTTATTACCTACTGCTACCTCCTTATTATTAATTAAAAAAATCTAGGTAAGTAGGTACCTAAACAATTTGCTATCATCTTTTGTCGTCAACCAAATCGCGACAGCGCTAGCATCTAGATTATTTTCATTCAACTTAAGCCCTAAATTGCCCGATGTCTCGTCCATCAAACGCCACTCTAATTTTGTGATGTTTTTTATGTGTAAAAAAAATGTTTATTTCAGAGCATTGATCCATAAATAGTGAACAATAAGTCGAGGTACCCTGTCCCTCCTTGGGCAGCCGCGGCATCCTCCAGACGATGGCGCGGTGCTGGTGCTCGTACTTGGCCTGCCCCGAGGTGACCTCGATGAGCGACTCCTGCAGCACGTCGACCGCGCCCAGGAACCGCTCGATGCCCTTTATCTTGCCAGTGCGCCTGCGCACAAACGGTTTCACCATCAAACATAGATCAGTTCTTAGATGCAGACCATTAGCCTATGTGCGTTAGCTTATTTGATTGAACTTGTAACGTGGAGTGACCCCATCAGGAAAGGATATTTGCAATAGTTTTAATTACTTTATTTAGAATATAATAAAATTGTAAGTATGTAAGTAATACAGAATAGAAGAGGATAATATTATGGTGACTACTCTAAAATACTCTAAATACTTAATTTGACAAAATTACATATGGTGCTACATTACTTTTGGGAACAATGAATGTTTTCATTTTGAATACTCTTTAGGCGGCCTAAAAACTCCGTCACCAGAGTTTGCGAACCTAGGTTATTGAACATGTTATTGTACCTGTGCGCCGACTTGACGGATCCGTATCGGAAGTGCTTCTCGACGCGGAACAGGTAGATCCAGCACTCGGGGATGGGGAAGCGCACGCAGACGTCCTCGCACGGCACCTGCCCGAGCTTGCGGGACGCGAACCCGGGCACCAGCACGTCGGCGCGCAGCTCCACCTGCGACCAACACTCCTCACTCACTCACTCACTCCACTTGCGGTGTATGGCGCACAATCTTTTCCACGGCTAAGAGCTCACACCTTCAATCCGTGGATAAGAAGGGTACTTTTAGGAAGTTCAAAAGTACCCTTCTTGTCCACGGGCCAGCGGCACCTACCGGTATGCTACACTTTAAGTTGACTTCACTCACACTGACTGTGACTACCCTATTTACCCTTTTTCGGGTTTTAGCTCAAAGAGTGCACTTGTCACATGTTTTTGGGCTTTTTTCATGATGTTTTCCTTTATCCTATGAGAATAAGTACCAATCTATACCTAGTGCAAATAATATTTCAAAGCTTGACTTTGTCACTTTCAACTCAATGAATAGCAGAAAAATATCCGTGTTTGCGATCATTTGTAGTTTCGAAGTAATAGGTTAGGTGAGGTAACAGATAACGATAGGTGAGGAGGGAGGTGTACCTTGTTCCCGGTGACGCACCAGACAGCCTTCAGCTGCAGCGGTAGCTCGCGGTTCTTGGGCGGGCGGATGCGGAAGCGCATCAGCTCGATGTAGCACGCGTCCGGGGGCTTGAACCTAACACACACCTCGCACTCAGAGACGTCATCATAGTCGGAGAGCTTTTGTTCGGCCAAACTAGACAACACCACCATAGACGCCAAAACCAGGTTACATCAATAAAATCATAAGCCTAGGTAATTGTGCGCCAGTTCTTTCGCAAACAACACCAGCTGAGTTATCGTTATTATGTGAGCAAGCTGGGTAGTGATAAAGTTAGACTGATTTCATCACCACTCAGCAGTGAGTACTAGATAAAATGCTTCTTTTTAGCCACGATCCTCGGCTTTGAAGAGGGAAATTGTCTTTTAATACTAGTAGGTATTTGTTGAAATATGAGATCAAACTAGTGGGTAACACCCGGAACGTTATCAAATGCTGGCCTAAGGAAGTATATTACTTGATGATCTGCGAAGCATGGAAGTCCTCCGGCTGCACGCAGGCGTGGAACTCGGGCTGCTCGACGCGGATCCACTCCTCCGTGACGACGGGGATGATGTCGTGCCGCCCCACCACCTCCTTGCCCTGGCGTCGCAGGTCGTTCACGCCCAGCTCCACGTCGGGCATGCCTGGGGATATGCGGTCGCTGAAGGATAAGAGGCGAGCAGCTGTTGCCCCATTTGGCTTCGAACCAGGACCGGAAAGAGTCGGTTTTATTTGCCAGTGTGTCATCCACTAAAAGCATATTGGGTACTTAACAGAAAAAACAAAGGACAATAGCTACAGGTCAGCAGTTACCGCTGAGGAAGCCGATGAAGAAGAGTCGCACGCGCGCGATCTGCTTCTGCACGGAGCCCTCCGCGTCCTGCTCCACGTACAGCTCGTCCACCGCCGTGATCTGCACCTGCGTCACACGGGAACACTCTCAGTGCCGCAGACAATGCCAGTAAACGCATCAACACACAGTACCTTCACTTTGAGATGTAGGTACAAGAACTGGGAGACCATTCGTGAACAAAACTGTCATATGTTTGATAATCCAGCCTATTTTTCGGGTTGCGTACCTTAAAAGGAGAAAACGGAACCCTTATAGGATCACTTTGTTATCCGTCTGTCAAGTACGGTAAGTAAGCGGTGACACGACAAGAAGAAGAACCAATAGCTCGTACGAACTTATCTATGCTATAATATCTCTGAATGGTCTAGCAACGTTGTGCTGATTCCGCGTGTGCAGAGCCTCTGAAATAGGTTAGTTAGTTTACCTCCTCCATCTTGTAGGTGAGCGCGCGGTCTCGGTGCGCCGTCAGACGGAACAGTTAGTTTACCTCCTCCATCTTGTAGGTGAGCGCGCGGTCGCGGTGCGCCGACAGACGGAACAGTTAGTTTACCTCCTCCATCTTGTAGGTGAGCGCGCGGTCGCGGTGCGCCGACAGACGGAACAGTTAGTTTACCTCCTCCATCTTGTAGGTGAGCGCGCGGTCGCGGTGCGCCGACAGACGGAACAGTTAGTTTACCTCCTCCATCTTGTAGGTGAGCGCGCGGTCGCGGTGCGCCGACAGACGGAACAGTTAGTTTACCTCCTCCATCTTGTAGGTGAGCGCGCGGTCGCGGTGCGCCGACAGACGGAACAGTTAGTTTACCTCCTCCATCTTGTAGGTGAGCGCGCGGTCGCGGTGCGCCGACAGACGGAACAGTTAGTTTACCTCCTCCATCTTGTAGGTGAGCGCGCGGTCTCGGTGCGCCGACAGACAGAACAGTTAGTTTACCTCCTCCATCTTGTAGGTGAGCGCGCGGTCGCGGTGCGCCGACAGACGGAACAGTTAGTTTACCTCCTCCATCTTGTAGGTGAGCGCGCGGTCGCGGTGCGCCGACAGACGGAACAATTAGTTTACCTCCTCCATCTTGTAGGTGAGCGCGCGGTCGCGGTGCGCCGACAGACGGAACAGTTAGTTTACCTCCTCCATCTTGTAGGTGAGCGCGCGGTCTCGGTGCGCCGACAGACAGATTACCTCCTCCATCTTGTAGGTGAGCGCGCGGTCGCGGTGCGCCGACAGACGGAACAGTTAGTTTACCTCCTCCATCTTGTAGGTGAGCGCGCGGTCGCGGTGCGCCGACAGACGGAACAGTTAGTTTACCTCCTCCATCTTGTAGGTGAGCGCGCGGTCTCGGTGCGCCGACAGACAGAACAGTTAGTTTACCTCCTCCATCTTGTAGGTGAGCGCGCGGTCGCGGTGCGCCGACAGACGGAACAGTTAGTTTACCTCCTCCATCTTGTAGGTGAGCGCGCGGTCTCGGTGCGCCGACAGACAGAACAGTTAGTTTACCTCCTCCATCTTGTAGGTGAGCGCGCGGTCGCGGTGCGCCGACAGACGGAACAGTTAGTTTACCTCCTCCATCTTGTAGGTGAGCGCGCGGTCGCGGTGCGCCGACAGACGGAACAGTTAGTTTACCTCCTCCATCTTGTAGGTGAGCGCGCGGTCTCGGTGCGCCGACAGACAGAACAGTTAGTTTACCTCCTCCATCTTGTAGGTGAGCGCGCGGTCGCGGTGCGCCGACAGACGGAACAGTTAGTTTACCTCCTCCATCTTGTAGGTGAGCGCGCGGTCGCGGTGCGCCGACAGACGGAACAGTTAGTTTACCTCCTCCATCTTGTAGGTGAGCGCGCGGTCTCGGTGCGCCGACAGACGGAACAGTTAGTTTACCTCCTCCATCTTGTAGGTGAGCGCGCGGTCGCGGTGCGCCGACAGACGGAACAGTTAGTTTACCTCCTCCATCTTGTAGGTGAGCGCGCGGTCGCGGTGCGCCGACAGACGGAACAGTTAGTTTACCTCCTCCATCTTGTAGGTGAGCGCGCGGTCGCGGTGCGCCGACAGACGGAACAGTTAGTTTACCTCCTCCATCTTGTAGGTGAGCGCGCGGTCGCGGTGCGCCGACAGACGGAACAGTTAGTTTACCTCCTCCATCTTGTAGGTGAGCGCGCGGTCGCGGTGCGCCGACAGACGGAACAGTTAGTTTACCTCCTCCATCTTGTAGGTGAGCGCGCGGTCGCGGTGCGCCGACAGACGGAACAGTTAGTTTACCTCCTCCATCTTGTAGGTGAGCGCGCGGTCTCGGTGCGCCGACAGACAGAACAGTTAGTTTACCTCCTCCATCTTGTAGGTGAGCGCGCGGTCGCGGTGCGCCGACAGACGGAACAGTTAGTTTACCTCCTCCATCTTGTAGGTGAGCGCGCGGTCGCGGTGCGCCGACAGACGGAACAGTTAGTTTACCTCCTCCATCTTGTAGGTGAGCGCGCGGTCTCGGTGCGCCGACAGACAGAACAGTTAGTTTACCTCCTCCATCTTGTAGGTGAGCGCGCGGTCGCGGTGCGCCGACAGACGGAACAGTTAGTTTACCTCCTCCATCTTGTAGGTGAGCGCGCGGTCGCGGTGCGCCGACAGACGGAACAGTTAGTTTACCTCCTCCATCTTGTAGGTGAGCGCGCGGTCTCGGTGCGCCGACAGACAGAACAGTTAGTTTACCTCCTCCATCTTGTAGGTGAGCGCGCGGTCTCGGTGCGCCGACAGACGGAACAGTTAGTTTACCTCCTCCATCTTGTAGGTGAGCGCGCGGTCGCGGTGCGCCGACAGACGGAACAGTTAGTTTACCTCCTCCATCTTGTAGGTGAGCGCGCGGTCTCGGTGCGCCGACAGACAGAACAGTTAGTTTACCTCCTCCATCTTGTAGGTGAGCGCGCGGTCTCGGTGCGCCGACAGACAGAACAGTTAGTTTACCTCCTCCATCTTGTAGGTGAGCGCGCGGTCGCGGTGCGCCGACAGACAGAACAGTTAGTTTACCTCCTCCATCTTGTAGGTGAGCGCGCGGTCTCGGTGCGCCGACAGACAGAACAGTTAGTTTACCTCCTCCATCTTGTAGGTGAGCGCGCGGTCTCGGTGCGCCGACAGACAGAACAGTTAGTTTACCTCCTCCATCTTGTAGGTGAGCGCGCGGTCTCGGTGCGCCGACAGACAGAACAGTTAGTTTACCTCCTCCATCTTGTAGGTGAGCGCGCGGTCGCGGTGCGCCGACAGACGGAACAGTTAGTTTACCTCCTCCATCTTGTAGGTGAGCGCGCGGTCGCGGTGCGCCGACAGACGGAACAGTTAGTTTACCTCCTCCATCTTGTAGGTGAGCGCGCGGTCTCGGTGCGCCGACAGACAGAACAGTTAGTTTACCTCCTCCATCTTGTAGGTGAGCGCGCGGTCTCGGTGCGCCGACAGACAGAACAGTTAGTTTACCTCCTCCATCTTGTAGGTGAGCGCGCGGTCGCGGTGCGCCGACAGACGGAACAGTTAGTTTACCTCCTCCATCTTGTAGGTGAGCGCGCGGTCTCGGTGCGCCGACAGACGGAACAGTTAGTTTACCTCCTCCATCTTGTAGGTGAGCGCGCGGTCGCGGTGCGCCGACAGACGGAACAGTTAGTTTACCTCCTCCATCTTGTAGGTGAGCGCGCGGTCTCGGTGCGCCGACAGACGGAACAGTTAGTTTACCTCCTCCATCTTGTAGGTGAGCGCGCGGTCGCGGTGCGCCGACAGACGGAACAGTTAGTTTACCTCCTCCATCTTGTAGGTGAGCGCGCGGTCTCGGTGCGCCGACAGACAGAACAGTTAGTTTACCTCCTCCATCTTGTAGGTGAGCGCGCGGTCTCGGTGCGCCGACAGACAGAACAGTTAGTTTACCTCCTCCATCTTGTAGGTGAGCGCGCGGTCTCGGTGCGCCGACAGACAGAACAGTTAGTTTACCTCCTCCATCTTGTAGGTGAGCGCGCGGTCTCGGTGCGCCGACAGACGGAACAGTTAGTTTACCTCCTCCATCTTGTAGGTGAGCGCGCGGTCTCGGTGCGCCGACAGACAGAACAGTTAGTTTACCTCCTCCATCTTGTAGGTGAGCGCGCGGTCTCGGTGCGCCGACAGACAGAACAGTTAGTTTACCTCCTCCATCTTGTAGGTGAGCGCGCGGTCTCGGTGCGCCGACAGACAGAACAGTTAGTTTACCTCCTCCATCTTGTAGGTGAGCGCGCGGTCTCGGTGCGCCGACAGACAGAACAGTTAGTTTACCTCCTCCATCTTGTAGGTGAGCGCGCGGTCTCGGTGCGCCGACAGACAGAACAGTTAGTTTACCTCCTCCATCTTGTAGGTGAGCGCGCGGTCTCGGTGCGCCGACAGACGGAACAGCGCCTCCTCCACGCAGCACGAGAACTGCTTCACGTCCTCGTGCACCAGCGAGCCGATCTTGAACAGCTGCGACACCTGCATCATAACGACCTCACAGTTTACTCCGGTACCTACTGGTGAACGTGGTACAGTTTTGGAAACATACCACGTGAGGTAGGTTCTCCATGTGACATACCTACTAGTCTTTTTATTTTACTTTAACCCAAGTCCTTAAAAAAACGATGTAGGAAATCTGTATGTGAATCAGTACCTACCTATCGCTGGTGGTAAACCGCCGATACGTTACCCCTCCACTTTCACCATGAACGAGTAACCTATTTCTGGATTGTAGATAAAATATTTTAGGAAAGAAACAAATGCTCAGAACGTTCGGGGGATTATTTAGTTGTTAGCGTTTCCCAGCGCCGACTCCTAGGGCTGTATTTCAGCAGCTTGGCCAAGTTCCAGAAAAAGCTGTAATTTATTTACGATAACTGTGAAACCTGTAAACCTTTGAAACTGTAACTATTGGGATGATGACATACAAATGCGTAAATTTTTAACTTCTGTTCTGTTCCGTTTCAGACCTTCCTTCCACAAAACGAACCTGCGGCGCGTGTTCGACGGGCAGGCCGAGCTTGCGCAGGTCGCTGCCGAACTCCTTGACCCCCTGGTAGTCCCCCTGGATGGCGTACGCCGCGAACTGGGACAGCTTGTTCGTGATGCGCTCCGCCTTCGTCACCTGACCCGGCCTATACCAACAGCGAGCAAATTAACAACACCTGCATTATTTTTTTATTGTTTTTATAGCATTACCTACACGTTTCTGCATGCTAAATAAGGAATGTTGGGTGAAGGGTGCCCTTTCACACAACAGTCGTTATTTAGCAAGATCTATCGATAGCGTGTGTCGCCTCTGGCACAGTGCATACCTGACTCCAGGACGCTCCTTGTAGAAGACATACTGCAGCTTGACAGTGAAGATCTTGCCGAACTGGTCGAACTGCTGCGCGCCGACCTCGGAGACGGAGTAGCAGGCCTGCAGCGGCAGCTCCTGGAAGGGCTCCTTGTCGCCCGCCGCGTTGAACAGCTGCACCACCGGGTTGTCGCCCTGCATGCTCAACCGGACGAAGATCTTCTTCCAGAACCTGAGCGAAGGTTATGGCACGTGGTTTGGTGAGAGTCGATACTCTAGGGAGCGGAAGTTAAAAGGGGTAGCCCAGCAGAGGGACATGAAAGGTAAAGTTAAAAAAAGTGTTAACAGGCCCAGTTGTGTGACTTAGCATGCGTCTTCAATACCTATTATATACACTAGAATTAATACTAGAAATAAGGATAAACTTTGTGTGCCTGAATTTAGATTAGAAAAAGTGAAAGGTTCTTTCATGGGAAATACCGTACTCTTTTATAATAAACTTCCAGACTTCCAGATAATGCCACTAAATTGCCTATTCGAAGATTTAAAAGTTACATAAAAAATAATCTTATAAAGAAAGCGTACTATTCTATTGGTGATTATATTAATGATAAATTCGCGTGGCCTGATGTCGCTCTGCACCTCGACAGCTGATGTGTGCACAATGCCTTTTCTATCTTGCTTAACTTTTTGAATTTTACTAACTTTACTTTTAATTTTACAACTAAGTTAGTTAAGAAATTAGCCTAAGTTAGATCTAAGATGGATCACCTAAAAAAAGCTAGGCCCCAAACCGTGTTTGTTGCCCTGGTTCTTCACGGTATTGGTCGCGAAGGAACAGGAGTAGAATCACCTAGTTTTAAGACGTTTCAAAGTGATCCCAGCGGTCCTACTGAATAAATGCTTTTTGACTTTGACTTTGACTATGAAAACTAAATGAAGAAGAAAGGTGGATTGCCTCTGGCCAGTAATCTTCTTCTTGTTAGGCTGTCGCAGATGCATCTCCCAGCCGGGCCCGCTGTAGGCGGTGCGCGGGAACTCCTCGAGCGGCTGCGACACGTCGTCGTCGAACAGCGGCGTCGGCGGCGTCTCGCTGCCGCTCGCCCGGCGACTCTCCTCGCCTACACAAAAGTCATGCATTATTAAAAGCATCACGACTTTATCTTCAAAACGTGGTTGATATTCTCATCTACCTACAGTTCAGGTAGGATCCTATCCAACGTCCTTCGAAGAGGGCAAGTCCGAATGCGTATTAACATGCAAGTTTTAGCGCGTCTTTCGTTGGTTTTATTTGCTCACTAGGTTCAGTCATTACGTGTAAAACTTACAGAATTGTGTTTCCACGCGTGAGACTTCAAATCCTCCACTTTTATCGAATGGATTGACTCTCGGCGACTCCGGCGCGGCCTCAGGGCGCGGCGGCGGCGCCAGCGCCGGGACCGCTGTCTCTTCTCCGCTTGTCTCGCTGTCCTTGGGCCTGAAGTAAAATAACACACAAGGTCAAGAATTTACCAATAAGAGCTAAGAAATCCGTCAAATGATATTTACATACATAAGGTACTTTACCTAATAAATACAGAGAATGTATCGTCTGTAGACTCCCGCGAGCCCTGATGGTCGAGCCGCGGCGTGACGGCGGGCGGCGGCGGGGCGCCCATGCTGAGGAAAGTGTCGAAGGCCTCCGCCTCGAAGCCCGCCCCGAACCCTGCATCTGACTCACCGTCGTCGCCCCATGCACCTGTTCATTTAAAAGCAAAGGTTTTTAAGGGCTCACGTAACCATCTAATCTAGATTTTTAAGTTTCTCTGGTGAACTACTTACTAGTGTTCATGTGGCTTGCAGGAGCAGAATCAAACTTCGCAGAGAAGGCGTCGAATGCGTCTTGAGACTTGGGAAATGCATCGTGGCCTGCTGGGAAAGTATCGTTAGCGTCCGGGAACGCGTCTTGCACCATCGCCTCCGACGTATCTCCCCAGCCTAGGTCCGCCGTCGTGGGTTGGTTTGCAAAAATATTATCATTCCCACCGGCGCCGAAAGCATCAGCTTGGTTATCATCGAAGGGACTGGAAGTTGCGGGCTGAACCACTCCGAAAATATTTTCGTTGCCTGCTTTCGCATAAGCGTTGTCTTGAGTTTCTGTGTTGTCATCAAATGGACTCGAGGTGATTCCAAATATATTTGTTTGATTTGTATCTCCAGGAGGTGCTGCGCTGAAAGCATCGTTATCCGTTCCGAACACATTGGTTGTCGTATTTTCAGAGTCTAAGCCGAAAATATTTGCCCCAGGGCTAGTATTCGCTGCTGTTGCATCGATTTCTCCAGTTTCGAATGGATTTTTTTCTAAATCATCGGGTTGCACTTGGAAATCGTCTAGGACTGCAGAATCCGCAAACGGAGATGCATCGTTAACAGGAGTAAGCGTTACTTCAGTCGGTGGTTCCGAGCAATCCATCGGAGCCACGGGTTGCTGGGGCGATCCCGAAGTCGGAGGGAACATTATCTGAGCAGCAGGAACTGGAATTTCTGAAGCAGCCGTCACTGCGACTTCTTCAAAAATCAATTCGGCAGCTGATTCCGCCTCCGCCGTACTTACATTTGACTCTGCGGCAACAGGGCTAGGTAAAGCCTCAACAGTAGAATCTGTCGGCATGCTATCCATTATGTCGTCACTGAGGAAATCAATCTGCTTTTCTTCTTTCTTCGGCACCGAGTACAAACTGAGGATGGCTTCCTTCGTCGGTTTGACGACCACAGGCGCGGGGGCGTCGAAGAGGTTAATCTCATCCGTGGTTTGCGGCGGTGGTGGGCGCTGTGGTATCTGAGGCACAGGCGGCGGGGCGGGGCGCGGCGGCGGGGGGCGCGCCACGGGCGGCGGCACGGGCGGCCGTGGCGGGGGCCGCGCGGGCTTAGCGCGCGTCGCCTCCGCACTCTCCACTGCGGGCGGAGACTCCTCTTGCGCCTCCAGCTCCAGCTCGGGCTCCGGCGTCGGACTCGGCGAGTGGATGTCGCGCACGGACACCGGGCTGGGCGTACGGGTCGGAGGAATACGATCGAGCAGATGCGAGCTGTTGAATTCCATCTGTCCCGTGACACTGAGAATCAAATTCTGCGTCTCGGGTGGGAGAGGGCGCATCGGTTGTTGTTGAACCCCATCATCGTCAGGGAAAGCATCCGCCGTGGTGGTGATGAGCTCTAGCTCGGTCGGTTTGACTGGCTGGCTTCCGAATAAATCCATTGTTGTATCGACTTCAAAATCGGTAAATTGCTTTGCACCAACTCCCATCGGTTCGGCACCCGCGAAGATATCCACGGGCACGGTGTCGCCCACTGAGGGTTCATTAAATCCACCGAAGTCCGAGAAGGGGTTGCTGGCCGCGAAAGGATTGTCGGCGCTTTCGAAACTTACTGGGTCGGCATCCGTCATCATAAACGGATTGAGTTCTTCGGTGGTGGACGGCGCAGCAGGCTCGTTCATGCTCAGGAAGGGGTTGAACGCCATCTTGTAAGTGAGGTCGATACTAATCTCCTAGAAACTCTGACTCGAGCAGTTTAAGCTCTGTTCTGCCTGGGTTAAGGTCACCAGCAAAAGATGTATCAAAAGGATCGAAATCCTCTTCTACAACTGCGTTTTCTTCTTTTAAGGGTTGTGGAGAAAGCGCTCTCACCTGAAAAAGATCGTCAGAGGGTTCCAAAAGATCTGGCTCACCTTCTGGTTCTAACGTCTCTTCACAAGAAAACTCTTTTGCCAATAGTTTTAATTCAGTTCTACCAGGTGCGATATTACTCGCAAAGGTAGTGTCAAAAGGGTCTATTTCAGGCCCCTTTTCGGGTAATCGAGGCCCTGTCGGGGTGAGAACTTTAGTTTGAATTTCACTTTGACCGCTATGAAGTAAGTCTCTCGCCTTTACTTTGATTTGTTTCGTTTGCGGGTATTCAGAGTGTCTCCGTTTTGTCTGGTAACTGACTTTTGGTGCTAGATCTTCGTCGGAGTGAGTTCGTGTTAAGGTTTCTGTTACGGTGTCTGTTGTCTCAGCCTCTTCGTTTAAATCTTCAGTAATGGAGACCTCACGCGTGTAGTAAGGTGTCAATGGTTTATTGTTTTTATTTTTAGGGTCTGCTACCAATGAGTTATCGTCAACGTCAAAGACAACGCTCTTGCTTACCACCAGATTCTCAGGTCTGGAAGGACGTCTTTCAACAGGTTTCGGTTCCTCAGCACGTGGGTCAAAATCGTCGTCACTCGGGACTCTGTACACAGGTGCCAGAGCAGGAGTTGCATCAATTAACTCTTGTTCTAAGAATTTCAATTCTACTTTTCCAGGTGCAACAATTTTATCAACAGTACTGGTGTCAAAGGGATCGAAATCAGTATCGGTATTTATATCAATAGGGTTCAACGGTGAATCACCCAATTGAGTTAGATCGGTAGTGCTTCCTCCTAATAAGTCACGAGAATTTAGCCCCTGATCTCTACTATGGTCAATAATATCGTCAGAAGTTATAGACTCACGTATCCCGGAAGGATCCGTCAAATGAATACGAACTGATGATTTTCTTCTGTTATTCAATTTGAATTGCACCTCCTCGGCGCGGGGATCAAAATCGTCGTCGTCTTCAAGTATTACAGCTTCTTTTTTCACTTCCTTTAGTTGCAAGGATGGTACCACTGCGTCAGCAAAGCTTGTATCAAACGGATCGTCGCCGTCAATGTAAGGATCTAAGACATCAATCTGGTCTTCTACAATGCATTCTGCAAACACTGATTCATTTTTATCTGCTTCAAAAGCGGACCAAGATTCTTGTAGAACTGGTTCAACTATAATTTCTTGTTGTCGTAATTTAGTTGCTTCAGCACTGACTTCCAATGACTCTGTTGCTAATAATGTAAATTCGTCTAGTTCATCATCAGAAACTTTCTCTGAACCAAACTGTGAACCAGTCTCTTGTTCTTGCTGAGGTTTTGCGTTTTGTTGAATCAATGACGTGTGAAGCGAAACACTAAGGTCTATCGGAGTTGTGATCGGGATATCTGAATCCAAATCTAGAATACTCTTTTCGACAGTTTCAAGCTCTGCAACAACTGGTGGCAGAGGAGAATCTGAGGTGGTTTCTTCCAATAGAAGATCCCCGGGTATGGCCCGTTTGGATGACCGTTTGGTTGTGACCGTCAAGTTGTCGATACGACCGGTAAGAACTTCAACAGCGACTCCAATGTCCAAACCCTTTTTTCCTTTCGAAGTTTTAGCGTCCTGTCCTTTGATTATTGCATCAACGTGTGACGTATCAAAGATGTCGTCGTCCTGGAAATCTTCAGGGGAGTCTGGCACGTAGGCAAGTTTTACCTCTCCACGTTCTACTGCTTCAACGTACGAGGTGTCAAATATGTCGTCTTGATCGTCCTCTTCGGATTCGTCGTCGGTTAGACCGTATTCGCTCTTGTCAGCGTCGTCTGCTTCTGCAGTGGCTTGCACCAGTTGTGGAAAGTCAGCTTCTGTGATTTCTACCACTGGTCTATGTGGTTTCTCTTTCGGGATGGGTTCAACTTCTTTTGGTCCGGAAGGAACTCTTTGGAAGAATGATGTAGATTTAATCCGATCAAGGTCTCCTTGAGTCTTCTTAAGAACAGAGTCGACTCCAGTCGTCAAGTCCTTGAATTTAGACCATTCTTCATTTTTTACAGATCCCTCACCAGCTTCTGCCTGCTGCTGGTGCTCTCTTCTGTATTTCTCTAATTCTTCTTCAGTGAAAAGCTCCTCTTCACCTTTTCGTTTTGACTTTTTACCCTTTTTCTTTTTCTTAAGTCCTTTGGGTAGCTTTAGCATTATACGTTTTTCGTGACAGATATCTGCGTTGCTGTAACAATTAAGTTAAGCCAATAAAGTCAAATACAAAAGTCAAATTTAAATCTACCAAAGAAACCTTTTTTTTACCTGTCACATGGAATACTAACTTCTGCAAGATGTGGGCATGTATCAAATATGTGTTTGGACATGCCTCTGACTACCCGCCTTAGACATCTTCAAAAAAACGATTTGGAATAAGTAACATAAAAAGATCTGAGAGAATGTCTACCGCACCTTGGGGATACAGTCGTGAACCTGTTTACGTTTTTTAATCTCTTTTGTTCTTACATTTAGATATTTCCTCCATTACATCGCACTCTGATATGGTGAGTGGAAGTTAGCTCTTAGGGAAATAGTTACTTAGGCCAGACGCTATCAGTAGAGAATGAATGGAAACGATGGCATGAATGCGATATTCGGAATTTGCTGGACGGAAGTGCACAAAGATGGGGCGGATATTGTGGTTATTGATCGCTCAGCTTGCGTGGGCAGCTCCTCTCCTAGAAGTGGTGAGGTAGGTAGGTATGTAGCTATAACTAGCAGTACCTATGTCGATACCGATCTAAACGAGTAAAGTTGCACATTCCCAGGCTTATTTCTAACAGCACCTTCGAGGTAGGTACCTACGAGTACCTAAGTATAATGACGTAAGAAGAAAATTTAATAAAATGCTTGCAACGATCTAACTATGAATCTTTTCATGGCATACGAAATGGATACCTACCATCGCCATGACGTCTAACATCAACCGAGATAAAATCATGCAACCAGTGAAAAGAAGTATGGCGGATGAGATGTGCCCGTGACGAGGTCACGTCGTGCTGAGATGAGGGCGGTGGGTGGCGGCGGAGACACAGCTAGCTACGGGCACGTACCGGACTGGCTCCAGCCGCCTCTACTTAGAGCTAAGGCATACCACTACCGCGCTACGGACAAAGGGACCTTATACCTTCATCGCAACACGGACGCGGGGCGCGAGCTCGGACGGGAGCGCTCTCGGCCGGCGCTGCTGGACTGGCTGGCGCGCGGCGCGACCCTCGCTCGGCGCGGCGCAGCCAGAGCGCGCATCGATCGGCGCGCCAAGATGCGCAGCAGGGCCTCAACGAAACTTCAAGTGTCACACTTTCGGGACAACGCGCTCGCTTCTTACATAACATCTACAATTATTAATTACGCATTTACAGATGTAGACAACATGCCTGTCTTAGGTCTAGGAGAAATAAAAAAACTCGCAGATGGCTAAATTAAGTAGGTAAGTACCTAGGTAAACACATAGCATGTCAGTATTATAATTAGGAAAGTAGGTAGATAATGCAGCACATAGCCTACCTGCTTGTACCTACCTACCTACCTAATTATTTTCGACCAAAGAATGTCAGGTTAGGTAGGTAGGTACCTTTCCAGCAGGTCTATCCATCAACCACTGAGGCTTCGCCTCTCTATAGGTAAGTCTATAAGGTTTTTATTTGTGTTATTTTATTTTATGTGAATGTTATTTTTATTTTTGTATTAAGAGCTGTTATTTTTGTTTGTTTTTTGTACCACTTGTGCCTCTATAGTTATGTTAAGTTTAAGTTTTAAATATCTCACTAGTTTAACGCCTTAGATAAGAAAATATCTGTAATGTTAGATTAAGTTGTAAATAAATAAATAAATGAAATAACTATAGGTACCTAACCTACCTACCTACTTCATCTGTCGAGTCGAATGTTGCCGGCGGAAGTCCCTTTACACTTAGAAGCGATCGATGGCTATTTAGGTCATTCCTGCCTGCCTGAATTACCTACTTACCTTAGTTCAATCCACCCCCGTGTCAGGTCCGCAGTTAGTTAGGTACGCGCTCTTATTTCTAATTTCGACAAAAAAATACCTTTAACTTATTTTGCAAGCAATTGTGTGATATTTTATAGAAAAAAAGTAAATAAATAATTACCTACCTACCTTCCTGAATTTTATTTCCGCTCTCCACAGAAAAATAAGACTTTTTCATTACGAGGCGCGCCGGCGCCCACAAGTGACGATCCCCTCACGTCACGATTAAAAGAAAACGGGCAGAATGTGGATAAAAGTTACTATTTATCCCTTTTAGCCATAAAAATTTAACTAATATCATAACTGATTTTTTTTCTATTCTCCGGTACCTAGACAGACAATCGCCATGCTAGGGGGGCTGAAAAAGAATTTGTTTCAACTAGGTAGTAATGGTTTTTACGTGTATTGAAACGTAAAAAATAAATCGTTTGCAACGCCATTTGTCCACCTAGCGGTAGACATGCCGTACTAGTTTGTCAAAATATGTTACAATGCGTCCAAATTAAAAATACATCATTTGGTGCGTCAGTTTATCGGATCTCTCTGTTTGACTTATCGTTAAAGGAGAGTGCGTCTCTGTCATTTTTAACCAGACGGTTCATCATTATACTATTTCATTCTTACCGCGAGGCTACGTACTGTACGTCGTAACATCGCTTACGTTCGTGTTTTTTGAGAGGAAAAACATTCAAAACCTCGCAATAACGCATTCTGAATCGGTAAAATGTCCAGTAGAAGTACGGGCTGTGCGATCCAGTCCAGGTGAAACGGGCGCCGCGTAGGTGTGCTAAGAAACGTGGTGCGGGCTCTCGCCGCGGAGTGTTGTTATCAAACAGGTCGAGGGAGCGTGCAGGGAGCCTCGGCGCCGGACCAACCATGGCGGAGGCGGCGCCGCTGGTCATCGTGAAGGAGGGCTGGCTGCACAAGCGCGGCGAGCACATCCGCAACTGGAGAGATCGCTACTTCATCCTCTTCGACAACGGAGACCTCATGGGCTACAAGACGCAGCCCGAGAGGAACAACTACCGCGACCCGCTCAACAAGTTCACAGTGCGCGACTGCCAGATCATGGCCGTGGACAAGCCGCGCCCCTACACCTTCACCATCCGCGGCCTGCAGTGGACCACCGTCATCGAGCGCAACTTCTGCGTCGACAACGAGAAGGACCGGTGAGCGCCTCTCTCTTACCTCTCACATGCACCTCATAGCAGTGCTGCCTCACACCATGCTTCTCTGCTTCTGTACGTGTCGACCATGTCTCACCAGATGTTGCACAATAACGAGCCAGTGCTGACCTCTGACCTTACATTGTCAACATTATTTGATGTAAACATGTTATGCTATGTTGGGTCCTGTTGTTTCACATTTGAAGGGTCTTAACATCTTGTTTTTATGTTCAGGCTCCAATTAGTTTGTAGGAATTGTTATCATTATCAGTTCATTCACATTAATCACATTAAAGTGTATGGTGTCCTGCTTTTAATATGTTTTTGATATCTTATACACCTGAATAAAACAATTAATAACAACATTTTTAGTCTCGGATGGGGTTAGGTAGAAGAAAGTCCAATCATTACATTTTTGATACCCAATTACGCATAACAATAAAATAAAAACATTGATGCAGTCGACCATCTGCGGTGATAGTTCTTTTAAACTGGTCTTGTGCCAGGATCATCAAACATACATGTAGTATTTTTGATGTAAAAAAACTGTTTGTTTAGTGAATTGGTGTAGTATTAAAGTTAAACACCTTTATGAGGCCCATGGTTAGTCCAGGCTGCACATATCTTTTTTATTTGAGAATGGATTTTGATAAACAGGAAAATCAAGTAAGTTGTTTCCGAGATTAATATTTAATAGACAAGCAGAGAAACAGACAATGTAAACATTGATTTGGGTATAGTATAAGTACATATAGATAGATGCCCTTTATAATAGTTTTTCTTTGATGTCTTCCAATCACAGGCATTGTTAAGAAAGAGTTTTATTATAGTGTTGATAAACCCACTTTAGTAAATAAGCCAAGTTTAGATTTAGAGAAAAGTTTCAGATATTAAAAAAAAAACCTTCCTAGGTGGTGCTGGTGCTGGTGGGTTTCATTTCATGGATGAAAGTCAATGTTATGTAATGTATTGCAAACAAAATCAGTATTAGTCAAAAATCTTAAAGCTTAGTCATTCATGATAACTTGCATTTTTTTTAATAACTGAAAACAGAATGTTCTATAAAATGATATGGCTGCTCCCATTTAAATTTGTAGAGTTATGTTCTTGCTCAGCGTAATATGAAACAAAATCATTTCCCACACTAACGATCACAATAACGAGGGTCCTTCCTACGTATTTCTCGCTACTTTTCTTTGCATATCACATACTTATTTATGTGCCGTGTTGGCTGAGTAGGATAGTGCTTTGACTTAAAGGTCGTGGGTTCAAATTCCTTCTAAACATACATTTATGGATTTTTGTCTCTGAGAATTTATAACGATAAACGAGTTCTGAACAGTGAAGGAAACCATTGTGAGAAAACAGTCGGTATTCAGACGGGCTTGCGTCCGTCACCTCACGAATGGAATTTCGAATGCCTAAAAATCTGCGAAAGTATCTCCTGCGGCTTGGGGTAAATTCTTGATCCTGTTTTGTTTCGTACAATGAATCGAGGGGGTGACATGATCGTGAAGTATGAAGTGATCGTTTGCAGCGAGGAGTGGGTGGCCGCCATCCGCTTCGTGGCGGCGCAGCTGGGCTCCAGCGCGGCGGCGGGGGGCGCGGCGGCCGGGGGGGGAGCCGGCGGCGGGGGGGGCGCGGGGGGCCGCCTCGCCCTGCTGGACGCCAGCGACGACATCGCACAGCTCGGCACCAGCTACAAGGACCCGCGACGTATCGTGAGTAACTACCGCGCGCAGACACGGTGCACTCAACAACATTCCTTCCTAATTTCCTAGACTAGATGACGTCACTAACAGTATCCATAGATCGAGGAAATTAAGAAGACTGCAATGGTTTATTATGGCTTGACTAAACAAGTATCACGCACGTAGGTAACCATCCTACTTGAATTAATTGTGTAAACGAAATACCTATCTCCTGTTCTGTTGGTAAGATTATGTAGGTAGGTACCTATATGTAAAATTAATTTCAGTTTTTTTGTAACATCCTTGATTGAAGTCATAATAAACATTATTACATTATTATCCGAGGCTTCAATAATAAGGTAAAACAACTTAAAATAACAGAGTCGTATTTGCGTTCTTCCGCAAAGCGGCTCGTTCGCGTGTTATTCCCCAATGCCAAAATGCGGGGATTCCCGCGGCGCAAACCTCTCACTACATTAGATGCGGACACAAAACAAATAGGTACCTACTTACTACTAGTAGCATACGTTGACACTTCTAAACTAACTCGACATAGGAAAGTACATTCCCCACTCAATGTGCGTGCATGGCAGACGGCAGTGCGTCGCAGGTGCTTCGAGGGCATGAGGCAGAGGCAGCGTCACGTGTGGTGTGCGTCCCGAGATGCGGAATGTGAGCTTACGGTGAAAGGACATTACGCGCGGCTCTGCCTGTTTTCACTTAAACACGTAACGTGTAGTGCCGGCTGTCACACTATCTTACTGCTTTAAGCCGAATTTACATTACGAAATTAGTGGCATGAAATTAATTTCGTGACATTAGTTTTACCAACAGTTTCACGTGTAATTTAATATTTTCGTAATGCATGCATTAATTTCATGAATCCAAATGAGTTTCGTGCGGTGCGCGATTTTTTGGTGAAATTAATGTCATGCAACTAATTTCATAGTGTAGACGCGACGTAAAATTAGTGTCGCGAAAGCGCCTGCGCTGTGCAGACGTCTGTATTTTTATCATCGCGCGCGCTTCAAGCGTTGAAAATGGCAAACCAACGATGGAGTACAGATAAAAATATACAACTCATTAATGAATAGTCTTTTTTTAAGTTTATATATAAGCATCTCTTTAGCTACATTGAATATAGAAAAATATAGCTTTGATGCTGATGGCGCCATGGTTACTGCAATACTGTGGATTTCACGACACAATTTTTTTTACGAAATTACTTTCGCATATACCGAAACTACTTTCGTGAAACTGAGTTCAACATGCATGACACTAATTTCGTAATGTAAATCCCGCATTACTGCTTAGCCTAGTCACAATGGAGAAAGGCCTAGTGCGGTTCGTGGTGAATTATTATAATAATTGTAATTTTATGTAAGGTCAACCGGGGCTATTGCGACGTGGTTTTCGAACACTTGAAGTTGTCGCCTTATTGTGAACGAATTACTGACATTATCCACATTTTGAAACTTTAGTCCAATAAAATGGCTTTTTCTGTACAAAGTTATATTAAGCAATATTTTTGCCGGAGTTTTAGAAATATATCAAATTGATTATTAAAAAAAAATAATGGGAATTTGGGGCAAATGCGTCTTTCTTGAATAAATCCTTAATTCTTAAGCTGTTCGTGAAAAAACCCCCAATAATTTTATTCCTTTTTAATTTCTGAGCAACATCATGACATTAACATTAGACAAAAAGAATAATTGACGCATTTAGAAACAATTTAGTGCAAATGGGGCAAATTTATTTACCAGAAGAAACAAGTTACAAGTTATAAACTATTACTAGAGGTCTCCGCACGAGAGCTCGAGAGCTCGAGAGCTCGCCTGTATCGCGGGAAACTGTTCAAAAATGTTAATAGTACATTATGGTACTAGTGTGTAACATTGGTGATTACCGCCGAGGTGTTTTTATGAGCCGAGCCGTTAGGCGAGGCTCATAACAGAACAGAGGACGGTAATCATCAATACACACGTGTATCATACGACGTTTTTCAACACACTTGTGAATAAAATAACAATAAAAACTCATTTTCAACAGTGAAAACGAGTTGTGAAAAATGTTTCGCTATTGCGGGAAAAATTAATCAGTTTTCCTATGCGCGCGCATTGCGATCGGCCACAGACTATTTCCGCGCCGCGCATAGGGCTTGCGGCCTATTCTGCCACGGACAAAATGGGGAATTTAAAGTTTTCTTTTATTATAGAGAAAACAAAAGTTATATTTGAGTGAAAGTTTTATTTATTAAACACGTACGAGTTAAAATTATCTATTTAAATTAGAAGTTGCATGAAATGAGCAAGCAATAGGAACATTAATTTATTTGTTCTATTGAACACGATCTTTTTTCTGAATAAAAACTTTTTAAAGAACAAAGCAACTCAACCAATAAAATTAAAAAAAAATTCTATTACTCACTAGTGAGTTGTAATGAAAAAGTCACAGTTTGATTATGGGTGTCATTATGTGCCTAATTGCGGTGACCATAGAGCCACTTTATGAGCAAGTGTGTTGAAAAATGATTTTACTATGGTAACACAACTTTCGTATAAACAATAAGGTGTTAAATGAGGAACTAATCTTCCAAACACTCAGACGACAAAATGAAATAATATTTAGTTAAGTGTTTGTCAATGTCCATGTCTTTCAATGTCAACATAGCACGTAAATACCTGCATAATAATTAATCTGAAATAAAATGTCTAGTTCTAAATTAAATGTCAGACATAAAAAGGTTGACAATATCTGGTTTTGGGGCAAATGCGTCCACATCATATCATCTTGTTAACCATATTTCTTGCAAATAAATATATTTCATTTCATTTCACAGTCGCCATTGCCCCGCAACGGCAGACGCATTTACCACAACTTTTTTGTTTTATTTTATATTTAAACTTTTAAGCAAATGTAACTAGATGGCATAAATAATTTTAGATTAAACCGTTTTCGAATAAACTCTAAAAGACGCATTAGCCCCGTAGACGCATAAGCCCCGGTTATTAAGTTATATGAATAAATTGAAATTCAATCGACTGCTATTGTAAATGCGAGTTTGGATGAATGGATGCTTGTTGGGAGGTTGCTACTTCACGCTGAAATAGCTGAACGATTTTAATAGTGCTCTAATCCCTTGTACGACCAATGAAAAACAAACAATAATAATGTTTCCTACCTAAAATCATATTACCTACCAATTGGGGTGTCCCCGTTCGTTATAATGCGTATAAAATAATAAATCAGGATGTGGTCTCCTTCAATTACCAATTTGACTTGTAAGTTGAAGTACCATCTCTCATCTTTATTACTTTTTATTTGAGTGGTAGTAGGTAACAGGTTCTATCATCCAGTGGAATAGTCCTAGCTTATTAGCATAGAAGCGGGTCGTGTCCCTCTGCGGGCGGCGCAAGGTCGCGCATTCGGCGCGTGAATCAGCGACAAACAAAACAACTGTGACGGCATCGCTGCACGCCGCGGTTTAATGACTTTGTTTGTTGTTGTCTGTGCGCTCGCATTCATCGACCATAAGGCGATTTACCTGCATTCGCTAGTAAACACACATTCCTTTCAATAGAATTGCAGATTATTAATTGATTTCCCTAAATGGTATGTTTCCGATGTTGTTTTCCTCAATTCTACCTCTGTCGATATTATATGTTGAGTGCTATGTCGATTTAATATGTTGAGTGCGGTCAGCGAGCGCTCCATGAGCACTTGAGCAGGTCGGTCCCGGGAGCGGTCGTTGAAAGCTCGCGATGAGTCAGGTTGTTTGTGTCGCGCGCGGCGGTGGCTTGCGAAATCGGTCATTCCAGAACTTTGCACCGAGCCGGCGCGGCCCCCGCCTCTCTCACTTGAAATGACGTTTCATAAGCGCCCTTTGCCTTTCTCACTATTGCTCACTTAGCACCCGCAGGTATATTTCTCCAGGTCAAAAACTGTAACAACCTGTAAGTATATTTCTATACTTACCATAAGTTCATAATGGATTTACAAATATTCCTAATAGGTCAGACGGTTGCTACCTATCTGATGCAGTTCATGCAGTTTCTAAAGAAAACATTCTCAAAACAATTGCTAAATTCACAACTGCGTATGAAACATAAGGTAAACAAGTAAAACATGCTTTTCTGGAACACATCCGGCATTCTCTCGTGCGTAATTGTGTAACATCAGTAGCGGGCATTCGGCGAGTGTCGCAGCAGTGAAAGCGGTCGGTGGCAGTGTAGCTTGCTGTGGGCGCGTCACACGATGACACGAGCCATGTCCCGAAAATAATCTGGAAATTTATCATCACAAATTCTCTAATGTAGTAAACATGTTTGTGTCGCTGTCGGAAATTCCCAATATTTAATTAGGTACCTACTCGAGTGGTGCGCTACGTTACGATACCTTATTTATTATTTAGCATAATGATTGGAGTTTCCGGACTCCCAATAGGAAAGAACTGCCATAGACGTAATACATAAACATTTCAATAAGTATGATGTAATTATTGTTCGAATGAAAGGACTTTAAAAAAAACAGGGTCGCGAGTGATCCCCATGGCATGGTAGACATTCTCTTATATCTTTAGAATAGAATAGAATAAAGTTTTATTTTCTCCACATATACACAGTTACAAAATAGGTACTCTTTAGGTACCTATTCAGATTAATAAATAACTAATGCTGGACTTTTTCACACAGCATCATCTAGCCTAGCCCCAAAGTAAGCAGAGCTCGTGTTATGGGTACTAGATGACTGATATACTTACTACTTTCAAGAAACTTAGTTTAGTGTCCTAATATAGTCACGTGGAATGCTAGAAATATACTAAGGACTAAATTAATATTTGGCCTCGAGCTACCAGAGTTATCTTCAATGTTTTTTATTTTTCGAATACCTGCTGATGTTTCTATCTTTGAGTGAGCGTTATCTAGACGAGCCCGTATGTTCAGACGCTGGAGAAGTTCGAGTTCGTGAAGGTGCTGGGCAAGGGCACGTTCGGCAAAGTGGTGCTGTCGCGCGAGAAGGGCTCCGGCCGCATCTACGCCATGAAGATCCTCAAGAAGAACATCATCATCCAGAAGGACGAGGTCGCGCACACCAACACCGAGAACCGAGTGCTCAAGAAGACCAGGCATCCATTCCTCACCGTAAGAATACTAACACAGGGTTTCATTTAGGACCACATTTGCAGTAGGTAAATGAGGGTAAACATAATTATGAATAGGCTCTATCTTATCTAGCATTATCTATAGATCAATGAAAATTACCGTAAACACGATCAAATCTAAACTCGAGCACTTCGGGTACCCGATAGCTTCTACGAGTAGGTGTACATTTAACTTCAATCAGCCATCATTTCTTCAATCAGTACAATTAACAACACGTAGACATAACCCACGAGTCTCGGACGGACCAAATCGCATAAATAACAACTAAAACCAGCCGAAATTCATCGATTGATTCCGATCAAAAATGGAAGCAGCAACGCTATAGTATTTTTCACGTAGGAACGTATCCCTGACACATAGAACGCTGTACAACAATAAAAATGTTTGTCGAAGGCAACCTCAGCTACTCGCCTAGATCCAGGGATCAGGCGCTGTTTTTGAGAGCCTCTTCACCTTCCTGTCACTTGTGTCTGTGTGACAACAGGCCTTGAAGTACTCGTTCGAGACGGCGGACCGCGTGTGCTTCGTGATGGAGTACGCTAACGGCGGCGAGCTGTTCTTCCACCTGTCGCGCGAGCGCTGCTTCAGCGAGGAGCGCACGCGCTTCTACGGCGCGGAGATAGTGTCCGCTCTCGGCTACCTGCACTCCGAGGGGATCATCTACCGCGACCTGAAGCTGGAGAACCTGCTGCTGGACAAGGACGGACATATCAAGATCGCGGACTTCGGACTCTGCAAGGTATCATCTCGCGGCGAGTTTCAAGCTACGCCAGGCTCCACCGGTTGCTTTATCATTATAGATAGACTAGCCGCGCGGGACCTTTCAATAGCCTTCTCGCTATTCCAGATCACTATCTACACCCTATTCTAAGTTTCATCTAAATCTGCAAACTTTCAGATTTATTATATCAGTAGAATGGTCGGCTCGTGGAGTCCGCTACCCGCCGATGCATGTGACCTTCGGAAGTCATTGAATGAATTCTTAAGTAACTGTTAATAATACCTGCTGTAGAGTGATGCATCGTGTTCCCAGGTGAACATAACGTACGGACGCACCACGAAGACGTTCTGCGGCACGCCGGAGTACCTGGCGCCCGAGGTGCTCGACGACACCGACTACGGGCCCGCCGTCGACTGGTCGGTAGCCTCTCCTGTACCTCACTCGCCCTATACTACTAGCTTTCACTCGTCACGACCGGAACATTGCTCTTGCATGTATAGTCACAAAATATACTATCCAAACGGCCCTCGCACACATATTAGGTGGTTTCGTTTTGATTCACCACTGTATAGCCTGTATCGCGGCAGCTCTATCTGATGATGTCTAAGGGGCTGGCACTACCCCAATGTCGTTGTTAACTATTGATATGATGTGTACCTGCAGGTGGGGCACGGGCGTGGTGCTGTACGAGATGGCGTGCGGGCGGCTCCCCTTCTACAACCGCGACCACGACATGCTGTTCTCACTCATACTCTCCGAGGAGGTACACTCGCCTCATCTCACCTCACCTCACCTCACCTTACCTTACCTCACCTCCCTCTCTAGATGTACTGCTTCAGTTGCATTAGCTGACATAAGATTACCTCACTCCTGAGGTAATCTAATGTCAGCATAATTAATACGTACTATCGATAGTACGAATTAATTATTACGGCTGGTGGATGTAGGCATTCGTGAAGTTGACCGTTTTGATGTGAAGTAGACAATTTTGTATGAAAAAAAAAACGTACAGACGAGTCGGGCACCTCCTTGTTGAAGTCGTTTGCATCAACATATCGACAACATCGAATTATTACTTCCATACAATTGGACTTTATGTTATATCGAGTAGGCCGATAGAAACGCACCGAGCACCTTATCATCCACCGGTGAATGAGAATTTTCACGGAATAAAATAATAATTATCGGCGCGCCGATTGGGTGGACGATATCCGGGGAGGTGGTATGGGTGAAGCCGGGCTGTAGATACGATGTTGTGTGCAGGTTCGGTTCCCGCGCGCGCTGTCGAACGCGTGCCGCGCGCTGCTGGGCGCGCTGCTGACCAAGGACCCGGCGGCGCGCCTGGGCGCGGGCCCGGACGACTCGCTGGAGATCATGAACCATCCCTTCTTCGCGGCCGTCAACTGGGCCGACCTCGTGGCCAAGCGGGTCCGTGCTCTTGTCGCGCTTGTCGCGCTTGTCACACGACATCGAACATATTTATTTGGAACCGGTGCCGCGGAAGGAGCGCGAGGGGTCGCCTTCGTGCACATTGAGAGCGCTCGTGGTCGTACTTGCTCGATCGCCGAAGTTAAGCAACGTTCGAAACGGTCAGCGAGCGGATAGGTGACCGCCGGTGGCATTTGCATCTGAGCGCTTCCGTGCTTCGGAGGGCACGTTGAATTGTCGGTCCCGGCTATTTCAGTCGAGCCACGACGGAGGCCTCGAGTCGGCCTCGAAACTCGGTCACCAGAGGTGGCCACCGACTCGTACGAACTTACTTTCGTCGGCAGCGAGGCGACGATCTGTTTTAATAACTCATCGAGGCACAATTAAAACCCTTTCACCACACCGGTTCCACAGAACTGGTGACACGATAAGAAGAAGAAGTTTCGATAACAAGACATTATAAACCTTAAGCACAATGTTATGACGCGCGGCGGCGCTTCCTTCTATATCCTACTGCATCGTTCTTAAGGTTTATAATGTGTTGTTATTGAAAATGATCGTCGCGTCGTCGGTCGCCGCCGGTCGAACGTGGATCGGGCTTCGGATCCCTCGACTCGCCGGTGTTAACTCGCGACGCCGATGTTTTCCTTCACCATCCGAGAGTACACTTCTTCTATACCCAGAAGCGTGCGCAAGGAACCGAATTGATCGGATATTAAAATGTGTCGCTTCTGTCCCATGTTATGCGGGGTCATCTCAGCATCTATGAGCTGCTGAGACTGGCCTCGCCCGCACACCCGCACGTCCGCTCGCGCGTGCGCGAGCTGCGGGTGAGAGTGTGGAGTGTCGCAGATCCCGCCGCCGTTCAAGCCGCAGGTGGAGTCGGAGACGGACACGCGGTACTTCGACTCCGAGTTCACGGGCGAGTCCGTGGAGCTGACGCCGCCCGAGCACGAGGCCGCGCTCTCCCGGATCCAGGAGGAGCACTTCCCGCAGTTCTCGTACCAGGTGTGTAGGACGTGAGCCGTGCGGGAGTCGGCGCCGGCTCCGCGTTACCATTCCTTCATACTTTCACTCGATCGAAGCGGAGAAACCTTTGCGGGTCATGTTCGCACCCGAGATATTCGATTGAAAAGCGGGCCTGGAACCCGTAGCTTACGAGTGAGAGCCGGCGGCGGACCTCATCATCTCGTTCATATCCATACCGACCCCGGGGCTGCGCACGGACGCAGCTTCTATAGAGTGAGGAAAGTCCGCCGATCGCTCGCACGAACGGTATGTTGTTATTAGTGGGTACATATTGTGTTTGTTGCAGGACATCTGCTCGTCGGCGCACTCCGCGCTGTCGCACCTGTCGCACAGCTCCACGCTGGCGGACAAGCGACACTAGCGACACTAGCGACACGAGCGACGCTGTCGCGGTGTAATCATGTATTTTTGTTAATAGGATAAGCATATTATTTTTACGAGCGAGCCCGAACCCGCGCTCGCCAGTCTAGATTACGATTTTATAACCTTAACGATTTTTATATAAAAATATTTATATCGGCACTAGTAACGTGCGCTGCGAAGATGAAGCGAGTCGATGTATTCGTATTGTTGGCGCGCGACAATGTGCGCTCGGGGGCCGCCGACCTAATGCTATGTATTTCCTTTTGTATATATTAAAGATAGGATTAAACAGTGTTGTTTTATTTTAAGATAGCTTCCCTCCTGGGGTCGCGTTAGTAATAGTTAGTTAGCGTTAGCGAAGTGGGGTTGAAAGAAACGAGGGTGTAATGTTGTCATCTCGATATATTTCATTAAAAAGAAGAGCTGCAGCGTGGAGCCTCCAGGCCTCACGGGCGGCTCCAGGCGGCTCCGAACGGAAACTCTACATAGCGCTCCAAGTATGTAACTACGCGAAATATCAAATATCTCGGATAAACTTTAAAAACATCAACAACCGATAATAACTAATGAACTCTGCGCTCGGACGGACGCGGCGCCGATATGTGACGTGCGAGCCTGCGCCTGCGCATCGCTGACGGAAACCATACGATAATCATCTCCAGTCAATAACAGTTCAGCTCGTTACAGATCAAAATGTATGCTAACAGTGGTTTGCTTATAAACCTTAAGGCTGTCATTAATAAACACGAACTAGGGTGGTATTAACGCTAATCCAAAGCATAAGGCTGTAGTAGGTCAATTCAGTATGAATAAATAAAGACCAAGGAAGAACTAAGCTAATTCGACTCTACTCTCGGAGTAAGAGTTACTCCTAGGCGCCACCTAGTATAGAGATGGAGTAGGCAGACGTAACACCAAAAAGTTTTAGAAGAATAAAACCTCTTTGAATAAAACAGATTGTCAAATACAAATTATTGTCTATCTCTGTCATTCATATAATTAATGACAGAGATAGACAATATTTAGAATGATAATATCATTCGTTCATTCACTCTTTTTCTACTAATCCCGATGTAAGGAATGTATTACTCATTCGAGGCTACTACCAGTTTATTAATAACATCAAAATATTCAAGTTGCTCCTTCGTTACTAAAGAAGTAACAAGTCTGAGAGTAGTCTCGTATTAAGCTAGAATTAGGGTAATCTAATTAATAAGGCCGTAATAATATAATGAAATCTTACACATAGTAATCGACCTATCGCAGCGTATGAAACCAGATGAACTCGCTCCGTCATGCAATAATGTGGTAGAAAATGTTAGTAAAAACAGTTGCGCCAGAAGTAGACTCGTCAAAAATTAGATACGATTCAAGAAATCACTTACATTTTAATATACTTACGCGCAGTTACGTGTAACAAAAAGCTATCATTACTATCATTACTCGCGAGATAACTATTATTACAAAAGTCGTAAACGCATTATTGCAAAACAGAGTTCACAATGTAGGTACTCTAGGTACAGAGAAGTACGCAATCATATATAAAAATACTTGGTCGGCAGAGTCACCCGCTCAGTCGGAGTGGAAACGAATGGCGAATATTGCTTTTCGATCGTGAATATCAATATCTATCACTTAAGTATATTACCTATACTTACATAATATCATTTATACAAATTCGATATCAGTTAATAGTTAGCCCGTCGACGCCCCGAACGCCGCCGGTCGCGGCGACGGATTCAAACGTGAGAGCTGCACGAGGTCGCTCACACAGCGGCGGCGGCGGCGGGGCGTCGTCTGTGCTGAAGCGCATGCAGCGTGTGACTACTCGTGCGGCCTACGGTAGTGTACTGTACTGTACGTATACAGAGTACGGCCCGCCCTCCCCGCCCTCCCCGCCCTCCTCCGTCTGACGCTTGTCTCGAGCTGGTCCCCCACTCTATAACTAAGTACAACTAATTATTATAAAGACATTGTTGTCTGTACAAAGAAAAGCATAGTCCTCTAGCGTTCATAGTGAAATGAAGAAAACGTGCAACGATCTGAAGCGCCCAGTAGGCGCGTGCATAATTTACTTGTCGGCGTTACTGTGGTTAGCTATCACTAGAGAACGGAGAGAGTGGAGCGATTTTTGCGAAAAATCACATTTGATAATCCAAATGGTAGGTATATTACTTAGTTAGATTTAGAACTATCAACGTGTTCAAACGTCAGCGGACAGCTCCAGTCGCTCCGGTCTCTGAGCATCGACAAGCACGACCACACGACCATCGGGACACCACCGCTCAGCTCATGCAACTAATGCGATGCAACATCTACTCTTATCAATTCCGTGCTTCGAATAAGGCAACAATTCAAGTTAATACTAGATAATAATCAATGTTATTCTTCTGCAACTCGGCATAGCTTTTATGATTTACTTATTTATAAACCCACTCGAAAATTATAATGCTTATCACGATATCGTCAACTGTAGGGTCCTTTCTCTGCAAAACGATGTCGGTAGGTACACCGAGCGATACCTACGTGTATGTATACGAACTATGTATTCTGTGCTACTCGTATTAGGCCGTACCGTAACTGAATTACGTTTTTTAAACAATGGTTTACTTGAACGGCATTTCTTATTAGTGGCTACACTTTCGGGTATCTCGAAGGTTGGATCGCATCTCATCTCTTTGGCTTATTTATCCTAAGTACAAGTCATCAATCACAATAGTTCGCTAGAGTTCATAATGTAGCCCCAGTTGAACCTCGCTCTGCAGAGTATAACACATCAGTTCATCACTCGAGGTACAGCTGGGGGCGCGGGGGGCACTGTCACATCAGTCGGGGGGAGGGGGCGGCGCGGCGGGCGCGCCCCCGTCACGAGGACGATGGGGACATCTGCACACAACAAAGTACCTTTGGTGAAACAAATTCTGACAGTAACAACTATTTCAGCGGATTTCGCTTTCGCTCGTTTCGTTCGCCACAAGAATTATCTAATTGTGATATTCAGGAAGATTATATGAGCTACGTTGAGGTGTACCTGCGTCCCTAGGCGCGGGTGCGGGCGACACGGCGCGCGGCGCTAGTCGGGGGCGCCGGGCGCCGCGCCGCGCTACACGAACTCGCGGCGCCGCGCCCCCGCCCCCGCCCCCGCCCCCGCCCCCGCCTCCTCCGGGCTGGGGGGGCCCTCGCCCGGCGTCGTCGGCGTGGGGACCTGCGGCGCCGCGCCTTTACTCCGCCCCTGCAACAACTCACAATCAACATGTATTCAACATCATCGGTCTGCACGAGCTCGCTTCATTGCTGATTTTGATTACAAGTCTGAGAATCTAGTGCTATGATTTTCCATGTTCTAAACTCATGACGTAGGAAAACCTTAGGCTTAGACGCCATGAACCATTGACTTTCGCGGGATACTTCCGACTGAGTTGCTGAGAGAGAATAGATACCTTATTTCTTCGTTTCCTGGCGAGTGCGGCGAGGTCCGGTGGTGGCGCGCGCGGCGGCTCCCCCTCCCCGCTGCCCCCGCTGCCGGCCCCCGCCCCCCCGCCGGCCTCCGTGGGGTCCGCGCCCAGCCGCGTCGCTAGCATCGTCAGCAGCTCCTCCACGCGTCCCAACTGAAAACCATCAACTCCACTCTACATCACTATCAAAACTTAAATAGGATGAAGACGTGCAAGGTTGCAGGTCTAAATTTTTGAAGATGTGCAGCTTCAGCGCCTTTTAACGTTGTCAGGTTTAGAATCGAAGGAGGAACCGACCTTGTGTTGCAACCGCTGCACTTCGTTCCTCACATCCCGGCGGAGCTCCGCTAGCGCCGCGTCGTGCGACGAGGGGGGGGCGGGGGCAGGCGGGGCGGCGGGGGCGGGGGCAGGCGGGGCGGCGGGGGCGGGGGCGGGGGCAGGCAGCGAGGGGGGGCGCGGCGCCTCCAGCTCCTCCTCGATAGTGTCCTGTCGCGCGGAGCTCGCGCCCGCCACCAGCGCGCTCACGCTGCGACCCTTGGCGAACGAAGCCTGGAACCACAACCGTACTCTCGTGTCGTCTTCACAATCCAATATTTAAGCTAAATATTCGAACGTTTCCTACTACGAGAATTGCGGTATTGCAGCTACAGGAGGCAGCCAGCGGTCAGTTTGAACATAATAAGTACCTAAGTATTAGAGCTACCTTTAGAGCGAGCGCCATGCTGGAGGAAGGCTGCGCGGAGGCCTCGGGCGCCGAGGCCGGCGAGGAGGCGGCGGGCGGCGCGCGCACGCTCAGGCTGCGGGCGAAGGCGGCGCGGGGCTCGGCCGTCGCGTCCAGCGAGCCCCCGCCCCCGCCCCCGCCCCCGCCCGCCAGCAGCCGGCCCCACTTGCCGCGCGCCGCGCCGCCCGCAGCCGGGGCTGGGGCGGGCGCTGGAGTGCTCGCTGGAAACCGAACGGCTAATAATCAATTGCTATTTCAGAGATATTATAAGTAGTCGTGATAAAGTTTCATTTTCCTAATAGATTCTAGGTCATTTGTTCATCTCGGTTACTATATTACCGACCGCGATATCTTCATACAAAGTGGTCAGAACAATGTGCATTACCCGAGTCCCCTTTCTCGGGGTCGGCGGGCGGTGCGGGCGCCGCGGAGCCCTGCGCGGGCGCAGGTCTGGGCGCGGGCGCGGCTGCCACGCTGCGCTCGCGCCGGAAGCGCGAGAAGATCTTGCGCACCAGGTGGTCCTGCGCCTGCTCCAGCTGCGGCTCGCGCTTGCGCCGCTCCATCAGCTCGCGCTCGCGCCTCACGTCCGCGACCTGACACACGTGACCTCTCTTTACTCACATACGTTTCGACAGAGAGAGACTCTCCGAGTGCACTTCTAGTCGTTCCACGGTTCGCGAGGAGATGATCGGCGTACCTTCCGGAAGATGAGGCGGTGCCGCAGGTTGTATGTGAGAGTGAGGTTGCGCGCGAAGGAGTTGGCGAAGGCCTGGTAGAAGTCGAGCACCTCGAGCAGGCGGTCGCGCTTGATCGTGTGCAGGTCGCAGTAGGTGAGCGCGCGCACGTTGGCGGCCGACTGGCCCACGGCGCTGTCCTTCCAGAACGAGTCGCCGAACACGTCGCCCTTGCCTGCAACACACGCCGGCTCAGACCGAGTCCCGAGGGCCCGGGCGGACCGGGCGGCCCGGGGCCCTCCCCGCACTAACCGAGGATCGCGACCACCTCGTCGTCCTGGATGACCTCCAGCGAGCCGGTGACGATGAAGCAGAGCGAGTCGATGGACTCGCCGGTGTGGTACAGCAGGTCGCCGGGCGCGGAGTGCGACATGTGGAAGTGCATGGCGAGCGCGCGCAGGCAGCCGTCCGACGCGAGCCGGAAGGCGGGGTGCTCGTTGAACACTTTGCGGTTCAGGTGCACGCAGATGTCCGCCTTCATGTCCTTCGGGCAGTAGTTCAGCACCTGCGCACAACCTGTCCGTGTGTACACTACGTGCCAGCTGAAACGTGAGACTCCAAACGGTCAACGTTTCGCTAGGTAGTTATTTAATCTACTAATGAATAGATACCTTGTCGATTTCTCTGTAAATAAAATAAAAAAATTTACAACAATTATCTTTCGGATGACGAGCGTGCGGACGAGCAGCCGCCGCGGAGGCCGGGGTTACCTTATCGGTGTCGAGTCCCTTGGTCATGGCCCAGGTGGACACGACGTAATCCATGACGCGTTCGCTGAGCGCCTTCGGAACCTCGTGCAGCTTCATGAACTCGCGCACGTTGTTCAGCATGTCGTGATACTTGGCGGTGGCCGACGTCATCTGCTGGATGATGGTGGTCACGTGCCCGAAGATGGTGGCGTACAGCAGCGCTGCGGAAACAAAGCTACAGCGCCTCCCCGCGCCCCGATCTGCGGCCGGGGACCTCGTCTGCGTCCGCTGCAGCTGAACGGTTACAACGTGCCGAACGAGAGCAGTTCGCAGACGAGGCTCCCGACCGCACAGGTAACGCGCCGCGACGCTTCGTGGGCCTGCACTTCGGGGAGAAGGAAGCGGAAGGAAAGAATAAAACCAAATTTAAGAACAAACCCAAAAATATAATAAAAATAAACTCATAATGGACATTAACAGGAGCTAAAACGATACAGGAGTGGTGATAAAAATGTCCGGAACCCTCTGCGAGCCGGTTGGGGCAACCGCTCGGAGAGAGCGCGGCGTGGACGTGCAGACGCGAGGTGCACGGACGACACGCACACACGCACACCGAGCGCACAAACACAAACGTAAAGGGGAGGTGCGGGTGGGGGGAGGCGGGGGGAGGGCGCGGCCCCCCCTGCCAGCGCGGGGGCTGCGGGGGGGTCGCGCGTGCTCCGGCTAATAACAGAAGAATTCCGGCACCTGCCACGATCATCATGCAGATGGTGAAGATCTTCTCGTTATCGGTCTCGGCGGCGACGTTGCCGAAGCCCACGGAGGTCATGCAGGTCATGGTGAAGTAGAGCGCGGTGACGTACATGGTCTTGCGCGAGGGCCCGTTCACCAGCTCGGGCCCGTCCGACTCGTTGGACCAGACGTACGAGTACGGCGTCTGCGTCACGTTGGCGAGCTTCCACAGCCACGAGTACTGCAGGCCCGAGTCCGCGTCCGACCGGCCGATGCTGTACCACACGCAGGCCAGCCAGTGCGCCACCAGCATGTAGAAGCAGAGCAGCAGGATCAGCATGGCGGCCCCGTACTCCAGGTACCGGTCCAGCTTGCGCACCACGCGCCCCAGCCGCAGCAGCCGCACCACCTTCAGCGCCGAGAACAGGCTGCCGATGCCCTGCGGACATGCCACCCGCCGTCACTACCTGCGCCTCCCCTCCCCCCGCCAGCCCCCGGCCCCGCACTCACGTCCTCGTCGTGGTCGAACGCGTTGAACACGTCGTAGGGCAGGCAGGAGAGCAGGTCGATCAGGAACCAGGACTTGAAGTAGTTCTTGCGGATGACCTTGGGGTCGGACACCACCTCGCCGCCCGGGCCCACGAACGTCGTGTGGAAGTTCAGCACGATGTCGATGAAGAACACCACGTCCACGATCGAGTCGATCACCAGCAGCGACACGTCCTGCGCATGCGCACAACCACATACATAAGCCACAAACGCTTGTAACTAGTAGATTTGAAATCATTCCATGATAATTTTTTTGAGAACCGTTGTTGTTGTTGTTTTAGCCTGTACTATCCCACTGCTGGGCAAAGGCATCCCCTCGAGTTTTCCAAGCTTTCCGGTCTAACGCCATCAATAAAAAATTAAAAAATAATGTCAAAACAACAGAGTGTGTAGACGTGAGTGAAAAGAGGGAAACGGATCGACTTGCCTCGCTTGTCTTGTTCTTGAAGGCGACGTTGTATGGCACCATGATAGCGGTATAGAAGGTGAGGCAGAGGATGATCCAGTCCCAGATGGCCTTGAAGGCGCAGTAGTGCAGCAGGATGTGCGGCGGCGTCTTGGGCGCCTCCTGCCGGTACTGCGGCAGCACGTCGCCCGACAGCGACATCACCTGCACCACGCACGCACTTGGCTGTACCCGCACCGCCACCCCTCACACCATCGCATGACGTGTCATTAAATCTTTTTCTTTTAGTGATGCATTGAATGACATCTTGTCAAGTATTCATAAAAAAATGTCTCACAGATGCAGGACACGGTGGCGCTAAGGGACGGCGGAATGTGCCAAATTGCAACAATATAATAGTGTCCACAACCAGAAGCCCAAACCTTGGAACATTACGCAATTTATTTTTCATCGTTAAAAGATTTCCCCATTGATAGTGGTGATCGAAGGATTTCCCGTAAAACTTATAGGTAAACCAACTTGGATATCAGATAATTTTGGCTGATGCTGTAGATAAGAACCTGATTCCTGATTGAATGCTGATTTAATTTACGTTTGCATGTGAATGTAAAAACAGTATCAGTATCAGTGTTTTGTAAGAAAACTGGCCAAGTGCCAGTCGGACTCGCGCACGATGGGTTCCGTGCGTACCATTATCTATAAAAACGGCAAAAAATCACGTTTGTTGTATGGGACCCCCCTTAAATATTTATTTTATTCTGTTTTTAGTAAGTACCTATTTGATAACGCAGCAACAATACAATACAAACTTCTACTGTCTAACTATCACGGTTCATGAGATCCTACAGCCTGGTGACAGACGGACAGACAGACAGATGGACGGACAGCGAAGTCTAAGTAATAGGGTCCCGTTTTACCCTTTGGGTACGGAACCCTAACAAGCTCAAGAAAAAATAGTAATGCCTTACTGGTAACGTGCCAGAGCAGAGTGCATTGTGTTGGAATAGAAACTGAAACCAACTGATAGAGAAGAGTAGTTTACAGTTTAGTATACCTAGTTGCAGTATCTACGATTAGTCTACAACATCAAGCATCGTTCACAGAGTCAGCAAATTCAAAGCAGTTACCACATCATCGCTCGTAAACTCCCGCCGACTCGGACATTTAGCCGATTAATGTGGGTGTACCTATATATATATATATATACCACCCCACATGCAACTATTGCTTGCCCAGCAAAGACAAGTTTGTTTATAGATTCATCTCGTGCAGGTGCAACAATGACATGCCAAAGGCAAGCCATGCTGACTGGCAAGAAATGATAAACTAAACTGGCAAGAGGTGTTTGCTTGCATTGATGAATTCAATACATGGAACTCATTCAATTGTAAGTCAATTATTCTAGAAATCGAGCTCATATTTTGTTGGTCTTATTTAGAACGAAATGGGTTCGTGTCCAACTGCTAAATTGGCCGAGCTCGTAGCGAACAGTGGTAGTAAATCGACAATAAAACGCATTGATTGTGAACGACGCTTGGATTGGCCTCATCAGAATATTGATCATACAGACATACAAGTGGATTATGGCATTTATTGGTCGGCGGCACGCCAACAACTCGACGTGCTGTAGCGCACGCGGTATTGTACGGGGGGGGGGGCTGAGAAACTCCAATGAAAATGTAAGAATATTCTGAAAAGGCCGGCGGCGCGCCGCGCCGCGCTTCTCCCTTGCTTCAACAGAGTTTGTGCTCATTCAGTCAATAGATTTGGAGTAGGTATTGTTGAGAAGAAACAGATTCTTTATCATCATCCTAATTCTATTATAGGTATTACTCATTGTAGAAGCTATGAGGTAGAGAGAGAGGTAACCTACCTAAGAGCTATTAGAAAAGTACGTAAGTAGGAACCTAATTTACCTAAGGACCATACTACACGGGCGGGTCTTCCGCCGCGGAATCCGCTTCTGAACCGCAAGGTTGTAGCAGCATACTACACTGCGAGGTTTCCCGTCGCGGTGCACTGGCGGGAGAAATACGACCGCCGCATGCAGCGTCAAACCGCCGCTTCAAACTCCGGGCGGTTTCCCGATATTGCGTCATTCTGTACGGATCCATGTTGAAATGAACAAAAGACAGCGATAAACCGCGTTCCGTGTAGTTTGATGGTCTGCGGCAGCTTTGTCGAGCGGATTTCCGCGGCGGGAGAACCGCCCGTGTAGGTAGTATGGCCATATCGTTGACTCGTACTTGCAGTTAATGCAGGGGCTAGGAACATGTCAACATGTCAAGGCTACCGAATGAAAGATGAATCCAGATTCGTTTTGCCGCAAAGTGTGCTACGGCCGAGTATTCTACCTGCAGTTACATTTATTACAGTCAGATAAAAATAATTGTAAAGGGAAAGAATTATCAAAACTACCTACATGCGTGCGTGATGAACTATTGCCTCGTCAAAAATTGTGTGAATTCGTGAGTCTAGCAAACCAAAGCAGGGGCTGTCTTTGTGAGCAATAACAAAAAGAAGAGAGCGCGGCGCGCCGGTGTGCACTGCACACAGCGGTGTGTAAGAGGTAGTAAGTAGTAGCGTGCGTGTTTACATGGAGGTGCGGGGTACTGACATGCGCCAGGTGCGAGGTGCGCGCCGGCTCCTTGAGCGCCGGCAGCGCCGACACCAGCACCGAGCGCGACCGCGTCACCGACCGCGCCAGCTTCGCGAACTTCGACAGACCTGCACATCCCCCACCCCCACACATGTCTTACATGCCAGCATGCCAGCGGAACGATGCTTCACCATGAACCAGATGCAGATTCGCTAAAACAGGTCCTGAGTACCTACGTAAAAGCCGCTCGTAAAGTGTCGTGAACATGTCAGGAACGTGTCCACGATGTGACGACACTTCGATCTCGGCAGTGGATGCGAGAGCTCGAGAAATGCTATTAACGCGACGCCTGAATGAATACTAAGCGAGCAGGTCTTCGAGCATGAATTTTTTTTTCACAAAAAAATAAATAAATTATAATTGATGGAGTTTGTTAACGTTGGTCAGGGCTGCGGCAATTAGCAGCTTAAAGCTTCAAATAGGTACTAACAGGATCGATTATTTTCTCAAATTCGAACTGTGAATAAGTGAAGCAAGTGACAATAAATTCAGATTCCGAAACTCCAAGAAAACATTTCACATGCTCACTCATTATAATAAATTGAGTCAATTACCAGAACTCTGAGAATGAAATAGGCCCTACGCATGAAATTTTATTTACTTTACTAAAAGTAAAGCAATAACATTTGATGTTATTCGATCACCCTCATGCCCATACTGTTCAGGAACGGTCTGGGCATGAGGCTGCACAGAGTGTGGATACTGGCCTCCCTTGGGGTCGTCCGCGTCGATGGGCTGCTTGAGCGCGGTGATGTCGCGGAAGGTGAGCAGGAAGAGCACGACCAGCTCGCGCTCGTTGCGGATGGGCGCCACCTGCACCAGCAGCCACAGCGGCGTGCCTGCGCCGCCCGCCAGCGCCGCACCCACCGCACCCGACAACACAACGTAGGTACATACCGACGCAACACGCACTACCATAACCCTTAGTCCATGCCCCGTTACATCTAGCCTAAGCAGGCAACACTTACCCAATCTGAAAACTTGATGAGTCCCTAAATCAGCCTCTTAACTTAATCGGCTTTACACATGAAAGACATGGTCAATCAATACGTCTAGAGCTGAACTGAACTTACGATGTTTTCCTTCGCCGTTAAGAGACTCGTGTATATTCACTCTACATAATACACTTGGCAAAATAAGGCACAAACTTAGCAGCAACGAAATAACCAAATATACCTACCCATGGCTGTTCTAGTGGAGCCAGTAATACCTAAACAGGTCATACAATTTAACCCAAATAGCCACTGTCTAGCTAGCAGAACATTCGTAGATGTCTTATAGATTAATAGTAGTAATGGTTGTCGATAACATTTGAAATAATTAATATTTACAGATTAGTGCGTTCGCCGCACACGAACATTCACGTGTCGGCTATAATCCGAAACCCCTGAAATAGCCCCGATATCGGTTTACGGCGCGCGACGCGCCTGCTGCCGGACGACGCGACGTGGATGCCTCCATTTTGGGACTCCAATGTTACCAAATTTTAATTTTTCGCCATGATTTCATTTCATTCCGAAAGATCAAAAAGTTTGTTGGAATGTATAGGTGGATGCCAGCATGCCAACCGGGCATGGTCGCGTCTTTCAAGAGACAATAATTAACTGATGCGTCTAAGCCAACTCTTACGTCGAGCCGAAAGCTCTATAGACAGGCTCTATATTGAGTTTTGTCGAGGGCCCTCTGAGGGGTAAATATAAACGGCTATAGTTAGGGAAAAATGTTGTTAAAAAGAATTTAAAAGTTTTTATTTTTCGAGAATTTTTTTTTTCGTTTTTGGATACTCTATCTGATAAAAACAAATAGTCTAAACTAACTATGGGTCTAATGTTGCTGGAAAATTAAAAAAAACCTAAATTTTAGTTTTCATACAAAAAAAGAAAGAGTTACTTTCACATTTATAATATTAGTTAGTATGAATGTATCGCGGCAAGGCAAGGCAAACGATACACTCATGTCATCAGAGAATTACCTACAGCTGACTTTTTGTATTTGTATGCTGTTTTTTTTTTTTCAATGGGGATCGAGCTGTTTCGCGAGTCTTACCAAAAACAAATTATGTTCGTTACAGAGAGATTAAAATTGTTCCGTGACATAGGGTAATGATTACAAAAGATCGTTAAGTTTCTTATTCGTCGCCATTTCGTCGCATCGTTGTCTAACAGCCAGCAGCGGCGAGGACTAACCAAGGGCGAATGCGATTAAATTGTTGTGCGCATCGAAGTGGGCGAAACTAAATGAACGCGCGAGTTGAAAGAAAGAATTGTTAAATGGCGCTAGGTACATGAAAACGTAATGAAATGGAGCGGAGCGAGTCCCGCGGGAGTCGGGACGTCCGCGCCAGCCGGAGAGTGCGCCACATACCTACTCGTACCTAGCGCAGGCACGGGAGTCGGGAGCAGGGCCGGGAGAGTGCCCGGCGCCCGCTCTTGTACCAGAGGTGCGACAGTCCCGCGGGAGTCGGGACGTCCGCGCCAGCCGGAGAGTGCGCCACATACCTACTCGTACCTAGCGCAGGCACGGGAGTCGGGAGCAGGGCCGGGAGAGTGCCCGGCGCCCGCTCTTGTACCAGAGGTGCGACAGTCCCGCGGGAGTCGGGACGTCCGCGCCAGCCGGAGAGTGCGCCACATACCTACTCGTACCTAGCGCAGGCACGGGAGTCGGGAGCAGGGCCGGGAGAGTGCCCGGCGCCCGCTCTTGTACCAGAGGTGCGACAGTCCCGCGGGAGTCGGGACGTCCGCGCCAGCCGGAGAGTGCGCCACATACCTACTCGTACCTAGCGCAGGCACGGGAGTCGGGAGCAGGGCCGGGAGAGTGCCCGGCGCCCGCTCTTGTACCAGAGGTGCGACAGTCCCGCGGGAGTCGGGACGTCCGCGCCAGCCGGAGAGTGCGCCACATACCTACTCGTACCTAGCGCAGGCACGGGAGTCGGGAGCAGGGCCGGGAGAGTGCCCGGCGCCCGCTCTTGTACCAGAGGTGCGACAGTCCCGCGGGAGTCGGGAGCAGGGCCGGGAGAGTGCCCGGCGCCCGCTCTTGTACCAGAGGTGCGACAGTCCCGCGGGAGTCGGGACGTCCGCGCCAGCCGGAGAGTGCGCCACATACCTACTCGTACCTAGCGCAGGCACGGGAGTCGGGAGCAGGGCCGGGAGAGTGCCCGGCGCCCGCTCTTGTACCAGAGGTGCGACAGTCCCGCGGGAGTCGGGACGTCCGCGCCAGCCGGAGAGTGCGCCACATACCTACTCGTACCTAGCGCAGGCACGGGAGTCGGGAGCAGGGCCGGGAGAGTGCCCGGCGCCCGCTCTTGTACCAGAGGTGCGACAGTCCCGCGGGAGTCGGGAGCAGGGCCGGGAGAGTGCCCGGCGCCCGCTCTTGTACCAGAGGTGCGACAGTCCCGCGGGAGTCGGGACGTCCGCGCCAGCCGGAGAGTGCGCCACATACCTACTCGTACCTAGCGCAGGCACGGGAGTCGGGAGCAGGGCCGGGAGAGTGCCCGGCGCCCGCTCTTGTACCAGAGGTGCGACAGTCCCGCGGGAGTCGGGACGTCCGCGCCAGCCGGAGAGTGCGCCACATACCTACTCGTACCTAGCGCAGGCACGGGAGTCGGGAGCAGGGCCGGGAGAGTGCCCGGCGCCCGCTCTTGTACCAGAGGTGCGACAGTCCCGCGGGAGTCGGGACGTCCGCGCCAGCCGGAGAGTGCGCCACATACTTACTCGTACCTAGCGCAGGCACGGGAGTCGGGAGCAGGGCCGGGAGAGTGCCCGGCGCCCGCTCTTGTACCAGAGGTGCGACAGTCCCGCGGGAGTCGGGACGTCCGCGCCAGCCGGAGAGTGCGCCACATACCTACTCGTACCTAGCGCAGGCACGGGAGTCGGGAGCAGGGCCGGGAGAGTGCCCGGCGCCCGCTCTTGTACCAGAGGTGCGACAGTCCCGCGGGAGTCGGGAGCAGGGCCGGGAGAGTGCCCGGCGCCCGCTCTTGTACCAGAGGTGCGACAGTCCCGCGGGAGTCGGGACGTCCGCGCCAGCCGGAGAGTGCGCCACATACCTACTCGTACCTAGCGCAGGCACGGGAGTCGGGAGCAGGGCCGGGAGAGTGCCCGGCGCCCGCTCTTGTACCAGAGGTGCGACAGTCCCGCGGGAGTCGGGACGTCCGCGCCAGCCGGAGAGTGCGCCACATACCTACTCGTACCTAGCGCAGGCACGGGAGTCGGGAGCAGGGCCGGGAGAGTGCCCGGCGCCCGCTCTTGTACCAGAGGTGCGACAGTCCCGCGGGAGTCGGGAGCAGGGCCGGGAGAGTGCCCGGCGCCCGCTCTTGTACCAGAGGTGCGACAGTCCCGCGGGAGTCGGGACGTCCGCGCCAGCCGGAGAGTGCGCCACATACCTACTCGTACCTAGCGCAGGCACGGGAGTCGGGAGCAGGGCCGGGAGAGTGCCCGGCGCCCGCTCTTGTACCAGAGGTGCGACAGTCCCGCGGGAGTCGGGACGTCCGCGCCAGCCGGAGAGTGCGCCACATACCTACTCGTACCTAGCGCAGGCACGGGAGTCGGGAGCAGGGCCGGGAGAGTGCCCGGCGCCCGCTCTTGTACCAGAGGTGCGACAGCGTCAATAGACACATTTTAATAAAACTTTTAGGACCGAGAGACTAATAAAATAAGCCTCATCTGACCTGTCATCAAATTAATATTCTGTTATCATGAATAATCAGAAAATGTTTAGCCTGAAGATAACTCGTGGAGTGCCATTGAGTCGGAAAGCTAAGTTGAAGCAGGCTGCAGGCGGCAGGCGGCAGGCGGCCCGCTCCGGCTGGCTCGAGTGCACTCAAGTGGTGATCTTTTAGAAGCGTCGCGTTGTTCTTTAGTTGTTTTGGTGGTTTCTATCTGAGCAACTCTGTCCCAAAATGAAAAATAAATCGTTGAGAACGTAAAACCGTTTGTTTCAGATTCTCTCTTACTCGCGTGACACATGCGCTTTTATAACGATTTTACTGTACCTTGTGAGTACCTCAAGCTGATTCCTATGTTCACGCAACTAGACCTAGATCAAGACTCTACCTAGAACACCATCACGTTGGCATCCGCAGTACCTGCTGTAGGTATAATAAAATATTAGAGCAGAAAGTAGAATACATAGAAGGTGGTGGAATCAGTAAGGGATGGAAGGTTACTCACGGTTCTTCTTGTAGAGCAGGATCTCGAACTGGTCGGCGAGGTGGTGGTCGAGCGCGCGGTCCACGCGCTCCGCCGCCTCCTTCTCCGTCAGCTCGCCGTGCATCCACGAGCACCTGCCGCGGGCCACAGCCGTCCGTTACCACACACTCGCTCTCTTAGCAACGACATTTGCAGAATAACATCCTATTATCATTGGATATTCTAAATTGGTAACAGATAGGTGGTCTGGTAGGTACATACCTACTTGCTATTTGATATCAACGTTATTTTTTTTTATTTTTTTTTTACTTTAACTAACACGGTAGGACCAATTACATTCATTAAAGAGAACAGGAAAACATAAAAAAATAATCATATCCATCCAAGTTACTACTAGTTCAGGGATTCGTAGGTAAAGGGCGGATCAGACGATAGGGTACGGTTAGCAGTATGCACTGACCTGCAGGACTTCTGCATGACCTCGGCGCGGTTGTAGCCGCTCATCTTGCAGAAGGTCTCGTTGCAGTACACGATGGGGTAGTCCACGATCTGCGCGTTCGCCAGCAGGAAGCTGCTGTCTGCTGCAGGCACACACACATACACACTCCGAACACACACATACCCTCAGAACTACAAAACATTGAAGAAAATACAATATTTAACAAAAAAATAAAATCTTATTTAATAGAACAAAGTTATTACAATATTCAAGATTATTTAGAAGACAATAAAAGATGCAATAAGTAAACTCAGGTTCCTAAATATATATTCAATTGTACCTAAACCTTAAACAAAAAATGTTCCTTTTGATAAAGTTAAGAAAAAGGCTGTGCCAATTTATTAATTACCTAATTGTTAGTTAAGTTAGATTGTAAGTTAGAAATACCTAAACTAAGTACCAAATGTTGCAGTGCCCCAGCGGGGCTCATGTTATGAAACACAATTTTATTTTAAGATCTATTTACTAACATGAAGCAATAAACGTTTTGAATTTGAATTTGAATTTGAACCCACACCAGCCTTTGGATTCTACTTCTACACTAATAATAATAATATAATATTATAAAGAGGAAACATTTGTTTGTTTGTTTATTTGAATTGAATAGGCTCCGAAACTACTGAACCGATTTGAAAAATTCTTTCACCATTAGAATCCTACATTATCTCTGATGAACATAGGCTATAAATTATTTTCAAAAAAATTAGAGATCCTTATGAAAATTGCAATAATGTAACCAAAGGTGTAAAAATTTTGAACATAAAATTCTTCATATCGCGTGCGCTGCGAAAACTATTGATGATAGAACAAAAAAATGTTCTACAATATTAAAGAACGTATCAATATCTACAAAAAAGTCAGCGATAGCATATGTCCAACTATTGTGGTTGTGTCAGAATAACAACTTTTATAATTTAAAAAGTGAATAAAAATGCCGACCAAAAGCAGACCACGTTATTCTTATTTTGGTATTTATTCTTATCCAAATAAATTCCTACGTAGTAAAGGCTGTTTCAGTACCGGTCGATTACTTTTTGAATGATTGAAATCGGACATTTTATTCAAAAGTTATCATGAGTTTAAAAATGTAAGATACATCGCGACCACAGAATAAATATCAGTTAGTACGGTAGGACAAGTGTCTGAGTTTTTAACACAGGTAACGGGATATCAACTATGATTAATACCATAGAGCCGTGTTGGTCGAATGGGGTTGTGCCTCGACTTTCAATCCGAAGGTCGTGGGTTCGAATCCCGGCCGTGCATCACTGGATTTTTCGTTTCGAAAAATGTATATGCGCTTTAGCACGAGCTCAAATATGTGTTTGGACATGCCTCTGACTACCCCCCTTAGACATCTTCATAGGATCTGGAATAAGTAACATAAAAAGATCTGAGAGAATGTCTACCGCACGTTGGGGATAGAGTCGTGAACCTGTTTACGTTTACGTTTAATACCATAGATACTATTGATCATGGCGTATGCAACTGCGCCGAAATATAGGGAAACTCAAAAAACATTAAATCATGGTAAATATCCCGTTAACTGTGTTAAAAATGTTGAAAACCATGATAGTTTAAAAAGTGTCTGGGAACTATGGAATGAATGGAAGGGAGTGGTAATATATCAATGAAATATATATGGGAGGTAGGGGAGCATTGGGCAGTAGAGAGGTTTGGACACCCCCGTGTCATGTCGGCCATAAACCATCATGCCTATCGTCGAATCGGAATTTGATCAGTTAGAATTGACCATGTAAGGGGGTGGATTGGCATGACTAATGGTGGATTGGCATGATGGTGTATGGCCGGCATAACACGGGGATTTGCCGGTGGCGTCCAAACCTGCCTTACTGCCCAATACTCCCCTACCTACCTTAGACCTTACCTACATATTAACCTCTAAACTTTAAAGGATCATACATCCCGCTCCGGGACCGCCATGTTGTTATTAAATTTTTGTTAAATACCTATAATAAACCCGTGCGAAGCCGGGGCGGACAGCTAGTCATAAATAAAACATAAGTAACATTCGTTAGAACGTTGAATACCGGAAAGTCGCTGAAGACCTTTTTAATAATGTCGATTTTGAGATTCTGTAGGCTTATAAGATGCTAGAAAAAAATTAAAACGCCGGCAACGAGCGAGACTTCTATAGGTACCTACCTATAGCAGAAATGAAGGACCCTTCATTGCAATTGCGAAAGGCTATGCACAGACGAGTCTGCCTTCAATAATTCAGGTTTAATGAAAAGTAATGACTTTCAAAGCGAGCTTAGAAGAGATGAACAAATTAAAAAGCTGAATATTTGCATTCGGCCGCATCGCGCCCGCCTTCGACTCGCTGAATAATAACTGAGGTGGATTTCATTAGGTCGAATAAAAACGCTAGACGTGCCGCCTCACCGGCTCTGGGGAGGATGGTTATTAATAATAATGCGTTGGGAAAGTGGCGTGTTTTACGATGGGCGGCTAATGGCGCTGCCGAGATGCTGAGGCCGTTTCCGCGTCCGGCAGCGCCACCACCAGCTCTCATGAGCCAGCCCCTTCTCCCCGTTAATGGTTAACGGGGCCATAATGGAATTTTAAATAAACGTTAGCCCGACACTTCACATTTGGACGACATCGCAAAATATTTAATTTTCCAACCGAAAAGTCTGCTCGAGTCCTGTTTCGTGTTTTTTATTTTAATTATGTAGCTTGTTCAAAGAGAGCCTACGTACAACACCACATAATGAAACGTTGTTTGAGAAATAACCTACCTAGGTACCTACAGCCGAGGGCTGGGTATCTCCCTAAGCTTATGCCATCCACGACGATGGCTGAATAAATAAGTAGTGTAAGTAGGTACCTACCTAATATTATGTTGACCAACAATAAACAAATTGATTATGATTTTTTTTTAAACTAATAGATCGGCGATCAAGCCCATGTCAGTCACCTTGACCACCAGATTGCCCTGACTGATTAGAATAGATGTGGTCTATTACGAGTCTGATCTTGGGTAAATTGTTTTGGCAAAACGCATCTCCGACGCGTAGGTTGGTCGAATAACGTAAAACACGTGATACTCCAACCCGCAACCACGAGTCGGAGATGCGAGGTTACGAGTACAGTTGAGATGAGATGAGATGAGCGAGTAAAAAGGAAGGGGTATACTGACGCTGCGAGGAGGAGCGGCGGATGATGTTCTCGAGGAAGGTGTTCTGAGGGGCCACGAGCCCCCGGCGGCCGCCCGGCATTCCGCCGCACCATGCGCTGCCTCCTCACCTCACCAAGCGCTGCCGCCGGCACATCGCTCTCCACACGACACAACTCTGCAACAACCAACCGCACTCACCACCTCGCCTGCTGCCTGCTGCCTGTTGCCTGCTGCTCTACCCGCTAAATAGTAGTCATGTTACACCCGATTCTTCAAACGATGTTCATTCATGTTTAATCCATATCAAACGCAGATCGAACCAAATGCGCTTAGATAAGTGCATCTAACGAAGAATGGCCGTAAAATACTCCTTTACAAACCACCTGCTTTCAGAAGAATTTACAAAGTAACTTCCAGTAAAGTGCTTGCTTTGTCCATGTCCACGTTGGCTAACTCGCTATGATAAGACTGTCCCACTGCTGGGCAAAGGCCTCCCTCGACTCCCCGTATGATAAACATAGAGATCAATAAATAAAACTAGCAACCTTACCGAGTGAATCATCAAAGGGAACATCATTCGAATGACCAGTCTCACACAATCTAGCTTAATAAGTAGCATAGTCTTTGCATTCATGTATGTAGTTAGATAAATAACCTAATGTGTTGAGAAAATAAACGATTTTGAATTGAATTAAATTTAATAACCACTTCACACTTCAGTACAGGTTTTTACACTCAAAGGTACTTTAGTCTCCGATTAAGGTACTTTACTGTAGGTATAATAGGTAGCCTTGCGATCGTAGTTGTCGCTCCCGTATCGGCCTTACTAGCAATCTGCGTGCCGGACCTCCCAAACGAACGCTGCTTAGACCATCTCTCGTAGATGTATGAGGTCATAGATAATAGGTAGCCTACCTCATAGTCAAGGTCACATAACACGTGCATTTATCGCACCGCACTAAATATATTATGCCTCACAACAGAAGTTGCCAATTTATACAAGTTAACTTTCCTCAGCCTCACAACTTTAACATCACGGTAACATAACATTGACTCCCCCACGCACAGGGTAAAGGTACGAACAATACTCGTATACACAAAGTAAAACAGACACTGAATCAAGTATTGTATTGTTGCAGACCGATGCAATGCAGTAGTACCTACCTACCTACAGTTAAATAAAATCGTAAAATGCCTCGAATCTCTATTGGGAAATAATGTGGGCTGCAGATTCTACGGTTCGGAAGGATATAAACATTTATGTCAGCTTATAAACAGCCGCTGGAATCGGTACCCGGCCGCCTTAAAACGCAAGTGTTCGGATCACGTTATAAAAACCTCTCTAGAATACGAGCTCAGTCATATAAAATATGGTAATTTCATGCCAGTTGCGAATAAAATGTAGGTGCTGCCCGATTGCTCTAAACAAATAGGTACTTAGCACCTGTCTACCGATCCTGGATTTAAGTGCATGGGAACTATGAAGCGACTCCGAGTCTCTCAGAATAGAAAAAGATGAAGTAGGAAGATCGTAGATTTTCTATACAAGTAGAAGACGATTCCAGGTCACTCGCATCGATCTACTTACCTACTCTGTCGAACTGAGCGGATCGGATTACCAACCGACTCGCATACAAGGTATCGGCCTCTAAATAAGTAGGTACTCGTAAGCCGCTTTCGGATCCTCTCAACGACCGGACGACTTCAGACACAGGATCACCTAGGACGGGGGGTCACACTATATTTACGATGAATGCAGCGTCGGACGGATCGATAGTGTTTACGTGCGGCGAGCGGAACCTCCGCGGCCCTCACGTCGGTCGCGGAGGCTCCGGTCGGGCGCCGGTACCCACCGGGGCCGGGGCCGGGCCGGGGCGGGCGCTATGTGGTCGCGGGCTCAGCGCGGAGGGACATGGCGGCGGCGGCGGCGGCAGACGGCTTGGCGAGGAGCGCGCCACTGCCGCCCGCCTGCGTACGCACCCGCGCCGCGCGCACCGCGCATGCGCCAGCCCCGCGCCCGGTCACACCGCACGCGAGCCGAGGCCCACCCGTGGTGCCCTCGGGGCGGCACGGCCCGAGCGAGCGAGCGCACGAACCGGCCGATGACGCCTTCGATCGTTCGCGTTCGGTGCAAACGGCCTCAGATGTATTAAGGCGATCGGGTGCTATAGATCCTGAATGCGGGACGCGTTAACGATTAGGCAATCGGTTTGTATAAGTTGATGTATGGTTCTTGCGCCACTTGTAAAGTTTCGAGAGCTACCTGCGCGTCTTCTCTAATCTATCCGCAAAACTAACACGATAAACTTAGCTCTGAAGTTGAACAGGGAAAGCGGTCTTGGATTACCAAAACTTGGTATAAAAGTTGTGATACAAAAATCTAGACAGTTACATTTGACAGTCTAGGTATACAATAGGTATACTACGAGTATAAACTAATATCGGGATATTTACCATGATTCAATGTACTTATAAGTTACACCTCGCAGGGACACTGAGAAAAACATAAGTATAATTTTTCAGATAACATATTTTATTTATAAAACTAATTAAGAGCAAACATCAATTATCTTAAAATTCAAGCTACGCTTACAGCAATTTTCATCGCAAGAAATATCAAAATAAAAAGTCGTCAAACATAGACATCAACTTATCATAGAGCCAATGGTGTCGGTTACTGCTTGTGTTGTCGCGCGACAAGCCGCACGCCGCTGCCGCGCCTGACGAGCAGACGACGCGGGCCCCCCCGACCCGCCGCGGGGCCCCCCGCCGCGCCCCCCGGGGCCCCCCGCTTGGCGAGGATCACGCGGGTCATCTTGACGGGCGCCGAGCCGCCGCTGCCCTGCACAGTGCACATGCACATCCCGCACGTTAGTACAGCAGGGCTAGGACACCTCACGTCACGAGGTTAGTACTTAGATAATGAAAGTCTAGAGGTGAGACTTATAAAAACTAGTTATTCCGAAGTTCTATCAGATTTACGCATTGCATAACTATTCCTTGCGTAAATTCAGAATATGTTAGAAATTATTTCTTACCAATAAACCAGGTGGAATATAATTCTTCTGCTATGTGAAGGTGCACAAATCAGCAACGTCGCATCCAAAGAGAAACCTCTAAAAAAATATCATTTTGTCTATGAAATCTGAGTTTATTTGACAATTTTGTTTAAGAATAAGAATAAGAATAACTTTATTCGTAGTATTTTTTTTAATAATACAGCAACGTTGGTGTACATAAAACTATTCTTGTTTTTTTTTTTCTCATAATGGGTTCGCACTTTTTGTGCATTCGCCATTTCACAAGTTAGGTACCTTTTTTTGTAATAAAAAATCATTTTTGGTTTCCGTGCTCGCGCGCTAAATTATGATTATATCCTGCTCTTTCTAATGGAATATAAGATTAGTTCCAGATGAAGTTATTCTTTTCTCCTGTAATTTATCTGGAAGTAAACAAAAACTCCTTGGTATGTACGAGTAGAATAATACGTACTCTTTGGTGGTACCTATGAAAATATTTTTACAGTACCTACTAATATGTATTCTGTGGTTACACTAGATTTAAACAAAAGGATAAAAAAGGTCTCTCGCAACTGTAGGTTTAAATAAGTATAATTTAAGTCATAGATTTTAAGATCTATGTAAATAATAACCTTTGTGAGAGAAAATAAACAAATTATTATTATTATAAACAAGGGTGCAGGCTTGTGTAACTTCAGAATAGCGTTTGTATGAAAGAAATGTCAAAGTTATGCAAGGTGTAACTGTAAAATTGGTTTATTGGTAGCCATTTTGCTTAATCTTAAGTAGAACTAACGAATAACTTTACGCCAAGTTTATTGGTAAGGCCGTAGATTTTCGCTTTTAGCGATAAGGTCGCCCATTGTACTATATTTTTGCATGTTTGTTTTTTTTTTATTTGTGTTATTTTTATGGTGTACAATAAAGTTGTATTCTATTCTATTCTAGATTTTCAATAGCAAGCATGCCCGGTTGTACTCGGTCGAAAATTTAAAAAGAAATTTGGTCTCGACAACTGCGTTTACGAAGACAATGTAACAATAGGGATGATGACAGTTATCAAGAATTGACAAAATATTTAACTGATCTAATATAATAGGATTCAAGGATTGAGAAAAATGCATTTATTGTCCTAATAATGTCGAGATTATTAAATTATTTAATAAAATAAATCTACAAAATACAACAATCCGCCATGATAGCTGTACACCAATCAGAGCGCGTGACGTAACGTACTGAGTAATGACTAATGACTCAGTATAATAGATGAAAACTGTGCCTTTTGTTTCCTTTGAGCTTAGTCATTAGTGTATAAGCACGTAGTATTGCTGTTGACGTGGTGAGCTGTGACGTCATAACAGCCGCCATGACACCGACGAGCGATTTGGCGTGATTTTAAAATTTTAATTTAAAATTTGATTTTTATGTTTGAAAACCTTTATTTTCAACTGATATAAATATGATATTTTTTTCACATAGCAAATCATTCTGAACAACATAGACCAGATTTGGAAAAATAGTCATCATGCCTATTGATTTATCGTAGATACTAGATAGATATAATATAAAATGTATGCAGTTTTAGCAATGATTGCTATTAGACGCTGGTGAAGCGACAGTAGAAATGGAATCAACAGATAACGCTATCTGTCGATTCCATTTCTACTGTCACCTTCGATAAATCAATTGTTACATTGGCTAGGCGCAGGCTTTTTTGAATCGATGTGCATAATATTTTGTGGTTAAAACAATATTTTAAGCACTCTTCACATTTTTTAAACAAGACCACTCATTTAGATTTTATATAACTAAGCGCTAAAGCAAGCTAGAGTTCTATACGTGGCCTCACCCGCGCCGAACTAAAGCAAGCTAGAGTTATGTGCGTGGCCTCGACCGCGCCGAACTAAAGCAAGCTAGAGTTATGTGCGTGGCCTCACCCGCGCCGCGCTAAAGCAAGCTAGAGTTATGTGCGTGGCCTCACCCGCGCCGCGCTAAAGCAAGCTAGAGTTATGTGCGTGGCCTCACCCGCGCCGCGCTAAAGCAAGCTAGAGTTATGTGCGTGGCCTCACCCGCGCCGCGCTAAAGCAAGCTAGAGTTATGTGCGTGGCCTCACCCGCGCCGCGCTAAAGCAAGCTAGAGTTATGTGCGTGGCCTCGACCGCGCCGAACTAAAGCAAGCTAGAGTTATGTGCGTGGCCTCGACCGCGCCGAACTAAAGCAAGCTAGAGTTATGTGCGTGGCCTCACCCGCGCCGCGCTAAAGCAACCTAGAGTTATGTGCGTGGCCTCGACCGCGCCGAACTAAAGCAAGCTAGAGTTATGTGCGTGGCCTCGACCGCGCCGAACTAAAGCAAGCTAGAGTTATGTGCGTGGCCTCACCCGCGCCGCGCTAAAGCAACCTAGAGTTATGTGCGTGGCCTCGACCGCGCCGAACTAAAGCAAGCTAGAGTTATGTGCGTGGCCTCGACCGCGCCGAACTAAAGCAAGCTAGAGTTATGTGCGTGGCCTCACCCGCGCCGCGCTAAAGCAACCTAGAGTTATGTGCGTGGCCTCACCCGCGCCGAACTAAAGCAAGCTAGAGTTATGTGCGTGGCCTCACCCGCGCCGCGCTAAAGCAACCTAGAGTTATGTGCGTGGCCTCGACCGCGCCGAACTAAAGCAAGCTAGAGTTATGTGCGTGGCCTCGACCGCGCCGAACTAAAGCAAGCTAGAGTTATGTGCGTGGCCTCACCCGCGCCGCGCTAAAGCAACCTAGAGTTATGTGCGTGGCCTCACCCGCGCCGAACTAAAGCAAGCTAGAGTTATGTGCGTGGCCTCACCCGCGCCGCGCTAAAGCAACCTAGAGTTATGTGCGTGGCCTCACCCGCGCCGAACTAAAGCAAGCTAGAGTTATGTGCGTGGCCTCACCCGCGCCGCGCTAAAGCAAGCTAGAGTTATGTGCGTGGCCTCACCCGCGCCGAACTAAAGCAAGCTAGAGTTATGTGCGTGGCCTCGACCGCGCCGAACTAAAGCAAGCTAGAGTTATGTGCGTGGCCTCGACCGCGCCGAACTAAAGCAAGCTAGAGTTATGTGCGTGGCCTCACCCGCGCCGCGCTAAAGCAACCTAGAGTTATGTGCGTGGCCTCGACCGCGCCGAACTAAAGCAAGCTAGAGTTATGTGCGTGGCCTCGACCGCGCCGAACTAAAGCAAGCTAGAGTTATGTGCGTGGCCTCACCCGCGCCGCGCTAAAGCAACCTAGAGTTATGTGCGTGGCCTCGACCGCGCCGAACTAAAGCAAGCTAGAGTTATGTGCGTGGCCTCGACCGCGCCGAACTAAAGCAAGCTAGAGTTATGTGCGTGGCCTCACCCGCGCCGCGCTAAAGCAACCTAGAGTTATGTGCGTGGCCTCACCCGCGCCGAACTAAAGCAAGCTAGAGTTATGTGCGTGGCCTCACCCGCGCCGCGCTAAAGCAACCTAGAGTTATGTGCGTGGCCTCGACCGCGCCGAACTAAAGCAAGCTAGAGTTATGTGCGTGGCCTCGACCGCGCCGAACTAAAGCAAGCTAGAGTTATGTGCGTGGCCTCACCCGCGCCGCGCTAAAGCAACCTAGAGTTATGTGCGTGGCCTCACCCGCGCCGAACTAAAGCAAGCTAGAGTTATGTGCGTGGCCTCACCCGCGCCGCGCTAAAGCAACCTAGAGTTATGTGCGTGGCCTCACCCGCGCCGAACTAAAGCAAGCTAGAGTTATGTGCGTGGCCTCACCCGCGCCGCGCTAAAGCAACCTAGAGTTATGTGCGTGGCCTCACCCGCGCCGAACTAAAGCAAGCTAGAGTTATGTGCGTGGCCTCACCCGCGCCGCGCTAAAGCAACCTAGAGTTATGTGCGTGGCCTCACCCGCGCCGAACTAAAGCAAGCTAGAGTTATGTGCGTGGCCTCACCCGCGCCGAACTAAAGCAAGCTAGAGTTATGTGCGTGGCCTCACCCGCGCCGCGCTAAAGCAACCTAGAGTTATGTGCGTGGCCTCACCCGCGCCGAACTAAAGCAAGCTAGAGTTATGTGCGTGGCCTCACCCGCGCCGCGCTAAAGCAACCTAGAGTTATGTGCGTGGCCTCGACCGCGCCGAACTAAAGCAAGCTAGAGTTATGTGCGTGGCCTCGACCGCGCCGAACTAAAGCAAGCTAGAGTTATGTGCGTGGCCTCACCCGCGCCGCGCTAAAGCAACCTAGAGTTATGTGCGTGGCCTCACCCGCGCCGAACTAAAGCAAGCTAGAGTTATGTGCGTGGCCTCACCCGCGCCGCGCTAAAGCAACCTAGAGTTATGTGCGTGGCCTCACCCGCGCCGAACTAAAGCAAGCTAGAGTTATGTGCGTGGCCTCACCCGCGCCTTGCCGCTGGTCACGGTGACGGGGCTGCCGGTCGAGCTCGAATCTGCAAACAAACACAACTATCAGGCTAGGGTACACTACGACATCGTACATCTTAGACAGTTAGTTTTATTATTTTTATTGAGGACATATCGTATGTATGGTGTGGATTGCCAGCAAGCGTTAGACGTGGAAGCAGTTGGAGGCCTTTGCCAAGCTGAGGCGCACCGATACGGTCGCCGATGTCTAAGTTAGTTATTGATTGTAGACGTAGTTTTGAAGTGTCTGAATGAAGGCTTCTATTATAATGAGTATGGAGTGTATTGTGCAGGTACCGGTGCAGGCGGCGTCGTCCGCGAACACTATGGGCATCTGCATGATGTCGTGCGGCGCCGGCGCCGGGCTCCCGCGCTCTGTACAAACAGACTATATATTCATACACGCATGCAGAAACATGTTCAATAGTACATTATGGTACTAGTGTGTAACATTGGTGATTACCGCCGAGGTGTTTTTAAGAGCCGAGCCGTTAGGCGAGGCTCTTAACAGAACCGAGGACGGTAATCATCAATACACACGTGTATCATACGACGTTTTTCAACACACTTGTGAATAAAACAACAATAAAAACTCATTTTCAACAGTGAAAACGAGTTGTGAAAAATGTTTCGCTATTGCGGGAAAAATTAATCAGTTTTCCTATGCGCGCGCATTGCGATCGGCCACAGACTATATTTCCGCGCCGCGCATAGGGCTTGCGGCCTATTCTGCCACGGACAAAATGGGGAATTTAAAGTTTTCTTTTATTATAGAGAAAACAAAAGTTATATTTGAGTGAAAGTTTTATTTATTAAACACGTACGAGTTAAAATTATCTATTTAAATTAGAAGTTGCATGAAATGAGCAAGCAATAGGAACATTAATTTATTTGTTCTATTGAACACGATCTTTTTTCTGAATAAAAACTTTTTAAAGAACAAAGCAACTCAACCAATAAAATTAAAAAAAATATATATTACTCACTAGTGAGTTATAGTAATGAAAAAGTCACAGTTTGATTATGGGTGTCATTATGTGCCTAATTGCGGTGACCATAGAGCCACTTTATGAGCAAGTGTGTTGAAAAGTATATTATTTACTAGCTGTCCGCCCCGGCTTCGCACGGGTTTATTATAGGTATTTAACAAAAATTTAATAACAACATGGCGATCCCGGAGCGGGATGTATGATCCTTTAAAGTTTAGAGGTTAATATGTAGGTAAGGTCTAAGGTAGGTAGGGGAGTATTGGGCAGTAAGGCAGGTTTGGACACCACCGGCAAATCCCCGTGTTATGCCGGCCATACACCATCATGCCAATCCACCATTAGTCATGCCAATCCACCCTCATACATGGTCAATTCTAATTGATCAAATTCTAATTTGACGATAGGCATGATGGTTTATGGCCGACATGACACGGGGGTGTCCAAACCTCCCGACTGCCCAATGCTCCCCTACCTCCCATATATATTTCATTGATATATTACCACTCTCCTCTCCCATTCCATAGTTCCCAGACACTTTTTAAACTATCATGGTTTTCAACATTTTTAACACAGTTAACGGGATATTTACCATGATTTAATGTTTTTTGAGTTTCCCGATATTTCGGCGCAGTTGCATACGCCATGATCTATGGTATATGGTATGATGTATCTATGGTATTAATCATGGTTAATATCCCGTTACCTGTGTTAAAAATCCCAGACACTTGTCCTACCGTACTAACTGATATTTATTCTGTGGTCGCGATGTATCTTACATTTTTACACTCATGATAACTTTTGAATAAAATGTCCGATTTCAATCATTCAAAAAGTAATCGACGGGTACTGAAACAGCCTTTACTACGAAGGAATTTATTTGGATAAGAATAAATACCAAAATAAGAATAACGTGGTCTGCTTTTGGTCGGCATTTTTATTCACTTTTTAAATTATAAAAGTTGTTATTCTGACACAACCACAATAGTTGGACATATGCTATCGCTGACTTTTTTGTAGATATTGATACGTTCTTTAATATTGTAGAACATTTTTTGTTCTATCATCAATAGTTTTCGCAGCGCACGCGATATAAAGAATTTTATGTTCAAAATTTTTACACCTTTGGTTACATTATTGCAATTTTCATAAGGATCTCTAATTTTTTTGAAAATAATTTATAGCCTATGTTCATCAGAGATAATGTAGGATTCTAATGGTTAAAGAATTTTTCAAATCGGTCCAGTAGTTTCGGAGCCTATTCAATTCAAACAAACAAACAAACAAATGTTTCCTCTTTATAATATTAGTGTAGATTTGCAAATAGGTGAAATAGGACAACCAACAGCAATTTTAAAATTAGTAAAGTAAAGTCAGAAATAACACAATCTGAAGAAAACTTACCAACTATTTCAATGGACCTCGAATTCCTGCAACAAAGCGCACAATTTAGACCATGATGGACATAAATCCACATTTATATCATAATGTGATGTGATCGAGAGCATCCATCGAGTGAAACTTTCTAAATAGTAAATGTGCAAGCGAGAGGCATGATAAGCGCCACCATTTCAGATCCGACAAGTATGTCAAAATTGGCAAGCAGTTCAAAATCTGCTATCCAATACGAGTTCATGAGCTCGCTGACTGGGGGAAGGGGATGGGGGCCCTACAACTCACGTGGGGGTCGTGGGGCCCCCCGAAGCGGCGGGGGCGGGGGGCCCGGGGTTCGCGGCGGCCGGCAGGTGCGCGTACTCCTCCTGCGGCGGCTCCGCTGACAGATCTGCAACAAATACGTTCACTTACCAATCTTACAGATTCGTGACAACCCCTTAGTGCGTACAGTTTGTACGTAGTGAACATTTTAGTTTATTTATAGTATTATGTATATACACCCCTATTTTTTAGTTACCAAAAAAAAATGAACTATGGTCTCGGTGTCTGTTACTTATCACGTTTATGTAGTTAAAACTCAAAAAAAGGGAAAAAAAATTATAACCTAAAAAGGAGACGAATCGAGTCAGACATGGATTTATGATAGCTACTGCGGACTGCGGACGATGCGAGAGCTTACTTAAAATAAGAGTGCGTACGATTGTTGCCTTTATTACTTACTAGCTGTCCGCCCCGGCTTCGCACGGGTTTATTATAGGTATTTAACAAAAATTTAATAACAAAATGGCGGTCCCGGAGCGGGATGTATGATCCTTTAAAGTAGAGGTTAATATGTAGGTAAGGTCTAAGGTAGGTAGGGGAGTATTGGGCAGTAAGGCAGGTTTGGACACCACCGGTAAATCCCCGTGTTATGCCGGCCATACACTATCATGCCAATCCACCATTAGTCATGCCAATCCACCCTCATACATGGTCAATTCTAACTGATCAAATTCCGATTTGACGATAGGCATGATGGTTTATGGCCGACATGACACGGGGGTGTCCAAACCTCCCTACTGCCCAATGCTCCTCTACCTCCCTTATATATTTCATTGATATATTACCACTCTCCTCTCCCATTCCATAGTTCCCAGACACTTTTTAAACTATCATGGTTTTCAACATTTTTAACACAGTTAACGGGATATTTACCATGATTTAATGTTTTTTGAGTTTCCCGATATTTCGGCGCAGTTGCATACGCCATGATCTATGGTATATGGTATGATGTATCTATGGTATTAATCATGGTTAATATCCCGTTACCTGTGTTAAAAATCCCAGACACTTGTCCTACCGTACTAACTGATATTTATTCTGTGGTCGCGATGTATCTTACATTTTTACACTCATGATAACTTTTGAATAAAATGTCCGATTTCAATCATTTAAAAAGTAATCGACGGGTACTGAAACAGCCTTTACTACGAAGGAATTTATTTGGATAAGAATAAATACCAAAATAAGAATAACGTGGTCTGCTTTTGGTCGGCATTTTGATTCACTTTTTAAATTATAAAAGTTGTTATTCTGACACAACCACAATAGTTGGACATATGCTATCGCTGACTTTTTTGTAGATATTGATACGTTCTTTAATATTGTAGAAAAAATTTTTGTTCTATCATCAATAGTTTTCGCAGCGCACGCGATATAAAGAATTTTATGTTCAAAATTTTTACACCTTTGGTTACATTATTGCAATTTTCATAAGGATCTCTAATTATTTTGAAAATAATTTATAGCCTATGTTCATCAGAGATAATGTAGGATTCTAATGGTGAAAGAATTTTTCAAATCGGTCCAGTAGTTTCGGAGCCTATTCAATTCAAACAAACAAACAAATGTTTCCTCTTTATAATATTAGTGTAGACTAGTGGACCCGGCGCCGGCGCACGTGTCGTCTGCGCATTGTTTCCTCATACAAACTTTAGAGATAGAACTAACTACCTTGTTCCAATCCAACCCATGAAAACACTTAATTAATTTTTGCTGTCTTTGACAATTATAAATAAGTACCCATCTAAAGAGTTGGGTAGTTTAAAAAAATAATAAATACGTGTTTCGCTATTTAAAAAAAAACTTATTTAGGCATCACAACTCCACAAATAGTCCGATAATTTATTTATTTATTTATTGCATGGTGGGAGATCTCGAAGGAGAGAGATGATTGGAGGGATTTGGGGCAGACCTTTGCCCAGCGGTGGGACGAAATAGATTAATAAAAAAAAAAAAGAAAAAAAATCACGTTTGCCTATTTCAATATTTTTTGATTTTCAGGAACGTTTTTCGGGATAAAAAGTAGCCTATACATTATTCTGGAGTTATACCTTTCACCTTACCAAATTTCATTGTAAACTGTTTCGTCGTTTGGGCCTGATCCTTACACAGACATACAAACATCCAAACTCACAAACTTTCAGCTTAATTATAATATGAGTGGGATAATAACTGTCATTTTATGTAATATGATTTTATGAATAAACTGAATTAAATTACCATACTTCATATACTTGTTTTTTGCTCGTCTCAATATCCTATCTTATATAACTTGTGCAACAGATGCTTCAAGAATTGAGCGCGGCAAGTCTTGAGGTTGGACTTCAGATGAACCGGTCCAAGACGCAGATAATGTCTGCTAGCACGAGACGGAGGGTCGAGGTAGACGGACAGGAAATACATTATGTCGATGAGTATATCTACTTGGGCCAGCTAGCAAGCTTCGAAAACAGGCAGGACAAGGAAATCGATCGCCGCATCGAAAACGCCTGGAAGAGCTACTGGTCCATGAAGGAGCACATGAAGGGCGACCTTCCTGTGACACTAGAGCACCAACTCATCGACATGAGCATCCTGTCCGCCCTGAGCCCGGCGGCAGACAGACTTCCTGTGACACTAGAGCACCAACTCATCGACATGAGCATCCTGTCCGCCCTGAGCCCGGCGGCAGACAGACTTCCTGTGACACTAGAGCACCAACTCATCGACATGAGCATCCTGTCCGCCCTGAGCCCGGCGGCAGACAGACTTCCTGTGACACTAGAGCACCAACTCATCGACATGAGCATCCTGTCCGCCCTGAGCCCGGCGGCAGACAGACTTCCTGTGACACTAGAGCACCAACTCATCGACATGAGCATCCTGTCCGCCCTGAGCCCGGCGGCAGACAGACTTCCTGTGACACTAGAGCACCAACTCATCGACATGAGCATCCTGTCCGCCCTGAGCCCGGCGGCAGACAGACTTCCTGTGACACTAGAGCCCCAACTCATCGACATGAGCATCCTGTCCGCCCTGAGCCCGGCGGCAGACAGACTTCCTGTGACACTAGAGCACCAACTCATCGACATGAGCATCCTGTCCGCCCTGAGCCCGGCGGCAGACAGACTTCCTGTGACACTAGAGCCCCAACTCATCGACATGAGCATCCTGTCCGCCCTGAGCCCGGCGGCAGACAGACTTCCTGTGACACTAGAGCACCAACTCATCGACATGAGCATCCTGTCCGCCCTGAGCCCGGCGGCAGACAGACTTCCTGTGACACTAGAGCACCAACTCATCGACATGAGCATCCTGTCCGCCCTGAGCCCGGCGGCAGACAGACTTCCTGTGACACTAGAGCACCAACTCATCGACATGAGCATCCTGTCCGCCCTGAGCCCGGCGGCAGACAGACTTCCTGTGACACTAGAGCACCAACTCATCGACATGAGCATCCTGTCCGCCCTGAGCCCGGCGGCAGACAGACTTCCTGTGACACTAGAGCACCAACTCATCGACATGAGCATCCTGTCCGCCCTGAGCCCGGCGGCAGACAGACTTCCTGTGACACTAGAGCACCAACTCATCGACATGAGCATCCGGTAACCTGTAAGACAGGCTCTTTCAAAGGCTACGATAGCATCCGTCAGTCCTCCAGGCCTCTCTTGCTTGAACAGAGTATCTCACCGATCTGACGCACGATGCAGGGCAGCGCGGGCCGCCGCGGGGCGGGGGCGGGGGCGGGCGGGGCGCGCGGGGGCGAGGGGCACGTCTCCTCGCCCTCCGCCGTCTGCACCGCCCAGCGGACGCACTCCTCCTGCGACATAGACAGTTATGTTACAATTCACCGCTGGATCCTCGAGACCCACAATTCTATGGAGTTAAAAATGCTTTGAAAACTTTCAAGGGGCCCCGAGAACATAGCATATCTAGCGAACGTTCATATTCAGCAGCGGGTAGCCCCCCGACCGCTTCGAGGTCGTCCACCCACAGATAACATCACATGTCAAGAGGGGGGGGGGGGAAGAAAGAAGAATCGAAGAAGCGAGATAAGGAGCGGAAGCACCTCAGCGAGGCGGGTAGTGTAAGTCAAAGTCAAAAATCATTTATTCAGTAGGACCGCTGGGATCACTTTGAAACGTCTTAAAACTAGGTGATTCTACTCCTGTTCCTGTAGTGTAGTGTAGTGGGTGCACTCACGACGAGCGCGGCGTCGAGCGCGTGCTGCGGCAGGCGCAAGCGGCGGCGCGTGCGCAGCGGCAGTCGCAGCGCAGAGTCCGCGCCGCACACCTCCAGCACGCGCCGCGCGCCGCGGCCCTCCGCGCCGCCCGCCTCTGCAACACACCGCCGGTCATCATCGCGGCGGGAGCGCGCGCCCGCTGCCCGCCGGGGGGTGCTCGCTCACCGGCGACGAGGTGCGCGGCGTGGCGGGGCGCGTCCGCGGCGCGCGTGCCGGCCACCAGCAGCAGCGGCAGGCGCACGGCGTCCAGCGCGGCCCCCTCCGGCGGGGGCAGCGGGGGCGCGAGCAGCACGGCGCCGCGCACGCCCCCCGCCGCCCGCTCCGCGCCCCCCGCGCCCCGCGCCAGCAGCGCGCACAGCGCCGCGCCCGCGCCCACCCCGCCGAGGATCACGCCACGGTCCCTGCGACACCGACACCGTCAGCCTTCATATCGTTGGCGAGTTGGCGTTTCAAAGCAGATGAAACTTACGCGCTAAATAAAAGTATGGTTCGGAGCATGCGCGTCGGACACGAGCGGCGAGCGCTTCGGTATAAGGATATCGGATGGTTCGAGCCACGCTCTGAGATCTGATTGAACTGAATTTTGGTACAGTTTTGAGACTTCGACAACGATGCGACGATGCGGTGACGACGAGCTGACCTTCCGACCGAGGCGTCGCACAGGGAGCCCTCCGAGAGAACACCGCGCAGAACGATCGATGAGAATCCTAGCTAGACGCTTGTTTCAAATTTCACCCATTCGAAAGTACGGTGCGCTCACCCGGCCTCCGCGAGCGCGTCCGTGAGCTGGTCCCTGACGGCCCCCGCGGCGGCCGCGCCCCACGCGCCCGGCGCCGCCGCCCCCGCCCCCCGCCCCGCGCGCAGCACCCGCGTGTGCAGCTGCGCCGCCAGCCGCCGCTCCCAGCGCGCGTCCAGCGCCGCGCACCCGCTGCTCACCCACACCAGCCAGGGCTCCGCGCCGCTCGACACCGGCGCTCCGAGCGCGCCCCGCCAGCTCGGCTCCGGCGGCGGCGGCGCCCACGCGCCCGTCAGACGCTCCGCGAGCCGCGGCACCGCGCGGCGCAGCTCCCCGAGCGCCTCCTCGTACAGGCGGCGCGGCCCGCGCGGCAGGCAGGCGCCCAGCGCGGCCTGCAGCCAGGCGGGCGCCGCCCTGCCGCCCCCCGCCAGCCAGTGCGGCGCGAGCGCGCGGCGCAGGCGGCGGGCGGCGGCGCGCGCCTCCCCGCCGGCCCCCGCGATCCGCTCGAGCCGCATCCGGCGCAGCGCGTCCGCGACGCCGGCCGCGAGACGCGCGTGCGCGGCGGAGGGCGCGAGCGCCGCGAGCCGCGCCTCCCACTCCTCCGCGTCGGCGGGCTCCTCCTCGTCGGGCGCGGGGCGCGGGGAGGGCGCGGGGAGCAGCGGCGGCGAGAGGGGCGACCCGACCACGTCGAGCTGCTCGTCCGCGCCGAGCGGCGAGGGGGCGCGCGGCGCGAGCAGCAGCCTCGCGCGCCCCGCTGCCCCCGCCGCCGCCCGCGCGCCGCGCTCGCGCGCGTAAGAATGCTCGCCCCACACGCCGCTGCGCCAACCCTGCGAGCGGATTCGGAGGTGACTTTCTTTTCGCTCGCCGAGTGCGTTTGCGACCCCGAAGCTACCTAACCGTGAACCGCTGATACGATGCTCCCGGAGATGGAGCAGCGCGCTGGAGGATGTTCCGGATCAGAGTGATGGATGGACATTTGTTTTGAGAAGTGAAGGGATCGATGAGAAACGAGTGACGATAACTATGAGGGTTCACCATGAACGGAACGGACATGATTGGAACCATGCTATAAACTGTTAACAGTGACCGCTTTTTCATACAAAATTGTGTTCTGCGCAGACAAATGGTTAACTTCACGAATGCCTAGATCTGTTGGAAGAACTGTACCTCAATATTATAACGCTCAAGGCGCACGGTTGACACTCACGTGCTCCAGGGAGTGCACGTAGGCCACGAGGCGGTCGTGCAGCGCGCCCGCGCCCCCGCCCCCGCCGCCCGCCGGCTCACCACTCTGACAAACGCATCCGCATGACAATGTACCATACAATGTGTTTAATGGTATATTCTTACTTACTATGTCATCTCTCTTACCTCTTGGGACGACTCGGCCGGGCTGTACCGGCATAATGCTCCACCAGCAGCCATCTCGCACTAGATGGATAGAAACATAGATACATATTTATTTGGAGGACAATAAAATTCACTTTTTTCCTTTATCATTCATCTATGGACTTTTCGCCGACAGAACTTTTAATAAGTATATGTCACTTTCGACTACAGGCCTCTAAAGCTACAGAATGTTATACCGACGCGCCATGTTACACCAATAACTCTTTTAACGACAAACCTTTCCATCTACAGGGAATTTGCCGTTAACCTTAAGACATTTTTATAGTGTTGATCGCACACTTAAGGATCGCGCACATTATGACGGGACGCAGAGTACCGGGGCGCCAAAATCCGCTCAAATCGCTTGAATACAATTTGTATAAACTATCGCACACTGTGTGGACGAATCGGTCATCGGAGAACGGTTGCGGAATTGAACCTTTACCTACTTACCTACACTAGCGGTGCTAGCGGTAGAACTGCCGACAGATTTCAACAGATATTTTGGACACCCAGGCCGACTCAACTCTCAGCCGCTACAGAGAGCTTAACCCCAAAACATTATTTTTGTGAATAACATTAATATTACATAAAACACATGTACAAGAGCGCTAAGATTATTTACTCTGAGGCAAGAGCTAATCAACAACAAACAAACTAAAACAATGCTGCGACTTGAACAGAACAGAATTGAATTCAAAGATAAAGTTCACTTCACTTCACTTCACTTCTTGGTTTATAGACTTTCTTTATGGCTTCTGCCCTTCCTTCTGCGACTTGCTGTCACAATTCTGCCAGTGTCCGTGTCAAGATAGTTTCATAAAGTTTTTTTTATTGAACGGAACCTTATCTAAGAACGGAACCAACCAAGAAACTGAACTGAACCTGACAGTGACAGCAGGCAGCCTGCCTGACTGACATTTTGTAAATGACACCTTGTCAAGTTCAATGCCCGCAACCGCAAAACGCAGGCGTGTCTATTTTCTGCAAAAAGGAGACCTTTCCAGCTGGCTCCTTCTTTTCGAGATGTGTCCGTACCGATAACAGACCGCCTCGAGCTTCTTGGTGTCTCTCTATCATCGACGCAAAATTTCGGCTCGTATATCGAGTCAAAAGCTCAGATAGCCTCAAAAAAGCTAGGTATCCTCTCAAAGGTGAGGCGTTACTTTACTCCTGCGCAGTTGCTCACCTTGTTTAAAGCGCAGGTTAGAGCCTGTATGGATTACTGTGCTCACCTCTGGGATGGCTCTGCAAAACACCATCTACAGGCATTAGAGTCGATTGAGAGACGAGCCAAGAGGCTAATAGGTGATGACACCCTGGTCGAGTCTCGGCTTCAAAGCCTTTAGCATCGCCGTAGAGTCGCGTGTCTATCGGTCTTTTATCGACTGCATTTCGGAGAGTGTGCACAAGAGCTCCATAATTTAGTTCCGCCATCCCCATTCTTTTATCGGACCAACAGGTTCCCCGAAAGACGCCACTTGTACATCTACACTAATATTATAAACTTATAAAGAGGAAACATTTGTTTGTTTGTTTGTTTGTTTGTTTGTTTGTTTGAATTGAATAGGCTCCGAAACTACTGGACCGATTTGAAAAATTCTTTCACCATTAGAATCCTACATTATCTGTGATGAACATAGGCTATAAATTATTTTCAAAAAAATTAGAGATCCTTATGAAAATTGCAATAATGTAACCAAAGGTGTAAAAATTTTTAACATAAAATTCTTCATATCGCGTGCGCTGCGAAAACTATTGATGATAGAACAAAAAAATGTTCTACAATATTAAAGAACGTATTAATATCTACAAAAAAGTCAGCGATAGCATATGTCCAACTATTGTGGTTGTGTCAGAATAACAACTTTTATAATTTAAAAAGTGAATAAAAATGACGACCAAAAGCAGACCACGTTATTCTTATTTTGGTATTTATTCTTACCCAAATAAATTCCTTCGTAGTAAAGGCTGTTTCAGTACCCGTCGATTACTTTTTGAATGATTGAAATTGGACATTTTATTCAAAAGTTATCATGAGTTTAAAAATGTAAGATACATCGCGACCACAGAATAAATATCAGTTAGTACGGTAGGACAAGTGTCTGGGATTTTTAACACAGGTAACGGGATATTAACCATGATTAATACCATAGATACTATTGATCATGGCGTATGCAACTGCGCCGAAATATCGGGAAACTCAAAAAACATTAAATCATGGTAAATATTCCGTTAACTGTGTTAAAAATGTTGAAAACCATGATAGTTTAAAAAGTGTCTAGGAACTATGGAATGAATGGAAGGGAGTGGTAATATAGCAATGAAATATATATGGGAGGTAGGGGAGCATTGGGCAGTAGAGAGCTTTGGACACCCCCGTGTCATGTCGGCCATAAACCATCATGCCTATCGTCAAATCGGAACTTGATCAGTTAGAATTGACCATTTATGGGGGTGGATTGGCATGACTAATGGTGGATTGGCATGATGGTGTATGGCCGGCATAACACGGGGATTTGCCGGTGGTGTCCAAACCTGCCTTACTGCCCAATACTCCCTTACCTACCTTAGACCTTACCTACATATTAACCTCTAAACTTTAAAGGATCATACATCCCGCTCCGGGATCGCCACGTTGTTATTAAATTTTTGTTAAATCCATACTATCCATATCCATACTTAATATAATAAATCTGAAAGTAACTCTGTCTGTCTGTCTGTATTAAGCTAGAATTAGGGTAATCTAATTAATAAGGCCGTTAGCGTTTTGGAAATTAAAATTTGAAGTAAGTACCTACCTACTTAATGATTTTAAAATTAATGATGAGCATGAAGGTAATCTACACTAATATTATAAAGAGGAAACGTTTGTTTGTTTGTTTGAATTGAATAGGCTCCGAAACTACTGGACCGATTTGAAAAATTCTTTCACCATTAGAATTCTACATTATCTCTGATGAACATAGGCTATAAATTATCATTTATAAATCTACTCATCAATACATCCGAAGTTTCAATTTTTAATATTAAAATTATTAACGTAACTAGATGGCGCTGCTAATTTTGACCGTTTTCTAGATCGCGCTATCGTTGCGTTTTGTCAAGTTTACTTTAGCCTGTGCTTTAGCTTATACTTATTTCTCTGATCTTATTCCTAAAATAATCCTATCCCACTAAAATTATTAATTGAGCGAAGATTATTAATTAAAGTTTATTAAATTTATGTATTTTTATCAAAGAGAATATAATTAGTTTTTTATTTTTTCAAAACAACTTCTATTGGTGATGCAAGGCAGTTTCAAAGTAGTAAGATTCGAAAAGAAAGTCTGTGTTAGTGAATGTTTGTTTTGTTGCTCCGTGACGACTTAACCGATTGTGATGAAATTTGGAACGTAAATGCTTTAAGTACCTACTTGAAAATAGGCTTATTTAATTTAAAAAAATCAACCCATATGGATGTTTTACAGGGTGTTAAAGTTAGAATGGAAAATTTGATTCCTTGGTCTGATTCACTGCCAACACAGTGTAAATAAACTTTAGGTAACACTCCTGCACTTGAATCCTAATAATGCGCAGACGAAGTTGCGCGGGTCAGCTAGTGGTTGATATTCCCAGAGTTCGTACAAACTACAAAGCGTTTTGAGTCCACTTTTTTCATACGCACTGCCAAATTGTGGAACACATTGCCGGGTACCGTATAATATAGGGGTCTTTAAATCAAGAGTAAATAGGTTCCTTCTAGGAAAGCATGCTCCATCTTAGACCTCACTACTGCTTATCATCAGGCAGAGGGAGGTCAAATGCTGACCTATTTAATTAATAAAAAAAAAAAAAAAAAAACAAGGATTTTTGAAGGATGGCTCTGCTATTTTATTTACTTTTCTCGTGTTTTACTAGGTTTTATTATGTAATTTCGGTGGCATTTTACTAATGAAGCCTTGGCTTAGGGGCTCTACGCACGCTCCTGAAATCGGGGCCGATTTCGGGAGAGTGATGAGGGGCACCCAGTCTTGCGATATCGGCTACTGTGTGAGCGAGACGAAGTTGCTCGGTTCTGCTCACACTCGTTCCTGCCGGTCAGTACCAGTGTGACCACTTTTGGTTAATTTCTACTTTTTTAGAAGATTTCAGGCCCAAAGTATGATTATTTCTTAGGTCGAATTAACCGATTTTCAAAATATTTTTTTTGTTTGAAAGGGGACTCCTGAGGTGGTTCTCTTTTTAGTTTTTAAAACGTAATTATTTGAGCAAAACTGTAGACTTTTGCAAACATTATTAGATTTTAAAATATGTTTAGTAGATTTTGGCAAGATTTTTAGTAGATAGGTACCTAGGCAGAAAATAAGTGGTCACACTGGTCAGTGCATCCTACGAGTCGAGGTTTGCCTACACACGTGGCGATCTAGGAAGGAATACAGGGTGCCTCACGAAACTCTCTCGAAATCGGCCCCGATTTTAGGAACGTGAGTAGAGCCCTTTACGTAAAAGAGATTTGGTAAATGGAATGGGGGAGTATTCAAGAAAATTACTCATTTGAAGAAAGATTTTCGTTGTAGTTTTGAAATGACAAGCCGCCATGTTTTTTCAAAACCAAATTGACGTGACATAATACATATTTGAGAGGTGAAGATACTTGACATTGGCAGAATTATACTGGTAATACAGTTTACATTTAGTTGTCATTAATTAATAAAAAGAAGAAGAGGAAGAAGGAATAAAGGGAGGAAGAAGCTTATCTAAGGGAAGAAGGAATAAAGAGAAGAAGAAGCCGGGGAATGAAGTGTAACCAGAAGAAACCAAGAAATGAAGTGAGAGAGAAGACTGAGCCAAGATGTTACTGATTGGGCGGTATAGTCGCTCAGCGACAAAGCCCTTTTCTTTTTTGTTCATATAAATAAATAAATAGCAATTGACAAGACAACTCATGCACGCACGCACGACTGAACTGACTGTGACAAACGTATAAACTCTTGACTTTGAGTTTGCATAGGGCGGACCAAACCCTGGAGGACTCCATAGAGATCATAGAAATAGAGATATATAGAGGACTCATTAGCAGAATTATACTGTTAATACCAGTACCTACCATACCATAGAATTAGCATGGAACTTTTTTGTACATCCTATATACAGGGCGTCCCACGGCTATGCCACATGGAGGGAAAGTACCTTAAATATTGTAGATGGAACATTTTACTGAAAGAAGACATTATTTTTATTTAAAAAACAATTTAAACTGCATTCACAGATATTTAAATAATTACATGGTTGAACCGGAAATCGAACCCGTTACATGAGAAAAATAGTCACCTGTAGCTTTATCATACCGATCGAAAGGCTTCATCATAAGGATTATTTTTTGCTAAATAACATAGTGTCACACATAAAAGGAAGGCCATGAATTTTAACATTTGTGTTCAGAAAAATAAATCCTTAGCTGACACTGTCGTAAGCACATACGACTGACATTATCATAAGTACGTATTACTAGTAAATGTACCCACTTGAGAAGTATAACCAGTGTGAAAGTGTCCACGAGCTACAAGCAGACTTAGACATGTTATTCGAAATATCCACCACAACAAGATCAAAAAATCGACAGGGAGCGAAATAATCAAAAGAGTTCGACTTTGTATTCAACAGGAAGGGAATCATTTTGAGCATTTGATAAATTGATAAATTTTGTATTAAAAATGTTAAAGTTCATGGCCTTCCTTTTATTTGTGACACTATGTTATTTAGCAAAAAATAATCCTTATGATGAAGCCTTTCGATCGGTATGATAAAGCTACAGGTGACTATTTTTCTCATGTAACGGGTTCGATTTCCGGTTCAACCATGTAATTATTTAAATATCTGTGAATGCAGTTTAAGGTGTTTTTTAAATAAAAATAATGTCTTCTTTCAGTAAAATGTTACATCTACAATATTTAAGGTACTTTCCCTCCATGTGGCATAGCCGTGGGACACCCTGTATATGGTTAATACAGTTAGTTGCCATTAATAAAAAGAAGAAGAGGACCATCCAGGGTCCTTTTTCCTTTTTTCGTTCGTTTGATGAATATTCGGATGGTTCCCACCATGATTTCTGACTTCAAGCGCCAATTTTTCAGTTTGGAATATTTGTTCCTAGGTTTGGACAATGTTTTAACGTTTTAAAATTGGCCCTTCCTGAATGTTTACTAGAGTTTTTTATTTTATAAAGTGTTACTTCTCTACTGTACCTATTTATTTTTATTAGGTAAGTACTTACCCATATTGTTTGTTTTTAATTTCATCTCACTAGGTTAACGCCTTAGTACCTACAATCTGTAATGTTAGCCTAAGTTGTATATAAATAAATGTTTAAATGTCTAAATATAAAATAATAAAAATAAATAAAATAAGTTCAACAACCTCCAATCACCCAACCGCCGCCGGAACTCACGTCACACGCTGTCATTGTCATCAGCTTCTCTCGTCGAGTTGCCACATAGAAATATATAGTTGCCATCTAAAAAGTATTGTCTATTTCCTCCTAAGTAATTTCATAATTTTACAAAAACTGGCCCTACAATTTATAAAACATTTTCTTCAAAAAGCCGTCAGATAACTCAGTACGACAGTACCTACTGAGTCAAATGGAACGTCCTTCGCCACGCAGCAATGAGCCGTGTAAATCTCTATGGAGCCATGCGCCATTGTGTGATTATCGCAGCCAACTGGTTTAATCCGCCGTCTGATTAAGCGCCTATCCATTTGATTAAACGGCGCCGTTCAACTAGCGGCCTGAATGATATTAGGCAAATAGCTGGCGCTATTACGTTTAGCTACTTGCCTAGCCAAGTCATTTCTAAGCATTATTGTTGTGTGGCAATTAGTACCCAATTTCATAACTAGATGGCGCGACTAAGAATCAAAAATAAAATAAAACCAAATCTTAGATCGCGCTGATGAAAACGCACGGCGAATAATTTCGTCAAATTACCAATGCCTACTTTATCAGACCTCTCTAGATCAAAGTCTGTGTGTGAAAAGTTACGCGGCTGTCGGTATTTAAAATTCCATAGTAAATGAATAGCCTAGGCATCCAGCCAGCCAGTTTATGAAATGCTGGCTGAATATCATTCAGGCCGCTAGTTGAACGGCGCCGTTTAATCAAATGGCTAGGCGCTTAATTGAACGGCCGATTTAACCAATTGGTGTTCACCAAGTGATCGTGGCCTACAGTTGTGGCACACACAACTGTAGGCCACGATGGGCCATGCTGCCATCACATACCATTGAGTACCTACTGGCCGCTTTAGACCATTACTTTACCCCCTGTACTTAAAGGCGATCGCCTGATACCAGCCATCGTACGCCATTGTGTACCTACTGGCCGCTCGGCCACACGGCTATCTACTACTTAGGCCTTTTACATCTATATTAGACTAGCTGGTACCCGCGACTTCGTCAGCAAAATAATTCTTTTCTGATACTTTTAATAAAAATGCAATAATAGCGCCATCTCGACCTCAGCCATAGGATAGCAACGCCATCTACTGGCCTTCAACTGGAACTTCACTTTAAGTCCCCATACAAAATTTCAACCCTTATTTCACGCCTTTCATGATTAGTTTTGAAAAAAAAAGTAGCCTATGTCCGTCCCTGGGACATAATCTTCATCCGTGTTATATTACAGCATCATCTGTTCAGTGGTTTAGGCGTGAAAAGGTAACAAACAGACAGACAGACAGACACATTTTACTACATAATAGATGGCGCCACAGGAAAAATTAGATCGCGCTATCGTTGCGTTTTGGGGAACGTAACATATAAACTCGCTAATCCTATACTTTTCAGCTGTATAATATTAGTATGGATGTAAAACGGCTATCTACACTAATATTATAAAGAGGAAACATTTGTTTGTTTGTTTGTTTGTTTGAATTGAATAGGCTCCGAAACTACTGGACCGATTTGAAAAATTCTTTCACCATTAGAATCCTACATTATCTCTGATGAACATAGGCTATAAATTATTTTCAAAATAATTAGAGATCCTTATGAAAATTGCAATAATGTAACCAAAGGTGTAAAAATTTTGAACATAAAATTCTTCATATCGCGTGCGCTGCGAAAACTATTGATGATAGAACAAAAAAATGTTCTACAATATTAAAGAACGTATCAATATCTACAAAAAAGTCAGCGATAGCATATGTCCAACTATTGTGGTTGTGTCAGAATAACAACTTTTATAATTTAAAAAGTGAATAAAAATGCCGACCAAAAGCTGACCACGTTATTCTTATTTTGGTATTTATTCTTATCCAAATAAATTCCTTCGTAGTAAAGGCTGTTTCAGTACCCGTCGATTACTTTTTGCATGATTGAAATCGGACATTTTATTCAAAAGTTATCATGAGTTTAAAAATGTAAGATACATCGCGACCACAGAATAAATATTAGTTAGTACGGTATGACAAGTGTCTGGGATTTTTAACACAGGTAACGGGATATTAAATTAACTATGATTAATACCATAGATACTATTGATCATGGCGTATGCAACTGCGCCGAAATATCGGGAAACTCAAAAAACATTAAATCATGGTAAATATCCCGTTAACTGTGTTAAAAATGTTGAAAACCATGATAGTTTGAAAAGTGTCTGGGAACTATGGAATGGGAGAGGAGAGTGGTAATATATCAATGAAATATATATGGGAGGGAGGGGAGCATTGGGCAGTAGGGAGGTTTGGACACCCCCGTTTCATGTCGCCCATAAGCCATCATGCCTATCGTCAAATCGGAATTTGATCAGTTAGAATTGACCATGTATGGGGGTGGATTGGCATGACTAATGGTGGATTGGCATGATGGTGTATGGCCGGCATAACACGGGGATTTGCCGGTGGTGTCCAAACCTGCCTTACTGCCCAATACTCCCCTACATACCTTAGACCTTACCTACATATTAACCTCTAAACTTTAAAGGATCATACATCCCGCTCCGGGACCGCCATGTTGTTATAAAATTTTTGTTAAACACCTATAATAAACCCGTGCGAAGCCGGGGCGGACAGCTAGTGTTGTATAAGCCCCACATGGACCGAGGTTGGGCTACCAAATTGCTCAACCCGCCAAGTTACACTCCATAATAAGGTAGATCTTCTGTTAGCTCTTAAGTTAGCGTATTAGGGATACGCATTACTTATTAATTACCGCTAATAGTATCTACCTACGTCTGTGTTACTACGTTATGGTACCTACCTACTTCCTTGGTTATTGGAACGAAGTTCCTTTTCAGACGGTATGGAAGATGGGGGCTAAAAGGAAAAAAAGAGCTAGATTTTACCGTCATGACACATACTGTAGGAAATCGCGATAGCTTTTTCCCGGGATGCTGAATGATACGACCGAGTTAACTTTAGGAGTAGGTATAATAAAATACTAGAAATGAGTGCGGTTTATGTGGATGATGCTAATGGCCGAAATAATGTGTTCCATGTATTGAACACATACATAGATCAAATCGTCACTGTGTAAAATAAAAATATACAAACAACGTACCTACCTGCTTACATATACCTTTTGCGCACTAAAGTTAAACATGTCAAAGATCAAACTTCGTTGCAAGTCCGACCGAGTGTTCCACGACACTCACATATTACAAAAATGGCAATATTGGCAAATTAGGTAATGATGGCCAATAAGTACCTACATTTAACATCCTAAACTGATGGCGCCCGCCGCCCGCCACCGGCCAAGCGCGTGCCTGTGAGCATTTATTAGTGAGAACGCTCTCAAATCTAATGTACCAGTAGCGCCATCTAGTTCTGTACGCGATTAACTTTTACTGCAATATTTCTACAATTTTAAAACTAAACGGGTGAATACAAATGCATAAAATTATGAAATTAAATAGTTTTTGTATTGTAGAATCTAGTAGTAGTTCAGTTGTTAAATTTTTCACTTCTGTATGGAGGGAGTGCCACATTTTTTTTAATAAAAAACGAATAACTTACATATTTTTTTTATTATTTTAGAGGTTTGTTAAATATATCTTGATAGTGCATTTTGCTTTGAAGCATATCATTCTCACTCATGTCTAACTTTAACGGCGGTATAAGAGCTGCTGCCACCGATCTAAAACAATAACAAAATATTATACAATAATACGGAGAACTACCTATTTGAAAGGATCATTTGAAGAGATACCTGCACTCGGCATTCAAGAAGTTAAACGTGGAGCATGCTTGCTCTGTTGGCAGAATCTCTATATTCAGCTTGTGGGCACGCGCTGCTTTGAACACAGAGTTGAACTTTGATCTATCATTGCATTCGAGGCCAATTACCTAAAAATGGGATAAAACGTGTTAGCCTATTAGCCAATATAATTTAAGTAAGTATAAAAAATGACAGGCAACTCTTAAAATTATTTTCTAATACAGTTGCTCAAAAGGTGGCGTAATGCAGGGACGTATAGCGTTCGGGATGTGGGCTATTACATACTCGTGCTTTTTTTTACCTTTCCCGAACGCGTGCGTTCTCTTTCCCAACTGTCAAAATAATTTTAATGTATACAGGGTGTAAAAAGACTACTACCGAAAACTGAGGGGTTGGAATCAGACCATGATTATAAACATATTTATCAAAACAAACGCAAAAAAAAAATGTTTGACTTAGCTACGTCATTTTGTGTTATTTTCGGTTATTTACTACTACTTACCTAATAATTTCATTTATAAAAGAAAAAAACAGTTAAAACTTTAAATCTAGCAATCTACGTAAAACAACGCGCCCAGTATATACGCCTTCAAACGCTGTTTTCTCCGGATATAATGATTTTTTCGGAAAATCCTTTTGGATTGTGTTTGGATTTGTTGTGTGTTGGGATGCTGTACCTACCCCTTTCGGCTTCGGTAGACGTCTTTTTACACCCTGTATGTGAGTTATAACTTTTATAAGAAATAAATGTTAAGTTAGTTGAGTTTATTGTGTTTTTATTATTATTATTTTTAATTAAATTGCTTAATTTTTTCGCAGCTGTATTAAAAAAAGTCGTTCAGTACACGTGCGGAGCCGTCATTGCAACTTGTTCTGACTGTCAACTGTAGACATTTGTCGGAACTCTTTGCAATGACGGCCTTTCCGCACTTGTAATGAAATCTAATATATAAAATTCTCGTGTCACAGTTTTCGTTGCCATACTCCTCCGAAACGGCTTGACCGATTTTGATGAAATTTTTTGTGCTTATCCGGTATCTATGAGAATCGGCCAACATCTATTTTTCATCCCCCTAAATGTTAGGGGTAGTCCACCCCTAAATTTTTATTTTTATTTTTTAGACAAAATTTTTAATTTCTATTTTTTTATGATACAACATACAAAAATACATACAATCCTCAATTTTCACCCTTCTACGATCAACCCTTATTTTTTAATAGCGATATAATGGAAAAACAACGTTTGCCGCGGGTCAGCTAGTATACTATAACATCCAAAGGACTGCCAGATTCTTATAATTTCATCACAGTTAGGTCAATATACCCTATTTGAAAACCAGGAGTGAACTCTGCCTGACATTACATCCGCAAACAATTTGAAAACCAGGAGTGAACTCTGCCTGACATTACATCCGCAAACAATTTGAAAACCAGGAGTGAACTCTGCCTGACATTACATCCGCAAACAATTTGAAAACCAGGAGTGAACTCTGCCTGACATTACATCCGCAAACAATTTGAAAACCAGGAGTGAACTCTGCCTGACATTACATCCGCAAACAATTTGAAAACCAGGAGTGAACTCTGCCTGACATTACATCCGCAAACAATTTGAAAACCAGGAGTGAACTCTGCCTGACATTACATCCGCAAACAATTTGAAAACCAGGAGTGAACTCTGCCTGACATTACATCCGCAAACAATTTGAAAACCAGGAGTGAACTCTGCCTGACATTACATCCGCAAACAATTTGAAAACCAGGAGTGAACTCTGCCTGACATTACATCCGCAAACAATTTGAAAACCAGGAGTGAACTCTGCCTGACATTACATCCGCAAACAATTTGAAAACCAGGAGTGAACTCTGACTGACATTACATCCGCAAACAATTAAATCATAGTTGAAAAACTGATTGCAAATAAAACTTGGGAAAAAAATGCAATGATGACTCACAAGAAGATCTATTTTTGGTTGCAGCAACTTGAACAAGACAAGAGACTCCTCGGTTACTTCATCAGATTCTCGCACTTGCCACGATAGCACGGTCCTGTAAGGAAATTACAAAATTAAAGGTAGGTATAGGAATGTCTCAAAATAGTAAGACCAGGTATTTTGTATTTTTTATTTGGTAATCCTACAGCTTTAAATAAAATGAAATGAAATGATTTATTAAAATTTGATAGAAAGCTTACAGAAAAATCCAAAGCGCTTAACTATCTTAAACTAACATAACTTAAATACACTCTTAAATTTTTTTATAAGGAGCATATACTGTCTAACTAAAGAAAAGGTAGCTGCCCTCAATGTCATGATAATAATATAATGTAAAATTTTACCACACCTGTCCGCCTAAGTTTTTTTTTTATTACCTGGGAAATATTGCCATTGGTCCTAGCACTGTCAGACCATTGTTAAGACGAAATCCATACTGAAATAAAAACCCAATGTCAAAATATTTTTTTCAGTTGGACCGCTGAGATCACTTGGTCTTTAAACTAGGTGATTGAGTTCCCTTAGCATGATGTTTGTCTAGGTTCGGTTAGATAGGAGAATAGAGAAAAATTACAGTAATAACATTAGAGTGTAGTTAAAAGGGGTAGGTAGAATGTAGATAAACTTTTATCCGTATAGACAGAGAGATATATCACATTTATCCACACTCTAATGTCATTACTGTAATTTTTATCTTTTCTCCGGTGCCTAGACAATCGCCATGCTAAAGGGACTGAGACTGATTCTACTCCTGTTCCTTTGTGACCAATACCATGAAGAACCAAGGCAACAATGTAAGTTATGGCTCTAGTTTCAATTTAAGAAGGTAAGTAAGAAGGTATGTACATTGAATGAAATTAATTAATGAAAATACTTTACTGCACAATGCACACCTTAAAACTACAAGATACAGTAGAAAAGAGAACCATAATATTATTAAAATGCACAACGGGCAGCCATATTGCTGAGAAGCGAGCTCTTCCAGGCAACCTTTGGATGGAGGGGATTGTTTTTTATTTTTATTTTATACTAACTATATATATAGGGTCTTTCATTTTACACTAACTTAATTCAGGAATAAGGTTCAAAAAATTTATAAAAAAATATTTATGTATTAATTTTTTTTTGTTTTGTTATGAAAATCCCGAGAAAATCTATAAAGACTACCCTTTCAATTGATTGTTGCTTCTTGTATAACTAAGCCCATTCGTGATGTAGCTGCGCTGCGAATGGTGGAATGTCTGGTCACCTTGAAAATCATTATGCAACAATTCTAAAAAATCAATAAATGATAAATTTTTAAGTGAAAACTTAGATGGGCTTAGGAAATAAATTGATACGGTCAAACGTCTTTTTACAACCCAAAAATGAGGCCTTGTCAGTTTGTGTAGTTTAAAATGAAAGACCCAATATACTAAAACAAAAATCTCAAAATGTAGCACTCACCGTGGCATAAGAGTCGATCATGAGGCCGAGGTCTTGTTCCTGGTTAATGACACGGACAGTCGTTTTTCCTTCACCCTCGTAAGCCGCCTTGAATCGTCGTAAACTAAGACCGAGAGTAAAGTTAACCAGATTAAAGATCCTTCCTGCCAAATAATTGCTAAGTAAAAGGAGAAAAAGAAGGGAACTAACCTCAGCACCGGTAAATTTATTTTGGAGCAAATCACATTTATTCGAGATAAGTTAGGTAACATTTTGATTTACCTACAACAATTTAACAACAACGAACGAATAGAATAGAATAAACGATACGACTATGAATGGAAATCTGTGCGCCAACTGAAAATAGGTGCACCAGCCAGCAATACAGGCCTACACCTCACATAGAATGCACACAAATAAAATATTTTGCTCAGCAGAGCAGATTAGTTTGTTTGTAGCATGTTTGCTGTAGGTACCTATATTATAATATCACTATCAATGAAAATTATACTCTGACGAGATCACTATTTACTATACTCTTTGTACTAGCTACTTAGACATAAAACAAAAAATGTATGTCATAGATTTAGCATGGTACCTCACAGATTAGGTAGTGGTACCTTTTTGGTACTCCTATATATATGATGTATGTGGTAAGTAAGCTGACTTCACTCATTGACTGGCAGTGACATATATACACATTATAGAAAAGTAACAAAGTATTTTTCTCCATAACCCCGCTCCAGACCTAGCTTCAAATGTTTGACACATATTTGAATACAATATGTGTGGCATGAGACTTTGACTACAAACTCTCGTGTCACACTGTATATTCAAACATGTTCAAATGTTTGTTCAAAGCTTTGCAAAGTATCGCAAAGATGTGTGCAAATGTTTGTTTGCGCACATGTCTGGCTTGGGGTTTTGCTAAGCGTCCACCAGCGGGCCGCCGGCGCCGGCGGCGCCGCGTTGACACGATCAGAGTATACTCTGACAGAGTGGACTCTTATGCCTACTAGGACGCTGAGATTGGCCGACGCCATCAGAGTAAGCTCAGAGTGTACTCGGATTGGGGCTGCCACGATCCAAGTAGCGTCATAGTAGGCATTAGAATCCACTTTGTCAGAGTATACTCTAATCGTGTCAACTCGGCTTTATGCGCCTAGACTTTTGCGACTTTTGTTTTGTTTGATGCTTAAAAAAGGTAAGATAGACAGGGTGTAAAATGACGTGTACCGAAGCCGAAAGGGGTAGGTACAGCATCCCAACACACAACCAAATCCAAAATGATTTTCCGAAAAATTCATTATTATCCGGAGACAACAGCGTTTGAAGATTACTGTTTGCGTATGTACTGGGCGCATTTTTTTACGTAGATTGCTGGATTTTGAATTTTAACTGTTTTTTTTGTTTTATACTTAAATAAAATTCTCATGTAGGCTTGGTCTTATTATTTTGTCCTACTAGTAAATTGCATCATTGCACCGACAAGAGCTGAGCTCTTAAATTTGATGATGATGAGTAGTAAATATAAGTGGATATATAAGTGGAGACCTTTAAATGGCCTCGTATTAACCTATAATAGTTTCTATTGTATTTTATGTGCTGATGGTCTTCCTAAAATAAATAAATAAATAAAATAAAAATAACCGAAAACATAAAATGACGTAGCTAAGTCAAAAAACAAATTGCTTTTTTTTTTTCGCTAAATATGTTTAGAATCGATTGATAGTGGGTGGTGGAACCTTATCTAAGGGTGGAACCTATCAAAGGAGAGAGATGGTTGGAAGGAATTGGGGGAGACCTTTGCCCAGCAGTGGGACAGTATAGGTTGAATAAATATAGATAAAGATAGAATCGAGATGTCTTTCGCCATTTTTGAAGGAGCTTGTGGCTGGTATGTAAATGGAATGGGGGAGTATTCAAGTATATTTCTCATTTGACGAAAGATTTCCATTGGAGTTTTGAAATGACAAGCCGCCATGTTTTTTCAAAATCAAATTGACGTGACCTAATACATTTTTTTTTTTTTTTTTTTTTTTTTTTTTTTTTTTTTTTTTTTTTTTTTTGGCTTCGCAAAAAGTGTGCATGCGCCATTTTTCATTGTAAAAATTAAGGAAACAAAAGTTATGAAATACCGCGGACTAGGACGGGGTCAGGAGAGGTAGTGGATACAGGTAAGGTAGGAATTATAACTAAATATTAATAGAATAAGTAATATAAAATATGTAAAATTAAATATTAATATTATTTTTACAAATAAAAGAAGCTAGACAATTATAAATATTTGAATCTAAAGAAGAAAGAAGTACAGTAATATTGGTTGGAAGAGGAACATTACAAGATAAGAGATCACAAAAGAAAGAGGCATGGTCATACTGTGGACAAGCAAAGAATATATGATTTGTATCTCCAAATTCATCTCCACAAGTGCAGGTCGGTTCAGAAATGATTTTCATCTTCGATAAATGTGCTGGGGTACATGAGTGCCCCAGACGCATTCGTATAAGTATAGAAGTGGCACGTTTACTGAGTTTAATTTTAAAAAACCATGGTTTTAATGGGATAGTTTTTTGTATTTGTTTGAAATGTTTGCCTTTCTTAGTACTAGGTTCATTCCAAGATTCATCCCAAGATCTCCTGAGATAAATCCTGGAAAGAGAACCAAGATCGTGAGAATAAATTTTGAATGGAAAGATGTCACCACACTCCACAGCTTCATTTGCTAACTTGTCTGCACGGGTGTTACCCATAATTCCACAATGACTGGGAATCCAAGCAAAAGCGACAGTCAAGTCGTTTAATTCACATTGTAACAATTTAGTTCTAGCATCTATTATAAGTGGATATGATGATTTAGACCGGAAAGAATATTTAACAAGCGATTGTAATGCACTTTTGGAATCGGAAAATATTACTAATACATATTTGAGAGGTGAGGATACTTGACATTGGCAGAATTATACTGTTAATACAGTTTACAGTTAGTTGCCATTAATAAAAAGAAGAAGAGGAAGAAGGAATAAAGGGAGGAAGAAGGAATAAAGAGAAGAAGAAGCCGGAGAATGAAGTAAAACCAGAAGAAACCAAGAAATGAAGTGAGAGAGAAGAAGAAGAAGACTGACCTAAGATGTTACTGATTGGGCGGTATAGTCGCTCAGCGACAAAGGCCTTTTCTTTTTTGTTCATATAAATAAATAATAAATGGTCTGATTGCAACCCCTCAGTTTTCGGTAGTAGTCTTTTTACACCGGTGTAACGTGTAACTATACAGGTATAGTTTGACGGTTTGACGTTGTGTCATTTTTTATTAGGATTCCGTTCTCTCGTTCTCAATATAATATAGATTGTGCCATAGAGATAATATAGATTGTGACAAACAAGTCGCAGGCAGAAGCCATATTTATATGAAGACCTATATGATGAAGACTCCATAGATTTAGCATGGTACCTTTTTGGTACGAAGACTCAGCTAAGATGAGCGACAAAGCCCTTTTTTTGTGAATAAGTAAATAATAATAATAATCTCTGTTTAATCTGTGGAAGCCATAAACCAAACCAAGAAGTGAGAGAGAAAAACATAGAAGGTGCCATGCTAAATCTATGGGTATAATCCATAGAAATATATATAGGTATAATCATAGGTAGGTCCCAGTAAAGAAAAGTACTCTGTGTACCTAACCTACGTACCTACCTACCTATTATTAGTACCTATCACAGAGAACGTACCTATTAGGAGGTACTAATAATCGTTCTCCTTGATTCTGTCTGCGTCAATCCAAACCAATGCAGATGCGCGATGTTCCACTCAAAAAATTCCAAGTGAAATGCTTAAGATCAACCGAGGTTCACCACCGTGGCACCGTGCTGACCCAGAAAATATGAATGCAACATCCGGGCTAGTCGAAGCTCTTTCTTTCATGTCCAACATGAACACGTTACACGAGTAGGAGGAGGGAGGATGTGTGCGGATGCGGAGGAGGCAGGTCGCGGGCGGTCGCGCGCGCGGCTGCTGGCGGGCGCGCGGCGGCGCTGGGCGGTGGCGGGCGTGCTGGCCGCGCTGGCGCTGGCCGTGCTGGCGCCGCGCGCGGGCGCGCACGGAGGCAAACACTGCATGCTCTGCTCACACTAGATCATTCATCCAACGCATTGCACCCCCTCATGGGCGCACATGGTATATTTTCATAGATTTTTTTAATTAATTTCACCCAGATCGACCACGAACAAAGTGAGCACAGATTGATTGCCAAATGTAACTTACTGAAAAATTTGAAAATGGATGAGCCAGGCTCACTTGTCTGTTGTGTCTTTATCTACTTATAACATTACATTAAGTATAATTATAGACATTGCTGGAGGGTTGATTGTCTGCCTACTTACCAAAATGTCAAATAAAATAAGTTTAAAAATGGAAAGATATTCAGGTATAATCTGGATTTTAATTGTTTATTTGCAGCTTTCAGAATACTAAGGATGGTGATCAACCTTAGAGCATTTTCAGATTATCCGATCCGATATCGGTATCAGACTACGATACGATATCGGAGGCAAGTAAAATATATTAAATCCGATATCCGCGGATATCGGAGCTATCAATTTCATATATTTTACTTGCCCTGCCATCGTATCGGCGCCTGATACCGATATCGGATCGGGTAATGTGAAATTTCTTTTACTTTTATTGCATAATTAAGTATATTCTTAATAGAAAATAGGCTTCACTTTAGATAGACTGCTAGATTTATAAATTTTTAGTAGGTAGCAATAGCAATGCTTAGATCATAAAGACTAGCAATGACTCACAACACACGTCACAACATGTCATGTACTACAGATGAAACCTTATTTCAAACGATGATAAGATGTAGAAGTTAAGATAAGATAATTTATTTCATAAAATAAAAATGTAGGTACCGAATTTTTATTTTATGAAATAAATTATCTTATCTTAACTTCTTATCTCCTTAATATTACCAGTCAATATTCCAAAGATGAAATTCTTTGGAATATTGACTGGAATAAGAACTGGACTAATATTTCCAGTCAATATTCCATAGATGAAATTCTTTGGAATATTGACTGGAATAAGAACTGGACTAATATTTCCAGTCAATATTCCATAGATGAAATTCTTTGGAATATTGACTGGAATAAGAACTGGACTAATATTTCCAGTCAATATTCCATAGATGAAATTCTTTGGAATATTGACTGGAAAACTTAAATTATTTTAAGCTAAAGTAGTTGCAAGTCTGTGTAGTATCTTATGAAGCCATTTCCACCTTCATGAAGTTCTTTGTTCTTCTTTTTTGTACCTGGGTAGGTACTTAGTTTTTGGAAATGGACAGATAATATTATTCTTCTGAGTTTACCTACTATGCATTTAGCATAGCATTTCTATTTCTACAAACTTGAATTATGCCATTGGATTGGTTTCTTGTGCAGGCTGTTAGTTGAACGACCCCGTTTATTGCTGTACTAATAATAAAATTAATACAGCAATGTAATACTTAAAATATAAGTAAAACAATAAACGTCACGTTGTCACGGTTAGAAAACTTTGCGATTCAGATTAGGAACCTAAACCGGCTGGATAGCACCCAAACCGAATCGTAGGTATAGTAGGTATAACCCGGCACCGGTGGCTGTAGAGGATTTTTTCAGTAAGTAACCTGCTTTCGGAAGGTAGTCGGATACCTCTCCCTAATCTTTCGTACAGGGTTCACATCCTAATGTCAAACCGGGCAGGGAAGCGTTCGGTAACGTGTCGTTTGTGGCACACAGGCGCGCTGCAGGCGCAGCACTCCCGCCTGGCGCCGCTGTGCTACATCTACTGGGCCGCCGGGCGGCGCCGCGCCGCGTGGCCGTCCGCGCGCCTGTTGCTGGTGGCGGCCGCGCACGCCGCGCTCGTCGCGCCCGCGCTCGCCGCGCTGCTGCTGGGCGGCGCCCGCCGCGACCGCGCGCCGCCCGCGCTGCTGCACGGGTGGGTCCGCCCGCCCCGCATCCCGCGCCCCGTCCGGCCCGCGCCCCGCCTCACTCGGCGCTCGGTTGCAGGGTTCTGATGTCGTCGCTCGCGAGCGGGTGCGGCTGGCTGTCGCTCGCGCTGTGCGCGCACGCGGGCGCCGCGCCGCTGACCGCCGCGGGGCACCTCGCCTCGCTGCTGACGGCGCCGCTGGGCGCGGTGCTGCTGTGCGGGCGCGCGGTGCTGGCCGCGGGCGGCGCGGCGGCCGCCGAGTGCGCGGCCGCGCTCGTGTCGTTCGGCGCGGGCGCGGCGGCGGCGCGGCGCGCGGGGCCCGCGGGGCCGGCGGGGCCGGGCGCGCGGCTGTGCGCGCTGGCGCTGCTGTACGTGCAGTGCTGCGAGGCGCTGCAGGGGCGCGGCGGCGTGCGCCTCGAGGACGTGCTGGCGCTGCTGCTGCTCGGTGAGCATCCGGCGGAGGCCTGAGGACGCGCGCCGGTCGCCGGACGACATCATCGATGCACGATATCCGTCCGCAGAGCTGAGCTGGGTGTCGCTGAGCGCGGGCGCGTGCTGGGGCTACGCGCGGAGCGGGCTGCTGACGCCGCCCGACGCGCACGCCGTGCTGCTGTGCGCGCTGCCCCGCGCGGACGCCGGCTGGGCGGGCGGCGCGGCGTGCGGCGGCGGCGCGCTGACGACGCTGGCGGGGGCGGTGCTGGCGCCGGCGCAGGCGCTGCTGCTGGCGGCGGTGTCGCCCGAGCGAGGCGAGGGATCCTTCTAGATAGGGGTTGCGCTTCCTTCCTCTCGAGGTCCACAAACTCCAACATATTTGAAAGTAATCCCTGATCATTTGGTCGTATAACGATCGATCCAATTATGTATACCTAGGTAAATAATGTAATGAAGTGAATGGGCGACGACGGACCAACTCCTGCGTGATCTGAAACCGAGAGGCCTTAGGAACCGCATGTGGGCAATAGTTACTACAGTAGGTAGGTACCTGCCTAGTGTAATGTTTGAACACATATTTGAACACTTGTGTGGCACGAGACTTTGACTACAAACTCTCGTGCCACACACTCGGTATGTGTTCAAATCAAACATTTGAAGCAAGTTTGGCGACGGCCTGCTCCAAGTAGCTATAGGTAGAATTGTTTCATAAATATAATAAAGTTTACGTATTTGAACTCCAAAAGATCTTATCAAATTTTTCGCCGAACAAAAATTCCAAAAATTTGAAAGTGACACGTAAAAATGCGAAATTAAAGTCAAAATATTTCGTGACCGATTTTTCATACACAATTGTGTTCTGCGCAGACAAACGGCTAAGCTAACTTCACGAATGCCTAGATCCGTTGGAAGAACTGTAAGTAGTATAATATCAGTCATGCATCGTAGGTACTGTAGGTAGGCCCATAACACAAGCCCTGCTTTACTTTGGGGCTAGATGATGCTGTGTGAAAATTCCAGAATTATTTATTTAAATTTTAGGTAGGTACTTAATCAAATAAAACGAATACTCAGGTACCTAAGTATAATAAAAAACATTATTAGAAAAAAATGTTTTATTGTAAATTCATATCACAATCCTATCAACCTACCTACCTACCTAACCTTTAATGTAGGTAGAGGTACTATACCTAATATTATTCATCGTTGGTAAGGAATAAATAGCCGTAGGTAGTAGGTACCTAAATAGTAAATAGCCAAAATGTATGCGCCAATGCTTTCCCTAGTTGGTATAGTTTCGAGTGTTGCGTACAGGTACACTACCGATTCAGGTTCCGTTACAGATATGAAGTACCTATTCAAATATTACATAGTAGGTACTAAAACTACTAACATCATTTTCAACCGACTTCAAAAAATTGAGGTTCTCAATTCGTCTGTATGTTTTTCTTGTTTTTGTATCTTGTTACGCGATTGCTCTGCCATTCATTGACTGATTTGCAAAATTATTTTCTTGTTTGAAAGGGTATACCTACTCCCGAGGTGGTCCCATATAAATTTTATTCCTGAGGGATTGATAGTGTCCCGTAAAACTCTAAAAACCTTCGCTCCTAGCCATGTTACATATTTGTACTGACGATTGACTATTGTGACTCGTCAGTTTGACATAAGTAATGCCAGAGGGGTTATTCCCGTTACTTTTTTCGTTCGTTTGATGAATATTCGGATGTTTCTTACTTCGAGCTCCATTGTAGGTAAATGTATTCGGTAGATAAGAAGATCAATGTTAAAACACGGTCCTAACCTAGAACCAAATAATTCTGGCTAAAAACCTGGCCCTTGAAGTCCAAAATCTAAGTAAGGAACATCCGAGTATTCATCAAACGAACGAAAAAACTAACGGGAATACCCCTATAATAGAGGGGTATAATAGAGGCCCCCCCCCCTCTAGCATTACTTATGTCAAACTGACGAGTCACAATAGTAAATCGTCGTGCCGCGTTTCCTTCCGATCAGAGAGTCTATAATTTTCAAATAATGTCATTATAACATTCTATTGTAACTGTTGTATATGATGTGGAGAAAGAAAACTTTATTCTATTCTATTAGTCGCAGGTGCATAGGTGGAGTCTAAGCGCTATCTGTCGATTCGATTTCTTTTCTATTTCGATTTATAGGGTGGGTTTATCCTCACTTGACGCCCTGAGTCACGCCGCGTCCTGACTCTGAGTCAAATATTGAAGTCGGTTTTCTTTGTTTTTTAAATGTTATAATATAAATAGGAATCCTAGGGCTGACAGTGAATACTTATGTACATTTACATACTTCGGTGAGATTGTTAAAAAGTTAACACCTTCCTTACTTATAGTAGCACCGAGCACCCCAGTCGATTGATCTACTACAAACTAATGATTCACCTAAACTTATATCTAAAAATCACAGTTATTTTAAATGTAGCCCGAGCTCTATACCTACGAGTATCTAATGCTACGTTCGGAACACAAAACATTGTATCGTAGGTCGCTAACTCCCTAGTCCCTAGCCGTCCCTACTAATACTATGTGCTAACAAATTATTTTACAATCGAATATAAATTAATAAAATAACATTATGCAAGTACCTAACTGGAACTTATTTCGTAAGAAACAATAAATATTTTCTGAGAGATCGGAGCTCGTCTGACATGCAAGAAGTTCGGTTTTTTGTAACTTCTGGCAAAACTCCATAGTAGCCGAGGTCCGCCCCTCGATTACGAATCTCGAGACAGGCGTAATCTCGCAGTCGCCGCTGTCAACTCGGCCGCTAGCGCCAGGCCCCGGGTCGTCAGCCAGGCTGGCTCGGGCTAGGCCCCCTGCTGCTGCAGCAGCGCCCAGTACAGCCCGCGCCGCGCCACCAGCTCCGCGTGGGACCCGCTCTCTGCCACCGCGCCTGCGGACACGACGAGAGCTCAGCACGGCACGCGAGGGCACGGGGGGGAGGGGCGGGGGGCGGGGGCTCACCTCTGTCGACGACCGCGATGATGTCCGCGTGGCGCACGGTGGCGAGCCGGTGCGCGATGATGACGGTGGAGCGGCCGCGCGCCGCCGCCTCCAGCGCCTGCTGCACCGCCTGCGGGACCACGGTTGTGTTATTTCGATCCCGACCGGCGCACGGATATCGGCAGAACGAGGTCCGTACCTTCTCGCTGGCGGCGTCCAGCGCGGACGTGGCCTCGTCCAGCAGCAGCACGCGCGGGTCCCGCACGAGCGCGCGCGCGATGGCCACGCGCTGCTTCTGTCCGCCCGAGAGCGCCGCGCCCGACCCCAGCACCGTGTCGTAGCCCTGCAGCACACGCACCGTCAGCTCAGCCAGGAGGGCAGCGGGGGAGGAGGGCAGCGGGAGGGGGGGGGGGAGCGGGGCGGGGGGCGCACCTGCGGCAGCGACGAGATGAAGCCGTGCACGTTGGCCTGCTGCGCGGCGCGCACCACCTCGTGCATGGGCACGTCGCGCGAGGTGTCGCCGTACGCGATGTTGTCGCGCAGCGAGCGCGAGAACAGCGTCGGCTCCTGCGACACCAGCCCGAGCTGCGCGCGCAGCTGGCGCAGCGGCAGCGAGCGCACCTCGCGACCGTCCAGCTCCTGGGGGAGGAAGGGCACTTGTAGCGATGCGGGGTCGTCGCGTAGCATCGACGAGGATAAACTCTGATGCGAAAGATAAGGCGGAAAGCGGAACGAGCTGCTCACCACCGTCCCCTCCTGCGCGTCGTAGTTGCGCAGCAGCAGCTGCATCAGCGTGGACTTGCCGCAGCCGCTCGGGCCGACCAGCGCGAGCGTGCGGCCCGCCGCCAGCCGCAGCGACAGCCCGCGCAGCACCGCCGCGCGCGGCCGCGAGCTGTAGCGGAACTGCAGCCCGGAGAACGTCAGCTCGCCGCGGCACTCCTGCAACACACGGGCCGTCAGCGCGGGCTCGCGGGGCGAGGGGCGCGGGGCGCGGGGGGCGGCGCGCTCACCCAGTCCGGCAGCTCGGCGGCGCCGGGCGCGTCCGCGATGGCGGGCTGGCGCGCGAGCGCGGCCAGGATGCGCGCGGCGGAGCGACGCGCCGCGGCGAACGACGGCGCGAACGACAGCGCCTCCGCCAACATCCACGCGCCGTAGATCAGCGCCTCGGACACCCTGCCGGAAGGAGAATACGATGGAATCGATCGATTCGCGTCGAGCACCAGACGATGGAGCTCTCGGATACCGTGAGGGCGCTCCGCGGTGGCGTCGCCGATCGGATACTCACAGGATAGCGTACTCGTAGGGCAGGTCCTCGCGCGCGATCAGGTAGCCTCCGTACGCGAGCGAGATGGCGTAGCCGAGCGTCGGCGCGCACACGTACAGCCCGTACACCGGCCCGCGCACGTAGCGCGCCGCCGCCGCGCGCTCGCCCGCCGCGCCCAGCGCCGCCGCGTACCGCGCCAGCAGCGCCCGCTCCACGCCTGCGACAGAGCAGCTGTAGCCGTGCCGGCCGGGGGCGAGGGCCGGGCTCGCCGCGCGCTACCTACCGAGACTGTGCACGGTGCGCACGTGCAGCACGGCCTCGCTGGCTAGCCGCGCGGCGTGCTCGAGCGCGCGCCGCTCGCGCAGCTCCGCGCGCCGCGTCGCCCAGCCCTCCAGGTGGATGCCGCCCATCACGCACGGGACGCTCAGCAGGCTGACGAGCGTCATCTTCCACGAGTAGAACATCGCCAGCCCGACTCCGAGCACCATCGTGCTGACGCCCTGCAGCACGGTGCCGAGACGGGTGCCTGCGAACAGCCGACGGGGTCAGCGCTCGGCTCGAGGGCGGGCGGGGGGCGGCGGGCGGGCGGACGCTCACCGGTGGCTCCCTGCACGGCGGCGCAGTCGGCCGCGAGCCGGGCGCACAGCGCGCCGGTCGAGTTGGCCGGCTCGTCGAACCAAGCTTGCTCCTGCACAAACAGAACTGTCTCGAGAGCCGTCCGGGAAGAGAGAGAGGTCGGGGTGGGGGGGCGTCGCGCCGCTCACCTGGCGCAGGAAGTTCCGGAAGGTGATCTCGCGCAGGCGGTCCGTGAGGCGCGCGCCGGCCAGGTTGAACAGCCACGCCTGCAGGAAGGTGACCAGCCCGCACAGCGCCGCCGCGCCCAGGAACAGCGCCGCGTACCGCTGCGCCGCCGACACCACCGCCTCGCCGTCCTCCAGCGCGAACATCTGCCGCAGCAACCACGACATGTAGCATTCTGCGGTCTCTGCCGTCCTCGCCGACTCGCTCTCTCGAAACGGAGCGCGAACTCACCCCGTACAGCTTAGAGAAGAGGTAAGCGAAGGCCGGCATGGTGGCGCCGATGGCGAAGGAGGCCGCCCCGCCGGCCGCCAGCAGCCCCCACTCGGGGCGGTGCAGGCGCGCCAGCGCGCCCGCCGTCACCGCGCTGGTGTCCGGCTCCGCCTGCTCCCCCTCCGCGCCCCCCGCCGGCTCCTCCTCCTCGAGGGCGGGCGCGGGCGCGGCGGCGGCGGCGGCGGCCGGCACGCGCATGCTGCCTCGCCACGCCGCTCTCTCGGACCCTGCAAGGGAAGCCCTCGGTCAGCATCGCGTCGCCCGAGAGCCGACAGGTGACGCGACGGGACCGAACGTACCTCTGAAGGTAGATCGGCGCACCGACGACCGTCGCATCGGCTGCTCCTCCGGCTCCTCCGGCTCGTCATCGTCGTCGTTCCGGGCCTCCGACAGGGTGCTCTCGATGCTTCTGAAAGAACGAACGGCGACGTCAGAGATGCGACAGGAGTCGGGAGGGTCTCGACATCCTCGCAGACGGAGGCCCGACCTTACCTGTGGGTCATGTCCTGCTGCAGCAGGTTCCAGTAGAGGCCGCGGCGCTCGACCAGCTCGGCGTGCGAGCCCTGCTCGAGGACCGCGCCCTGCTCCATGTAGACGATGCGGGTCGCGTTCTGTATCGTCGACAACCTGCGAACGGCGATCCTTAGTGAACCGGTTCATCGGCATGGGTCACGCGCCCGCGGGCCGCGTCGGGCTCCCACTCCCACCTGTGCGAGACGACGAGCGTGGTGCGGCCCCGCGAGGCGGCGTCCAGCGCGGCCTGCACCTGCCGCTCGGCGGCCGGGTCCAGCGCGGACGTGGGCTCGTCCAGCAGCAGCAGCGCGGGCTCGCGCAGCACGGCGCGCGCGATGGCCACGCGCTGCTTCTGTCCGCCCGAGAGCGCCGCGCCGCCCGCGCCCAGCGCCGTGTCGTAGCCGTGGGCCAGCTTGCAGATGAAGTGGTGCGCGTGCGCGGTCTTCGCGGCCGCGATCAGGCGCTCCTCGCTCACGTCCTCCATGCCGAGCGTGATGTTGTCGCGGATGGTGCCGCTGAACAGCACCGGCTCCTGCCCCACGACTCCTGCGAACGACGGCTGGTTGTGGTGACCTGAACTCTGCGGTCGTGGTGCGGCGATCGTCGAGTCCGCTCGGCCGGCGTACGCTTGGATGCTCACCGATGCTGGTCCGATAGTGGTGCAGGTGCAGCTCGGGCAGGCGCCGCCCGTCCACCAGCACGGCGCCGGCGTCCGGCTCGTACAGCCGCTGCAGCAGCTGCAGCACCGTCGACTTGCCGCTGCCTGAGCTGCCGACCAGCGCGACCGTCTCCCCCGCGTTGATATTCAGCGACAGCCCTCTCAGCACCTGAATCGCGAAACGGACATCCTCCTTGAGACGAAGGATCGACCGCGAGCCGGAGCTCGGGACCGCCCGCCCGGAGATCGGAGACCCACCTTGACGTCGGAACGCGACGGATAGTTGAAGTGGACGTTGTCGAACTGGATGTCTCCCTTGATCCGGTCCCGTTTCGCCCCGTGCTCCTCGAAGGCGTCGATCTTGGACTTCCTCTCGAGCAGCTTGAAGAGCGAGCGCGCCGCGCCGCGAGCCGCCGAGATCACCTCCAGGTGCGGGTTGCACATCGCGATGTTCTGGGCGGCCATGAACGTGCAGAACAGGACCTGCAAGCGGAGCGGGCTCAGCACCAGGGCGCGGGTCTCGGGCGACCGGGCAGAGCGGGGCTCGAGCGCGACACTCACGGTGACCATCACGCCCGGATGGTAGTCTCGCTGGGCGGGCGGCAGGTCGCGGTCGCGCACCACCAGCTGCGCGCCGTACGCGAACACGACCGCGTTGATGCTGTAGGTGAGCAGCCAGCCGAGCCCGAGCCCGGCGCCGGCCCAGGCCCCGCGCCGCCGGGCAGCGCGCGCCGCGCCGCCCAGCGCCGCCGCGTAGCGCGCCGCCTCCTCGCGCTCGCCCGCGAAGGCGCGCACGGTGCGCACGCCCGCCAGCGCCTCCTCCGCCACGCGCCCCGCCGCGCTGTACGCCACCGACTCCTCCGTCGCGCACGCCGTCTGGTGCTGAAACCGAGCGCTCGTCCGTTACCGAGCCGTCCTTCCGACGTGCTCCAGCGCCGGATGTCATCGGAGAGGAGCTCACCTTGGCGACGACCGCCTGCACGAGGATCGCCACGGGCACGACCGCCATGCCGGCCAGCGTCAGCTCCCAGCCGTAGCCGAGCGCCAGGCCGCAGCCGCAGACCGCGAACCCGGCGAGGTACGACGTCATCACGACGTGTTCGCCGACGCCCGCGCGCAGCTTCTCCGTATCCCTGCAACAAGGCACCAATCGCTCGGATCTGCGCGTTCTCCTTCTCCCTCCCCGCTTCGCGTCGAAGACGCTCGCCACTCACTCGGTCAGCGCGGACGCCAGATTCATGCTCGTGTTCGTGTCGAAGAAGGCGATCTCCTGCGATAGAACCGACCGCAGCAACCGCATCCTCAACCTCGCGATCTGTGAACGACAGAGAATAAATTTTTCGGTTGATAGTTGTATCGCTCGGGGAGATCCCGCCGCAGCGCAGTTGGAATACCGACCATCCGGTCGGCGGCCCGGTTGGCGAGCGTGACGGCGCCGGCCGCGCACGCCAGCTGCGCGCACACTACGGCGACGCTGGCGACGCCGAACGCCACCGAGTCCGACACGAGCGCGTCCATGTGCGCCGCGCGGTCGCCCGCCGGCCTGCCGACAAAGATGATATCGATCAGAGACGCCGTGCGAGCGAGCCGGGCGCCGGCACACGGCGGAGACGGAGACACTCACAGCAGCTTGCCGCCGCCGAAGAGGCGCAGGATGGTGGCGTGCGGCGTGGTGGGCGCGGCGGCGTGGCGCTGCACGAACAGCGAGGTGAGCTCGCCGTACGCCGTGACGGCCGCCAGCATGCCCAGCGAGCTCAGCCACGCCAGCGCCGCGCCGCCCGCCGAACCCGCGCGCTCGCCCCACGTCGCGTACCGCCACTGCAACCGAAAATCTATTAACCCTGAACATTAGTAAAACAAAATTTATTACTTTCACTCCATCTTCCAAATCCCAACCTTTATTCTCTATCCGTGCCCACACTTGCTTTGATCCTACTTCTATCACATGTAACTGCCAAAACTTAGAACGCACAACCACAATCAAGTATCTTGGAGTCCTTCTAGACAACTCTCTCTCCTGGTCTCCGCATATTCAGTCTACGGTGTCCAGAGTTCGTAAGCTGATCTATGTTTTCTGTAGTTTGAGATGTGTTGCTGACTCTGACTGCCTCAAAACTGTTTATTTCGCGTTGGTGCAATCTATATTATCATACTGCATAACAGCATGGGGTGGAACTTTTAAAGGACCAATGCTGAGAATGGAACGAGCTCAAAGATCAATTCTTAAGGTCATGACCTCCAAACCTAGGCGTTATCCCACTAGCTTACTCTACTCCCTTTGTGAAGTCCTAACAGTAAGGCAACTCTTTGTTTTGGCGACTGTTCTTCGCAAGCACGCCCAACTAAATTACGATGCAAACCTCGTCAGAAGAAGACGCTCAGATTTGGTGTGTAAAATCGAAACACGTAGGACAGCTTTGGCAGGTCGTAATTTTCACTATCTAAGCTCTCAATTGTATAATAAAGTAAATAAAGTTTTAAATATATACCCCCTCCCAAACTATAATTGCAAAATAAAAATTCTAAAATGGCTGCTTACTCTCTCTTACGAAGAGACAGAAGACATGCTAAAAATTCCTGAATAACCACATCACATCCTCACACACACACACAGACACTCACACACACTCACACACTCACAGACACACACACAAACACAGAGACACACACATACAGACACTCTCTCACACACACACACACACACACACACAATTACTGTATAAATACATGCACTTAAGATTCAATATTTTTAACCTTATGATGTACTGTATTTATTGCTCTTTAACTTTCATATAATGTTCTTGTTTGAAAATCTTTAGTTTAATTTAGAATTAGTTTATTCTATAGTGTTAAATGATACCTACATAAAGTTTCCTTCAGAACTAGGTACCTACCTATGTTGTAATGTCAAGGAGGTGGCGTTGAGACTGCTACACAGTTTATTAAACTTTTGCAGTTCTCATCGTTCTTTTGTAATCAGTTTTTCTGTGTACATTGTTCTGAATAAATAATTTTGAATTTGAATTTGAATTTGAAAACTTACTTCGAATCGAACCGTTATCTGCTAGAATCTAGATAAATGTTTTTTTTCTTTTTTTTTTTTATTAGGTTCTCAAAAGTGGCTGTTACACTTTGGGAAGTTTTCGTTACAATTTTAGAGATAACTTAAGCTAGTGTACGACCTCCTCCCCCCCGATGGATTCCAATCTTGACGCGATGGGGGGGCTTAGTAACCGTGGTTTGGAGGCCCACGGTGAAGCGAAAAGGAATCCCAGGCGGGGACGCCCTGGTGGCGTCTGGCGGATAGGGTCGCGGGTGAAGAGGCGTGTCGGTGTTTCGTTGCCGCTCGCCCTATCTCCCGCGACCCAACGGTGGCGCACCGTAAGATGCGTCGGCGGCGGGGCCGCAGTGGAAGAGGAGTGTCGGTGTTACGTTGCCGCTCTCCCTGTCCTCTGCGGCCGTTTTTGGAGGCTTCTCCACGCGCACCTCTTTAATTAGAGTGCGCAGTGGACGAAGGGAGCGGAGAGCTCTGGTGGTGAGTAGCGGACGCTAGGTGCGGGGGCACCTTCGTCCGCCTTGCACTATTCACCACTATGCGGGGCCGCCTTAAGGGCGGGGATCGCCAGAGGGGGACTGGACGTAAAGGCTGTGCCGGTTTCCCAGACCCCCTCCATTCCAGGCGACGCCGGAATGACGCTGGGTCGTTTAGTGGGTATACCGGGAGTCCCCGGGGAGTCCCACATACCCCTCTCGCCCCCCGGCGGAGGGGATGCGTAATGCATTTTTCCCAGCGAGAAAAAAAAAAAAAAAAAAAAAAAGTGTACGACCTCCTCGATGAGAACACAGCATGCATTTACGAGTAGATGATTATTACTAGTTGACGAAATGGAGATAAGCTTATTTGAATAAATAACATAAAAAGAAAAAAAGACGTGTGGCACTCGGAGACAGCCGCGGTAAAGCTATTGCATAGCATTTTTTTATCAACTTGTGCAATTTTAATTATATTTATTTATTATTATTATTTATTTATTTTATGCAATATTTTTTTTCTTTGATATAACCAATGCCACCTAGAGGCGAGTTGCTGAACTAAAGAGACAAGCGTGATATTTCAAAAAGTCAGTAAAAGCTCTGCTATTCATCGATAGATGGCAAAACTAAACAGTATCACCGCTGTGCCGGTCGGAGTGGGGGGTGTTAGGTTTTTTTTTTCGTTACGGAATTTCTGGATTCGGTCTCCACGTTCAAGGCCCGCGATAGAAGCTATGCAATAGCTTAAAAATACAATACTTATTACTTTAAACCAAAACAAAAGTTGTCAAGGCCTGACTACATTTTGAACTACCTATTAGTTTCTTCCAAACAGTCTCTTAATACTCGTAGAAGAAACTGTGGAAGTGTGAAGAAAATATATATTTCATGACATTTATCATTATAAAACGAACACATGAGGTAGTGCGGTGAGTGCTGACTTGCTGAGGCCTGAGCGTAGCTAGATTTCACTATTGTGGTTGAATCGGATCATTACCTATATCGATTCCGATACCTACCTACCTACAGCTGTAGGTAGCTGTGTAGAGTACTAGCGTTGAGCGTGTGATGCAGGCGAAGTTCTTTATAATATTATACTTAATCATATTTTCCAAGCAAAGCTACTATGAATAAAGACGTAGAGCATCTAACTTGACGAGCCTCAATTTTTTTTGGCGCTCCCCACTGGAGCTTGACTATTCGTTTTAAGATTCACCTAAAAGAATGCTAAGAAGCACCTAAAAGAAAAAACCGCTGTTCGGCGGAATTGTGTTTATTTTTATCAAGACGAGTGCGTCACGCGATGCGATGCGCTTGATGAGATTTTGTGGCCACGTGCATCCTTATGACAATTTTATGATGCTCGTTAGCGATCCAATTAGGGTGCATCGGTAACTTCAGAGTTTTAGTTGTGATATCATGTTGATAAAATATTGTACCTACCTACTTCAAACATCTCTAAAGCTTCTAGTACTTAGGTACCTAACTACCTACCTAATACCACAGACAATATACTAGCTAATACCTAGTAGGTAATATCCCGTAATATACATTTTGTAGGTATCTATCTCAGTACTGTTGTTATATCTAGCTGGACTTCCTAGTATTGTTTGTGGCACAGCAACAATGCAATGGCAGGCGGCAGGCAGGTATTGCGCGCGCGCGCAGCACGCGCCCGGCGCGGGCGACCAGCTGCGCAGGCGCACAATGGCACAAGCATAGAATACAGAAAGGCACAAGGCGAGGGTCGCGCCTGCTCCCACGGCATTGACTCGCGACAAGGCTTTGTCTTTTCCATTAACAAGAACACGCGAATTATTTATTAGCAAACAAAGCTACCGCCACAGAATACAGCTACCGCTCCGTCTCTACTCTATATCGGACAACCTCTCCGGTTCTCGGTACTCGGTACCTTTACCTATTACCGATAATGTAAGTACCTACCTACTTATATTAATGTTTTTCATTTAATTTCCCTATCGTTTCGCAGAAAATGTAATGAACCTTCCCAGTTTTCATTAATCTTTACCAAGGAGATACCTAGGTTAGTAAGTGCATTCTGATTAGGAGCACTATGTCAGACAACCTTTTCGTGCGCCCAAAGCTGGCAAACAATACTGGTAGAGGGTGTGACGGGGGAGTAGCTTCTCCGCGCATCCCTCTGACTCGCAGAGGGCGCAGTGGATTTAGCTAGCACGAGCTGGTAGGCTCGTAGGCGGTGGTACCTCCAAGATTCGTTCTGGAGAGAGCGTGGTACCTACGCAATATCGCCGCCTTCGCTACTCTTGCCCGGCATCATGGGATGTGGGTGCCTTGGCGACTCGGTCGGATAAGTACCTACCTACTGACTGACTTGCCTTCGCACCAGTCACATGTATGGTCTGGATGACGAGACGGTCGGAGCGAGGCCGAACCTGCTCAGGAGGGAAGGCGGGAACGGGTTGTTGGCAACATCAGCCCTGCACCGCCTGCCCCGCGAGGCTGGTATCCCCTGCCCAACCGGGGACTTTTCGGGTCTGCGGGTGGTCAGAGTGAGGGCTCTTGTTGCTCATCAGTCATGAATGAATGGGAATTCTTTACTGTACTTACATCTTAAACTATGATACTAAATAATAAAATAAAACAAATAATGTCAATGCACATTGGGCGGCTTTATCGCTAATGAGCGATCTCTTACAGGCAACCTTTGGATACAGATCCCGGGAGGGCGGCGACACTGTTTGCAGGTGGCGTCGTGAGCTCATTGTAGGTACCTAACCTACAACTACGTAAACAAGTACCTACCTACCTATGCAGGCGGTACTTCCCCACCACTAGCGTTTCCAAATAGCGAGCGAACTTATGCAGTTACGCATTGAGGTAAGGTAGGTACCCACTCAAGAGAGGAAAAACATCGGTTAGTGAACTCGAGGCGAGCGGGCGACCGACTTTGAGCTGATAAGTACGTAGGTAAGGTACCTACCTACATACTACATACAGGTTATTAATTTTACCGGTTGTTTGCGCCCCGCGCCCGCACCCCGCTCGCGGTCGAGCGGGGTGCATCCCCATTCCCGATGCGTGCGTCGCATAAGAGCAGCCGCCACTCATGAGTCATGACTCACTCTTATGGCTGGCTGGCTTCGTGCATTTCACGCACATACGAGTAACTGCACGCACGAGCGAGCGAGGCAGGAAGGTAGGTAGTTGCTAGAGTCTAACAAATGAAAGTAGACCCTGAAAAATCACGGCAAATTCAAAAATATATTATGTATTATTATAGGTACATATAAAATACCCAGGAAGTGCCTTTTTTTATAGATAACTAGCTGACCCGCGGCAAACGTTGTTTTTCCATTATATCGCTATTAAAAAATAAGGGTTGATCGTAGAAGGGTGAAAATTGAGGATTGTATGTATTTTTGTATGTTGTATCATAAAAAAATAGAAATAAAAAAAATTTTCTAAAAAATAAAATTTAGGGGTGGACTACCCCTAACATTTAGGGGGATGAAAAATAGATGTTGGCCGATTCTCATAGATACCGGATAAGCACAAAAAATTTCATCAAAATCGGTCAAGCCGTTTCGGAGGAGTATGGCAACGAAAACTGTGACACGAGAATTTTATATATTAGATGTTACGGAACCCTTGGTGCGCGAGTCCAACTCGCACTTGGCCAGTTTTTTCGTTCGTTTGATGAATATTCGGATGTTTTTTACTTCGATTTCTGACTTCGAGGGCCAATTTTTCGGTTTGGAATAGTTGGGTTGGGACCATAGATTTGCTCTAAAGCAAACATTTAGGTTAGGTTAGAGGACTTAGGACCGTGTTATATCGTTATCTTATCGACCGAATACAAAGTAGGTAGCTCTTAGTAAGAAGGCCAGAAGGCTATATGTATTTATCTCTATGGTAAGAAGCATCCCAATACTCATCAAACGAACGGGAATGACCCCACAGACCCGAGACAAATTAGATCATACAATACAAACATTTGTCCCACGGCGGGGATCGAACCCACAACCTTCTGCGTCGCATGCGGGCCATCACCCACCATGCCACAGAGGTCGTCAACCTAAAAAAAAGGTAGGTATTGTAGGTACCTACTTACCTACGACTTCTGAAATCAGCTGGTGTTGCCTAGCACCTAACTGATTTAAATTCAGTTGACTCACCTGCCTTGCCTATGGGTTTCCTCGCAAAATGTTTTCCTTGATGGAACGGGTAATCCCCAATCCCCTAGTGTTCTGAATCTTTTTCCTATTTACTAATTTACAATGGATAAATTGAATACTATAAAAGTGGTGGGGTGGGGTCTGGGGTGGCTCTGGCTCTGGCTCATTCGTTAGTAAGTAGGTACCACAAATATGATTATTATTACTATTAGTAGTACCTACCTCTTTCCTATATATTTATCTGGGAGTGGGAAGGGGATTCCAATTACACTTGCAAAGTACTTTTCTCACCGACCGAATTCCGGGCGCAGCGCGGGCACAGCTAGTTTTAAATATACCTACTTAATTTAAATGTCGGGTTAAATACAAACATTTAATGATATGGCTGGCTGGATGCTTAGGCTATTCATTTATTACGTTTATTCCCAACGACCCCACTATTGGGGTAGTTGGGAATAAAAATTCCCAACGACCACCTAGCCTCCCCATTTAGTGTGGGTTGGGTGATCTAGATTTCTGGCGCATTCGCTCACCACGCGTCATTAGCTGGTAATACGAGCATTACTTAGTTAGTAATTTGACCACATTATTCGCCGTGCGTTTTCGTCAACGCGATCTAGGCATTGGTAATTCTTAGTCGCGCCATCTAGTAATAAAATTGGTACTAATTGCTTTATTTACAAACCCGTCCAACAATAATGCTAACTATCTTTATTACATAAGAAATGACTTGGCTAGGCAAGTCGTTAAACGTAATAGCAGCCTAATATTATTAAGTCAAAGTCAAATAGCATTTATTCAGTAGGACCGCTGGGATCACCTTGAAACGTCTTATAAAACATTTTTGAAAAAAAAAATTGAACCGACTTCACAGAACACAAACAGAAGAACCTTCTACACACTAAAAAGAGAAAAATAAGAATATAATTTGAAGTCGGTGCCAACTATTCATTTACATCTAAGAAATTCAAAAGAACTTGGGTGCAAAATTGTATCCTGGTACGCTATCGCTCGATTTCTTTTTTTGATAGGTACTTAATCGTATTCACTTGGCACCGACTTCAAATTATATTCTTATTTTTCTCTTTTTAGTGTGTAGAAGGTTCTTCTGTTTGTGTTCTGTGAAGTCGGTTCAATTTTTTTTTTCAAAAATGTTTTATTTTTCACTTTTTAGTGTAAGTAAATAAATACTGTGTAAATAAAAGTGTATGTGTAAATAATATAGTAAGCTACGAGTACATTAAGACTTTGCTTATCGTAGCTTAAGTAGGAAAGGATAAGAGAAGTCATGGGCAGACCTACTAAAGGACACACCGGAGTTCAGCAAGGGGGAAAACTATCAATCCATAAGGAAAAGAAAATATTTTGGACTACCTCGGGTGTAATAAACTTTCAAACTATTTAATGTTTGATTCAGATTGTGAGTCAGGGTGTGTTGTGTAGTGAGAATGAGGTTTTTTGAATGTTACGGGAAAACTGTCAATCCCTCAGGGAAAAAAATATATGGCGCCACCTTGAGAGTATACCTCTTTCTAACAAAAAAAAATATTTGGAAATCGGTCATCAATTTTCTTAAAGTTCAGTGATTGTTTTAGTTTTACGGGAAAACTATTAATCCCTGAGGAAAAAAAAATATATGGCGCCACCTTGAGAGTATTCTTCTTTCTAACAAAAAAAAATTTTGGAAATCGGGCCACAATTTTCTTAAAGTTCAGTGATTGTTTTAGTTTTACGGGAAAACTATTAATCCCTCAGGAATAAAATTTATATGGGACCACAATGAGAGTATACCCTTTCAAACAAAAAAAAATTTTGGAAATCGGTCCACAACTGACGGAAATATCGGTGAACATACATAAAAAAAAAACATACATACAGCCGAACATATAACCTCCTCCTTTTTTTGAAGTCGGTTAAAAACTAGGTGATTCTACTCCTGTTCCTTTATGGCGGCTAGTTGAACGGCGCTGTTTAACGAAATGGCTAGGCGCTTAACTGAACGGCTGATTAAACGAGTTGGCTGCGACATACCTATCACCTCAACTTGTGGAAAAGTAGCGTGGAGCTGGAAAAGTTTGAATTTAGTGAGGTACCTACCTAGGTACGAATCACAGAGGGGCTGACCTCGACTACTTAGGTATTTGAGTCATCAGTTGTTGTGGTGTGGACTTGTGAACCGATACGATACGATACGAATACCTACGAAACGATGCGTTTTAGGCCGGGTTCCGTGCCTCAAAAGGAAAAAAACGGAACCCTTATAGGATCACTTTGTTGTCCGTTTGTCGTCTGTTTGTCTGTCAAGCAAGATCCTTTATTTCGGGAACGCGCGGAGGTATCGAGTTGAAATTGAAACCATATACCTACTTATGTCTACGAGTCCTTTAAATTGTGAAAAAATCAAGCTTGTAAGTACCTAAACGTAAAAAAAGATACCTACGGCCGTTTATGCCGCAAAAAACTTATTTTTACACTCATGGAAATCAAAATTCATAGAGTAGGTAGGTAGGTATTTCCCGTTGACCTAGAACTATGAAATTTGGCAAGTAGTATCGTCTTACGGCTCGTCTTACGTGGCCAATCTGGGTGCGGAAAAATAAACTGTCGATTTACTATTGAAGTGTCCTACGTCAGCGGTGCGCATAGTTAGTCCTACATAGTTTACGTCAAATCATACAAAGTGTCAAAATTCGCATTATCGTTAATCGTTATTTCCGCGCCGCACCGCGCCGCTTCACGTCCGCGTCCAGATCGCCCACGTTCTCGTAAGACGAGCCGTGTGAGTATACCACGCGTTAGCGTTCGCGCGTAAATGTTAAACCAACTGATCGCGTCGCTGCGCACCGGAGACGTAGGTTAGGACACTTCAATAGTAAATCTAGGTACCTTAGATAGAAAACATAAAATATAAGAATAATATAATTATAATAAACTAAAATTATCACTACGTACGCCACGCGCTAACGGGGTGTCTCGTAGGCGCCCGGCCCACGGAATCGTCTGTACAAAACACCCTTCGGCCAAAATGCTGCATCGATGTAAGTTGATACTTGATAAGACTGGCAGTCGGCACTCTCACCATATATGAGTTCTTATAAATTAATTGAAATTGAATTGAGTTGAAGCTCATCGCGCAACCCTCACGGTGAGCTGGGTCCTTCCACTTCACTTACTCCACGACGTCCTCCGGCTTCACGTCGAAGTGAACCCGGGACACGTAGAGCTGAGTCGTTGGAACCCTTTGAGTATTTACTGGATATAAATACCTACTCAAAGTTGGAACCTCAGCATGCAGCAAATTATGTACCTACCTAGGTGGTATGGTACCTAACAGTTTGCACTGTTATACGTACCTACTTAGACCTTTTACGGCACCCTCGGTGGGAGAGTCCGACTCGCATTTGTGGAGTATTCCCGATGTCCCCACTGAGTTGTGGGTCCAACGCCCTTTTAATAAAATGTTCCCGTTGTCCCCACCAGCATTGTCAGTGGGGACATCGGGAATAATCCGTTTTTTTTATGTGGTCAACAAGAAAAGATTAGTTGATGGGTTTTATTTTCCAGAGCGTAAACTGGTCGCAGTCCGATTGACACATTCATGACACATCGAATTTACGATGTAGCGGAACTAGCGGAGTAGTAGAATAGGTAAGAGTACAAGGGGTACTTATACTTACCTACTTACCTAATAGTTAAAACTTACCAAGTTAATTTTTCAAATCGGTCCAGTGGTTTCGGAGCCTATCATATTCAATACAAACAAACAAATATTTCCTCTTTATAATATTAGTGTAGATGTTTCATTGTTGTACAATGTACAGCGTAGAACGTAAAAGTTCTATGTGTTAGGAATACCTACATACGTACCACGTGCGTGTGGCGGGCGCCCGACCCGAACCCGCCCGGACCCGCCCGGCGCGGGCGCCCGCCACACGCACGTGGTGGCGGAAAATGGCGCGCGAAACCGGTTAGAGCAGAGATGCAAACTATGTTAGTTTGCCTACAAAATGTATCGTTGGCCTTGCCTTGCCGCGATACATACATCCATATGGGTTTATAATATGTTACACTACACAGCCCAAAACGCAACGATAGCACGATCTAATTTTTCCTGTGTCGCCATCTATTATGTAGTAAAATGTCTCTGTCTGTCTGTCTGTCTGTTTGTTACATTTTCACGCCTAAACCACTGAACAGATTATGCTGAAATATGACATGGATAAAGATTATGTCCCAGGGACGGACATAGGCTACATTTTTTTTTCAAAAATAATTATGGAGGGCATGAAATAAGGGTTGAAAGTTTGTATGAGGAGTTGGAAGTTCCAGTTAAAGGCAACTAGATGGCGTTGCTAACCTATGGCTGAGGCCGAGATGGCGCTATTATTGCATTTCAAAAGTTTCAGAAGATTCTTGCAGTTTTCAGTTTTATTTAGAGGTGTTCAAGTACCTATTTATTTTGCTGACGAAGTCGCGGGTACCAGCTAGTTTTTTATAAAAACTATAATTACGTTTTTATACTAAAAAGAAAACCGACTTCAATGTTTGACTCGAAACGCGGTGTGACTCAGGGCGTCAAGCTGTCGATTCGATTTATATTTGTGACATGGCTAGGAGGGAAGGTGTTTAGAGTTTTACGGGGAAACTATCAATCCCTCAGGAATAAAATTTATATGGGACCACCTCTGGAGTATACCCTTTCAAACATGAAAAGAATTTTGCAAATCGGTCAACAAATGGCGGAATAATCGCGTAACAAGATACAAAAAATAAAAAACAAACAGACGAATTGAGAACCTCCTCCTTTTTTGAAGTCGGTTGAAAATGTACGATTTTTTGTGTTTAGGAGTTTAGGCACATAGGTACTTCGCAGTGTTTTTTGTTATCAGACAAAACATCTAAATATGCAAAAAAATAAAAAACCAAAATTATATATTTTTTTCTCGATAAAGGTACAGGGTGTGGCAAAATTTTACAACAGTGGACATACTTCATTTTCTTTTTTAGTTAGAAGGTTTTGTTATTAAACTATAGGTTTACTGCATTTTTGGATTTAAAAAAAATGTAAGTACAGTAGGCCCAGAAAATTATGACATTTGTAAAAAAAAAAAAAAAAAAACAAGTTGGTCTCAATCGACGCTATTTCTCATCAGGAACACTTTCCCAAAGTACCTAGCATGCCAAATCAAATCGTAATTTTTTGATAAAAAATAAAAAAATATTTTCCATACAATTTCTATTAAATGTCAACGGGAAGTATCTCGTTTTTATAACATCCGTAAGGACTGCCGTAAAAAGCTTAGGAGAAATGGTGTCCCCTTGCCTCACTCCCCGCTGCATGGGCACGGGATCCGTAAGTTCGTGAACTCGTACGTTTGCAGAGTGGCCGATGTGTACCTACAGCTCACGGAGCACATCTACGTAACTAGAATCTATGGGCAGCGATGGAGAGCGTGGAACACGGTCCAATTTTCGACACTGACGAAGGCCATATCAAGGAGCCGGTTGAATTCGAGACACTTCTCCATCAGCTGTTTCACCGTCTGAAAGTGATCTACTGTAGGTGAAGTAGCCGACAGCCGCTCCGAAAGCCGGCCTGTTCGATAAGCTGGGCTTCGTCAAGCTCGCGGGTAAGCCTGATGGTAATTATTTTGGCAAAAATGTTGTATACCTGTGAGAGTACACTTGGCCGGTTTTTTATTCATGCTTGCACCAATAATATTGTCACCTTGTTTTGCAATAAACTTAAACTAGGTGAGTAGGTATTGGTTTAGAGAAAGTCGCTTCATTTCGGCCTTTATTTTAGGTGCCTGAGCCGTACCTACGTAATACATCCTAGATAGGAGATGACTATATGATTTAGAGGTAAGTAAAGGAGGTCAACTTGTCTTCTTATATTTTTGTAGAATAGAATATAATTTTTATTTCTTCCACAATACAAAATGCTACAATTATGTAGTACTAGCTGTACCTACCCATAACATAAAGCAAAATAACATAGGAATGTAGGTATAGGTACTTTAAAACCTGAGAAAAGAATCGGTAACTCTAAGCAAGAATCTCCATAAAACCTTTAAAAACTCAAAATAGTCGCATGTCGACCTCCCTCCGCGCTCGGCCACCATGCGCCAGCGCCACCTAGGAAACTTTTAAACGTTCTTCTAACCAACGCCAAGGTAAGCATATTTTAATATCACAAAAATTGTTCTACCGGATATATTGATGACATACCATGTTTATCATTAATTTTAAAATCATTAGTCACGTGAAAAAAAAAAATCTAGACTGCAAAAAGTGGTGGTCCGGCGGTCACCCATCATCATTATGGCCGCTCCAAGCGTCGCTTAATGTTGTTACAAACAAAAAAAATATATATACAAAATGTTAATACAAACTTTGAAGCCTTATTTTCACCCCTCCGTGATTATTTTTGAAAAAAAAGTAGCCTATGTTCGTCCCTGGGATATAATCTTTACTCATGACAAATTTTAGCTTAATCTGTTCAGCGGTTTGGGCGTGAAAAGGTAGTTTAAGGACGTTTCAAAGTGATCCCAGCGGTCCTGATCCTACTGAACAAATGCTTTTTGACTTTGTCTTTGAGACAGATAGAGTTACTTTCACATTTATAATATTACTAGCTGGTGCCCGCGACTTCGTCAGCAAAATATAAAAAGAATCGAAAACTCTAAGCAAAAATCTCGTTTTTGTAGACGTTTTCGTAATTGTTTTTTTCTTTTATTAAGTAAATTATCAGTTTTGAGTAGCGCCGTCATAAGTAGGTTTTGTGTAAGTATATTTACATTGTGGGGGTGGTGGCAGAACAGTGCATCCGGCTGGCACAACACCGCAACACCGCCAGGAGTGGCGTGAAAGAGAACAGCTCTAACTATACCTATACCTTTACCTACCCAACAGTGGGTGTTACCGGCTGGTTACATATATCGATATAATTTTTTGTAATACATTATTTTATTATTACATGTTAGTTAGGAGTCTTGGTGTAGTGGTGTGGCAGTGCGTCGGATTCACTCTTGACTCAACCAGCGACAGTTCTCGGACAAGTTCAAGGCGGGTGTGGGCGGGGTGCGGGGCGCGGGGTGCGGGGTGCGGGGCCGCGCGCGACCGGTTTCCCGGCGGCGACCGACCGACCGCGCCGCGCGCCGCGTGCGTGAGCTTTCGGTATTCGCCATTCTCGTGCTGGAGTACCTACCTAAATCGCTCCTGAACGGGATTCTGACTGAGTCTGCCTTGATTTTGGTACCTACCTACCTAACCCTTAGCAACATAGCAACCTATTTGGTTACCAGCAAAATAAAAACTATGTCTCACTGACGGGACACAGCTAGGTATAAGTAACTGACAATCTACCGTCTGTACCGTACCTTACCTACTCTGTAGTCAAACAAGAAGAGACAGCAGACCTAATAAAGGCACCTACACTTCGTTCAACGGTTCTAGGCATTCGTGAAGCTAGCCCTTCGTTAGCCCTTTGTCTGCGCAGTGACCGCCTGACCGCTTCTTCATACATAATTGTGTTCTGCGCTTCGAACGGCTAACTTCACGAATGCTTAGATCCGTTGGGCGAACTGTATAGGTACTGTTCGCCCAACGGAGGTATAGGTAGGCCTATACCTACATACATATAGCTAGCTAGCTAAGCAAGCACCTACCTAAGTTTTAGAATGGCTGCTGCTAATACTAATAAGTAGGTAAATAGTAAGATTATAATTTAAAACCTGTCTCACCAGCACCGCACCGCTAGTCCGCACCGCGTCACCTAAAGTAGGTAAGTAAGTAAAGGTATATTTTCCAGGTATGTAGTACAACTGCATCACGTCTTATGCATGCAGTGTTCTGCATATAGATGGCTTCTACAATTAGGTAGGTCTAGGTAGTCCATTATTTATTACTTCATTGAAGTCATTTGACGTTAAAGGGGTAGGTAATTTAAAAAAAAGTCTCGTGCCACACATATGTTCAAATATGTGTTCAAACATTTGAAGCTAGGTCTGGCGCCGGGAGAAGAGAGAGTAGATGGCTTTCATGCTATCAACCAAAAAGATGCGCAGGTCTAGTGAACTGAACTGATGATGAGATATTAAACAGCGCGCGTCAGCCTCAGCACTTGAACGTGACGTCACATAAGTTGACTTATACCCGGTTTCTATTCATTCAACGGCCACTCATAGGTAAGAGCTGGTTTACACCTAACCATTTAACGGATGGTAAGTTTGACTTGACAGCTAAACTGACGTTTGAAAAAATGGATACTTATATTATTTATTATGTAGAAACAGCACGGAGTGTCATTTCCATAATTTTCCATACAAGAAAGTTACGGAGCGTTGAATTGAAGGTAACCCTCCAATAGCCTCCAATCCGTTAGTAACAAACAAACTTTGTTGGTAGCTTAAAGAAACGGTTAACACTTTCGGTCTCGCCTCATTGTATTGTCCGTAGGTAAAACGAACTGTTTTATTTTTGTAGGAACCGGCCATTACTGACTGCAGACTGAGTCACTTGAGTCGCCCGCGCCCGCTCTCGCTCGCTTCGCAGATCGCACGCAGCTTCCACACACACAGAAACACAATATAATGCGCACGTCATGTGTCATGTGCGCGCAGTTCATAATATTCCAGTTTCAACAAAGTTTATAAAACATATAGGGACATAACTTGCCCCTGTAAAGGATGTGGCAAAATTTTACAACATTGAGGGCAACTACCTTTTCTTATTTCTTAGGAAACTATAGGTTTATTTTGAAAATAAAAATAACTGCATTTTTGAATTTCTGAAAAAAAATACAGACAACCCAGAAAATGACATTTGTCAAAAAAACAAGTTTGTCTCAATCGACGCTATTTCCATTTACCTAATCCTTTCCTATTATTAGGAACACTTTTCCCAAAGTAACTAGCCAAATCAAATACTTAGTAAGTTTTTGAAAAATAAAAATAAAACGTTTTCCATACAATTTTTATGAAATGTGAAGAGAAACCATTAAGTATGGTATTGATTGAACTACCACATTGGTAGGTAGGTACTTTATGAACTGGGGCCCGCGGTTATCCCACGGGGAACTTTTTTGGGATAAACAGAAGTTTATGTACTTATTCCAGAACCTAAACTATCAATTTTTTTATTAAAAAAAATGTTTTACTATTGTTTTAGGTACAGTTTACGATTTGATTTGGCTGTTGATGTTACTTTGGAAAAGGTGTTCCTGGTGGGAAATAGCGTCGATTGAGACCAACTTGTTTTTTTGACAAATGTCATTTTCTGGGTTGTCTGTACTTAATTGTTTTTCAAAAATCCAAAAATTCAGTTGTTTTTATTTTCAAAATAAACATATAGTTTCCTAAGAACAAATCCTTACTACAAAAGAAAAGGTAGTTGCCCTCAATGTTGTAAAATTTTGCCACACCCTGTATAATAGGTACCTACCTACGTATACGTACCTATAATAATGAGTGTGCTTTCTTTTGCGAGCGCAAACTTGCTGATTGCCAATTGAACTCGTTACAAATATTCTAGAGATATCGTACGCAGTTACGTATCTAACGATGAGGAAAATCCATATAGAGATTTGCATTTTCCTTATAATATTTTATTGCAAGTTCTGCTTGAGAGTTGAGACAGACAGCCGAGTATGAGGCTGAGGGTAGCTTAGCCATGCTGGGGCCATGCTGGGGCCATGCCTAGCTAAGTATAGTATAGCCTATATATTGTCTGTGGTATAGGTAACTATTAAATAGGTAGGTACTGGAACGATGCGCACTAGACCACTTTGTGCATGCTGTGCACTGCACTGCTGCCGCTGCGCAGGCGCATGTCATAAGGCTTCACGATAGCTTCTTGCTGACCGCGTTGTCCCTGCCTTGCCTAGTAAGTTATCTACTATTTGCTGAAAACAAGCGCTCCAAGCCTTATTTTCATCACTTCATTTTGTATGAAGTAGATACTACCTACCTTTATTCTCTATTCGTACCTAAAGTACCTACTTACCTAGGTAAGCTTTTATAAAAAGCACACGCTTGTTTAATTTATTAATAACTAGGTAATATACTACTCGTATTACCTAGGTTCCCACTTCCTATTGAGATGAAGCCTGAGCTGAGCCCTAACGACTATTACAGTAGTGTTCGTCGCTAGTTCGTCGCCAGACACTAGTATCTCTTGCAAAGGCTGTGTTCGGTTCGTAAGTAAGTAAGTAAGTACGCTACGCATCCTATCTACAGTAGGTACAGCTCACTGACGACGGTTTTTACCCGGGCCGATTATGAATGAAAGATTAGGTAGGTATAGGTAAGTACCTACCTAGTTAAGTACCTAACCTATCACGACAATGTTAGCTAGTAGGTAAGTAGGTACAGATTGCTAGTATATTATGTATACATAAATGGAATGAGTAGGTAGGTACATACCTAGTTTCGGAAATTACCTACCTACTTTATAAATCATAGGTACAAACAAACTAACAAGCAAACAACTAAGTACCTATCTAGATATTTATAATTTTGGAAGCAATTACACAGCATAGAAAAATGTTTTTCATCCGTGTTAGTACTTAACTGGTAGGTACTTACCTATACCTACCTAATCTTCTAAAGGTAGGTAGTAAATAAATAAATAAATAATGCTGGACATTTTCACACAGCATCATCTAGCCCCAAACTAAGCAAAGCTTGTACTATGGGAACCAGATAACTGATATACTACTTATATACTTTTTGTTTGTAAATACATACATATTATACATAGAAACACCCAGACCCGAGACAAATATCTGTAGGTCATACAAACATTTGTCCCGCGGCGGGGATCGAACCCGCAACCTTCTGCGTCGCAGGCGGACCTTCGCCCACTGCGCCACAGAGGTCGTCAAGGTAAGTACCTAGTTAGTATAGTACCTAACACCTGCTTGATCAGTGCTTCGCGCGCTTCATTTATCTCTACTCCACTCTACCTAATCTGTCTGTGGTTCGTTTCTCGCCAAGAGAGAGAGTCGTAAAGACGACTCTTTTCAAAGCTCCGAAACATGCTAATTTATGGAAGTATATAAGTACGAGTAGTACTTACTTAATTTAATTAACATGGTTATTATTATTACCAATTACATAAATTTACTTAATGAAAAGCCACTTACCAAATCGAAGAATCCAATATGATCAGTAACAGTTTTGTTCTTGATGTCTAGATCGTGCGCCTTCCCTGTGTGGTTCAAGAACCTCTTCGCCTGACCCTTCATTTTTGTGTTTATCTATTTTCTATCACCTTTAGCTAATAAATTTAGTTTGATTGCTACACTACAATTTTTTACGTACATTTAATTATACAAGTTTTGTCAAAGTTATAATGTAAGTAATATTTGACCGCGCGCGGTTGCGTAGTGATGTCGCGTGCGTGCGTTTGGCTGTCGACCGACTCCGGCGCTGTATCGTGCTGTGCGACCGGCTCGCGCGTCTCCACTGCGGCTGCGGGCGCCGCGCGCCGCTATAGTACACACACCGTGCGCCCTCCCCCCCACCCGCGTCAACTGCGCCGAGGTTGAGTGAGACTCATAGGTTACGCACACGGGAATTCCTTCTGTCTGTAGGAAGTTGCTAATTTATTTATACATAGTAGTTAGTATTAGATAAATAAATAATATACATTTATTATAGGTAAGTAATTACCTACATTAGAAGAACTCATCTAACATCTAAACTACTACCTAAGTAACTAAGCTAAGTAAACTAAGTAAACAGCCTTATCACACTGACGGATGACAGTCGACGGACGAGCGGATTCAAATCGGAGCGGGCGCGCGGCGCCGGCCGGCGTGTCTGCCGCGGACACGCAACGAATTCGCTGCGGATTAGCTAGCACGCGTGAACTCCATTTTGTACACTCGTCGTAAAAACGCTGTCCTAATAAAGAAGACTTTTTACAACAAATTTAGGCAAAGTTCATTCTGTCACTGAGCTTACAATGCGTCGCGAATCCGCTGCGCAACCGCAGTGTGATCGCCACGCGACCGCGAGCGAATCCGTCGCGCGCCCGCTCCGCTTTCAAAGAATCTGCTCGTCAACCACCAGTTTGATAAAGGTAGGTAGGTACCTACCTATCTAATTTATTCGTATTTTCATATTTCCATTTTTTTTCTTTAATTCACAATTTCATTTTTCACATTCAATTTTTGGCTTCAATTGCCATTGGGATGACCGATTCATGTGGGAGTATGGCCAATGGCTGAGCAACGCATGGTGTAGATGGGTACATGACATATACATACGCAGTAAGTCACTCCCGTCACCGCGGCACCGCGGGGTAGCTGTTACCTACCTACTGCCTGAGCCCGACCGACGCGTGCGGCGTCCGACGTCCGACGTCCAACGCACCGTCAGCAGCGTGCGGTCGATGACGGCTGGATGTGATGACCACACTTACCTACCTAAGCTACGTTGGTGTCAGTTCAGGCATTTTTGAATGAGTAAGCTAAGGTTGTGGTATTTTTCCGTGACTCCGTGCCTCCAAAGGAAAAAGAACGCGTGTCTGTCAAGACCACAGAAGTTTCGTCTGTGCTCGAAACGGAGATCGCTCGGTCAATAACTTGAAATATTTAAAAACTAGCTTCCGCGGGGTGACCCGCGGTCCCTCGGGATCTTTTCGGGATAAAAAGTAGCCTATGTCCTTCCCTCGGGATACAACCTTTATTCATACCAATTTTCAGCCTGATCTGTTTAGTGGTTTGGGCGTGAAAGGGTAACAAACAGACAGACAGAGTTACTTTCACATTTATAATACTTATGGCATGATGGTTTATGGCCGACATGACACGGGGGTGTCCAAACCTCCCGACTGCCCAATGCTCCCCTACCTCCCATATATATTTCATTGATATATTACCACTCTCCTCTCCCATTCCATAGTTCCCAGACACTTTTCAAACTATCATGGTTTTCAACATTTTTAACACAGTTAACGGGAAATTTACCATGATTTAATGTTTTTTGAGTTTCCCGATATTTCGGCGCAGTTGCATACGCACCAATATTAGTATCTATGGTATTAATCATGGTTAATATCCCGTTACCTGTGTTAAAAATCCCAGACCAAGTGTCTGTCCTACCGTACTAACTGATATTTATTCTGTGGTCGCGATGTATCTTACATTTTTAAACTCATGATAACTTTTGAATAAAATGTCCGATTTCAATCATTCAAAAAGTAATCGACGGGTACTGATGTTGAAATAAACATACACAACTCGTTGAGTGATATTGGAACGTTATTTATTATCTATGTATGAATCTGTTCTAGTATCTATGGTCTAATGTCATGATATAATTGTACTGAGTTTTTACAACGAATATAGTAGACAGTTATTTTTCTATCCGGTATTTTATTTAATTCCAACAGGTTATGGGCCCAGATCCGTATACCTAGTTAGTTGTAAAAGAGAGCTCAGTATTTTCGATATCAGTAATCGTAATTCGGCAGTATTTCACCGCACATATCGTATTGTCTCAAAGATGGCTACGTCAAATTCAAATCTTCAAATTGAGAAGCTAGCCGGTCGGGAGAATTATTCGACATGGAAGTTTGCAGTAAAATCCTATCTGGAACATGAGGATTTGTGGGAATGTATTGATCCCGGAACCGAAGTTGACCGCAAGAAAGATATAAAAGCTAAGTCCAAAATCATATTGCTTGTTGAACCGATAAACTACGTTCACATCGAAAACGCAACGTCATCCATAGCCATGGGTAACTCAGTTAAAAATCGTGATCTGTAGGTTTCAGGTATTTTTTTAATCATGATGTATACCTGAATCACAACTCAACAGCTCCAACAGTCCTAAAGTTTCTTTAGTTTATTATTCCAAAATATTTTTCTAGTTGTAAGGGATGGTGTACGGCATCCCTTATATATTGTTTATGGTTTATATAGTTTTTAGCCCTATCGAGAATGGTAATAATTGCTGTTTTAGTCTGTGGTCTCCGACATCTCTCGTCTATGGTTGTAATGACAAAGACAGTTCAAGTCAAACTTTGGTCTTATTTTAATAAACATGAAATTACATTGGCCAGTTTATTAATTACGTTAACATATATTACTACCATTTAATAAAAAAATAGCCTGATGTTATTATAATAAACGCTCATTAACACTTTGCACTAAGATAAATAAAACGGAAGTTGTATTGCAACTTCCGTTTTATTTATTTCGTTTGCCCGGAAGCTACACACAGCGCCATGCAGCACGATAGATGGACGCGGCAGCAGTCGTAAACTCAAACCTGAGTTTCAATAATAGACCTTATTCCTCGGAGTTAAAATCCAAATTACTAATTGATATTAGTCAGTTCTTCAGTCAAATACGTACGTCGTACTACAGATCAATCAGTCAAACTCAGCTTTTCGATTAAAGACCTTAACAATATTGAAATAAAACACAATAAAGGTATCGGAGCTTTTGGACTGATGGAGAAGGATGGATTTGATCTGTTAGGGTCTGTTTACGTCATTTTTTTGAATAAAGACTTTAATGCCATTGAAATAAAACACATTTTAATATTGCATGATCTTGAGTTTCGTTAGACTTTAATTTTTGGTTCTGAGCATCGGAAAGACGTAGACGGATTCGATGTACAGGTACTGTTTACGTTACAGATCGGTTTTTTGAATAAAGACTTTATCTTCATTGGAATAAGAAACAATATATTATTGAATTGTCTAGAGTTTGCTTTTACTTGTACGACTTTTTGGTTCGGAGCATTGATTGACTGAAGGATGGAGAAGGACGGATTTGATGTATATTATCAGTTTGTCACAGCTTCGCTTTTCAAATAGAGACTTTAGCGCTATTGTAATAAACCACAATACAATATTGTCTTGCCTTGGATTGGGACGGAATTGGATCTGTTGAGCCGAAGTATTTTGCCAAGACTTGAAAGACGTATACCGATTTCGGTTGAGCTGCGAGTTATATGTACATATCCATCCTTCTACCCACGGCTAGTCATCCAAAGAAGTTTGGACAAATTTGAAAAATGCTTTTGAGGACTCAGGGCTATCTCGAAAGGTCGGCTTATTGCGAGATCTGATAAATACATCGCTAGATAACTGCTCTAGTGTCGAAGAATATGTGAATAAAATAATGAGCACTGCATACAAATTACGAAATATCGGTTTTGAAGTCGGCGACGAATGGCTGGGAACACTCATGTTGGCGGGTTTACCGGATGTATATAAACCAATGATCATGGGTCTGGAAAGTTCCGGCATGAAAATTTCATCAGACTTCATCAAGACAAAACTTTTACAAGAAGTTAAAGTTTCAGAGTCTTCTGCATTTTTCACAAAGCATAGAAACAAATCTAACTCTAACAGTAACACAAAGCCAAAAGGGAAGAGTGGCCCGCGTTGCTATAAATGCAATAAATATGGTCATTTCAAGAGTCAATGTAAAAGTGAGAAGAAAGAGAATGATGATCAAAAACAAGTTGGTTTTGCAGCCGTTTTTTCAGCCTGCAGCACAATGAATGTAGACGATTGGTACGTTGATTCAGGTGCAACAATGCACATGACCAGGAAGGCAGATTGGATGTATGATGTACAAGCACCTCCGATTCATAAAATAATGGTGGCTAACAATGATGCTGTCTCCGTACAAAATATGGGTAAAGTAAACATTCAAACCGAATTTTGTAAAGATGAACATCCAATCCAGGTAAGAAATGTTTTATACATTCCTAAACTGAGTGCAAACCTGTTATCGGTTAGTCAGCTAACAAGAAATGGCTGTAAAGTAGAATTCACTGATTCAGGCTGTAATATCTATAATACCAACAATATTCTTATAGCAACTGCAAGACTAACCAATAACATGTACAAACTGAACACTGTTAGTGGTAATGCTTATGCCATTTCATGTGAAAGTAAGACAGACATTACTACATGGCATAAGAGAATGGCTCACTTAAATATGGCTGATGTAAAGAGTTTAGAATTGTGTGCCGAGGGTATAACTATAACCAACAAAGATGTTGATACTGTGTGTATACCATGTTGTGAAGCGAAACAAACAAGACTTCCGTTTCCACATTCTGGTTCAAGAGCTAATGCATTGCTAGAAATAGTTCATACTGATCTATGCGGTCCGATGGAGACACCATCTTTAGGTGGCGCAAAGTATTTCATAACCTTCATAGATGACTATTCTCGTAAAGTTTATGTATATCTTCTCAAGAACAAATTGGATATAAAGTCAGTGTTTAAAACATTTAAAGAAAATGTTGAAAATGAATTGGACAAGAAAATTAAAATAATGAGAAGTGATAATGGTTCAGAATATTGTAACAAAACATTATCTGATTTTCTAGAAGCTTCCGGCATCAAACATCAAACCAGCACTCCCTACACTCCTGAGCAGAATGGGCTAGCGGAGCGAATGAACAGGACACTGGTTGAACGTGCTAAATGCATGTTATTTGAAGCAAAGCTTAACAAGCATTTTTGGGCAGAAGCAATCATGACTGCGGCCTACATTATCAACAGATCACCATCAAGAGTTTTGGATGGGATAACGCCACATGAAAAATGGACTGGTAAGAAACCAAACATTTCAAATTTAAAGATCTTTGGTTCTAAGTCCCTGGTACATATTCCAAAACAAAATCGACTCAAATGGGACCGTAAATCAAGAGATATGATTTTTGTTGGATACTGCGACAACACAAAAGGCTATAGATTGTATGATTCAACAAATAAAAGGGTTGTAATCAGTAGGGATGTAGTGTTTATTGAGAAAACAGATGATAAAACCACACTACAACAACCTGTAGATCGACCGCAGCTTATATCCATTCCTCTCATTGGTAATGGTGATGAAAATGGTGAGAATGTACCTCTTGATGAAAGCTCAGAAAATACCACTCTGACCCCCTCGAGTGCTGATGCATCTTTTGACAGTTGTGAGACAGATAGAAATGATGATGAAACTTATTATCCTAGCGCAAGTGAGACTGATAATGACAATGAAAGTTTTAGTAGAAATATCACTTTAAGGTCTCATACAAGAAGAAATATGCAGGTGAATAATTTCATGTGTGTTCAAAAGATTTCAGATCCACAGACTGTCAAAGAAGCCTTATCAGGCGCTGATGCTGGACATTGGAAGATAGCAATGGATGAGGAGTATCAATCCCTCTTGGAAAATAAGACATGGGAAATCACAACTCTTCCAGTCAATAAATGTCCAATACCATGTAAATGGGTATTTAAAACGAAAATAAATGAAAATGGAGAAATAGATAAATATAAAGCAAGACTAGTGATAAAAGGTTGTTCACAGAAACCTGGAATAGACTACACTGAAGTCTTTTCACCAGTTGTAAGGTATGCTTCATTGAGATATTTGTTTGCCTTGGCAGTGAAATATGACCTAGATATTTGTCAAATGGATGCTGTATCAGCTTTTCTGCAAGGTGATATAGAAGAGGAAATTTATATGAAGCAACCACCTCTTTATGGCTACGGTGAAAAAGTATGTAGACTTAAAAAATCCTTATATGGATTAAAACAAGCGAGCAGACAGTGGAACAAAAAGTTAAGTTCTACATTGAAAGAAATGGGACTATTACAAAATAAGTTAGATCCCTGTATTTATTTTAAAATTGTGGACAGAAGTAACATGGTTTTTCTAGCTATATATGTTGATGATATAGTCTTATTCACAAATAATAAGGACTCACAAAGCTATATAAAGAAAGAACTAATCAAACAATTTAAAATAAAAGATTTGGGAGATATCAAGTATTTCCTTGGTATACATGTAGAAAGAGACAGGAAGAATGGAGTATTATATTTAGACCAAAGAAGATATATACAGGAAGTTCTACATAAGTATGGAATGTCTGATTGCAAAAGTGTGAAAACTCCAATAGAAGCCAATACAAAATTACAAGATAAATCTGAGAAAGAGAGTATATTGCATAATATTCCTTATCAAGAGATAGTTGGGTGTCTATTGTATATCTCGCAGATAACTAGGCCAGACATAAGTTTTGCTATAAACCTGTTGAGCAAATACAATAACAAGCCTGAAATGTCACATTGGATAGCCCTGAAGAGAGTCATGCGTTATCTAAAAGGCACTGAACAGTGCAGACTGCGCTTTATACAAAACACAGAAGAGAAAATGACTCATGGTTACTGTGATGCAGATTGGGCTAGTTCGGAAGATGACCGGCGTTCCTGCACTGGCTACACATTTTTGTTTCAGGGAGGAACAGTCAGCTGGAACTCTAGACGCCAGCCTACTGTTGCTCTGTCTACAACCGAGGCAGAGTACATGTCTTTGTCGGCTTGTGTTCAAGAAGCTATGTGGCTAAAACAGTTTCAAGAAAGTTTTTGGCCGGATTTGAAAAATGAATCAATGATCATTTACAGCGATAATCAAAGTTCTATAAAACTTTCAGGTTCAGAGGGTTATCATTCCAGGACTAAGCATATAGATGTGAGACACCACTTCCTACGTGATAAAATTGCTGGAGGAGCCATTGAAGTTAAATACTTACAGACCGATGTAATGATAGCGGATGCTCTTACCAAAGCAACGCCTCACTCGAAGCTGGCTTACTGTTCGTCCAAGATGGGTTTAATGTATGCTTAAGGGAGGATGTTGAAATAAACATACACAACTCGTTGAGTGATATTGGAACGTTATTTATTATCTATGTATGAATCTGTTCTAGTATCTATGGTCTAATGTCATGATATAATTGTACTGAGTTTTTACAACGAATATAGTAGACAGTTATTTTTCTATCCGGTATTTTATTTAATTCCAACAACTGAAACAGCCTTTACTACGAAGGAGTTTATTTGGATAAGAAGAAATACCAAAATAAGAATAACGTGGTCTGCTTTTGGTCGTCATTTTTATTCACTTTTTAAATTATGAAAGTTGTTATTCTGACACAACCACAATAGTTGGACATATGCTATTGCTGACTTTTTTGTAGATTTTGATACGTTCTTTAATATTGTAGAACATTTTTTTGTTCTATCATCAATAGTTTTCGCAGCGCACGCGATATGAAGAATTTTATGTTCAACATTTTTACACCTTTGGTTACATTATTGCAATTTTCATAAGGATCTCTAATTTTTTTGAAAATAATTTATAGCCTATGTTCATCGGAGATAATGTAGGATTCTAATGGTGAAAGAATTTTTCAAATCGGTCCAGTAGTTTCGGAGCCTATTCAATTCAAACAAATAAACAAACAAACAAATGTTTCCTCTTTATAATATTAGTGTAGAAGTGTAGATAGATTAATTCGCTTAAATTGGACTGCTCTGTAGGCTACGATAACATCTCTGCTAGACTAATTAAGGAAAATAAGGTACACTTAGTTACTCCAATCGCCTATATCTGTAACCTTTGTTTCCGGACATCCGTATTTCCTAACGTTTTTAAAAAATCGGTTGTCTACAAAAGTGGTGATAAAAACTTGGTCACGAACTATAGACCGATCTCTATCTTACCAACTTTGTCTAATATATTAGAAAAAGCTATCAATAACAGGTTAATTCAGTATTTTGGCAAGTACAACCTAATAAGTATCTAATAATCAATTTGGCTTTATGAGAGGTAAGTCCACAGCCGATGCCGTGTCGGAACTTGATAAATATGTAGTTGAAGCTTTGGATAATGGTGAAAAGTGCCTTGGTATATTCTTAGACCTCGCAAAAGCTTTCGACACGGTATCGGTTCCAGTTCTTCTCGACAGACTTGAAAGCCTAGGAATTCGAGGGGATCAGTTGACTCTATTACGGAGTTACTTAAGCAACCGCACCCAGAATGTACAAATTGGTAACTACACCAGTCCCACACTATCGACAACAAATTATGGCATCCCTCAAGGAAGTATCCTTGGGCCTACCCTTTTTTTAGCGTACATAAACCCAATCTCCAACTTAAAGCTCCAAAATGGTAAACTCCTAGCTTTTGCCGACGATACCGTTCTCTTATTTAAAGGAGCGACGTGGAGTACAGTATATAAGGATGCACAGCTGGGTTTCAACCTGGTGCCAACTTATTTAAACCGTAGCATACTAACGCTGAGCCCTACAAAAACTAAATTTATAGCTTTTTCCTTGCGTAAACCCAGTAGCACTAATGCAAATCCTGAACACTGTATCAAAGCTCATTCGTTACAATGCTTGACCCATCCAACTACCTCGTGCACCTGCACTGTGTTGGAAAAATGCACTAGTATCAAATATCTCGGCATCACAATAGATGCGCAGATGTCCTATTCACAACATATCAATCTGCTAACATCTAGGATTCGTAAATTAATATTTGTATTTAAAAATGTACGCCACGCAATAACTGAGCCACAATTAAAAACTATTTACTACGCTCTTTGCCAATCTCTGATATCCTACTGTGCAACTTCATGGGGAGGAGCAGCCAAAACTCATCTTCTACCGCTTGAAAGAGCACAAAGAGCGGTGCTGAAGGTAGCATACTCTCATCCCTATAGATATCCGACTACCCAGCTCTACAGAGAATGCAGTTTCCTAACTGTCCGCCAAATATACATACAAAAGCCATTACTTAGACAGCACTTGGAGCGCCCTCTGGATAGACACGCTACTAGACAGCGCAGCCATAAGCGATATCACCCAAAAAGATGCAGGACTACATTTGCCCAGAAGCACTTTTCTTTCCTTGGACCATATTTATATAACGAAATTGGTAAAGCTTTGAAACTTCATACTCTATCATGGAAAGAATGCAAATTAAAACTCTACAACTACCTGCTTACTCTGGACTATAAACAGACCGAAGACTTATTTCTTATAAGCTGCTAGTCAGTCCTGGAGTGGACACACACAACAAATAGCCAGACACACCCTACATTCCTACATACCTACACACACACACACACACACACACACAAACACTTTAAAAATCCTCTCAAAGCATCACACACATTTAGCAGGCAGTAATATGTATATCTGAGAATATGTCGATTTAATTACATATAGGTACTTATTAAGGCTTAGGTTATATTTAGTTTTTCTTTTGTACCCCTTTCGTTTGTTATACCTACTTATACAAAGCTTCATATCTTAGTACTGAGGTAATAATCTTTTTTGTAAGAAAATATCTCGATAGAATCACCACTAGTAATGTACTTTCTCCAAAGTCGACAATAAGCTCAAAGCTACTTACCTAACTACTAGCCGAAGCAGCGATCACTCGTTTCTACATACAAGTCTTATACTTAGTTAGAACGAGATGCTCAAAGCAAAATCTAGAACTAGGTCTCTACACCTTATGTTATACAGGGCGTCCCACGGCTATGCCACATGGAGGGAAAGTACCTTAAATATTGTAGATGGAACATTTTACTGAAAGAAGACATTATTTTTATTTAAAAAACAATTTAAACTGCATTCACAGATATTTAAATAATTACATGTTTGAACCGGAAATCGAACCCGTTACATGAGAAAAATAATCATCCTGTAGCTTTATCATACCGATCGAAAGGCTTCATTATAAGGATTATTTTTTGCAAAATAACATAGTGTCACAAATAAAAGGAAGGCCATGAATTTTAACATTTGTGTTCAGAAAAATAAATACTTAGCTGACATTGCCGTAAGCACATACAACTGACATTATCATAAGTACGTATCACTAGTAAATGTACCCACTTGAGAAGTATAACCAGTGTGAAAGTGTCCACGAGCTACAAGCAGAACTTAGACGTGTTATTCGAAATATCCACCACAACAAGATCAAAAAATCGACAGGGAGCGAAATAATCAAAAGAGTTCGACTTTGTATTCAACAGGAAGGGAATCATTTTGAGCATTTGATAAAAAAATGTTAAAGTTCATGGCCTTCCTTTTATTTGTGACACTATGTTATTTAGCAAAAAATAATCCTTATGATGAAGCCTTTCGATCGGTATGATAAAGCTACAGGTGATTATTTTTCTCATGTAACGGGTTCGATTTCCGGTTCAAACATGTAATTATTTAAATATCTGTGAATGCAGTTTTAGTTGTTTTTTAAATAAAAATAATGTCTTCTTTCAGTAAAATGTTCCATCTACAATATTTAAGGTACTTTCCCTCCATGTGGCATAGCCGTGGGACACCCTGTATGGGAACAACGAACTACAAACAGCAATTTTGCTGCGAGTAAGTTCTTCCCCTTGCATTACTTCGATACAAGATTGTTACTTACTTTAGTTAGTTAAGTAAGACCTTTCTGAATAAACATTCAAAGTCAAAGTCAAAGTCAAATAGCATTTATTCAGTAGGACCGCTGGGATCACTTTGATCATTCATTTCATTTCATTTCATTTCATTTCATTTCATTTCATTTCATTTCATTTCATTTCATTTCATTTCATACTTAAAGAACTTTACACGTTATAAGAAATAAGAAATAAGAAAAATTTATTGTCCAAACTGTGTTACAAAGATGGTATTAATCTAATTAGGTATCAACAGTTTACCCATCCTGGGCGTACAATAATATAAGTATGAAGGTAGGTATTAGATACCTACCTTCATAGAAAGTTATGGCAAAGTAAAACTATTTAAAAGTTACATTTGTCTAAACAAAATGTTTACTTAGTCTAAGCCTTAAACTATCAGTCAGTACTTACTTGACTACTTATTATAAGATGTATGTAATCTGTGTAATATTTTTAAATTGTGCAAAATAAAGTTTATTTATTTGCACAATTTATGAACTTAATCAAAACTATTAAATTTTTTATGTATTTAACAAAAAGTGTCCTCAAAATATTCATTCATATTATAAAAAGCTTTTTGAATAAGCCATTTTCTTAATTTTATCTTAAATAATTTTCCATTTAATTGTTTTATATCTGTAGGTAAATGATTAAATGTTTAAATAGCTGTGTAATATGTACTGTTATAGAATATTGTGTTGTTAATTTGTGGAATTTGAATATTATATTTATATTTACTACGTAGATTATCTATTCGACTAGACTTTTTATTAAAGTAGGACATGTTATTTTTTACAAAAAGGCATATTTCTAGAATAAATATTCCAGTTAAGGTTAATAAGTTGTTTTGTTTAAATACAGTGCGAAGAGATTCTGTACTTTTCATGTTATATATTGCCCTAATACATTTTTTTTGCATTAAAAAGACAGATTTTGAATCTACAGAGTTCCCCCAAAATATCACTCCATAGCATAAGTGCGGGAAAACATGACCATAGTAGGTATTTTTCGCAACAGATTTAGAAGAAACATGACTCAGCATTGAAATTACATAGACATATTTAGATATTTTATTGTTAAGTTGATTAATATGAGACTTCCAATTTAAGTTTGTATCAATTTTTATTCCCAGAAAATTTATTTCATTGACTTCAAGAACCTTACTACCGCTGTGTGAGATATTTAAATTTATAGAAGGTGTATTATAGTGCTTAAATCTTAAAATTTTAGTTTTATCTATATTGACTCTAAGGTTTATAGCATTTAGCCAGGTAGTTATATTACAAAGTGTGTCATTTATTTCTGACTCGAATTTACAAATATCATTACTATTTTGAGGTATAAAAATGGTGGCATCATCTGCAAACATGACACATACATGTTTTGTTATTTGTGGTAAGTTATTTATATAAATAAGGAATAACAGAGGTCCGAGCACACTCCCTTGCGGAACTCCAAGCAAAATGTTCTGAAATCCTGATTGTATTTTTTCAATAGTTTTAGTTTGTTTATTGTACATATCTATCATAGTGGATTGACTTCTACCTTCTAAATATGATTTTATCAGAGATAAAGCTGCACCTCTAATGCCTATTTCTAATAATGTTTTAATAATGTTTTTCTAATAATGTTTTATGAATAACACAATCAAAGGCTTTTGATAAATCTAGAAACAAAGCTATGCCAGGATTTTTATTATTTATTTCCTCCCATACCTGTCTCAAAGTCTTAAAGACAGCTAAAGTTGTATTTTTACCCTTTTGAAAACCAAATTGATTTGGATGTATTATATTATTATTTTCTAGAAAAGAAATAAGTCTATTGTATATTACTTTTTCGAAAATTTTGGAAATGCTAGGTAGTATGGCTATTGGTCTAAAATTACCCATATCAGTTTTAGATCCTTTTTTTTTATATAATGGTCTAATAAGTGCTTTTTTTAATTCAGAGGGAAATATTCCATGTTCAAACATTAAATTTATGATATGTACTAACGGACGAACCAGTATCGCAATGCTACTTTTTACGATTTGGATTGGAATATTATCAAAACCTGAGCTTTTTGTATTTTTCAATTTCCTTACAATATTTATAATTTCTTCCGCATAGAGCGTTAGAGCCTCCCGCAAGGAGTGAAACAACACGATTATAGTCAACGCACAATACAAAAGTCCTGCAAGAGATCTGATAGATCTCGTAATGCAACGAACGTGTTAAAACCACATTCGGCCCATCACTAGTTTAAATATATAAGTATATACGTTTTAAAAACTAATAAGAAAACCGACAGGGCGTCAAGTGAGGATAAGCCCACCCTATAGATCGAAATAGAATAGAAATGGAATCGACATAATAGTGCTTAGACTCCACCTACGCACCTGCGACTAATGACATTATTTGGAAATTATAGACTTCCTGATCGGAAGGAAATTAAGTACATACATTTTATGTCAAGTAGGTACTAGGTACAGTAGGTACTGCGGCACATCATTTCCTGGGGCCGTATTTTTTTTTTTTTTTTTTTCGTTCGTTTGATGAATATTCGGATGTTCCTCACGACGATTTCGGACTTCAAGGTCACATTTTTAGGTTTGGAGTATTTGGTTCTAGGTTAGGACCGTGTTTTAACGTTGATCTTCTTATCGACCGAATACATACCTACAATGGAGCTCGAAGTAACAAACATCCGAATATTCATCAAACGAACGAAAAAACTAACGGGAATAACCCTCTGCCATTACTAATGTCAAACTGACGATTCACAATACCTAGTAAATCGTCAGTACAATATGTAACATGGCTAGGAGCGAAGGTTTTTAGAGTTTTACGGGGAAACTATCAATCCCTCAGGAATTAAATTTATATGGGACCACCTCGGGAGTATACTCTTCGAAACCAAAAAAGAATTTTGCAAATCAGTCAATAAATGGCGGAGCAATCGCATAACAATATAAAAAAAAACATACAGACGAATTGAGAACCTCCTTTTTTGAAGTCGGTTGAAAACCAATAAGATCAAAGAAAAAAAAATGGTTGTCTGTAAAGTCCATATATATAGGATGTAAAAGGTACAATGCTAAATCTATGGTAAAGTCCATAGATTTACTGACAATAGTTGACGTGACGTGACAACGCAAAGGCCGATTGTGCTTCTTTGTCGCTCGTTACGCGCTCTCGCTTGCACTTGCGCAAACCTTACATGGAACGCCCCAGAGCGAGGTAACGCCTCATGGCGTCATGTTTTTCGTGCGTGCAGCCGGCTCTATCGAATTATAAGACGTAGTCACGTCAAAAACTAAATACAATTGAAGTGCTTACGAAGGAATGATTAGTTATCTACACTAATATTATAAAGAGGAAAGATTTGTTTGTTTGTTTGAATTGAATAGGCTCCGAAACTACTGGACTGATTTGAAAAATTATTTCACTACTAGAATCCTACATTATCCCTGATGAACATAGGCTATATTTTATCCCGGGAACATCAGTTTTCTTGAGGGATCGCGGGTAACCGCAACGGACAGCTAGTATCACAATAAAGGTCTAGTAGTCAAAAGTTTACGTTTATAAAACAACTAGCTGTCCGCCCCGGCTTCGCACGGGTTTATTATAGGTATTTGACAAAAATTTTATAACAACATGGCGGTCCCGGAGCGGGATGTATGATCCTTTAAAGTTTAGAGGTTAATATGTAGGTAAGGTCTAAGGTAGGATGGTTTATGGCCGACATGACACGGGGGTGTCCAAACCTCCCGACTGCCCAATGCTCCCCTACCTCCCATATATATTTCATTGATATATTACCACTCTCCTCTCCCATTCCATAGTTCCTAGACACTTTTCAAACTACAATGGTTTTCAACATTTTTAACACAGTTAACGGGAAATTTACCATGATTTAATGTTTTTTGAGTTTCCCGATATTTCGGCGCAGTTGCATACGTCATGATCAATAGTATCTATGGTATTAATCATGGTTAATATCCCGTTACCTGTGTTAAAAATCCCAGACCAAGTGTCTGTCCTACCGTACTAACTGATATTTATTCTGTGGTCGCGATGTATCTTACATTTTTAAACTCATGATAACTTTTGAATAAAATGTCCGATTTCAATCATTCAAAAAGTAATCGACGGGTACTGAAACAGCCTTTACTACAAAGGAATTTATTTGGATAAGAATAAATACCAAAATAAGAATAACGTGGTCTGCTTTTGGTCGGCATTTTTATTCACTTTTTAAATTATAAAAGTTGTTATTCTGACACAACCACAATAGTTGGACATATGCTATCGCTGACTTTTTTGTAGATATTGATACGTTCTTTAATATTGTAGAACATTTTTTTGTTCTATCATCAATAGTTTTTGCAGCGCACGCGATAATAATAATTTTATGTTCAAAATTTTTACACCTTTGGTTACATTATTGCAATTTTCATAAGGATCTCTAATTTTTTTGAAAATAATTTATAGCCTATGTTCATCACAGATAATGTAGGATTCTAACGGTGAAAGAATTTTTCAAATCTGTCCAGTAGTTTCGGAGCCTATTCAATTCAAACAAACAAACAAACAAACAAACAAACAATTATATATTATATATTATTATATTATTATAGTGTAGATGTAGATAGGAACTAGTCACTTTCGTCAGCAAAATAACATTAGTTGAAATATCTCCGTAGTAATATCTCCGCGCCCCGAGTTCAAATCCCTGTAATGAAGTAACTTCTTGCAGTAGTTTTGAAGTAACTTTTTTTTTGTTTTTGTATAATTGTGAAACCACGCAGGGGAAGCCTCGCGCAGTCAAGTCGAATGTGGCATAAGTAACTACTTATAAAAATCTTAAAAGTGCTTAGAGCATTGTTATCGATAA